>CM052210.1:13989833-14589833 GCA_028454225.1 Lasioglossum leucozonium | reverse complement strand
CGGCGCGGTGCCGATTCCGCTGTGTCCTTGCGACATGAAACCGCGAAGCGGCGTTGTGGAGATGAGCGGCACCTTTTGGGTGGTTTCTGCCTATAAAAGCAAGCCTGGATGGCAGTGAGGCAGTTGTCGCTCAACTACGAAAGAAACGACATCCCTGACGTGTAACTTGCCCTTACACTTCTTTAACATTTTTGTTGATAAATATCGAAATTATTCTTGAATCATTATAGATTAACCTGCATTAGACGAATAAAAAATACACGTTGAAACTATAAAGTAGAACATCATTGAATGTCGTAGAAATTTTGGTTATCGACATAATCTAAAAGCAACTACATACCAAGGTGCAATAGATGAACTTCAATAATTATTTGAGCGTATAATTTCATACTTTGCACTAGTTTGCAAGAACTGCGAATGCGAATAATAAACGTGTCTGCATTAAAACCTACTGATTTTCTATGCGAAGCATGAATCTAGTTAACGCAACGTGTTTTTCCTTTGTAATGAAAGAAACAATGTTCCGAAACAGAAATTCCTTCGATTCCGACCGATAAAGTTGCACTCCCTATCTCTGTTTTCTGCGGCTTCGTTTTTGCGAGATTCGCAGAGCGAGTAATTAGTTTTACTTGAACGAGCACACGTTGGAAACACGCAGCCGGAGCCGGAGCAAGCAGAAGCAAATTTTTCGACGAAACTTTTCAGGCACGAGAGGGTAACGAAAACATTTATTCTCGCGGGATGATTGAAAATAAGTCTGGTATCCGGTTATGTCGATTTCTCCTCTATAGCGAAGAGTCTACGAACGAAGAGTGCCCGGGTAAATCAGAATCTTGCGCCTCCTTTACGAGGCATCCAGCGAAAATCGTTGCGAAAGACTGAAATCGTATTAAGCGGCCAACGCATAGAAGGTGAATGCAAACTCGTCGCGAAAGGAGCGCGAACGAGACGTATGAAGCGAAAGGGAGTCAGAGTCGGGAAGAAAAAGGGGCCGAAAGATAAAAGAGAGAGGGAGGCGGGCGGGCAGGGAAGGAAAAAGGCATTGAGGCTTCGACACCGAGGCCCGAGTAGCCCGACGCGTATACGAGTCAAGGCGAAACGAGGTCTGGTCTCGTGAACCTTACATAAACCAACCTGGTCACTGTCGTTCAACCTGTCCCTCGTTATCCCTCTTCTTCCTGGACGAAACGAATATTTTGTCCATATTGGAATTTGACTGCTTACGTCGATCAATTTGCTTTGGTTGTTGATCGATACGTAATTCGTATCTGTTCAGCAAGAATGAAATCGGTAGAAATTATGAAAAAGCTCACCACAAGCTCGTACATTATTAAAACACTTGGGAAATTCTTATTAAGTGTCAAATATCTGTATTTTCAAACTGTTAACTGGACAGCGGATCTTTATGCAAAATAAAAATTTTCTATTTAAATTCCAATAAACTCAAATGAAATTTCTACTTATTATTTTTCTTAATATATTTCTTACGTTGAAAATAATTTGATAGTATTTTCAAATTCTTATATTGTGTTTACTGTTTTAAATTACACCTACCTATTTTTGACATATGATACCGATAACACAAGTTCTAGATGCGTATGTACTTAACACTACCACCACCGATCAAACGATCGGTTTCTGGTTTTTATTTTACAATTATTGAATTTATAATTATACTTTAATCTATATAAATAATCTATATAAATTCGAACATTTTTAGAACTGGGTAGGTTTGGTATTACATAAATACAGTAAGCTATAAAATGGAAAGAGACCCAACGGTACGCTCAGTGGTATCCTAAATAATGCAGAGAAAAGGATCAAGAAATCTCTGTATAAGGTGAAAAATTGAATCAAGACCCAAGGAAGATGTCTACTGGTACATTTTCAAACGCATGAAGAAATCACGAAACGTGAAATTGTCCAAATAATATACCCTATATGTCAGTGGACATCGTGTTTGCGATCGGGAAGAAAACCACCGACAACAAAATGTTTTACGACTGCGATTCATCAACGAGACACCTAACTCATTCACGATTCGCTTGGTCTGGTAAACATAACGTAGAATATATCGAGAGAAAAACACGCCTGATAAATGTACCGATCGATGACCCATCGAAACACTCGCAAACACGAAGCAAAAGAGGTTTGCCGCTATCGGTGCACAGGTTAGATGCGACACCGGTAGTTTTTCTCTCTTCCTGACCGCGCCGGGAAGAAGGAAAATGCCGTTGAAAATATTCGATTTCCGCAGGAAGAAGGCGGCGAGCGTTCTCTCTGAAAGTAGGTAAGCCCCTTAAAGCGTTCGGCACGTAGCGGTCGAAGAGGGGCGAAACGATCCTCAACTTCCCGCAGCTCGGTCGAACTCACGAGAAAATCTCCAACACCTTCTTCCTCTTCCAACCTTTATTCTCATCATATTCCGACAGCCATTCTCGCGTCCCTCGTGTTTTTCATTTCGCGTCGATTCGCGAGTTAAGGGACGATTTGTTGCGCGGGTCTGCCGAATCTTAAAGCTCCGAGAAATTAGAAAAACTTTTGAAACTGTGCTAGGTAAATAAAAAAAAAAAATACAAATTACTTCACGATTACAGAAGCTACCAAATAATGGAAAAGTTCGTAGTTGTTTTACGAGCATTGCAATACTATTGGAGTAACGCTATTCGGATCGGACATACGAGTAGGTACGAATAATCTTTTAAAAATATTCAAAACTAAAAAATTCTTCGGAAGACCCTGCGTGAAAATAGTCTGCTGGTCTACATGTTTGGGAACATTTATGAAGGTAGAAATGAGTACCGCTGGCGAAGGAACGAAGCCACAATGCCAACCGATTGATTTACGTTGCTCGTTACGCGGTCCACTGCTCCGAAGAGAGAAAAATAAATTGATAGAGGGTGTCGGTGTGGGGAGTAAGAAAGAAAGAAAGAAGAAGAAGAACGGAAGGAAGAAACGGGAGGGAGAAGGAAGGTACGAGAAAAGGATCTATGAGAACGAAGGAACAAGAGAAGAAGGGGGAAGGCGATCCTCGCGAACGAGAGGAGTTCTTTTTGAATGAGCGTGTGGGGAAGGGAGCCGAAGGGGAGGGGCGAAGGTAAAGGGGCCGCGTGATGAGAAATGCAAAGTGAAGCAGGTTGGATTTTGCCAAAGAAGTACCGAGACTTGTTCGACCCCCTCCGCTCCATTAATTGCGACTTTCGTTAAGAATGAACGTCTTTTTTTTCATTTCCGTATCTAAAAACTCGACAACATCGTCAGTGGTAATTATTTGCAAACTGATACTCTTCATCGATTTCGATGATTTCGAAATATTTCACAGACGCAATCGTTTTCTTGAAAATGGTCTGAAATAAGACCGAAACGTCGAAGTTAAATATGTTGTAAATTTGCTGTTAGTCGTTAACAATTGATCGTGCCCGTGCGCCGATAATATTAATACAGTTTTTATCAACAATTTACGATCGGTATAAATAAAATATATATTTCGAAATATGTTGCGAACGATACGATTCTCAACAATTTTCCCTTATTGTATAGTCACCCCTTCTATTACACGATGAATGGGATTAATAAGTAATACAAATCACAGGAATCCGGAGGGTTGTATGTATAACGTTTGTCCAAGGGTAATAAATCGTGCAACCTAAAAAATGTGTTGTAAGCATAGGTATCGTGATATAATGTAAAAGTATCGTTGTAATTTTTGCACCGTGTTACATCGAAACCATGTTTTCATATTATCGTGTTACGAGAAGGCTAAGGTTGGGTATGCATAGGTACATATTCCTGCTCCTTGCTTTTAGTTTCCAAGATATTTGTATTAGTTTGGAGCACGCTTGTTGCTCAAACATTTGCATTGCGTTACACGACTGATATACAGTAAAAGCTCGTTCGTTGTCCAAAGGCCGGGTCTGAGAAATGGACAACGAACGTGGAGGGACACGCTTTTTGATTTATGTATGATTGGGTTTCATCTACACCGCGCCGACCGCGCCGAGTGCATCGAGCGAAACTTCAATAGAGAGCCGAACATAGAGAAGGACAGAAGAAATACGGATCGCATTACCGAAGCGTGTCGCCGTCGCCGGCACAGTTTAAAGGCCCGCGTGTTCTCACAATGTAATACCAATTAAAAATGCTTTATTTTTCATTATTTTTTAATGGGACTTTCACTGGCTTGTTTCTGGCATTTTTCTGATTAGAACTAGACCAAACACGACATAATTTGGCCCATATTTACTCTACATGTGAACTGTGCCGGCGACGGCGACTGTTCGCGTCTCTTTCTTTCCAATACGCTGTTCGGCGTTGCCTTCGAATCTTTCAACGTCGATAAAACCACTTAATACAGTTCAAATTATATCGTGTTTGGTGTCATTTTAATCAGAAAAATGCCAGAAATATGGTAGTGGAAGTTCCATAAAGAAATAATGAAAATTAAGAGATTTGTAAAATCCTTTCCTCGAGTCAATGTAGTCGTGTTCACACCGATATACCCGAGCCGAGATCAATCGCCGCCGCCCTGCGGAGCGACTCGGCATTGACAGGCGGTGGAGTGGGTAGGCACTGGACAACGAGCGTAGAGAAGATTTTGGACAACGAACGAGCTTTTACTGTATATTTTTTTTAATTTGTATAATGTAATACATACGTATACAAATTTCTGCTTGCCATTTAATAGATTCAACTAATTATTTTTAAAGGATAAATATACGAACTTCGTTATCATGCGAAGTAGCATTTGCGTAACCTTGCGAAACGTGAAAATATTAAAAAGATAAAAGATATATGATACTTAACAATTTACGAATGAAAGAATGTGCTCGAAGAGGAATAGCCACAGAACTTTTACAAAGATTATGTCCAAAACAAATTTATATAATAATAATCATTATCAAAGATACAAGCAGATCAACCGTCGAACTATCTACTATTTTTCATTGAAATATTATCTTTCCAATGTCTGCTCCGAATAATATAAAACGTCTGAGAAAAATAAGAAATCGGACGAACATTTCCGATTAAAACAGTCGCAACTAAAAAAACATTGAAAAATGCACTTCGGACATTCTCCAGTTGGCCCAAGAACATAGCTACGTATACGGTCTAAACACTTTTTGCTGCGTCACTCCCCCTGTTTCTGCTGCCCCCCGAATCGAGGATGCAAATTCGCTAGGAAAAAACTCATTCCCCTTTCGAAGCTGTTGTTAATATTGAAGAAGTAGACGTATTTTCATCCGCATCCGTAATCGCGTGCCTGTGAATGTACAGGTCCGTGTATATCGACTGCATCTGCATTTACAATCAGGACTAGCCCTCGGATCCATTAGTCACCTGACGGCGCGGCGCGGCGCGGCGGCGGCGGCGGCGGCGGCAGCGGCGGCGGTGGATCGGTTTCCAAGCGTGCAGGGAAGAAGCAAGTCCAGAAGAAGGATATACCGAAGCTGGCAGTATTAGAGCAAACCGATCGGGACACTAATGACTAGGATTACTTCTTGGAAGATATTGCTGCCTTCTTTCCTCCTTTATCTACCTTCGACCCTCCTTTTTCCCTTCCATTTCGTCTCTACCGTCTCTGTTTGGTTTCTCACGCGTCTGCTGCGAATATCGATGAACCGAACCCCGGTTCCGTTCGTTTATTCGTCTATCGTCTTTTTGCGTTTGTTTAAGATTGAGAATGGTCGCAGTATCCTGCTAGATTGGACGGATTCAGATAAGGAGCTGATAGGGCTCGACAAAGGGGATACTGGTGATTCTGTTCTATTCGACGCGCGACGTTTTCTTTGTTTCCCTTATTAACCGCGCGTTAACCATACGGAGAACATGTATTACCCAATTGGTGTTTATCGATTATCGTAACTACAAATAAAAGTACATGGAATGCCGGTTGACTTCGTTCCATTATCAAATTATTAACAATTCCAAGCTGTATGTGTATAATGAATTACCTCGGCAGTAAGATATCTTCATAGGTGGAAAAATTAGTTTTTGTTAATGCAATATTAGATAGCACGGTTGCTGAGGGTAAACGTATAGAGCAATTAATAAAAAAATAAAACAGAGGAACATTTAAAACAATTTAGGTATGTCAACACATTATTTTCAACTCCTTAGAATAATTAAAAAAAGAAAGACACTTCTATTTGGCTCCTGACTCTTGCGATTTATACAGAAAATTTATATCTTGCATAAAGATCCCCAGTCTAGTAATTACGATGTACAATATATGTATTCAGGTCGTTCGTTTTGGTACACGAAACACTATTCAAGTTTTGTGAAAATATTCGATTCTATAATAGAAAGTACTCGATAATAATAGAAAGAACTAACAATAAACAGTTACTCGAGAAGTTGCGGTATGTACTATCTTGTGCTACAACTTGCAATTTAGAGTTCACGGTTAATGTGAAAGAATGGATCGGAAGTCACTTGTTACCGGAAAATGTTACGATCCTCGACAATCCCTTGCAAACGATCCGACGCTAATAGCAGGTTTCGAGGCATTATAGTTCACAATATGTGACGCCCTCTTGTTGCCAGTCTTAATCGAATCATATTCATTATGGCCAGCCGCCTTTTAAAAAGAAAAGTGAACTTCGCAAAACCGCGCGTTACACGATTTACTCGCGAATAGCGCAGCATATCCTGTCGTGCAACGAATTACGCCGCACCCAGTAGCTATCGCGCGCGAACAAAGGCTGTACGGCCTGCCATCGAAACAGGAAATTGAAAGCAGCATCGCGTAAAATTTCAATAGAAGTACAGATATATAACACACACACGGACACATACATATTTATATATATGTGTGTGTGTGTTTGTAGGTATATACATATTGGATAACCAAGGATAACCATGACAATAGGGTCGTTCTATTCGCGAGGTGGTCCTTCGGCTGGATTATGGTCGTCCGAAAAGCCATCGGGCTATTAGTCGCGTTTATAGCCCTAAGGAGAATAAAAAGTAATACAGCGCACACGTGCGAGGATGGGGCATTGGAATGGAACGAGAGAGAGAGAGAGAGAGAGAGAGAGAGAGAGAGAGAGAGAGAGTAAGAGTGTGTGTGTGTGTGTGTGAGAGAGAGAGAGAAAGAGAGACAGGTGGAGAAAGGGAAAGTGGAAGAAAATAGAGGGTCTAACGCAATAGAGACAAAGCAGGCGAGAGAGAAGGTAATACAGTTAGGCGAGCAACAACCACTTTTACGATGGAGCTCGTATTCAGGGATATGGTTTATCCGAGTAGCGTGGAAAGACGGAGCGTTACGAGGAAAATCGAAGGACATCGGTACAGCTTAGAGTATCTTTCCAAGCCTCGTATACGCGAGTTAAGACTCCCGCAGTCCTTAATTTGAGAAGGAAGCTCAGGGCACAGCCGGCGAAACGAGTGAAATAGCTCGAGTAAGACACCGTTGCGCGGTTTACGAGCAGGACTCCCCGCCGTCGTTGGTGGCCTTCTACCCAACAACAGCATTTTACCATCCATAAATTTAATCAAGCAGCGATTGACGCCTCTAAGAAACGAATAACACCGAGCGTCTGCCAAGTGGAAAAGGAGTAAGCAAACTTCGGAACTTTCAATCAATGTCTAGATCGGCCCTTGTCACGAAAACTCGCGACCGTAGGTATACCGAGGAGAAGCTAAAGGGGGAAAAATTGATAAAACGCGTGCCTCGCTTCCTTGAGGCAGGACGATAAAGAGAGAAGCACCCTCGTCACCCTCCACACACGGGTTTGTACCTGCTTCTCATGCTGATAAGACACTGGTTTCTGCCTGCTTTTCATGCTGATAAGACACTGGTGTATACATATGTTAGCTGGAAGTCCCATATTGCCTCGATTTTCGAACTTCCACAAGGACACGTAGCAATTTCAAGTGGTCTAGCTTCAAAACGATACTTCCACTAATTTAACGATACTTTACAACTTTATAACTTATAATTTCAATAATTGTAAAATGAAAAATAGAAAACCGGCCATTCGACCAGCAATGGTTTAGCGTTAAAATTACAATTTGAATACAAACAATTCTAAGACGAAACATTAAAAAGTGTTCGCTATTAATAAATACAAAAAAAATAATGTATCGTATTTCGCAACAAAATGATATTATTAGACTTGACAATGAAAACGTTAAATAATAAAGACGTATATTTATATTATGATTTTACCTTATGGGACTAAACTCCTCATCGAGTTTGTTCGATCAAGATCAGGATCGTGACTCGCCTACATAAGAAATCATGTTCTCGATAAAAAGTTTAATATACTTTCTACTTCCACGCCATATTGTGCTATTCGATGTAGCAGCTTCAAGTATCTACTGATTTGATGAGAGAGATCCCGACCGGGTTAGATCTTCAAACTACGCGTAAGATAACGTTTATATTTGCGGGGAGATATGAAAATCCGTTGCGCATCCGCGTCCTATTTTACAATTACAGGAGGTATATCGTTTATCGAGGTCAACAGTTTTAACGGTGATCGATTTCACCCTCTTGCACGTTCAAATTCATTTCTAAGAGTGCACGCTTCTCGTTTCGGTTTCATATCGCAGTGGCAAAATCTCCGAGCGACCTCGTATCCGTCATTATCAACCGATATTACTATTAGCGCGATATAGCGGATATTAGCATTTCGATAAGTATGCATTTGAAAAACTTTTATATCTACTCGTGAGCTAGCTCCCGTCGTTGTTAAGTTATTGCAAATTTGATGAACCGAATATAGAAAAAATTTAACGTCGACAATTTATATATTAAATCTCTCGTCCCGTCATCTAATTAACGCTAAAAATGACAAGACTCTACTTATATTTGGATTGTGTACAATTTTTATTATAGTATGTGCTGGAATAAAGAAATTTATTGAAACATTTCTCACAGAAGTAGCTGTATAATTTTAATAGTTGTAAAATAAAAATATTAAACCGATCGTTTCAAATTGGTGTGGCTATAATTAGAACTTTGATTTGAAAGCTGTAATTGGTTTTTGTTTCAGTACAGCGAACCAGTGCAAAATATATGAACGAAATGTGTATAGTGCCAATGAAAATGCACCTTATTGCTGAATTAATTTCATAATTATCACTTTTCTCTTTCTTTTTTGGTGACTGTCGATGGAGCGAGGGCTAGGCGGCTGCATTCGTCCTTATATACTTAAGGTGCCATAAAGTCCAGGTAGTCCGGCTGTGCATATCATCGGTGTATACCAACAATATTGAAGGTACTCCGACAAGTTTGGCATAGAATTATTCGAAGACTGAGAAAATGTTAACACGTCGTAAGGTGAAAATGTCAGCGATAGGAAATCAGCAGCAAGCTGGAAACTGTTCGTCTGGTAAAGTCTAGTTTTCTCGTCGTTCGATTTACAGTCGTTCGCGATATTCAGGAAGTTTCGCGGCATGCACGAAACTGCTGCGACGTGTTTCAACGTTTGACTTACTGTCTTACGGACTCTGTTTATTTATGCTCCGGAGTAAATCTGCTCGAAGAGAAATATACAGAAACTCGCAAACACGCATGAACACGTTTGCGTTTAAACTTTTCTGCCGTGACATTCATGTTCTGCGAGGGGTATCGCAGGACGTGGACCTGCAAATTTTTCGCTTCCGCGCGTTTGATCGGGTCATCGGTTAAAGTTGAGCTACGCGGAAGTTATAAATTAACACTGAGAATTTTCAAAGTGTCCAAACTATGACAAACTCGTATAAATTCGAAAAGAATTCTGCTTTAGAATGTTCCATCTAATTTTTCTTTCCTGTGCCGTGCCGGTTCTATCGATGTACTTTAGTAAGTACGAATTTGCTTGTAATCATTTCGAAAACCACTGTATCCTCGCTAGAAAAGTTCGCACGCCTTTTTTTATAACGATGGCATATATTTAAGGGAGACATTTCAAACATGCGGCTCGCGGGCCGCATGCGGTCCGTCGACAAGTAGTATGCGGCCCGACTAAAACCTATATGGTATTTAATACTTTATTTTAAACCTACCGAGTATTAGAAGCGGCTAAAATATTTTAGTTTATGAAAATGGCAAAGCTTTATTTGTTTAGACTTTGTGCAATTTTTATAAAAAAATGTATCGAGCAATTCCAATTTCAATTTTTCAATAATTATCGTGTATAATTAATTAACTGCAATGTTAATAAAAAAAACGTGTTGCTTCTTTATTTCGAGTTGTTTTTTTTTATTGCTACCTCCGAATTAATTTGTAATACCTAACGAGGCCATTGGTGTACTCTGGTTTAAAGAGAGTTCAAATATGAAAACGAAACATAGGTACTGTACACAAACATACTTTTGAAAAATATACCTTTTTAATTAACTCGTGACTTGGATTTTCCAATCAACAGTCGTACGCACAGAGCTCGAAATTGCATCTCAATTTATACCCCAAAGCTGCGCGACGAAGGCAATAAGCAAAACAGCAGTAGCCATAGTACCTTACTCACTACAGAAAATGTAATATTTATCTAGGTCAGTATATCTATTTTCTTCATGACAAGTACACGCAAGACACCGCAAGGAAATAAAAGGATTCTCTTTTCTGTCTAACATATTCTACATTATCTCATAATGTAGGATTTATTTATGTATTAGCTTTTGCGGAACACAGTTAATACATTTATGCTACATTATGCTTAACCAAGGTATAAAGGAAGGTAAAGTTTTAAGAAATTCCACGTAGTTTCCTTCTCCGCTGAACGCAAGAGATATTCTGCGAGTGTAAGGACAAGTACCGCATATTGCAATTTCAACATTTTTAACTTGTGCATTAACTGAATTATTAAATATAAAATTTATGTATTTATAAAAAAAGAAATGTGCGAGAGCATATTGTATTGAAAATTCAGAAAATTAAAAAGAGTACGAATGCGAAACTTCTACGAATTTCTTAATACATGATCGAACGAGTCTTACTAATTTTCAGAAACAACGAAATTCGTTAAAAACAGGAGGAATACACAGCAAGAGAACCGTTCACTGAGATAAAGTACACTATCAAGAGCGGAGTTAATTAAGCGAATTACGCGTCCATCTTCTCTCCATCGAGCTGATTATTTTGTTGTTCCGAGCAACGTGAAATTTATACGGGGAAGGAGTAACGCTGGTTAACTATGTACGCCGAGGAATGAATTGTCTCGAGACTGTTCGCAGAGAAAACGATCGAAGAAGGATCGATCACTGACGATCGCTGCGTGTAAGCGGGTCTTGAAAGTGACTATTCTTAACGGTGCCTACAACTTTTTACGTGTCGATGAGACGCTGATTTATTACCAACCTCAACTAAGTAAACAGTGCCCGCAACACGGAGCATTTATCTGTAACCCATTAGGCGTGCCTGAGTTTTAATTAATCATTCGTCTGCTAAGGAACCGCGTCGAAAGTGAAAAGCACGATCCTCGTGACTTCGACTTCTTTCATTTACGAACTTTTTCTCTGCTCGGCACATTTTTCATCAGCTTTGCTTAGCCTCGAGATTTATGCGAGAACCGGTGTCTTTTTTTTTATCAATGCAATTTGAATCTCGAGGAAGAGATTATTTTGCAATATTGCACAGACGTTTCACTACATTATGGTACTTTACATAATACAATACACATTATAAACAATCGCCTACTAAACAAGCAATTTGAAAATGTGGTTTTTTCTTAAATCTTTAACACGATAACTTTTTTAATATTGGACCATACGACTTGGATTGTTTAAGAAGGTAGAACAATTATTTTGTTACATGTAACATGAAAAGAATGTTTGAAAAAATTGCAATTGGTCGGAATTGCAGAGGAAATACTAAAAGTTGTATTTTGCAACTTTTTTGTGTGTGTGGGCTTATATTAAAAATTTATAAAACACGTTTCATACCTAACCCAGACCTGTATCAATTAACTCTTAGCGGACGTATGTCTACTCTCAGCCACCAAAGCTTTTTTACCGTTTCAGTCGTATGTCTGTCAAAGAACTTATGTATAAACTTAATACGACCGCAAAGGGTTAAACATATTCTCAAAATTTCATTAAAATCGGTCAACGTTGCAGGTCTGGAGAGTAAGACGTTACATGACAGCGGGAGAAAAGATATAGTTTTTGTAATTGCTTGATGAATTTTTATCTCTGTTCTTTAAATGTGGGACATTGCTATGGCACAGAGGTGGGGAACGCGTGGCCTTGAGCCTGCATGCGGCCTCTGTGAGTTTCTTGCGCGGCCTTCATAAAAGCTAGCTCTTGTATTAATTAATATGCAATCATATAGATTACGACAATTTAAAAATTAATAGAATAACAAATAAAAATTCCCCACGGTGAAATATAAAAGATTATAGCGGCCTCCTTTATTACTGCCTAATTTAAATGTGGCCTCTAATGGTAAAAAGGCTCCCCACCTCTGCCACAGTACATGGTCAATATCTTGAGTTTCATAACCGCATTGACATTGTGAATCGTTTATTATGCCAATTCGAGCGAGAGAGCTGCCAAGATTGTTGTGTGCCGATCTGCATCTGTTTATCGTCGTTATAATTCAAGAACCGGTGTATCTTGTGAATTGTGTATCGATCATTTGACGCTATTTTTTTACTCGATCAATGCGAGGAAGATTACTCGGATAACCGAGCCGGAACTTTCAGTATGCGATGAACCACATAACAATCGTTTTATACACTTCTATTCTGTCCAATAATTATATTGCATAGCATGAAAATCTAATAAGTAAAACGTTTACGTGTTGACAAATATTTTTCTATTCGGTACAATTTACCCGGCACGGCAATCTGGAAATGTTCCGTGCTAGAATAATCAAGTGAAAAAGCTCAAAAATGCAAGAACGATATATGCCTCTACGTAGGTTAAAAGTAATTTAGTTTTCCAGTGGCCGGCAGGCAGGCTCGGTCAGCGACACTAGAGAAATTCATTGCGTTTTGAATATGCTGAAGCGGCCACTGGGAAAGCTGTTATGCAGCGCAACTTGCCAATTTGCCTCCGCTAAAGTGGCGGAAACCAGGGAAACAGGAGACGCTTTTCGTTATTTTCTATGTATATCTGTACGATCAAAAATATTTCATCTTTGGTGCGTTCACCTTGTCAATTCTCAACAGCTCAGCACAATGCAATTTTGACTATGCAAATGTCACTTCAGAATTCCTTTGTTAACGCATCGTGATTTTAAATATACTACCCTCGGAAAATATTATTCAAGAGCCTATCATTGGAATTATTCATATTTCCAGTGTGGAAAGTACCTTCATAAACGATAAAAGCAAGTGCAATGATAAAATTTATCGTTAAACAGTAAATCTTTATGCAAAATAAAAATTTTCTACCTGAATTGCTACTAACTGGAGTAAAATAAAAATTCAATTTCTTTCTTAATCTGTTTAATAGATTGAAAATAATATAACTTCTTTTAAACAGTCTTTTTAAATTTTTATACATAAGCATAAAGCTAATATTAATATCAATACGAATATGTTTGTTTTGTCATCATGTATGTACAGAATAGCATTCTAATACCATGTGATATTTGAATTTTCTTTATAAATCTCAACACAACTTCATTTCCCGTTCTGACCAAATATTTTTTCCAGGGGTGGTAATTTATTCTTTGAATGAACACCACGGAAATACAAAATATTATCGTTTCAAGCGATTAAGTGCTTGTAAAGTTGACGGTCAGCGTATGGACTTATTTTTCTTACTGGCTTTGTGAAATTTCGTACGTTGACGTTTTCACATTTTATTATGCATAAAACATACGAATCCTTTTATTATTGAGACCTAGATGCTTTTTTCTTTCTCGTTTGTTCTTCCTCCGTCAGTTTTTTCACATTCCACCTTCCATCCCCTATCGTTCTCTGCCGTATTATTTTCCTCGTCCGTTCTCCCTCGCCTCATCCTCTGAAGCCCCAGTGGTCTCTCACCTCTTGTCATTTCTCTGCACTGAAATTTTTATGGTGTGTCCAATTTCCGGCGTAGCTAATAGGCATTAAAGCCGACGTCCTGGTTTCCGTTTAAAGCGGTCGTGATAAAAAAGCGGGCACATGACGACAAAATTTATTGCTTTACTGGAAAAAATTTCTGGCTACCTTTTTAATTGCAAAATGGATTGCCATTAAAATACGGAGAATGTAGAGAAAGATGAATGAGCAAGAGTTAAGTAAAATTTAATGTAGGATGCGTTTAAAACATTTTCTCTTTTATTGTGTACGGAAATAAAAATCTACCAATGTGAAATTAATAAAATACGAATTTCCTTTTTATGAGCACGAGATATGTGCCCGCTCATTTGCAGAATTAGTTACTTAGTTAATTGGTTAAAAAAATTATCTGCTAAAATGCTGCTCCATTCTTGTGCATTTCTACTCTTTAACGAATGATTTTGGAAATAATCTAAACAATTATGTCATACATCTATAAAAGACTGAAAATATTCGTCGTACACGTTAGGGAATTCATGATCATACACATGGACTAGCAAGCATAATAAAAGATTGAAATTTATCGTTCGTTCATAGATACATAAATGCTTTTATCGTCAATAAAAATCCTACCAGACTCTGTGGTAAGCAAATTGACAGTGTGCGATTAAGTAAATGTAGCCTCATAAATAAACCTGATAGATCAAAAGAAGAAGACGGCCTGCGAAAATGATTATTTCACAGATCAATTGATTGCTTAAAAAACAGCTTTGGCGTTGTCGCTGAATTTATGAATGCAAATACAAAATAGAATTTTCGATAATCGAAATATTTTCTATCGCGATGTTACGTTCCAAAGCCAAAGGACTCGACTCCGCGATAGCTTTCGGCGACTTCGTCGGAATCCGCAGCCTATCGTTTTTCGAACCTGATTTATGCGAGCAGGTGTCTATATATCAAGCATGGAAGAAAAAGGTAAATTTTTCGAGGTGATCGCGGGGCTGGCGTATACGACGAATTTTAGCTTTTAACGTGAGCTCGAGCAGGTCCAGGGCAGCGGCGGCGCCGAAGTAGAGCGTAGAAATAAATGGGAGCTGAAAATCCTACGACGTCGATAACAGACTCCGAAATTAGCTGGTCGTACCAAATTCCCAATGGAGATTGAACGGGCTCGTTGCGCCTCTGCTATCGTGAATAACTACGTTTAGTGCGCTGCCAGTAAATGGCCTTGCTAGTAAATGGGTAAACATATATACAAGCCGGTAGAAAATCCCAGTAGCCTGGAACTGCAGGGAACACGTGATAATTAAAGTTACAAAAATACGACGGTTAAAAAGGGATAGGGAGAGGGATGGTGATCCGGTGGAGGGGAAAAACCGGCGAATGATAGACCAGGGATTCTCCGCCCATCCGGCAGATGCAACTTTCATTGTAATTATCTTTCTAATTGTTCCCTGTCCACCGGGGAACCAAAGGAGAAATAAAATAATACGCGTTTCTCGTATTAAGCCGCGTCTTAACGATCTATCCATCGTTGTCGTCGTCGTCGTCGTCGTCGTCTTTGTCGCCGCCTTCTTCCTCCGACGGACGGTAAAAAATACCTTACAACGTTTTTAATAATGGAAGAGGAAGGGAGATTTTTTGATAAGTTCTCCGTGGCATGGGTGAACGTAATACATGGTCTCCTAGAAAGAATCAGCAATAATTTCCGTACGGCCACGAATAAAACTGCTTCCGCGTTATTGTTAATATGAAAATTGTATTACACCAGTTTGAGAAGATGTTTCGATGAGTGCTGATGATAGAAACTCCGTGTACATACAGTGACTCCCATTAGTATTCGGACACTCTTACTTTTTATAAATGTTCATTATAAGCCCACATAAACAAGTTGCAAAATACAACTTTCAGTATTTCCTCTGCAATTCCGACCAATTGCAATTTTCGCGAAAATTCTTTTCGCGTTACGTGACAAACCAATTGTTCTCACTCCTCAAACAATCCAGATCATATGGTCCAATATTTAAAAAGTTATCGTCTTTTTAAGAGTGTCTGAATATTAACGGGAGTCACTGTTAGTACAGTGCTACCGTTTAGACGTCCGCATGAATAAACTAGAAATCAAGGTTAGAATTTCAAAGTGGTTTGGAAAGAATTTTATGAAGATTGTCTAAATTTCGTATAAATCTGTCTTGAAGGCCAAATTAACCTTTCTATGCGTTAATTTAGCGTTTAACACGGGACTTGTTTATGTGTAAAAATCTGAAACCGCGGTGGAAATAGCCAAGAAACGTATTTCATGACCCGCGTAAAATAAAAATGTGGTAGTCTGGCCAGCCGCGTTTAATTTAACCACAAATTATGAGTATATAACCAGCACAGAGCCGATGTTTACGGACACTATTGCGGGCATATTTCTTTATGCAGCTCGATATCAACGCGACATAAAATATCACGCAATACCCATAAGGGGATTTTAACGACGATTAATTCGCGCCGAGAAGAATAAAAATTCCCTGGACAATACATAGTTCCATATTCAAATTGAAACCGATCTTCTCTCGACTATAATTTATTAATAGGTTTACATTATGATTTCACAACACATTTTGGAACAATTTAGGTATACAGTGCATAATCGCGTTGTATCTGTTACAAATCAAATTTCAATAACGATGCTTGTATTAATATGTTTCTCAACTTCGATTATTTGTTCAAAAAAACACTCCAAGACTTTCGAAAAAATATCGCGATGCGTTAAAAGTTAAAAATAAATAAATTTTGGAAACGTTAACACTAGAAATAGCGAACTCGTCAAAATGACGGGTTACATATTATTTGCTTGCGAGTTGTTGCGAAGGCAACATTGAAATACAAATCGTCGTCACCGTCCCTCGAAATAAGAATTTACGACCACCGCATTCCAATAGTTTCTACCCTAACAGACGGACAACACGTGTGACTGACCCACCGAAAACGACCACCGGACTTACGCTCGTAAATAACGCCATCGACGACCAAGACAGTAACAAAAGAAATTCTGACAGACTCCCACTCCTCAACCTAAAGGTCCTTCCAGTGCATCCACGTCGAATTAGCAAACGCTATTTTTTCCCACCTAAATCCCATCCTCAACCAATGACGAAAAAACCGAGGTGACGACAAATCGGACACGACAAGACAGAAGACAGAATACCTCGAACACACACAGGCGAACAACCTCCTCGGATCAAAACGTAATTGTAAGCACATCGCGAATCAGCATATGTACAAAGTTCAATAAAGTGTATATACAGTACAAAGTTTATTCTCAAAACCAAGGTGCTCAATGTCGGTGCGCAGATATTGAGAGAAGGCATCGTCGGTTCACAATCGGTTGCCTTCGTATACAGAGTATTCAGAGTGTAACGACATTTTATGCAACAAATTGCATATTAAATATTTTTGTTCGAGCGTTTGACTAGAAAGTGTAAAAGAGTTACCACTTAGAAAATAACTAATTTTGTACTTGTATAAAAACCCAAGATTGAAATAGAAAATTTTCAGACATAAAAAAATAGCATGGTAGATCTATGTATAATACGAACACGAAACCAAATATCCCTCGAGTTTCACGTTTTTGCATTCTTCAACGATAATACATAAGCTTTCAATGAACCAGAATAAAGTGGGCGAAAATTTGTTTACCACTTTAACGCACAATAATACTTCCAAAACAATATTACTAAGATTGAGCACTTGAAACAGAGAAGGACACGTTGATGGATGGTCCATGAAATTTTCTAGTAGCAAAACGTTACGTTGCAAGTACATTTCTTGCGGTGGTCTTGGAGCTCAGCGTCGTAGAAGGTTAACCAGCCTAATATACCGGGTGTTCCCGAATTAACTATCAAAACTTCGGGAGTGTATAGGGGACTGAAAAAACTAAGGGACAAATTGGCGCTTGTCTTGGAAAAATCGGGAATTAAGAAACAGAGCAGTATATTTACGTATCACCTGCAGTTACCGAAGGCGCACGGTTCTGTTTACCGGTTGTAGATGTAAACACTTTCTCCTGTCCATTGCATTCTCGTGTTTATGTTTGAAACAGTTGAATGAACCTGAACATACATTAAATAGATGGAAACCAAAAACTGTTGCGTTTCTTTTTTCACGATTTTCTCGAGAACGAAGGAAAAACGAGCATATCTCTACGGAACTTTCTTATTAGTTTATCGGTCCTCTACACGCTTTTACAGTTTGGACATTTAAAGGAACAGCCGTGACTTTTCAGTCACTCGAGTAAGTCTCCGGAAAGCGATTCGCTAAACATGCTGTCACAAGGTAATAAGGACAACGAAGCGTAACGCATGGATCTCTGCTAGCGAGTGGCAGTTCTGCGGCGCGTTTAAACATTCATATTGTTCCGTATCGGCTTGGCAAGAACGAGCGAAGAAAAGCGATCGAGGCCTCGAACGAAAAACTCGATCGGTGTTTGGTTAGAGACTCGGTTCGGCAAAAACATTTTCCGAAACGAAGGTGCCCAGACGCCGGTTATCGATTGGGAATGACTTTCGCGCAAACGTGTCGGACGAGAAGCACGATAAACGCGATAAGAGGCGAGTGCGGAGGCAAAGAGGAAAGGAGGATGAAAGAGCGAACGGGGTCGGAGGGGACGAGAAAGTGTCGACGAAAAGCTTCGCTTCAAAATTGCAGTCTTCTGCTCGCGGCAGCGATCGACGTTCTCCGATAAAATAGACGGAACGACGACGGTTTCGGCCAAAACGGCGGCGCTCCTCGCGTCGCGCATCCCGTTGCTTGCCAGAATGAGAAATAGGGAGAACACGAAATTGAGAAAATAGAAACTGAAAGGCTGGAAACACGTTTCCTCCTCGGACCCGAATTTGCTGTCGTGAGAGAGCACTGCGAATTTATGACGCAGACACCTGACGAAACTGCCATATTTCAATATTGGACCTCCAGACACGAAACTCGTAGTCTTCTGCGTGGATAGAGGATTCTTAAAAGCCCGGGCTAGTATACCGGAAGATGATGTCTCTTTTACGGTTCGAAATTTTAAAATTTTATCAACGTACCCGTAGACGTCTTTCGTTCGACAAGTATGGCTGCATTAATAAATTCTAGGTTTCATCGAATTATAAGCTTTTTCTATTTGACTAATAATATATGTATACGTTGTTTCATCCTCACGGCTAAGAAATTGGATTTGGTTTACGTAAACCTAACCAATACATTCACTCGTTTGCTCACTGATACCTCTCCTTTCTATCGTTTGTTACCTCCTTCTATTATCTAAGTGTACTAAGTATCTACATAACTACTCATTGCACATCTTTATTCTTTGGTTTTCCTATTCCCCTGTCCCTTCCTCCTTTCTCTTTCTTCTTCTTTCTCCCGCTCACTTTGTATTTGATTAAATATCCATAAACAGTGGCTTTCATTAAACACGCAGCACCTGCGGTACCTAACATAAAACCCAGAATATAAAATGCAACTAATTTTGCCTGTTTCTTTTTTTTTTTTAGATCGACGAAGTTCATAGCCTCAGCGATCGTCAACGCTGTGCGATGATCGTATTAAGGGAAAAGTCTGTTCCGGATCAGTCGATATTGGAAGTAAAGGACCTACGCCTAAAGCGGACAGAGCAAGATAGACACAGAGCTCGCTGTCTTTTTCTACGACATCATTATCTCTGCAACGTCCCAAATTTACAATGCTCTCGGAACAGAGAATGTTAAAAAAAGTAACCCCTCGAAGAATACCATCGCAGTCCCGAGCATCTAGCTTCAAGACTGAACAGGACAAAATGCTGATACCCGACTCCTGCAATCGAAAAACATGATGGTTTCGCAGACTGTGTACAACTGAGTCACCCGTGTAACGTCTCTACCAAGATACGAGCGTGGCCCGGCTATCAGAAAGAAATCAGTGTCCGATGATCGTCGATACGAGTACTTTTCATCTTGAAAATCGAAGTGGGGTGGAATCAACGATCCTCTGGTCGAGGAAGCGGTGTCTACCGATAAACTGCGGGACAAACACCGGTTCCGTTCGTTGAAACGGTTACCCTCCCTCCCGACTTGTCGCCCGTCGAGACGAGAGACGAGAGACGAGACGACGACGCTACGGTTCTCGAACGAGCGTGTTCACTGTCGGCTACAAAATTCCTGCCATATAGAGGGAAAAGGGGGACACCAGGGAGGAGGAGGGGGGGCTGGAGGGGTTGGATGGAAGGAAACTGTAAAGACTCCGTCGGAAGATTTCTCCGTGCAATCAAGACATCGTTTTCCACGAGACGAGTGAAATCGGACTTGGCGACGTTCTGCGGCAAGGGGAAGAACAGGACAAGAGAGGCGAACTGAAAATAACCGTAGAGCCAAGGACGAGCCCAGCGAGGACTGGAGGAGAACGAAAATGAAAAAAGACAGGGAACGAAGGGAATACGTTTACCGGCTCCGGCGATCTAGCTATTACGACGGAAGTCCTCTCGCGAGTAACTTCCAATTTAACGGGACCCGGTCCGCCAACGTTCCGACGCGACGTACCACCGTCCGAGGAACGCTCGGGCGCAAAGAAATTACTGAAAATCTGTTCACCTAGTCGCCCGTAGTCGCCTGCAGCCCCCTCTGTAGCAGTCGGTACAAGAGAAATACATTATCAACGGTCAAATATAATTCTACACCATTTTCACCGCGATGCTGGTCACGCGCGTATGTACATACATCCGCACGAAAATAAAAATGATTTCGCGGTTCGGTGAATATTTTTAACGATCGTTATGATTCCGTTCGAGGAATCGAGCTCCGGAAGGAAGTAGAAAATACACAGGGAATCGCGTTCATACTTGAAGGCGTATGTATATCAATTTCGCGAGGATCTTTGATTGGTCGATCCTGGTTTAATTCACTGCCGTTAATGGATCGATCTTTGTTCTTGTAATAACCTTATCGAACAACGCCACGATCTTATATCGACACCGGCGAAAATTTGTAAGGACATAAAAGAAGCTAAATATGAAAGAAATTCTTTTAAAAATTTACACTATTTTTATCTGATTATAGATTATTCAATTTATGCTTTGATAAATTATATTTCACATATTATTTACTTTAGTACATTGTAAACATCACATTTTTTACATTTCTATTCTCTATTTTCACATCTCGAACATTGTTAAATTAGAAATGCTTTCGCAGCAAACAGTCGGTCATTCGCGATGCCAAACAAAGGATTCTGAGTAAAGGATTTCTCATGCCGTAGAACTTACACGCGGTACCTCGAAAGAGTTTTCTTCCGATTGTTTCGACGGTGTCCGTCATTTGTGTGTCGGTAATAAAATTTCCTATTGCCCGAGGCGACGCTCGGCCCAATCAACTTTGCAAAACTCAAATCTAATTACCGCAGCCTTTGAATCAGGGACAAAGGACGAAGGAAAGAGGAGTCTTTTCATCTAGTGCTCAGGACGCTACGCGGTCCACAGAGGGCCGCAAGGTCTAGAGAACGAAGGTACCCAGACTCAAAGGAATTCTATTCTATACCCTCGGTCTGGGTAACCGAAACGTCAGAAACTATGTTTCGGTGCTATGTGTAACCAAATGATCCATTATCAACCACACGGTGTGTAGTTCGAATCGCTATGTCGCATAATGTTGCGAATTGCCAATCTAGTTGGGCAAAAGTCCTTTCGGTAATCATCGGAAAATCTTCTAATTTTTCGTGAAAATTGCCAAAGATTATCTGGAACTGCAACTGAATAAAATTAATTTATAAACCCTACCAACCTTGGTACTCATCGAAAGTTGGCCTCCATTTTGAAGGCCTGTTTTATGAGGTAACGCAATTCCAAATTTTCATCCAAAACTTACATATTTCACTATTGCTACGTAGAAAGGGCGCACGCTCAATTAATCAATTAATAAAATTACAGCTACACTGTAGACTTAAACTATAGAAGGGATGAGCGTGTATATCTTTGGAGTTTAGAATGCTAACTGTTACGTATAAAGTATTCTGTGGAACTTAAATTTATTGTTAATTACAGTTAAAATTACAATTAAAATGAACATCTCACGTTACCAAGCTAGACGGGACGTCGTGAAGGTTCTTAAACTGGAATTTTATTTTATGGTGCCATTTAAATTAAAATAATAGTTACGATTGTCTTGATCTACCCTTGGTAAATAGTCACCTGTAATTTTAAGAAAACGTTCTAAACACTTGCGCTGACAAATACGATGCAATTGTGACTAAGACAACTTGGTAATTACTGGGACAACATGACCCGACGTTACCAGTCGTCCGCCGAGAAATTCAGCAGAAAGGGAACACTTGGGAACTTAATTGGAGCGCGCTCGTATCCAAAAGAAGAGACCGGCTAACAACGAAAAAAGGTATCGAATGTGCCCAAAAGTCGGGAGGATAAATCCAGGGGGGCGGTTTAACTCAGGTGAGGGTACACAGATGAGCGAGCCATGTCAACCGTGAACCGCGATTACGCTTTTCGTGGTCGCTCAAAGTTGGACGGAGTAAAGTGGCCGTGGGCTGTGAGCATTACCGCAATTAGACCCAATGAAGTCGTCCGTCCGGGGACTCTGCAAACACCCTGCATATTTAACCTCGCCGCTAGAGTCCCTTCCCTCGAATATATACTTCACAGGCTCGCCGGAAGCCTGTCTTTCTTCTCTGGAGGCTATCAAGCAAGCGGGGATAGACCGGGATCGATCTCAAAAGATACCGCCCGGCGAAATGGAAATTAAAGGCTCGCCAAATGTCCTTAACTTCATTGTTCCGCCGTTTTTCTCCACTTTCGTCCGGCCGCCATTGTTCTCCGAAATATGACGGACAGTTTAGCAATGACTCTGAAAGCGCGATTACGCCCACTCGAATTCCTGGCACAAAACGGGAACACTTTTCTTCTTGCTTTCCGTTGGGATACTCTTTCTTCGTTTTGGCTCGACAGGGTCGAGCTGGTTGGCTAATCCACAGTCTCTCCCACAAGAACGCACTGGTGATATCTCTGAAAAATTATTATGCATGCAGTGGCGGAACTATAAATTGTCGCAAAAATATTCTACGCCGATTGGTTCTCTTTGGTAGTATTTTATTGTTTGCGTAATAAACTATGCATGTATCAAGACGGAGGCTGGAGACGTAAAATAACGGCGCACGGCTACGTACCATTAAAAGCCCATTTATATTATCTGACAGGGGTTTTTCTGTCTAAACGAAGCCTCGAAAACTTGGTTCTAGATAGTAACAGTCGACTACAAACGAGAAAAACCCAAAATGATGCGATGAAAAGTATTTATTTTAAAAAAAACCGGAGGTGGATAACCAGGTATCCCGGTTATTGACAATCATAGTTAAATTTTGGTTATTGACATAAGGGTTAATCTTGACGGTACTTCTTGTACGTTTTGTTTGAAAAGGTTACTTCGGCTCGATACCACGGACGAACGAACGTCTTTCGAATGGAGTCCTCGAGGAAGAACGGTTCTATCAGATACGAATTACTTGCTCGCCGCAAATTCGACGTCCAGGCATTCCAACGGATTCCAGCGTGTTACGTGGTAGACCGATATTAATGAACCGCAACCATCGGATGCTAGGACGGAGGTGAATCAGTGCTAAATTCCGTTCGGTAATAAATAGCCTCCCCGAACGGCACGGTCAGCTCTTGGAAGAAAGAAGGCAGGGAATCTTCGCATTCCAAGGAATGTTAACAGTCCGACCGTTCGATCGTTAGGCTCGTATCCCGAGCAAATGATTAAACAGATCAATGGAGGAACAGTTTCGTCCACGGACTCGTTGTTCGATGGATGCTAGCGGTAGAAAGCTACGAGACAACCCATGCAAACGAGAGAACGATAGAGCAAACGATCTTCGCGCAACCGAAACGGAAGAGGAAGGAACGAAGAAGACAGAAAGCATCGCGAGTACAAAGATGGGCACGGTTGACGGATTCTCGTGGGTGGAGGGGGTCTAAGGGGGTCCAAGGGGGTCTGGGGAAAAGAGCAGTTAGTACGACTCGCTCCGTTGGTTCCTTAGACGAAATACCTTTCCTCGATCCTGCGTCTGCTAGCCGTCTCCGTTACGCTTTGCTTCCTGTTCCCTCTTCATCTTCTCCACGCGATCTTCCACCTTCCAGTTTTCCTCCTACTGCTTCATTGTTTCCATTATCGCTTTTGTTTCGCGATAATTTTATAACTCTCTATACTCCTTTTTTCAGGATTAAGTCGTCGATAGTACAACTGTCTCATTGTCAGCAAATTTGCTGCGAAGTCTTTCGAACGCTCTTTGTCTCTTGTTCGATGCCTTTTGGTCTCCTTTTTTTTCTGCGCCGTATTCTCCTATCGCTACGAGCTTCCTTTGATCTTTCCACTTCTCGTTTCAGATCCACCTCTTATTAGTTACCGCTTTCCGCTTTTCCGTTTCCGTATTATCACATAAAATCTTTCCATTTATTAGGTCAGGTCTTCCCTGCTCGTATAAGCCGAAGTCTTACAATTAGTTCAAGGAAAAGATGTCAACTCGTCTATCGATGCCTTAGCATCGAATCTCCGTTGCAGACTAAAATTAAACCTGATCGTAGTTTCGTGTTATTATTCGATGATATTTTATAAAAATTATGAAAACGATGGATGTTTCCGATTAACTTTACATAATAATATCCCTAACGAATGTACTGTTTATTGTCTATGTGTTTTTATGTAATCATCGTGATTATAATCATTCGTTAAAACCAATGAAACAGTCTTGTCAGCGTGTGCGTAGAATTGGATATTTCCACTTATCGTCCACAAAAAAAAACCAATCCAATTTATTGTTCGCGAAGATTATGCAACTTTATTTCGCCGTAACTTTTTTACGAAACTATTTCATAACAGACGTATTGAACAAACATTAATTTGCTCGCGGTTTATATTTTAATTTTCTTTGCTTCCGTCACTTGTTTCCATCTTTAAAGCTTCTTTCCGTTTCATTGGTGCGAATCGTCGTCGGAGACGGAGACGCAGTTACATTCACCGTCAGAGGCAGCTCACAATCAATCCAGACACGACGTTTCCCCACTGTCCGTCTCTCGTGTTTCTGTCACCAGAGGAAGATCCGTCGCAACCACTTCTACAGCCTACTTCGATCTCCGGAGCCTTCAACTTCGATGGTTAAACGAAATCTTGAGGAGGCGAATCGACAACGCCTGCAGGACCGTCAGACGCATGTGGCGAGGTTCTTTCTACCGCATTTACCTTCGATTCGACTTCGTTTAGCCCTCTTACGATTCGCTTCCAACTAACTCTAAACTACCCTATTCCAATTTCCCATTATTTACACAAAGCATTCAAATTATTTTCAAATCTAGCACCGAATCCTGATCAAGTAAAAGACTCTAGTATTTTTAGTAACTGTTCCTAAGGTATCGGGTCTGGGTTAGAAAACGCGCTCTAATTAAGATAAAAAATTTTTAGACGATAGTACGTACGGTTGTGAGAAATACAGGGCGTCCCAAAAATGTTGTATTTCCTTGCCAGGGACCCTAAAGGTCATTCGAAGAAGCTTTTTCCTTTGTGAAAATGTTCTCCACACCTTTGTTTGGGAGTTATTAACGAAACACGCGGATCAATTGACTCTGTCGCCGAGCAGTAGTCTGTCCACTGTAGCCGCGCTCTGATTGGTACGCTTTTTTCGTTAATAACTCCGCAATAAAGCAGAGAACATTTTCGCAAAGGAAGAAGTTACTTCAAATATCTTCAGGAATCACTCCTTACATGGAAGAACAGAATTTTTGTGACACCCTGTATAGCGTGCACCGTATAATTCATCTTTTCCCTACGGGAAACAAATACATAATATATTTATATATACTTTGTAATGTCTAGGAGATCACAAGCTTCTTCGGTGACGTCTAATTTCTATACTAAACGAGATGTATAAAATAAATATGTTTCTATTTCTCGGTCCAATTTCAAAAAGAGAATGTCTCTCAAGAATTCCCTAGCACAACCAAAAGAAAAAAAACACGCCGAGACGATGAATTCCTTAAAACGGTCACCCTAAAATTCATACATTCGGGACAAGAGATACGATAATAACTTGTGAGCTCTCGAGAAATTGCATATTCAAGTAGAATCATCGAATGTACACGTCCGATCCATGCAGCTGCGGAGCCATTTTGACGGCAGCGAGGAGCGTGTCCCCGTAAGGGGAAAGAAATATCGGTGGCTAGGTGTCTTCTGGGTAACGTCTGGCCCCAAACGACGCCGAGACGTGTAAACTCGGAAGTTCTCGAGTGCGGCAAGTTCTTACGGGAGAAAATGGAATTCGTTCTCCCCCGAACGATCTTGAACGTCCATTGCAACGGAGACAGGGGACGAAGTAAAGGGGCGGTTTATACTGCGATATCCAAATGCGATCGAACGAGGGAACGAAGGAAGAACCGAAGGAATGAAATAAAGGAAATACGCGGTGATCCGGTATTCCTCGATTCGATAAATAACTAACGCGATTCAAATACTACATTTGTCAGAAAAATATTCTCACTAATACTCGAAAATGTGCCAAACAACCTGCTTGCTGGGTATGAAAATTTAGAAAATCTAAAATACATTTTGTGAAAATTAATATTTATCGAGTACATCGTCGAATCATCGACGAATTTTTCATGTCTGAACTATTATACGTATATCGAGAACGTTTAAGTGGTCAATAAGATAGAAAGAATTTGACCAGTGCCAAATTTATACACCGAAGAGGAATACATACAGCTGTTAGCGGTTAACGACCGATTCCAGATTTTTTATTTCACGATTATTGAGATTATAAGTATGCTTTCGCGGTAAATTATTAACTAAATATATAGTAGAGCAAATATTATAATATGAATATGAATTGTTATTTTAATAAGGCAAAATCTACCGACCACTTGTAAAGCTCGGTAAGTTCAATGTTAAAATATTGACATGTTATCGTGGCACGGTAGTTTCGATAAATTTTTACAAAGCAGCCTTTCGTTTTTATTAATTTGATGGTTTTGCCGTGTTGTGTAGAGATTGCATTGCTAAAGCATAAAAGTACACGCGAACTTTCGAGCCACCCTATATTTGCAAGAGGAAGAGAAAAAAAAGAAGAAGAAGACCTTGTCTGGGGTACAACAGCGTCAGCCGCACGTTTCCTCATAGGCTGCAGCGAATCGAGAGCTGGAACAAGTAGAGATGAGAAGAACGGAGAAGACGGTCCGCCATAACTTTCGATCCTCCGGCAATCTCGGTTTATAGGGAGCTGCTCGCATGACAATGCGGATGGTTCGGCAGGTGGTGTGCTAGAAGCCTAATTCGAGCGGCGGCACATGCCGCTCGTAAACCACTAGGACGAGACCTGGAGCAGCTAGTACCCCCAGCTTTTATCATTTGTACACGTGCTCGAGCCTGCGAATCTAATTTCAACAAATTGCGAGACTATAATGTCGCTTCGTGATTGACGAGAAAACTGTCCGCTAGCAGGGGATGCGGAATAATCTGCAACGTCGAATAGGAAATCCCATGTAACGGCTCGCGTGGCAATTTTCCATAAACTTCGCAAGCCTCGTTTGCTGCCACCAGTCCCGTCGTTAAACCTTAGCGACGTTATGCGGCGTTATGCAGCGATATCGCGGCACACAATTTACTTAGACAAGAGTTTGTCGACGATTCTTTCGTCCTCGTGAAACGATTAGGGAATCGAACACTACCGTAATACGCAGATTAATTTCTCGGTTCACGAACAGACAGTTTTTTCGAGCCAATACCGATCACTTTTGTAATATCTAATATAATAATTTTTTGAAATTGTAGCAGCAGTTTCTGATCCGCATATAACTTTGCGTGTTCGTAGTAAATATAAAGTTAACATACAAAATAGAATGTTTGTTAAAATCAAAAAGGGGCGTAGCTGTAGGCAATTTTATGGCTACGACAGCCCTTTTTATAAACAGCCAAATAACATCATCCTTAATTCAATGAAATTGTGGTAAATATCGAAAATCGATAATTAATCGATTAAAACAAAGATGTATCGTTATTACACTGCGGATTTTTATGCATCTATGGAGAAATTAACTGGGTAAGATATAAAACAGTGAAAAATAGAAAAAATCTATTAAGGGGTGAAATTAATTTTTCATTTAACTACTGCTTCCTCCAAGCGGTGCAGAATATTTTTATTTTCCATAAAGATCCGCAGTCTAATCATTATTATTAAAATTGTAAACTTTGTACTATTTCACTGCTGGAAACTGAAGATTGTTTTGTTCCTCTTGTATACGTAAAGGAAAAATCACATAAGTATGTACATGAATATCCGATTATCAAAAGACAATCGTTTGAAATCATAAACGAGGGACGAATGCGAATGGAACACGGAACACCATACTGAAAAGTGCTTTTCCTTTCCCTCAAAGTGCGATTACGAAGAGACAAGCGTAGTGGCTTGATAGGAGTGTAATTCGATTCGAAGTTAATCGGATGAACATGCCGCCCGTAAACTAGCGAAACAAGAGGTAGGACGTTGTAGAAACCCTTGTGGCACATGTGATCCACTCTACCGATGCAACTATGTATTCTTAGATTTGGTTTCGATCATGAAACACCAAACCTTCCTAATTGTTGGTGAAATCAAAGGGGATGCGCTCTAAACGTAGATAAGCGATGCGAAGTTTCTTGAAACAATCGTCTCGCCAGAAACGTTTAACTTTTAACTCGCATGCCAATTATTTCTAATTATTTCGTGTCAACGGTTTCAAATTGCGACAGTGGTGCAATAGTACTCATTTGTCGGAATAACAAACAGATAGCGTTTATGATAGATGGTAACAGTTGGCACTAGACGCGCAGATTCGAGCCAATCATGTTTCGCTGAGCATATGCTCGACGAATTCTCGAAATCTATTTTCATGAAAATATTTATACATACATTTATGCAAACAAAGTTCGTTACATATTTCCGCGTTGCTTTTACACTGGGGATTATCTTTTCGATTGTCTTATGAATTGCATTCTTGCATATTACAATATAAAAATATGTGTATAAAAAGGTATAAAAAACAGAAATTATTATTTCATAAATCATTTCATAATTTCCGTTTTCCTCAGCCTGATGTGCATTTGCATTTGCTCAGAGAGAAGGTGAAGTATCAGGAAGCCATCAATTCGGAAATGTACTAACCAATCTGGCAACCGGTTGAGCAATTCCTAGCCAACGATTATCCGATCGAATCACAGCAGCTAATAAACCGATGTTCAATTTCTTGGCTTGCCCGATCGTTTGCTGACTCTCAGCCACAACCTTTGCTGGGACGATAACGAAGGAAGGTCTCGAGTGTCGTTCGGACGCACCACAAGCACGATTAAAGAGTTCGTCATCCGAGAGGGAACTAGTCCGGCGACAATTTGACGTGCAAAACTTCAATTTCCCGTAAACTCGACGTCCCTCTAACTTTATTGTCGCGGAGAGTGCTGACGAATGGGAAGGCTGGAAGCGAGGGAACAAGCGAAGAAGGTCGGGGGGGCGAGCGAGGGCCGAGGATGAGGCAAAAAGAAAGGCTACCGGGAAAGGTGGTCGCTCATTCTCTTCCAGTTCCAGAGGGTGGCGAACCTGAGTCTAAAATTCTGTCACGTACGCGTCATAAGTCCTTCGCGCCTTTAAGTAAGAAGTAACGCCGTCCCAGCATCACTTTCCTCGTCTACCTACTAGGCGACCCTAAGTACTTTAGACTCGGTGTGCAACGAAGGACAGCCTGTGACCAGTCGAATGTCTGTGGCAGTTAACTTGTTACTCGAAATTACAAATTCTTTCAGGGACAACTTCGCGTTGTCCGAATCTAACTGGATCAAAAGGTAACATCCTGGTTACTCGTAATTTACGGTCAACAACGCGCTCGGAGAAGGACGAGTTGCTCAAGTATTTGAACGGAACGATGATATATGACATTTTACTTTGAATAAATTGGCTCGACTCATTTCAAGTAAACAGAATGCTGAGCAGCCCCATTCGAGCAGTAAAAAAATATGAAAAATGGCTAGTTGGTAGTAATCCTTGGTACGATTGCAGCACCAGCATCTTAGCGGATCCTGGTACATAAATCAAGAAAGAAGAAGCATCCGTTTCGCCAAGACCAGCCGAAAGCTAGTCCCGGTTCGTCCGGTCCGAAGTGTCTGGCTCTAAAATTCCGTCACGCGTGCGACATAAGTCCTTCGCGCTTGTAAGTAAGAAGTAACGACGTACCTTCTCACGTACGGTCGCGCAGGTACTCGAGTTCGTAAGTTCTCTAGGCTCGATGGAACACGTTGGTGGCCACCAGCAGTACCACCACCACCATTACCACCACCGCCACCACCTTTACCTCCACCTTCACCTCCACCTCCACCTTCAGTTACAGCGAGGGGCTTTAGCGCTCAGGAAGTCGCTCGCGGTGACCGAACCGGCGACATTCGAGGTTCCTCGAGGCTCGTAGAGGTTGCCAGAGGTCGACGGAGGTCGAGGGGCGGTTTGGTAGCGCCTTACGACGGAGTTCGCTAGACGAGGAGGTGGTGTGCGGCGGTCAGGCGTGGCCGGCATACGAAATCCGCGGGGTATTCTGGTCATGTAGCAGGTACGGGGGTGGGGAGGGGGTTGTCCTAGCTTTTCAAGGGAGATACTTCCTTCTCCCTTCCGCAGCCCTGTTTTACTCGTTCGTAAGCTACCGCTCGCCAGGAGGTGGGGGAGTATTAATTGGCTTACGAGGCGACACTCATTAGCACTTTGAGTACGGGGGGGCTGAGCGGCAAAGGGGGCGAGACACCCTCTGGAGGCGTTACTCGAGACTGTCCCGCGTCACGCGCCTTACTCCAGATTCTCCCTCCACTGCCTACCTTCTATTTCTCCCTTTAATCTTCTCTCCAAGGAACTTCTCGACTTTTCCGCGGCGACACGTGAAATTAGAATTACTCCGGTCGCACTTGAAATTATATCCATCGATTCTTTATCGTTACGCTTTGCCCACCTCGAAATAATCCTGTGTACCCTATCCGATCGAACTTCGTCACTTCGATTGGAAAACGGTCAGAGCAAAACGCTATTTTACTCGTTCACCGTGTAGCACAGCGTTTCTACGGCAAGGTTAAACAATGCACCCCCGATATAAAACTGCAGTCCGATTACAAACGCACAAAATATGAAAAGAGGATTCGAACGCGTCGTTTCGAACATTTATCCAAATAAAACAAAGACAAACGAGAAACTAGAAAAATGTATTTAAGAAGAAATATGTAGAAGCATAAATTTCATATAATAACATCGTTTTAATCTTTGGATCACCTTTGTTTTTGTTTCCAAACGGACCAGACCTAAGAAGCGTGCGCCTTCTAGGCACGTACGTTTATGACTACAGATCAAGGTCGACTTTCATATTGAAATGGAGATAATTGAACTTTAATTATTCTTGCGCGTCTGTGTGCCGTGCAAAATGTCTGTATAGGAGGTTATTGTATAATCAATCTTCAAAAAATTCTGTTGAAACTTTTATCCCTGACTCTTCCGCAAACAAGCCACACTTTGGTAAACGATAAGCCCCTAGAATCTAGAGCCTAGATCCGTGTAACACGATCCTCGAGTGGTACCGTGGAGGGTAAAACATGTTTGATGTGTCATTGATCGATCTTAATTAACTGTGAATTACTCGACGCTCTGAATGCAGGCTAAATCGAAGAACGAAATGTTCGTAACGATCCCGATGGTTCTTCCGTTGCAAGCAATTTCTTTCCTTCTAACGTGCTCCCCCCTTTTATTTGTGCGGTGTGGCGCGTAGATCGTACCCGGTTGGGTCCAGCAAATTGCATTTCGATTCATCGATATTATGTAAAGTATCCTGGGCGTAATGTCTATCGGCGTTTCCCCGGAAAATATCGCGGCAGTTGGTTTGTGGGAATGAGACAGGATTGTGGCTGGGGAATATTTCGTGGTTCCCGTGGATTTGCGCCGCTGCGGTCGACCCGATACTCCGAACTCTCAGTAGATCCAATTTGATCGGAAGACCGCAGCGTCTACGGTCGACCTTCTATAGAAACGGACAATGTGTGTACACTATGCACGAGATTACCACCGCTCTCCTCCACTCCCCATCAGCCCCTGCCCCCCTTACCGACTCTGATTCGTTTACTCTCGTTTCTGTCTCTACGCTCCGCCTAGCTAGCGCACCCTCCGCTTCATAGACAATGTTGCTCGATACGGTATTGTTCCATCGCGGTCTTCGACTATACCAGACCTCACCCCGGTTACCATTACCCGTCGTCGTCACTCCCTGCGACCCTCGTCTACAATTTGCGCCCTCTCCGACACGTCGCGTCTATCTCCACCGATAGCTTTCGCAGATGAACATTTCCGTATAGGTATACATTACGCGGAAATGCAGGTTATTGCAAACACTTATGCTCGATGCACAGGATCCGAAGACCTTCTAACCCTTATGCGAATAACCGGTCACCCGGGTAACCACCTGGGTATGTCTCATTAAAATTTTTTATCTTCCTTATTGAACATTTTCAAAGAGAAATATACTTTCAGTTATAAACATAAGAGTTAAATTTCTTTCGCACTATACTTTTAAATGAACATTCTGATATGATGTTTTAGAAAAATAGATATATTACTATCTCTTTGCTTGTCGTAGCAGGGTAGAATTTAATACAATATTACCTAACGTTTTGTTCTTTAAAAATTCTTACAAATTCTATCACAATTCTATCAAATTCAGTCTCGGATCTACGACCTATTTATTTGAATCGGATTTTGCGATATATTGACGAGTATTGGAATGTCTTTTCGATGCAAAATCGTTATTGTAAAACCTCCAATTGCGTTCAGAAATACTGTATATGTTATGTATCGTATCTAATTCCATAATAGTAAATCGTGAAAAAGCTGTGAATTTACAAACGTATTCTCCGTGCAGTATCGGATCACGCCTTGCTACTTCGGTTCCGTTTCCGCGCTCGATTATAAATATAAGCAGACGCGGTTGGATACGGTCTCTTGAGTCATCGATGATTGTAACTTGTTGCTGAAGGTCAGCAGGTTCTTACGATATATGCAATATCTTTAGCAATATGTCTAGCAAAATAATTGTCACGGTGCACGTTCGTTACTCTTCCAAGATTATTCTTAACCAGCTACGCTACGTAAATATAACGATGAATCACGACCGCAGGCGGAATAATATCTGTCGGTATAGCTGCATCGATAATAGGAAGCATCTGCTGGTAACGGTCTTCGCATGGACGACCGTGTTAATTTCAACTTCAACTTCGATCGTCTTCGTTTTGTCACCTCTGGGTTTCGAGCCGATGTAAATTGTCTTTGTTAGCGAAGACTAGCGGTAGAATGTAGTACCATGGTAATTGTTTACTTTAGCGATTCTTCACAGATTTTCATGGCCTCCGTCGTCGACCTGAACAGCTTTTCTTCACGCACGATACCTCTGCTCGGCGTTAGCCTCCGAGTCATACGCAAAAATATTTTTTTATTGCATTTTATGTTTGAACTCATTTTGGATTAGTATCGGCTTAGGTTTTTGATAGATTCGACATAAAAACTAGAATATTAATCTTTATTTTCAAGTATTATTAATAAAAATCGGAAAAATGTCAAGTTGGAATAACGTTACTTATAATTTTAGGTATAAGTTTTATTTATTTCTTCTCGTAAAACTCAAGTGATAACTTTAAAAAGATTTCATTGTACAGAATTCGTACGATTAACCTGCAATGGCTGAATTGAATTCGGAAATGGTGATGAATTCGATAATTGAAACTCTAATATCTCGGTTTAGAGGTTTTCGATAAGCTTATGGACGATTTGTGTGTTGTGTCACAGTTCGAGGTTTACTACGGTGACTAATACGGCTATGAATGCTCGCAATTCGAGTTGCAGAAGATAATGGAGGCGAAGCGGTCAAAAATATACTGCTATCAGTACTTAGAAATACGATTCAACTCATTACTATGAGCTATGAATAGTTAAAGATGATGAAAATTGCAGTTTTTCTTGAAGTAATAAGTTTTAAAATTCTTTGTTTGTATTCGTATTAACCCACTTCGACGAAATTTTCAGAGTGTGTACATACAACTGACACAAACGTACAAAACGTACTTATCAAATTTTAAAGAATTGTAAAAACAATTGTTATTTAAAATTTATTCTACTCCTGGCAAGTCCTTAAAAATTCAAATAATATGGTTAAATTTCTAACAAATTATTCTCATTTGGAAAGTATGAAAATATTGATGCAAGTGGCAGTATGAATAATTTCGAAATCAGCTGGAGGCAACAAAAGTTCCAGTCTGCGGAGAGGCTCCGCATATCTCCAGGGGTGGATCATAGGCTCTCGAAAACAAACAGTCTCCGTGCGTCGGGATGCGCATCGACGATATATCTATTTTACAATAGCAGACGCGGCGCGGTGCGGCGGACCGAAGCCTACATCTTCGACTAATTGAGCCATTCGTTCCAGGCAAGGAACGTTGCTTTATAAACAAAATATTTAAGAGTTTCCTTTGGCCCAGCTTGGTTTACCTGCATCCACTGAAATATACAGGATTCGAAAGAATCTTCAATTCCACGTAGAACGGTATGACGAACATGTTACGGGGAACAGCAGTTTCGAACATTACATATTGACGAGTCCGGGTGCTGGGTTTTGCGGTGTGCACGAAAGGAAATAAGAAAAGAGACGAACGGAAAGCAAAGGAGAAAGAAAAGTCGCTGGGTCGGAGAGAATCTTCCGTAGTGCGGCCACGTAGCCGCCGTTTGTCGATCGTACCGCAATAATTCCTTATTGCTCCTCCAACCCCTAACCTGACCCTAACCCTAACCCTAACTCCTTCCTCATTTCTTCCCCCCCTTTCTCCTCCTTTCTCTTCGTCCTCTTTCATCTCGGTTCGCTGTTTTCCCTTGCGATCACCGCCGCGCCGAGCCGCGCCGAGCCGCGCCGCACCGTCCCCGTTCTTCTCGACTCCTCTCCTCCCTACCACCGCCCAATAATCTTCCACTTCCGGAAGGAGTTTTCGGAGATTAACGGGAAACTATTAAATCTAGCTGAACCGGAGGATCAGTCGAACAAACCGATAACGTGGTTCCGATTGACGCATAACGATCTACCGAATGAAACCGGTGATCGCTATTGTCCTGGATTCTAGGGTCTGTTGATTTTCTCTGCTGCCTTCCATTCGTCCAAAGTGATTTTATTATCAGAAGATGACAATGGTATCGTGTTCTGTGTTGTGGTGGTTTATCGACTTCGTAATAATCGTTTCGATATTCTCGTAGTAGGTATTGTGCAATCAGCTGACAGTAGGCTTTGCTTCGCATTTGAAACCGGACAAAGCAACACGGAAGTAATCTATCAACCAATAGAACGATCACAGAATCGTGTCCACCGTTGGTGCAGTAGAGTAGCAAAGTATAGACGGTACAATTATGAAAATGTTGAAAGGAGCGTCGAGCGTATCTATTTTTGTTTGCTGGTGAAGAAGCCTCTTTTACGAGTGATCGATCGTGTAATATTATAGACAGAAAGATTACTATATTAATCGAAATCACGAAAGCTTTTTGTCTTGCTATTATCTTGGAAAATTCGTCGAATGCAAATTGTCTTATATCATAACCTTGTTTTCTAAGAATATAAATGTTTCCAGGCTATTGGTACCGAAAATGACTCTGTTAGAATAATCAACTCAATATTTTACATCAGGACATATGCATTTGTTGGGGATTGGCTATACACTTTGCGCAATATTAACAATGAAAAATCAATAAACAATAAAAACAATGAGTGTACTTGCATACAATTAATCATACGTTTAATGAAAATTAGTAAATAATATTTTAATTCAAATATACGTGCTACTACGTACACTGTTATAGGTTTGCCATATGAAATGTTATGGAAATAATTACGTACGGTGCAATATGTACTTTGTGTAATGAAAATTATCGACGTTTCGGACGCCCTAAACTCCATACGCGTCACGCCTATTTTTCAGCAATAAACTTCGGCTATCGAACGAAAACTCGTATCGATAGATCCGCAAGCTTATAGTTGCCGATAGGAGAATCCATCGCCACCTTCCCACGGCACACAGAAATCGCAAACGAACCGAACCGTTAAAATATTGGGCGGAATCAGAATTCAACAAAACCGCCAATTTTTGTATACACGCCTTCGATTTCAATCTGGGCTTGTGATTAATTTCGCGATAGTCAACGTTCAGAAATACCTACCGTCGCCAGCAGGCGTAACGGGATTTACGAACCCGCGAAATTCGGCATCGGATTGCGGTGTTCGGGATGTAACACCATTATTGACGAAACTGATACTAGAACTACTATTGTCTGGTATCCTGTGCACCCTAACCGAAACCTCCGTGTTTCCCGCAGCATAGCAAATTTACAAATACGTGGCCCTCTATTCACTTTAATTCGATGACGAACAGAGAATCCCCGAATAATTACAGCAGCGTTAATTTGCCATATTTTCGTAATTGAAGGAAACGTGTTGGTTAGAGAACGGTCAGAAACGAGCTTTGCGGAGAAAGGTTGAGAAAGACGAATAGATAAAAATAGAACTTTCATAGTACGAGCTAGTGTCTTCGTCATCCGAAAGTTTATAAATGAATTCGATAAGATGCTCTCTGGCCAAGTATTCTTTTGGAAAAGGATGACTCAGCAGCGGCTGGTATGGGGATGATAAAGATATCCTCCCCGGGTTCGAGTATACATTTTTTCCTATTATTTTTCACGGAACTTAAATGGAGCTTGTAAATTAAGATGGCTCCGAGACAACGTACGAATCGTTCTTATATGAAAGCTCTTACGCAACCACTTCTTCCCCTTCGTGAGCAGAAACTTACCCCTACCACCGGCATCGGACAATTTACGATTGCGTAACGGACCGTATCTGCAGATGTAGTACATTACGAACAGTATTCGGAGCGAAACATTTTTTGGATCGTAATCGAGTTACCCGGCTATTTAAAGGGCCGCTAATAGACTGATACGGTAATCTAAGTGACCCAGAAATGCAACCAATTGCCTGTAGGCGAAAATTCACATTAACCACCCACGCGGCGCGGCGCGGCGCCGAGCCGCGCGCCGCGTCAATGACGTCGAATACGGAGAACAAGTCCGCCTGACATTGAATACAAATCGACCACTTGACCAACCTCGATGATCGTTAAGCACTGTTCTCATGCTAAATACTTTGTTACTGCTACGATGTGTTCTACAACCCTTGCCCGACAACAATAGTCACGTTCAGCCTTAAATACAGTGACGCCCACTAACACTCGGACAATCTTAAAAAAAAGATAACTTTTTTTCGCATTTAGCGCGCAGTTATTTCTATGCACTTCAAAACTTCGTTTTCATCTTTCCGACGTTCAATTGATCTAAAATTTTGGATATATCATTTTTTCATGAAATGGAACAATATTAAGGGGTAGCGGCGTACCCAAAATTCCATAGTTGAAAAGTAAGGCCCTCTCTACTGTGCATACCCATGAAAATGACTACGGGGGACGGAAACACTTCCATGAAGCCTCCCTTTGTGATTTATCGTGAAAACATTTATTCTATTCCAGAGTCTCAGAGGAGTTTAATATCAAAAAATGAAAATATGCAAGATAATGTCACTCACGTTAAGGGAGTTTCGCAGCATGCAACTGACGTTGACTTACCTGAAACAGACAATAAGAAGCATTTATTAAATTGTTACAATAGACGGTGCAATAGTGTTCTAAGAATATTCACTGCGACATACAAGTAGAAACAATGTAAGTAACATTCGTTTCTACGTATATTTTTATCGCTTTTAATCTTCGTGCACGTATAAAATACACATATTTCTAAAAACTTAGGTACCTGTATCTGTCGATCGAATAATCATACATGTTATATGTATTTTTTTAAGAAAAAATAATTTTTTCGAAATAACATTCGTATCAGACCTTCTGCTAATGAAAAAAAAATCTTTAAAAAAGATCACTGGGAAAGGCATGTCCAGGGGAGATTTACTTTGCACATTTCGAGTTTTGCAATGTCGTCCAGCATTTCGGACACAGTTTCTGAATTATCCGGAACTTCGAACCCCAATCGAGGAAACAGTATCAAGCACCGTTACGCAATACGTTCCACTGATTGCGCTTTCGTGTTCGCACACTTAACCCAATGGCGAGAAGTTATTGCAGGAGAAAAAAGCCGGTTCACCGACAGCACGAGTGCTCCTTATCGAGGTTCCATGCAGACGGGAAAAAGATTCGAGATACCTTATCGTTTGGAAATGATAATGAACGATTGTGCGAAAAATTATAATCGCGTCACGTTACACATGATTACGAGTCAACCGAACACTCGCATGTCTCTTGTAGACAAAATTCGCGAGTTTAGTACATATTCTCCTCGTTAATTGCTAAACGGAACGTGTGAGTTTGCTAGAATGTCGACGACTCGTACGTTTCTGTGTCCAGAGTCTAGAAAATTAGAAAGTGGCACAATGATTGCAAATGCAGTAATTTCACAATCATTTCACCCGTTCCAGAAGGATCGATTGATATCGAAGAAGCTCGGCTGAAATCGCTGAATTTCTTGCTAATTAATTGTTCAATTTATTTAAAAAGTTGTTAAATACTTGTTGAAGAAAGAATCACGAATACAACGTAAAGACTATACCCGGGTTTGTTGGTGAAATCTGCCCCCGGCGATATTTTAATCGAACTTGGGCTATTCGATAGCCTATCCAAAAAGACTCTAAAAAATATATTATGTAATAAAATAGTTAATCGTTAATCTTCTTGTTTTCCAGTTTAACGATATTCACTTAGTTGCAAATGTTTGTATAAATTCATACTATTAGAAGCACGATTTTATTCCGCACAAAAATTTCCGTCGACCTCAAAGAAATTTGGTTATTTCATAAAATTTGATAGCGATATTTCATTGCGTGTCATAAATGTTGAACGACATTCAGAACTGAAAATATTTCGTTATTTCGTCTCGACTGAATTTCTCGAAACAGATTGAGCACATTTTAAACTTGGATCGTGTATCTCTGCCACCGTGGAACACAGAAATTAATTCTTCTTTAGTCTGAATCTGACCTACATATCTCGAGAGAGATTCCCAAAATGAAGATCCGACGGGCGTTAACGAGGTAAAAATAAGCTATTCGGAATACAAAATAGATTTTCCAGCGGGGTCACGCGTACGCGTTGTTCCGTATACAGAGTGTCCCAAAATTCATTCGTTTTTATAAATTTCTTAAAGGAGTTAGAAAACAAGGACCTTTAGACCCTACGCGGGCCTGACATTTCTACCTCTTTCTGGGCAGAAGGACAGACGACTTCGAACAGAAAGAATTTTTAGAAGCGATGCATCCGAAATTTCAACACATTTGCGGGTTCAGAAAGGAAAGAATGAAAAACGAAACGCGAAGCTGGACTAACTATTGCTAGGGATTTATGTCAGTTACCGTTATTTGGTTAAATGTTCGGTTTAATAAAAAAAATATCATAATGTTCCAGACATTTTATTGTCTCTAGCAATTAAATTTTATTTCCGCTTTCTTTTTTCAACGGCCGTACATCGTCGATAAAACAGGGGGAGGACATGACAACGGTTCGGTATATGATACATTATCAAAGCAAGAGAGCACCTTCATGCCATGTGAAACTGCGCAGCACACGGGCAAACTTTGCCATAAGCTTCATTGCGTAATCCTAAAACATTTTACTGCGCGTGGGAACGATGTACGTCATGTACCGCATTGGTTTTAACAAGGATAGCGCTAACGTAACTGTTTGCGCGTCCGTGTATCTTTCAATAAAACTGTTCTGCGATTTATCCTAGGTATTCGAAGCGAAACGAACTGTGAAAAGTATAATGTACCTACCGGTATACAGTAAACATTATACACCTGCTATTGTATGTACATTTATACCGCTATCAGGTGTCCAGCAAAAAAACGTGTTTCATTATAAAGGAGTTATTTATCCATACAAACTCCGCAATTGGGGAACATAAACGACAGAGATATTTCGGTATTCCCATTTAAATGCTCCACTCAATGTGTGTGTGTGTAGATATATGCATAGTCTATTTTGGGTGTGTACGATGAAAACAGCAGACCAAACTTTCTATTGCCTCCAATTACCAATCAATCATTTGGAACAGTCTTACGAACGAAGATGATGTTCGTTCGCAATAGAATACTTTCATGGAAGATCGAAGAAGCGATCCAGCAGATGTCTTGTCACCGAGTGGCTCCAGCAGCAAACAGAGAAAGATATAAAAAGAGGAGGGAGAGCAGGATTTACGGAGACAAAAAGTAGGGTTGGAGTAGGAGCGAATGGAAGAGGGAGCTTGATATAGCGATAATGGCGCGGTACTGGAGTGCCGTCCCATTACAATTTGCAATTATTGCATTTCCCGGTAAATGGGTTGTGCTTCTGGCGAGCAGCGCCCTATCCTCCTAGAAAGGAAGAGCTACGAACGTGATTGCATTGGGATTCCATTGAACGACATTATAGGGCTGGCTATGATCGGGACGAAAAAAAAAATTCACTCGGTAGCTAATGATGTTGAGTTAAGAATCGAAGGATGCGTACCCACGCGACGTTCTTGTCAACAAAATAACTTTGCCCGGCTGTCTACTTCTACATTCTTTAATGGGAAGAAACACATCAAAAAGTATTGGTTTCGTTAATTATAAATCGTACAGACTTAAAGGTGAATAGCCGATGTCCACTCAATGTAGAAAATAGAGGCGTGTGCATTGTGACTCAAGTAAATCTGCTGAACGTTGAATATGGTAGTTGGAGGGAGGCATAATTTAGTATAAATAGGCTTTGTTTACATGTTTTTAATCCTTTGTCAAAGGTAGACATTCAAAATGTACTAACAACAAAAAAGTCATATTGTGATTAAAAAAAATTGAAGAAATTCTATATTTCTTTTTACTAAATTTACGAAAATGTCTAAATAGTTTTCTATACATATTGTGGCAATTGGAAAGTAGTTTAAACTATTCTAATAATAGGGCTTTAATTAAAAGTAATTGGTGCAAACTTCGCTAGAATAATTTGTTCTGGTAAAAATTATTGGACAAAATACAAATTATGTTTTAAATTTATAGATTATATTAGGTGGACCGGAACGTAATGTCGTTTTTTACATTAAATTCAAATAAAACGACATCACTTTCCGATCCACCTAAAATTTTATATGTCTGATACACGCAACAAATTGCATTTCCAAAAATGTTCATAAAAGTTAGAATATTCAATAACACGCTATCGCCTGTCTCCCTTTTTCTTCCTGTTTCTGTCTTCCTTTCTCATACGCATTCTCTGGCTCTCTCTCTCTCTCTCTCTCTTTCCCTCCTGACAACTTATCCGCTCTTACCTTTCGCTACTTCAACTCCCGGTAAATTAGATTAGCGTGAATTAGCGAGCCGTATTCCATGCCGACGGCCAAATTCCAGCGTGAGTCGCACTGAGCAGAAAAGGGGTGGTTTGGTTACAAGCTACCTATTGCCGGCAAGCCGGCTCTTACTCCGCCTGGCTGCTATTATTTCCGCTGTTATTGAAGTGCTAACATACCGTGTACAAGCTGATATTGGGGAGGAAATTTTAATCGTCACGCGTAGCACCGTTGTCCGAGAGGAAATGGTTTGCTGTTGTTCCCCATTCGACCGAAAGTCTTGGAATATGTAAAAATATTTCACCTTTCCGATCCTAAGAATTGCGGTACGTAGATATATACCACTTAGATTCGCAAGCATAACTGTTACCCTGTTCTCACATGGTACAAGTGCATGGCTATCTCGGTCTACATGCATGTAAACGCGGATATGTGCGCGCAAAATGCTGTATGTTACCTAGATGCTATCCATTTTGAGATACCTACTCCTTCAGATTTTCTACCCGCATTGCTGTCTATGTCTACGTTCTCGGTAAAAGAGATCTTTCGGTGCGAACAACTGACGAGTTGATCAAAGCAGTTACTTAAGTTGATTAATTTCCTAGCCCTACAGAACTCGCTTCAAAATGTAAACGGGTTTCGCATTACGATTAAAACAACATATCAAATTGTCTCCGTGTTTACAAATAATTAAGAAACTCTGTAAAAGTACTGTTATAATAATGCAAATCAGTTATCAAAGTATTTTTTAATGAACAACATACGAAAACATTATAAAAGTATTCGTACAAGTAATACAAATATTTTGAATTGCGGCAAAATACACGCTTGAAATTCTGTTATGAAACTTCTCATATTTCTATTCCGTATAATTATGCTGTAATGGAACAGGTAACGTTCAATTATTGTTCTTTTAGTGGAATTATAATGCACCGCAAGTTTCGTATTATCATTCCTCCTTTAGTTTCTCCATTCTTTGAGAAGAAAAGCTTCCTTCGAATAAGACAGTAGTCAAGATCTCATCGTTGTAACGAATAAGCGATGTAAGTATGTACATCGTCGCATAAATAAATAAATAAATAAATAAACGACCAAAAAAAATATGACAACAGCTACATTTGCCGAAGGAGGATTAAAAGAAGCGTGACGGGAGACTACTGAAAATTCACGGGGAGCAAAAATCAGGCGAGTAAATTCAAGTAGCTGAGAAAGGGAGCGAAGGAAGGAAGCTGGGGAGGAAGGTGGGGAGGAATTCGTTTCGCTGAATCAGTTGATGGAGCGCACGGAAATGGGAACTAGGAAGCACGACTCTTCCTAATAACATTTCCAGTGTTTCCAGTGCGTTAAACGACCGCCGCGCGCTGTGATTTTTATCGCGTGGGTGTTATTTCTTTCGAGCGACGAGCAACGTTTGTTCGCCAGCCAAACGGGAGCACTAATTGCTAAAGCTTCGCACGCTATTTTCTCCCTACTCTGCGAACGAACGATCTTCCTCGACCCGCGTTAATGAACGACCAGGAATGTTTGTTGCTAACCCTGATCCGTGATCGAATACTGTCGATAATGAAGTTCACAGTAGTGGAACTACAAATTTTCGCACCCCACCGTAAAATATAATTTTGGGGCCGCTTCTTTTTCGATATTTTTATAGAATTGAGATTTTTTAACCCTTATAACCGACCGCCCGAGTATCCACCTGGGTATGTTTCATAAAAATTTCGTCATGGTCGCTCGAATCTTCTCTAATTGAACATTTTCAAAGAGAAGTATACTTTCAGACTTCTTTTCTTTTGTATTGAATTCAGAGAATTATTCCGCCAAAGTTCCACATGCCGAATCTCAATAACCAGGAAACATAACATTATGAACGAATGAACGAAACTCTTTACAATATCCTTACAGGTATAATTTAATAGATAAAAACAAATATTTATATGTAAAAAACTTTTCTTATTTATTTTTAGACGCATTCCTTACATTTTGTTACAGTTACTGAATGCTCAACAAAGAAGTAATTAAATATCACTACGATTTCAGAGTAAATGCATCTTTCTTGGCACTTTCTGTAGCGGGAGCGATAAGAAGTAGGTTCGAAAAGACCGCCAATTAAATTCTTTCTCCGATGCAGCTAGTGGGGTTCTTTGAAAAATGACTTGTTCGGTCTTGCGAGGGCTGACAAGAAACACCGTTAATTATCCGAATGAAACTATAACACTTGTCCAAACGATGCGCGGTGCGGCGCGGCGCGGCGTGGCTCCTGCGAACTCTAACGAAAGTCGGCGCGCGTTTATGAAATCACGGCTAAGGACACGTCTGAGGAACGGACGGAGAACAAATGGCGTAAGTGCGAGCACGGTCTCTCGACACGGGATTCACCCTCGATTTTCTTTTCCACGCCCCGTGGCCCGTCCTTTGCTCGAGAAAGTGGCGAAAAGTAAAAAAAAAAAAGGGAAAAGGAAAAAAAGAGCAAGAGTACAAAAGACGAGAAACGAGAGCAAGCACAGTGGGAGGGATTCGCGAGGGGTGCGGAAGGGTGAGGGCGAGGGATGCGGAGACCGCTCTTGGGTTATCTAGCAAGTCACTTCATGGTATGTATCCACCGACTACGAGGTATATCCCTTTACAGGTTGGGTGTTGCCGGAGGAGGCGATGCGAGAGGTGTCATTTGTACACAAAAGAGGGAGGCGAAGCTGCGTTACGTGGCACGTGCATTTAGGGGTGGAGGTGGGGAGAGGAGAGAAAGCCAGACGGGGACGGAGAAAAGAGCGGAACATATATTTACGGTCCCGAACGAACGTGCACGCGTACCACGCTGGTGTATCGAGGCGCGTGCTATTCAAAGGCGACGTGGAAAATCTAATGAAAATTTTGAATAATAAATACCGAGGCTGCCTGGTCCCCGCTGCGAATTATTTCGAAAATGTCGGCTGATATTACCTCGCGTTGCTTTTCAGAAGAGGGAAACCTAATTTTATTTCTAGACCGAGGTTGTTAATGCAAACGCATAAATTCACAGACCAATTTATAGAAAAGCAAAATTAGACAGAATTTTATTCACTGATTTCATCGGGTCTTTTCAATTAGGGTAGAGATGCGTAATAGATACGAATAAAAAGTTATGAATATGTTAACTTTCACAGTTCGTTTTCTTTTATCAAACTAAAAATAAATATCTGTTGTTCACAGATAAGATCAAGGTAATTTAGTAATTTTTCCCTTTCATCTTAAGAAATGTTTATAGGGTAATTTGTTTATAAATAGTTTGACAATCGGATAATAAATGCAGTTTTCGGCCACTAGCTGCTGTATAATTAACCGTATAATTATCTTACGTTTTCAGTGATTAGAACTTCCTTGTAGTTCGTAATTTCCTTAAAAAAGTAAGAAAATTAATATCTATTGTGTACCTGAAAGTTCTCCAATAGGTTCATAAGCATTTAGCCACACCATAAATTTTCCACTTAACCTTGGTAACAGATCATAGCCAATGTAATACGCGATACTGCGAAAAAAAGACAGAATTCAAAAGCACGATTATACACGAAGCCGTTAGTGGACTCTATTTCAACTAGGCGTTGTTAATAAATATCGAAATATTAAGAAATTAAGAAATATCGTCGGAAGCATGTGGGGCGAGGTTTACGACCCCACGCAATTCGGCATACGAATTATTCGCGATATCGCGGACGCAACACTGTCATATTGAAAAACGAAAGAGAAAGGATACAAACAATTATTCATATGTTTGCTTTCCATTCGGTACGTATTTTTCAGAAAATATTGAATAGCTAATGAATAAACAGCGGATTTTATGCATTTACGACAAAAAGAAGTAGGTAATCAATTTAAAAATACAGCTATATTGTTTTCAACCGATCGAACACATTAAGAATAAAAATAAATTTCCATTTCACTCCAGTTTGTCGTAATTCAAGGCAGAAAATTTGTATTTTACATAAAGATCCTCCGTTTAGTAATGAACAATCCAAATCGTAGACGACGATGATTCTGAATGCCGTAATCAGCGCAACTGTTTTGCAACGACGAAGCAATTTATTTGTTGCTTTTGGAGAAGATCCGCCAGGTTTCTTAATTTATCGTTGCTCGCACGTAGGAATGTCGGCGAGATCCTGTAGGTAATTTGGCACATCCATTACGAACCACACGAAGATTAGTGATTAAATTTTTTTCCCTAATTTCCTCGTTCAGTTTCAACACCGATTGAGCCCCGAGATTATTGCCGGACGAGTGAAACTAAACCTAGTTAACCGACATTAATTGCGGTGAATGGGAGAAGATTGATTCAGCCTAACATATAATTGACTCATTAATTTCCAGCTGTTGCGTCACGCGTAGGCGCGATACTTCCAATGTTTCATTAGCTCCTAATGAGATCATCGGCGCGGCGCGGGAAAATAGACAAGAAAAATTACACGGTACCTGCAATTTTGTAAATGTTCTTTTCGAAATCGCCGCGCTGATAAGAGTGCCTACATATACTCATTTCATTTTTTGTAACCATTTTTATCAAACAAATGTAGTTCCCTATCTCGGCCAATATAAATTCTGCATAAACTACTTCACTAACGATACCATCGTAAAAGCTGTACTCGTATGCATCAAAGAGTAATACCGTAAATATTTCCAACACTAAAACTTTTATTATATCGTTAACTATTAATATTATCTATTTCATTTACTAAACCATGAATTCAGAACTCCTATATACACGAGAATACACAAATATTTTTCACTGTTTTATGTGTGTACGTTTCAGATCTAATTTAACACTAATAAGTAAACACTGTAATGACGTGTAAGCCAGACATTCTTTGCATTTCTGCCTAATAACGCGTAAATGTTGGTTTGATTAATCAGAATAATATTTGAAATTGTTTGAGGGTAGTTGCTGTCTGCACAGTATAGAAACCATCGTTTTCTTCCAAGAACGTTCATTCCAACACCCTCGTTCGCATAACCAAATAATTGATGCAGCAAATAACAACTCAGAAATTTAACGACGGACAGGGATGACAGTAAATTCGTCACGAGCATCGTTTCGAGTTCGTTGTACAGCGGTCGCGAGTATGCATACGAAAAGGGGAGGTATTTTCTGGCACGTTGTTACCCCGGATTATGGTACGCGTCTTCAACCCCGAGAGGTTATACGGCCGGAAGTTGAATGGTCTCTACAAAAGTTTCACCGTCGTGGAGCTCTGTCCTCGTTAATTCCAAAGTTTCGCGAATCTCTACCCTCTCCGCAACATTCCCTCGTATTTTTTTCTTCTTTTTTTCCCTTTTTGATAGGAAGAGCCGCGCGGGGGTGCGGGTGAGAAAGAAGAACAGGGAAGACAAGACAAGAAAATAAACAGCAAACACACCCTCGCAGTTGGCTTGGTCATGGGCTTCCATTCGCGCGAGAACGTAACGAAGAAAGAAACCGTCATCGTCGGTAATAAGACGATGCTCGGAAACCAGTTTCTCGTTTGAATAATCGCGCTCCAGCTTTATTAGGAGCCCCGCAATTACGCTCGCGTGGTAGGTGTTTTCTAATTGCTTGAGAACGTGTTCGCGGTAACAAACGAAATACATTCTACTTCATTCGTAATCTCGATGCTTCGATCATTTTGCTGCTTACAGTTCTTCCTCTTTAAAAATCCGATCGAGACAATAACGTATGTACACGGGTATCGCTTGCAGATTTCAGCGTGAAGCATTTATAACAGTAACGACAAGAGACACCGCTTATAACCCTGTCGTTACATCGTGTGACTCTTCATTTATTCGTGGTAGAGTTCCAGAACAAGATGCGAACGAGCGAATCATGCTACGCACACGAATGTCAAACTGCTATGTACTTTTCAGAAGCTAGAGCTAGCCGTTACCGATGAAAAGCTCCCGTCATTTTTTAAAATAGTTCAAACGATCCATTCATACTGCATTTTTGCAATTAAAATTTTTTCTTAAGTATTTAATTTTATAACATTTATACATATATAAGTTATTATTACATTTTTATCTACATTTGGATTAAAAATTTTTACATTTTACATCAAATTTTTTCTGTTATTTTTATGTACCCAATTCACCGATCACTTGTCCCTGTCTTTTTTTTATAAAAGAATACATAAAAGTTCATAGTTATATTAACAATTCCCCAACGTAATGCTGCTCACGCAATTGAACTTTAATAACTGAAACTGGTTATAACACTTTTCTAAGCGATGACCTAATTTCAATACTCCTGCAGACAGACAGAAGAATCGATTTCAAGGAGATATAGTCGGACGACGTATGCATAGGTCTCGTTTAACCACTGCAGTTTTTTACTAGTGTTACTTAGAAAAGAGTTGTAACTAGGCTTGGTTCCTGGAATCACGCGACATTCTATAAGGTGACCCGGAACGAAAGAATCGCGAAAGGATCAAAGAGAATGAAAACTTGTTTTATACGTGAAATGTGAACACGAGCTCACGTAAGTACACTCATTTTTATGCGCAGCGAATTTATTAAATTACTATCTTTAACAGTGATTCGAATTCCGAATATAAAACGGGATAAGAAAAATTGTCACCATGTATGTACTTTATTAACGCTTCTCTCATGCACTAAGAATAATACTTTTGAAAACGAAAAGTAATAATTGCGTTTACTATATGTGAAAAGACTTAGGACATATTTTAAAGAACAGAAAAATCCTCTTATTTCAAAATTTTAAAATTTTTTAAATAAAGCACAAACACGTGCCGGTTACATGACTGTAGGATAGACACTACTCTGGAACAACACTGTACGACATAAGAGACTGAAGCTGGCTATCAATATTTTCCGATCACAGAAATTAGATCATAAACAACGCAAGAAATCCCTGTTGATCTATGCGCTTAGAAAAGGACAGAAAACTGTGCATAAAAAGGAGCATCGATTGCCATGAAAATTTGAATTTTATCTCCGGAGAAGGCAAAAACGAGGGTCCCGGGTATATGTACGTACAACGAAGCACTGCATCCCCGTTCAACGACTGGTCACGTGGAGGGAAAAATTTTTTTTATCCCGACAACACGCGAAACTAGTTATTAGTCACGCGGCGAGAGGCTGCAGGGGGGGGGGAGGATGGGAGAGAGAGAGAGTGAGAGTGAGAGGGAGAAAGCCCGGTGAAATAATGTGGCGCGGAACGTGGATCGGAGAGGGGCCAATGGGGAGAAATCTACAGGGAAGGGGGTCACAGGACGCGGGATGCGGGGCCGCGTTGGCTCGCAATTTGCGTAATTGAGCCCTGAATTATTTACACTGTCGGGTGCGTCATACTTCTGTTCGGTAATAACTGACAGGGCCGCGTAAATGCGAAATCGGTTGACACTTAACACGATTCAAAATTACGGACAGCAACCAGCCAACGACATCGGCCATTCCGTGGATTACGAGCAACGAAATGCGGCTTGTCTCGATTAGACATTTTTATCCGCAACGTACTGAATCGATGGAAACATTTTTCAAGGGAAACTCGAGAGGCCGCCGCGCCGGGTCGGATATAAAAGTATGATATTCCTGTGCAGACCGAAGATAACATTCAACACTCTGAAGACGATAACCGTGCATTCAAGGAGGATCAGATTCGGAATAAAAAAGAATGAAAGTGAGATCACCGTGTACTGCTATCCAGGGCCGGCCCAAGGCACGATGCAAGTGATGCACAGCATCGGGGGGACTTACAAAATTATTAAAAATTAAAAAAATATGGGGGGGCGCTATAAAAAAACTTCGTAGCAGAGCGCCGACTACTGTAAGACTAGCCCTGTTGCTATCCTTTCGCGTTACCGAATGAAGAAAAAACAACAGCGACGCGGTACAATTTCAACGCGATAGCAGAAATCTTAATAAAACCGCGTGCCAAGATTAATGCTTTTAAGCTCCGCATCCGGTGAAATACTTTTTATCGTTTCCCATAATGTCAGCGTTCAGATGTGACAATGAGATAATGTTCGCCATCGAAATGAACCTCTATCGACCACCGTCCATGTTTACATGCTCACAATACCATATAGGTATGTACCTGCATGAATATACAATGTGTCCCGAAACAGAAGACGAATTACCGTATCGATTTGTCAGTGAAAACAAGACGCCCCGTGCGTCGCGTCGTACGTTCGAGCGAGATTACATCGACGACATACATATTTGCAGAACGGATATAATGTTTACGCGCGTCCTTGAACAAACCCGTGTACTTAGCGATTCACTTAACGACTCGCCGAGAAGTGACTTCGCTTTTGCTAATCTGCCTCCGAGTGCGAAATATAAGCTCGCGATAATGCACTCGACAATCCCGTCGCGAATCAAGATTAAGGCGAGCTGCGGACGCTAATATTCGCGACGAAACTAAATATCATTCCCCCCCTTTCGCCGCCACCCGTTTTCCTCTCGACGCGGCAGTTTCTCTGCCATTTCCGCGGCCCTAATCTCTGCCAAACACCGTCGAGATGTTTTTCAGCCGCTGCGCGGCAGGGGAACAAGCGGCACTCGAAAACGAACATATTTGTATTTCGAAATAGAAACACCTTCATAAGGAATATACACGTGAAATCTCCTTTCCCCTACCGAACAAAGGGGAAATGAGTTTCCCGTCTAGAATATTCATCTCGCCTCATCTCGAGTCTACGGGGTACGCTTCGCGGAGATATTTCGGCGAATAAGGAGATAGGAGGCAAATGAACGGTGAATGCAACGTAGCTACAATCACACCGGTGAAATCGAAGAGGCACGGAAAGAGGGATTGGCGTGGCGCGAGCCCGGCTGTGGGGAGGGGAAGGGGTTGGTTGGGTGGAAGGAGGGAAAAAAACAACGCGAAGAGAAAGGAAACGCCGGGCATGTTGCTATAGAACACCTCATTTGCCGGAACGATTCGAAAACGAAGGAGGATGGGTTTGATAGCAAACGAGAAACGGCTTGCTGCTCGAGGATACAAAGAAATCGCGTAGATCCGTCGTTCTGGAAAATTCGTTTCCACACGGGATGAGCTTCTCTTTTTTCCCCTCGGAGATTACCGAGCAAACTAAACAAGCGATAATATGGTTGTCTTTAACTCTTATGTCTATAACTACAATTGCAATAAACACTTTGCTAGTTGTATCCTAGCAAAACTAATACAAACTAATTGTAAGTTACATGCTGAAACGCACAGAACGAACGAATGAGCGAGGTCGGTAAAAATTGGTGACACGAACGAAAACGCCATGGCGTTGGATCTTTAAGTGGACAGTTAAATACGACACGTGAATTCCCAACGAGTCAGAGCCGTCAATGAAAGCGCAAAACAAAAAAAAAAGATCGGCCGATTCAACCGTCAGTCCAAATGCTGATGAAAACCGCACCAACAGGAACGAGCTCGCTGCAAATGGCGTAGGAAATTTGTTTCTGTTATCGCGCTCGGCTATCGCGACGTCACTCCTCGATGCGTTGTCAAAACGAATCACTGTCTACAGTCTACGGGATCGATAACCCATTTCCTCAACAGGGCTTCCCGATTAACCGGCTACCGACCAATGTTTCAACAATCCAGGAAAAAAGACAGTTACGATACTAATTTATGAATCCAAATAGTCAATTCCACGGATTAGCGCATCATCTCAGAATTGTGGTAAGTCTGTTCTTGTAAGTATATGTATCTATTCGACACTTACGTTTGGAGAATATTCTAGACGTCGATCTATCGATAACTCACCTGCAACAGAAAATAAGGAATTTCGTTTAAAATAGGAGACGGTAACAGGCATTGAAAATATTGGCTTATTCATTCTGTATTATTCGCTTGGCTACAGTGACTCTTACTAATCTTCGGACACTCTTAACAAGACGATAACTAGACGGCGGATCTTTATGCATTTATAGCGCAAATTGAGTATATAAAAGTCGAAGTTATTGAAAAATTTTTAAAATTGAAGATATCAATTATAATTTCTCCTCTATTAAGATCATTACGGGAAAAAGTAAAATTCAATTTAGTTTCTATTTCTTGCAATCGGTGTAGAAGTCTAACGATAACTTTCTTAATATTGGAACATGTGATTTGGATTTTTTTGAGAAGTTACAACAAGTGGTTTGTTACGTAAGGTGAAAAGAATTTTTGAAAGAAATTGCAATTGGTCGGAATTTTCAAAAAAAGAGTCACTGTATATGTATAGCATAAATTTCTTAAATTATTTGAAAATATTATCCGATTCCGCTTGCAGTTTTCCATCTTCCATTTCAGTTTCAGTACACTAGTATGTACGTGCTACCAAACTTCGTAACTATCGTTAACCAACGTTAACGATTATCGACCCCCGATATCGGTGTCCACATAACTACCAGCTCGCAGGTACGTGTGTGCACTACGTATTACTTGCTTGGAATTGAGGCGTAACGTCATTTACAAACTGCCTGTAATACATGGAAGTTCGAGAACTCTCCTCGAAGATTGGATTACGAGTATACTTGTTACAATTTTTCATTTCACTTACGAATCAACGTTCAACGATTCCTGACGACCATATTGATCACCGCACAAAGGTAAATCAATTTCTATTCACGACCCGTTTAAATAATAATTTGTCGCGCGCGCGTCTTTATTTTCGTACGAAATTTATCGTTCGAGAGGGCTCGCGGAATTTTATATTCATGGACATAGAAGAAGAATTTTAGACAATCCTTCTAGTCAGTTCTATCCGCCAAATATAAAATAAAGCTTTAAATTAATCGAGGATGGATAGAGAGAGGAGGGGCCGATCGTACGAACACCTGCTTTCGACCTTATTCCACCATTTTACTACGTCTCTGTTTCACTCTCCCCTCTCGTCGCACCCCTTTTCGCCGCTGAGCAAATGATTTGATTAGAGAACAATGGCTTTCCATTAACAATCTCCCTTCACCCTTGCTGACCATCCCTCCTCCCCGACTGTCTGTCAGCTGACTAACCCCTCGGCCGAACGCTCTCTGACGTCGGTCGCGAAGCTCGGAGAGATCTGTTTAAATATGTACCGGCTAGCAGGATCGTGTGAAAATCGTAAAAAATCTTTGTTATTTGAATGTTTAAAATCGTGAAAGTGTAACAATCGCTCTCCACAAAGGCCCAAATAAAAGAGCTTTAAAAAATGCCTTTTCTATTTTGGCCTGTAACCTTGTAAACTGTAATTTTTGGAAAATATTTTTTCACATGATTCAGTAAACCAATGCTTCTAATTGTTTACAAAAAAATAGGTCGTTTGGTAGAATTATAAAAAAGTTATTCTGCTTTAAAGGGCGTACGAATACTTATGTGGCTCACTGTATATTATAAATGACTTCGGGACATACTTTTGGATGCGTGACAAAACTGTGGGTAGAAAAATGTGACGCTAACAAGGCGAAACTGCAGTTTCTACCACTTGTTTTGCCGTGTCTCCCGAGTCGCCTGACGCTACAGAAAAAAATACTATGGATGGGATTACCAAGTGACAACATAAACACATTCAAGGTAACACGTGCAAGCAGGAGAGGTGTACCGGAATTGTTTCTGTTGACGGCGACATCGTGGCGTTCTGCTGTGATGTTCGCTCGGATCAGATCTGTCCAATCCGTACAATTTTTTGCTCTTAAATAGTAAATCGAACAATGAGTATTTTAAGAGTAGGGAGATGCAGGTTTTCCCGAACGGATGGGACGGTGGCCCGGCGCTGGGCCCAGATATCGGAGAAAATTCAATTATTTTTAACTTAATTTAGCTGTTCGAAACGGAGATTCGCGAACTAGAATTCTGAAATCGCACACGGTGTGTCCCGTTATTATGGTCGGGGCCAAGAACCGCAGGTTAGCTTGATGCAATAAAAGGATTACCAGGGTCCTAGCCAGATGTCTAATCGAGGGTTCAGCGTTGACCTCGCACGGGCAAGGGTCAACATTATTCAAGCATATATTGAAATAAAAATTGCACAAAATCTAAATAAATAGAGCCTCGTCATTCTTATAAATCATTTTAATCGTTTTTAGCGATCGATAGGTTCAGCGTTAAGTTGATCAAAACAATCGCGCGGTGAAAGAAATATGTCTCCAGGTAGAAACCGGTCCGGTATCCTATACGACGACCCATTTTCTTCTTGCTTTTATTGGGGTTTAAAGTTACAAGTAAATTTGTCCAAACTACGTGTTCTAAACAGCTAGCTTGATACACGATATACGATACTGTAACACCGTAGTATCTATGTACCTCGTCTGCCAATAGCAAAAGAACTCGGTAATCGTTGAAACACGGCAACTGTTGATACAGAACTCCGATACGGTGGTGTGCCGAGCGCAAACTTCCATTCGAGCCGTTAAAACGAGACGCAACATAAAATCCATCCGAAAGAATGGCCGGGGAGTCAATGACACGATCATAAACATCCAAGTTGTTCTAGGTCAGTGTTTCCCAAAGTTTAACACCGAGTACCTCTGTTAAGAAAAATCGGTAACACTTTAATTAGCAGGCGTGAATGTCCTTTGTACATACTAGTTAATTAGATCCAGAGTTGTACAGTTCAGAGTGATGCACTTGATGGCCTTAAGGTCGATTTTCAAGGTCATTTGAAAATTATTTCACGTTCGTCAAAGGAAGTATTTTGCTTTTCACTCCGAGAATCCATGGAGCGTCAAATTTTACATTCTGAGCGTAATCCTGAGCGTAAACGTGCCGCGTAATCCGACGCCGGGTCGGATATATCGGTGTGAACCACTACTTATATAATTACAAAACTTCTTTATTTTTTATTATTTTTTTGTCAGACTGTCACCAAATTATTTCTTGCGTTTTACTGATTAAAGTTATACATAGACATAAGGGTTAAAAGGATGGATATACCGATGACTGTACCGATTCAAAGAACGAAATCGCATGATTCGATATGAAAAACGGAACCGCAGTGCAAACTATGCCGGCGACGTTCTTAACTACGAATCGCTGATAACAAGAGCGTCGATATCGGCGAGTCGATAATCGTTAGGCGATGCTAACGGTGGCCGGAAGGGTGGTCTAGCGTCGTCGAGGAGCTGTCTCGGCGTGATCGAAGCGAAAGGAAAGAGGTTTCGAACGAGACAAGAAGAGACAGGGCAGAAAATGGGCGCAAAAGACTCGATGGAGAAAAGGGGTGGCAATGACAGCATGGAGGATGTACAGTTGATGACATGAATTCTTCTCGGAGAAATAGGAGGGAAATAGGAGTTCTTGGTACGAGCAGTTTTGACTCCGTCAATAATATAATAGATCGGTGCACGCGAAACTGTCAGCTGCAGGTATGCAACATTTTCCTTTGTTTACCGCAAGTACATGTATATTAGAAAACGTTGAGACAGGTATTGAAGCGTGACAAAAGATAGCGATAGATCGTTTAAAAAATTGCAACCAATTGGTCCTCTTGCATAGCCACGTGTTACACGAACAACGCCGCGTAAACTACGCAAACGGCTATAATTAGTTCTGCTCCGTTAACCGCATTCACAGCAAGTCAACTTTTCATTTCATTTGGAATTTCAGTGATTTCGATATCGACTGTCCGGAGTTACCATATCTATAAGAGAGCATTAGGGGGTATCGTTTTTTATCAAAGAGCTCAACGGTTGCCATAAACGTGTATGTACATGATTTGAAAGATTATCGTATTCCCATTTAATCATAAGCTCGGTAATAACTACGTTTTGAATAAAACGAACACGTACACGTCCGTTTCTTTTAATCGATTGTTAACACTAAACCTACCGAGCACTACAAGCGATTATAAATCTTTCGGTTTATAAAAATGAGAAGGCTCTATTTATTTAGATTTTCTGCGATAAAGAAATTTATCGAACCAATTTCCATGTAAGCAACTTCATCGTTTCAATAATTGTAACATGAAAAATATAAATCGGTCATTTCACCGGCAGTGATAGGTTTAGAGGTAAAATCTAATAAATTCGAAACTGGAAGAAAGGAAGCTACTCCTCTTCGACAAGTATGTAAACTCTTGGTCTAACTGCATACACATAAGAGTGGCCGCGTTATACATATGTATAGCAGACGTCAGCGTTGCGTCGACGCTACCGGCGCGTCGCGTCGCGTCGCGCGACGTTGTCGTAGATCGTCGCAGTCGTCACTCTTTCTCGCCAGCTTAGCGTGGGAAGCCGAGCAGCACTCTTTAACGATCGACACGCGCACGCACGTATTTCGACGAGCTGTATGCTCATGCAAATGCAATAAAATGCAGCAGGACGTTGAGCGTACGGAGTGAATTGTTTCAGCGCCGCGCCGCGCCACGCCGCGCCGGCTACGTTCATGCGCCGACCTGTATACCCTGCGTTCTACGTATGCCAACCGTTGGCCGCTGACACGTACCGACCACATCTGTCCGATAATCACATTTCGTTCATGGATAATTATCATAGAATCTCGATGTAGATCGCATTGATTGACCGTCCAGCCGGCTCGTTTTAAATATTTCATTGGCCGGCGCATTATTTATTCCAATAGTGCTCGTTTCCCAGCACCCGGATAGTGCTTTCTGTTTGTTATACCTCCGTGAGAGAGTTGTCAATGATGCGTGCAACTTTTTCCGACCAAACTGAATGTAAACGTAGTCTTGTTCGCATCGAATGCATTTTTTGCAAGGTGCGTGAAAATAGCTTCATCGTCAATTAGAAACAGAATCGGCGGGAAGTGCTAAAGCCAATAAAGAGTCCTTTAACGATAAATCAATAGCTGAAAGAGTCAGCTTTAGAACCTATTTGTAATAAAAGACATTTATGTCTGAATCGGTGAATACAATCGATAAACGATCTAGAATTAATTGAAATGCCGATGATTCGATATCGTCTATGCTCGAGTAACAAAAATTACTTGTTAGAGATTCCGTCCGAAACGTGACCTTAATCTCCGAATAATCACAAATAATTGTTATGTTCTACGAGAACCGTACTTCACCGTTCGAGAGGCAATGAAATTTAATCCGTGAAATAATTTACGCCAGCCTTCCATCCGATATTTGAAAGCAAACATTTCGTGAGATTCCGTGAAACGATTTGGAGCATGGGTTCACTGTACACCGCAGTTCCGATGTGGCTGGCTAAATATATGCACGGTCGGTTTACATCAGACCATTCGAGTTCTGTTGCACGAACGATTTACCGTAATTTTTCGAGCGGATCAATGACGCAACCAACAGCTGTCGACCGATAATGTAAGCGTTTACCGAGCCGAAAGGGATCGTTCTGCGATTCGAGCTCTCAGATTCGCGACGCGATCTTTCGATCGCGTGAAATCAACTTTCGAATCGGTAATATCATTAGCGCCGCTGCCGAAATCGTTTATCACCAAGATCCAACGTGATTAATCTCTGGCTAGATGCGGCTATCGGATCGCGGCGGCGCGGCAGATGGATTGGTATCTAATCAGTCACCGCGCGATGAGTCATAGCGTCCTCGAAATGCTTATACATAGATCCGATGCATTGTAGTCGACGCGACGCGACGCAACTCGATGCTTTCCTCCAATCGCTGTTCGATTCGAAGTAGAAATGAAACCGTGTATAAATTCGTGAAACGATCGATGTAAGCAGAATCTCCGTCTACCGATCGAGGTAACGGTTCAACCGAAAATTACACGAAAATGAAATTTAAACATTTAAATGGAAATTTCAAAGGAGATTTATCTACACCGGCACTCAATTATTGTCGGATAAAGGTTAGAATTTCGATGGATAAATCGAGGGCTAAAGGGTATCGAATCGTTGGCCATGACCTTTTCCTTCAATTCCCAGGCGTACCCGTCGATTTAAATTCAACGCCCAACACCGCCACGGAAGAAATCCCTTTCGCGCCTCATATTCCTCGAACTTAACGCTTCACAAAGGCGGCTTCATCATTCTTAACAGACGGAGCGTGAGATCTCCTGGTGTAGCGCCAGTGTCCTCGAAACCCATTAACCCCCGCCTTCCCCCACAATAACTCTAGTCACCCACCTTTGCCGTAGTCCCCTCTTAATTCACCCTGCCACCTCCTCCTCCTCCTCTTTCTCCTTCTTTCCCTCTATTCTACCGATTCCGAAACCATTCCGTTTATGAAACGACCGAGCCAACTAAAATACACTCGGATATATTCTAATTTCTATCCAATATTCGACAGAATCAACCAGTGAAAGAGCACTGTGATTTCTGAAAAGATATCGGGATTTGGCTATTTGACTATTTTAATCGTTTCCATGATAATCGATCACATATTTTTCTCACCCCAGTTTTAACGCTAGAACTACCACACCAGTCAAACCGACTGGTTCTACAATTTCATTTTTAAATTTTTACTTCATGTTACATTTCTTTTCCGCCATGATGCGATGACTTTTGCAGCGATAACTAAAGGTGTAATATTAGGTAGACCGGAAATATTATATTTGTTTATCATATATCAGCACGTTGCGTACTTCAAAGTCGCGCCAAAGACATTTTAAGGTTCGGGTGACTTGTTTAGTTGTAAATAATTAATAATTAATGGCGTATAAAAAATGTGTCAAATATTTCTGTACGAAATCTTTCACAAAAGATTCATCGAAATCGACCGACGTTATCTCAACGTTATCCTTTATCAGTTCTTTACTTCCGCTTACATCGCTTTCATAATACAGTTGAACCTCGATAACTCGAATCTCAAGGGAAGAACTTCGAGTTATAGTGGTTTCGACTTATCGAAGTGTTCGAGTAAGAGAGGTTTATTATACAAATATTGTAAGTGGTTTGCACGAAAGTTAATAATTTGCTGATCGTAATAGTTTTGAAGAAAGAGAAGTTCAATTTTTGGAAATGAGTTGTTTATTATATACATATAGTAAATATAATCTACTAGGCTCTTTTATTTTCTTTTTTTGTTTTTCAGCATTCGAGAGAATTCTAACAGTTGAAAAAACAGAAGGCAGTATCGATAGATCGATTACTGACACGCGACACACAGCTATAACTTCGAGTTACAGAGTTAGCGATGATAAAAGTTTCACTTATAGAGGTGAACTTCGACTTGTAGAGGGCCTGGCTATTCTAAATTCGAGTTGCAGGGGTAAAAGAATGCATTTGATCTTGTGGAAAATAATTCGAGTTGAAGGGAGTTTCATTTCGATTTATGGAGTTTTTTAAAGCGCGGAGAGATTCATCTTATAGAGGTTATCGAGTTAAAGGGATCCAAGTGATCGAGGGTTGACTGTGCTTTAAAAAATGATCGAAGATACGCTACATTGAAAATTCTACACTGTACGTGTACCAGTATTTCTTGGTTTATGTGCGGAAAGGATCAGGCAGACGCGTAGCAGTTTGCCGCAAGCCCAGTCCGCCCGGATCGGTAACCAGATGCGACAGAAAAAATGGCACGAGCACTCGGTTTCGTATTTGGTGCCTAACAGTCTGAATACATTGTTAGTCGCAATATATCAGTACGGTATAAAACGACGCTATTATCCTGGCGATATCTCTTGACGTCGCGGAGCAACATATCCGTGCGGATCGCCCGAAAATTTCGCCGTTGCTCCCTTAAATGTTCCCCGGCGGCGTTCCAGGGTGGGTTTAACTGCGATCGTTTGCTCCCGAAAATGCTTCGTTTACGGTGGGCGAAACGACGATTGTAAATCTCCTTAACACTGCCTCGGAAAGTCGGCGACGAGGACCGCGACGAGCGGCGACAATGTTAGAAACTTGACGCCTCTATGAATTGGAAAATTGGTCTGGCAAAGTTTCCCGTATATTCGCAACGCGCGCGACGATTCGTCTCCTAAGAATTAAAGTGAACCAGTTTCTTAGTAAGTAATGCGGCATTCGACAGGTCAATGCACTCTTGCCGCCGCGCCGCGCCGTGGTGCTTCGTCTTCTCCGTAAATTAACGCTAAACCTACCACCGTCGGTCAGATGACCAGTTTCTGATATGTTAATTTAATATTATTGAAATTATAATGATACTTTCACTGGAAATTATTATACAGGGTGTTCGCGATAATTTGAACCGGCGTTTTTTTCGTAAACGGTTAACATTAGAAAAAAACCGAAGAGGAGGAAGTTATAGTATATTTTACTAGCAATATGATAGCGTATCTACATTTTTTTATGTTTCATGTTTTTCTTAAAATAGAGGTGCCCTTCATTTTTTTAAATGGAATGCTACATATTTTTTTACATCATGTAAAAGCGGTAAAAATTTGCAACATACTTGATTTCGCAAAAAAAAAATTGAAATTATTCAACTTGTTATTTTTAATTATAGAGAATTTTCGTACCTAACGTCATGAACATCAAAAATATTCTAGAAATATTCACATATTAACGTTTTTCTTTACAGTTTTTGCAGTGAAAATATGCAAACATGTGATTTCACCCCAGTACAGGGTCACATTAGAATATGTACGCAGAGTGAAGGTTAGAACAAGAATTCTTCATACATGCATTTGCCAGATTTCAATCTTTTTTCACTCCCTGTTGCAATCACTCGACATTACAATGAAAATATACCTCTACCGTTGGAACATGAACAACATTCGTGGCAATTCGTACCGGACACTTCGAATCTCGTCACGCGTCGCGCATACTTCGTTCGTCCGTCTTTACGCGAACTATCATCGCGCCAAGACGGTTCCAGCGCTGCGGAGCGGTCGAGTTTGTACGTATCCATTCCGCGAAACAACAAAAATGATGATAAAGGGGTAAAAAAGGGGGTGGATTCGACTGGGTTCCCCCCCTCCCCCATTTTATAATAACAGTATAACCCTGTCCGGGGGCCGTTACAGTTACCAAGAGAGGAAGAGAGCCGGTCGGGGGTGTGCGACGGTGAGCGAATCGATAATGAAAATACACGACCGAGAAATTTCGTGGCTCGAATCGAACCGCTCGTAAACCCTTCTTTTTCACGGGTATCGTTCAGCGGCGGACTGGACAATGGGTCGTTATCGACGCGAGAAAAATTTCTCCACGGCTCGTCGCCGCGTCCCCGCCTTTCGCGATCTTTACGACTCGTCGATGTAATAATACCCGACCGCGTCCTATTTTTAGTGAAAACCTTCCCTGTAACGCTTGCTCGCTCGCTCGGCCGCTCGGCCGCTGTTCGCGCTTTCTAGTTCGAGCTGGCGGTGACGCCAAGCCGAGCCGAACCGAGCCGAGCCGAGCCCAGCCGCGGTTCGAGGACAGCCAGAGAGGGGAAGAAATGAGCGCGACGAGCACGGGGTACGACAGCGGCTACAGCAACGGCTACAGTGCTACAGCAACGGATACGGATACGGCCACGGCTACGGCTACGGCTACGGCTACAGCAACGAGGCGAACGACAGCGAACGCGGCGCACACGGAGGAATCGCGCTCGTCCGTGAAAGCAAGCGGCTTACGCCGCGCAGGCATAACAGGATTTAAGCCACTGTGAAACCGGTCCTCCCACTGGATACCGCCGCGAGAGCACCAATGGCCAATGGCGAAAAATCCGCGCCGTTTCTGTTCGTGTCGCGTCCCCGAACTTTCCTGGCAAAAACGAGGTATACCGATGGGACCAAGGCACGCTTTGATACACGGTTAACTGTAAAAATATTTCGTCTTTCTTCAATCGCGGAAACCTCGACGGTTGCACGATCAAGTATTTGCCTCGAAAAGTTGGCCAATATACGATTTTTTTTAATCTTACGTAAAATGAAAAATTTTAGTTGCTGAGCTATTGAAATGCATGAACAACAGTGTACCAGTTTTATTTACGTACTCGTGTCGTGTTGTTAAGCATTCAATGTAAAGACTTTTGTAGTACTAATTTTTTAGACGGGTATGCATTATAGTTTTCAGAAATTTTCACTTGCTTATTGTTTGCCTGTTAAAAATGTCGTGTAAAAATCATGTGCGACGATGACCTATTACTTGCTGCGATATTTCGTATTTGTCGAATTTTCATAAAAACATTTTTACGCTTCCAAGTGAGCCCCGATATTCTTTCTTGCGCCATTAGAAACTGTAAAGGTTTCTGTTGATAATGCAAAAAGCAAATGCAAAAATTAGCTGCCGAGATGTGCCAATACGGCTTTTACATTACTTTTCTTACTGCGATGTATGGAGCAAGCGCACTGTGCACAACCGATAATATAAATCCCTATTAATCCCAATACAAAAAATTATAAAACGTTTTTTTTTCTTAATAAAAAGTTAAGTTATCAACTTAATTTTTTAAATGCTATTATGTATTTTTTATTACTTATTGTTGTAGCTGATGTCAAGACGAATCCAATGACTCGCTATCCATGCAAGTCTTAAAATTATGTTGAAATAATTTTGGTCAACTTTTCGGGGAAAATACTCCACTGTGCGTTGATTCGAACGTAACCGTTGACGGAAATACGCCAGATCACAATACAATTTTCAATGAATCATTTTTACCGCGTAAGATGCAATGGCGACGGGCATCGCAAGTTTGCTTATTATTTGCACCATGCTCTGCTCGGCGAAATTGAATTATTCGATACTTTCATACTCGCTTTGTTAAAGAAAGTTCATACTAGAATAACTTTTGAAATAATCAGATAATTGTGAAGATGCACCTGATAATTGCGAAAGGTGTGTGAAATTTCATTACGTACCAATAATAAAAACGAACAACTAGCAGAAAATATTTCGTAGAATACTGAATATGTTACCATTGAAGCTCGAATGTCCAGAGAACGTACGTGTTAAACCAAAAAACCAATAAAATACATAATATGTTGTTATCACACGATCGTATCGGTAAAAGTACAAACAATGGCTCTTCGGTGCATATAACAACGCACCATATTTATCGATCAATACGTAGCAATAAGCTGTACAAAATTTTAAAATAACTTGACTGTGGCAGTGTTGTATAAATCACACGAAGATACTTTTTATTAGCGACATTGGAAAACATCATTGTCGCACGAACACATGTCAATATTAGATCAAGTTATTTAACCTTTTGACTGCGACACACTCTCGCAAAGAACCACCGCTATATGTATGTAATACGGCGCGGTATTCGCGTGTCAATCGCTGCGACTGGCTGTCGTATATCGTTATGCTCATTCACCAAAATGCACATTCCGTTGCAATAGGTGCGCAAAGCACTAACAAATACAGCGTCATTTAATTCAAGTATTATTATTGGTAATCTTCGAGAAGTACGTAAAATTTAAATTGATCTGATAAAGTAAACATCGTGTGGTCATTAGACACCTTTTAGGATTATTAATGCAGCGTCGCATCAGATCTGCAAAGTATGTAGGATACTTATCGGTGACAAGGTATGATTCTGGATTGTACCCATCGCTGCACGATGCACCTATCCCGCTCTCTCATTCCTGCCCTCCATTCTTCCTTCAACAGCCAGTCTTCCTACCCGTCCGTCTTCAGCGCAGAGCACCTTGCCGATGTAACGAATCGATTGAATTCTTCGTTAAACTTTGATTGACGGTTTTTTAATTGCGAAGGTAACGAGCCGAACGTGGTTTGAATCTCGAACGAATTGAAATTCGCGCCTGGAATTCTTTTTTCGAAGCGAATAAGTTTCCGTGGCGATAGCGATCGCTGGAAATCTGGTAAATCAGTGCGGCACGTCTGTCCAATATCAAAATTTCCTCTCTACGTACAAGTATACGTATGCATAACTTTCATATGCGATCAAGGTAGGAACGAATTCGAAAGGTTTTTTTTCTCTCTAATATGGTGACTTAAACAAATACCAGCTATACATAAAGTTATTTCACAGTCACCTAAACACGCGTAATGACTACAAAAATGAGTAGATATGATTTAAAACGGTAAAAACATTCGAAGAATTTAAAAAGACGATTATATTAATTTCAAGGTATTAAACATATTCGAAAACAAAATAAACTTATATCGCGTTCCAGTTTGTTGCAATTCAGTTGTGTAAATCTATCGAGTGAAATGTGATATTCGTGCAAAGTTAACTAGGCTTGACATCATGGTCCCACAATGGACGCTTTGAGTTATTAGTTGTTAGAGCTACTAGAATCCTTCTTCTCGGAAGAAAACGTATATCCGATTACCAACTTCTCTTGTAAATAATCCCATAAGATCACGACATTGGTATCCCTAGTCTAGCGGTATTTCACTGGCTGATCGTTTATCGTAGCGAGAAACGCGGGGATGCTTTTACTTCTTTCGCTTTTCGCGAGGTCTAAAAAAAAATTAAGAAGTCGTCCGTCGAGATCTCAGAAAGCGATTGTGCATCGGTTACGAGGAACAGTTGCAACGGTTGCCAGTGTAATTTCCGTGGCTAAGCGCTGGAATCGAGGGAATCGGACCGTTCTCCTCGCTCTGTCCGATATATTTCAAACTCTGCGAAGAAACTATCCTAGTCTGCGCGTCTCAATATAGCTCGGGCTAGCCGGGGATAGAGTTCACGAGCCGTAAAAGTCGAGAACTCGTGGGTTGCTTCCAAGGGGGCAGCACAATATTGCATGGTAACTGCATAGCAGTGCTCTGCTGCTTGCTGCTTTGAAGGTCACGAGTCGACGACTTCAAGAGAGCCTCAAGACCGGTTTCCTCGCAGGCCCACGTCGTCGTCTACGGTCATACAGGGTGTTCGTGAAAGTACTCCCGTGGTTTTGGTAATCATCGAACCTTGCGATCGATCCGACTGCCAGGTCTATAGTATTCTACTCTACGGTACCTATATCGATCGTTTGTCTTTCGTCAACATGATCAATTTGTAATCGGTTGATTTTTTACTTTGTTGGAAATTTCAAAAAAACCGAAAATTCCATCAGAATGAAACAATCGAAACCTATTGACGATCAAATATCATCTTGGGGTATGGCAAATGAAACGAATTTTTTAGGGGTTACACACTATTTGCGTCCTAATTAAATTGATTTTAGTACCCTAGACTGACAATCTATGTTAACAGTAAAAATTATAACGTTACAATGATACCATTCGATTTAATTAAATAATTATATAAAATTTGATATGATTGTATTTAAAAAAGTCTCTTAACACCACGGTGATTGATAATTTAGTTCTAACGCGCTTAATATCATTCGTTTCTTTGTTAACTCACGCTCTTTGCGAACATACGGAGACTTCGTAATCGTGTGGATACTTGTGTCCTCGCAATAAAAATTAATTTTGTAAGGATACGCAATCAGAAAAAACATTGGTTTTATAACAATATTATCGAACCGTGTACTTTAAATACGCTGCGAAATAATGAAATTATTGTTGTTTATTCGAAGTGATGGTACACCTACTTAAATGAATGTATTCAACGAAGACCCGATAACAATTTGGAAATAGCTTTTCAGTGAAGCATTCGACAACTCTGTTATTCAGTTGAATATTTGATTAATTTTCGGCTGAATTCTCGACGAGTTAAGCTCGAACGATATGTACCGGGGTTCGGATTCCATTTTTTTGTGGAATATTTTTTTAAAAGTATCGTCGCCGACAGACCGAGCCTTTTACAGAATGCACTATCCGACGCAATCTTCTCGAGCTTCGGAAGCAAAAAACCCTTCAACCCTTCGTTAACCATCGCTTCACAGTCGGCGCTTCGTAAATGGACAGTTTTCCAAGTGTAATGTTCCGCACCTTTGCAAACGGTCCGCAGAGTTCTGCTACACGGTATTGATTAAACTCGTTTTCTCAAAACGAGACGCTCCGCGTTGCACATTTCGCCGGCGACTACCACGGGTGTCGTAAAAGAGAAGGAGGCGTGGAAAGATGCGATTAAAACTACATGTTTCCGCATCCGTCTAATTTCCTATTTTTATGGGCGACGGTAATAACCTAATAACCAAAGTCGATCGATAAAATCAATGACGACATTCATACTTGATTACAATTTTCAAACAAGATTTTATTAAATACTACGACCAAGAGTTCTCTGATATTCTCCATTTATCACGTCGAGACGACAAACACTATCACCAGAATGATCGTGTTATTGTTTTGTTCACCGATGAACCGATTAGTCCATTAACCATAATTATTACTCCACACGCAAATCAATTATTATAGCCCGACAGCTTAGGCGATATCATCTTTCCACTGTCTGTCACATCGTCTACTATAATTACCGTAAATTACAATCTGTAACAAGGGTCAAATTCCAGCTAAATTTATCGCACACCCGGTACACCGATCGAGTTACACGAGTCGTCTGCGTATATCATAAATATTTTTTTGCAATCTTGAATACATACTAAGAACATACGAAATATGCATACAGACACTCGAGAACGAAAAAAAAAGGTGAGGCTACAATGTTTTACATTTGAATTGCTTACACGCCTGCGCATGTCTATCGTTAATTGTGTAAACTATTTTCTACACCACTAACAATATGAAAATGTAATTCAAACGGAACACTGGTCTCCAACTTCAGGTTGAATTACCGTTGAATTTCTCTCATTCAAACTGTTTCGCCCTCTTAAATTTATTTCTTAAACGAAATGGAACGTTAAGAAAGTTTTCTGGCGCACCCAGCGGAACAAACAAACTTTTGTTCGCAATTGAAAACTGTAAATATGAATAAGTGCTTTATAAAAATAAACAATTTGAGAAAGCGATAAGAAGTTTTGATACCTTAAAAACAGCAGAACAAATCGCTTTTGGATGGTAAACGAATCCTAAAATTCGATCTCTTTTCCCGATTCAAACGCAATTTACAAAATTTGGCTTTGGAGGTTTATCTCATGTTTCATATGACAACCTCCGTAATTCTTCTGTCCATCGGCACGATCGAAAGCGCTCCGATGAAAGGAGGCATCCGCTATTCGTTACAGAATACAGAATACCGAATACAGAACAAACTAAAGCCCCGAAATCCTCTTTTGCCGATGAGTCGACCGTAAATAATCGCCGATGGGAGCGTAATCGGTTCGAAATAAATGACTAAATTTTCACACAATTTGAACACGGTTTGTTAATTAGAAACTGTGCGCGCGTCTACGGTTGGCAATAAATTCATCTAGCACGATCGTCGCGTATCGAACTACAAATCCTCCCGAGGCCGTGGGTAATTTAGTCCCGAAAATAATAATGGAGTTTCGCAAAGAATGTTTGCTGGAAAAACAATGGCAATAGTTTGCGAGAGTATCGTATAAATCGAAATTATCGAAACAGTCAGAAATAACTGGAAAGATCGATTCCTCCGATGGAACTCGGGCCGCGCCGTAAACGGAAGCTTTTACAAGCCTTCCCCTGGCAACATAAACCCTCTAAATCCCACACGGACGGAACGTTCCGTCGTCGTGTGCTGCTGGCTGCACTGGCGAGTTTAGCAGCGTGGCTGCAGTCAGGACTGCAGCTGTGACTCGATCCGTACTACACCGGGCGCTCGTTGCAACGAATGGCGGCGTGCTGAGCACGATGAAATTTTCAACGAATTTTTTCGCGAAAACCAACACCACTCGGCTTCCCCCCTGTGTTTCGACCGAAAAATTTGTAAGGAAACTTCGTTCGACCACTGCGCAAACAGTACCGCGGCTACGATACTCTGGAATGTGATTACATGGAAGTTGTTTAACAGGAACCTTTAATATGTGAGACCGAAGTCGGTGCTTTTGGTTCAAGATGAAATATTCAGGTCTGGCCGTTTTCTACGTTGAAATAGGTAAACGGGTACATTGTATGTATACAGAGTATTCCGCGCAACCGAGCCAACCTATAAATTTCAAATAGCCGAGCGTAAATAAAGTTTCACTCGGCAAAATTAAATAACTTTGAATAATATGTATACATCGCTTCGTGGGTCTACCTAATTTTGCACTAAACCTACCACTACCGGTCAAATGACCGGGTTTATATTTCACCATACAATTTGATCGAGCAATTAGTTCACTGCACGATGAGAAAAGAAATTTTTGAAAAATTACGATTGGTCGAAATTGTAGAGGAAATACTAAAAGTTACGTTTCACAACTTTTTTATGTGGGTCTACATCGAAAATTTAAAAAATACGTTTTACAGATCTGTGTCAATTATATGCATTGCGAAAGTTTCATCGAAATCGGTTAATGCGGGAAAAAGCGACAGGCATCGATTTCGATAAAATTTTCAGAATATGTTTAATTGATACAGATCTACGAAACGTGTTTTCCAAATTTTCAACATATGTCCACATAAAAAAGTTGCAAAAGACAACTTTCAGTATTATCCGGAAAATCCGGATAATGTACTGGATAGAGCATTTAAATGGAGATATCTTAATGCAGAAAGGGTGTATTAACTGAGCGTGGCCCGAGATCATATCTGGTCAGCTATCAAGAAAGATAGTGTTCTAGAACCTCTCAAGTATGTTTTTCCTGCATTGAGTGCGAATCAGAAACAGGTCTCGGCCACGTTTGTTTATTTTAGATACGTAACGCCAGGGGCTCGCTTCGCGAAGCTGATTCCGAGAACTAGGGGAAATTGCGATGGTCACCCACAACAAGGCAAAATCACGGACAGTTAACGTAGCGCAAGCTGTATCTCATTGTTGGAGGTCGCGCGCATGGACCCCCGGGAAGGAGCATAATTTTATGCCCCGATTTCTCCTCCTCTTTTTTCTCTCTTGCTCTGATTGATTTGCACCGAATTAGCAAAGTAACACGACCGCGATCATTCAGATTTTTAAAACCGTTTTAAGTTTATAACGAGTATTTCTGTTTGCTAAGAACTCCGGTAAATGAGAATGAGAGATACTCCAGGCAGTGGAGGGAAACTAAAAGTAACGCAGGAAGAGTAGGAAAATCCTAAATGCTGAGGCGAAAGGCGAGGTTATAGCGAATTTACGGCGTGAAAATGGCGTAGAGTGAGTCTATATAGAAGATTTACGAGCGACTATGCATACTTCCAACCTAAATCAGACTGGAAAATGTGTGAGACGGTTCCAGAACCTGTTAGAAGGGAACTGTTTTCGCGAAAGGGGTTGGTTAACTCCATTGATAATAGTACATTTGAAAGTCTATGGCGCAAGCTCGGGGAGTGGCAGTGTTATCAAACGAGGTGGGTTAAAAATAGGCCGGTAGACTTTGCTGTAACTCGAAGCATGTCCCGAGACAAGCTTACAGTCTCGAGAAGGGTAGAAGAACACGGAAGTCTCGTGATCTCCTCTCGTCCGACCTAAACCTCCGAAATCCTTCTGACGAAACGCCTCTGTCGTCCCTCTTTCCAATCCTCGCTCGTGTTTTCTCACTCTCTTGTCCCCTCGCCTCTCGCGCCATCACCTATTCGTCCTCTTCTCTCGTCCTCCACCTTCTCCTACTCCTACTCCTACTCCCACTGTTACTCCTACTCCTCCCGCCTCATTCTTGTTTCCATCTCCTTCGCACGATTGCAATTTGAAGAGAACCACCGGTTCTTCTAGAGATACTCCTTCTTCTTCTTCTTCTTCTTCTTCGTCCGTCTACTGTGAATGGATCGAGTATACTGCCGGCAGAAGGCAGAGGAGTCTTACGTCAGGGCTAAACTGATGCAGTATTCACAGCGAAGACTGCAATCGGCAAGGTAACTCGTGCCGGCCGAATAATCGCCGAGCAACGATTCGACGACACCTGAATATTTCGACCGAACACCTTCTTCCTTTGGTCCCGTTTAAGCGAAACATTTACATATTCCGTTGGCTTCCTTTCAGTCGCGAGTCACTTTCTTAACATTTCAGATCTTTCCCTCCCTATAACTTTCGAGCCTCCCGAACAAGCTTAATTACTCCGATGCTATATGTATAAAGACAGATACAGAAACGACAAGTTGATCACAACTTATCAAATAACTCTCGTGTTATTTCAGTTCACTCGAATCATATTCCATTCGAGTGTTTCTTAATAAAATCGTAATTTATAACTTGATCGAACGTAAATGCAGCAACTGAATATACATATGTCGAAGTACGGACATTTACCCATGAAAATTTAAAATAGTTATTTTAACACTAAACCTAACATCTCCGGTCAAATAACCGGTGTCTGGTTTTTCATTTTACAATTATTTAATTAGTAGCGAGTTCTTTTGTAGCCAATTGTCGAAAAAATTGTCCACGCTGATTGGTTATCTGCAGCATTATTTGATTGTTTGCATAATAAACTATACATGTAACAACGTACGGTGTACAATTAATTGGTTCTAGATAGTATTAGTCTACAATCGTAAAAAAAAGCCAAAATGACGCGATTCGAAGTGTTTATTTAAAAAAAAAAAGCCGGAAGTGGATACCCATGTATGCTGGTTATTGACGACCATAGTAAATTTTGGTTATCGACATAAGGGATATTGGTTAACGAGAATTAGATCCACTCGGCTGTAACGAAAATTTATGCTCCAGTTTCGCGATCGTTTAGTTCGCGAGAGCTAGTCCCTTGCGTCGCGACGCGTCGCGTCGTCGCAATTTCAAGAGGAACCGAGACGTCGCGTCGTCGCTCGCGACGCGAATGGACCGAGTTTAACGCGGGAAAAAAAAAAACTGTTACGCCCGGCTCGAACTGATACTGTATTCACGTCAGCAACTGCAGCCGGCGAACCAAGTCCCGGCTCAATGGCTGCCCTGTAATGGCTCCGACGCTCTTTGAAACTTTCATCGGCGTGGAAAAACGCTCCGAACCCGAGGCGTACTTCTCCGGTCGATCAACGAAATAATTTCGCGGATACCGGGTCCACGAAGAATCCCCCGGCGCGTTCCTATGTTCTCGGCGCTGGAAAAATCGTACGTGAAACCTCGAATTTTCGCGTCAAGAGAAGAAAATTCCCCGTGAAATTTCTTTTCATCCGCGCTCGACTCGTTTCCGCTACGAGAATAGAAATGCTATGTAAATTGGAATATTTCTCAGTATGCGATGCATTTATTAGAATACGATGTAGTTATACATAGTTTCTTCGCGAGAACTTTCGACGGTATCATTTCATCCCCTTAGTCTCAACTATGCAACGCCACAAAAATAGATCTATTAGAATGTTTTTGCAAATGTTTTTATCTCTACGTAATTAAATAAAAATTTGTATATTATATTAGTAAACGTCATTTCAAAACTCGTTCAAAAATATGTTCCTACTCGTACAACCTATTAACAATTCCTGAGAATATTTTCATAGTTTGCAGAAAAGTATGTACATACTGTGGTAACAAATTTTGAACGTTAATTTTTTTGTTTATAATTTTATGTCTCATCAACGGCTACGTTATTAGCGATTTGTTTGATAAGTTTGGTTTCCTTGATGAAATTCAGTAAGTCGTTTATTTTTTTATCGTTATGATTGTCCTTGAATGTAGATTCCAACTTAAACTTGTTACAGGAGATGATTTAGCTTCTTTTTGAAATCTAATCATTTCATAATCTTTGTAGGTTGAATAATCCATATTGAGTCGGTAATCGACATTACGTCCCCATTGACAGACTAAGATCCGACTAGGTGAATTTTGGGATTGATTTTCTAGTCGTGAATATGACATTAAACCTGCGAAGTTGAAGAAGCGCGTTCATTGCGACGCGACGCGACGCGACGTGACGGTGAGTTCATTGTTTCATCGTGCAGGATGGCTCACCGACGATTGTACGCCGGTAAGTAAACCCTTCGGGAAACGTCAGGAAACGACAAAAGAATTGGTCCTAAAACAAACCCTTCGAAACTGACTTGCCTTTGTCCGCAGACATCTCGCTGAAATTTGGTTCTACCGGGGAACTTTTCGACCGGAGGAGCGAAGAATATGTAATACGCTAACTACGAAAAAGGCACCGTCGACCACTTCAAAGTATCACGCTGTCCTAAAAACGGTGCTTCTTATTTCTGTCTGGAATTGTTTACAATCGTTTATTCATTTCGGATATTCGAGTAAATCCGTTTCACCTGTGATCGATAGCTGTAAAGTATGAATAATTATCCATGTAAATAGGGGATACGAAACGTTGATCGACAGAACAAAAGCAGTGGTTCATAAATTGTGTACTTGCGTAACTTTTATTAAAATTTTCTTGCGCTACCGAATTTCCCATTCAAAGCCACTAGTTGCAAAAAAGAAATGGATTTTGTTGACCTTTGGTTTTCAAGATATCTCAAAAAAATGTGGTTTCGACCCCCAACTTTGAGGGCTGTTTTCATCCCTTCAATGTAGACGGTTGCAATGCCATTTTTCAAAGAACCATGTCTCACATAAGTTTTCCTTGTAAGTGAAATCGTTCAGAATTTAGAAAACAAAATTTTTGCTCGGCGAGCGAGTCATCGAATAAACCGTATTAAAACAGTAGGCTCGTGTAAATATACCCTGCCATGCACTTCCGAGGGTTAAAGCAAGCATACATTAAGCGTGAAATCTTATTAAGAGATCTTTGTCTCTCCGCAACCGTGATTAATTATCAAGATATCACTACTATTGAGAGACTTTAGAAAATTGAGATTTTTTGACAAAAGGTATTTAGATTTTTCCGTATTTTCCGTCAACAGAGCGGTGAGTATTTCATTAGAGCCGACAAATAGAATGGAGAATGAACAGGGTGGTGCGTGGTATTGCTTCGCGACCTTAATTTCCGGAGCCCTCACTTTCGCCTCGGCCGGCAAGCGCATACATACATATACACACGGGCACGGACACCGGCACGCGCGCTCTCGCACACACACACACACACACACACACAGAGTCGGACGCAGCCTGTTTCTTTGCCCTTCTTCGTTCCTCTTCGTTTTCATCGTAGCACCTTCCAACGCGAGCAAGAAAAGAGTTGTAAACGGAGGTGGGTCGAGGGTATTTTATTACCCCGTTCCCGAGCATCTTAGCTTCAGGTCCAAAGAGAATAGGAAAAGATGGCGGCGTGGCGCACTATAATTCCTAATTTGGACGATTAGGCGCGCGCCGCTTTCCTGATACTCGCTACCGTGAATTGTGCTAGTCTTCCATTCTCTGAAGATCAAGAATATACATATAAAGAACGTACGGTTCCACCTCTTGACGTTTAAACGAAAACGTAAAGCTGGGCTTGAGAATGTTTCGCGAGAAATGCGAAGACCCCGTTCAATTTGCTTGTACGTTGCACTAAAGTTGTTCTAAAACATTTTATGCTGCACTTAAACTTGTTAAGGATACATAAAAAATAACGTTTAACATTCCTGTCGACATGTTACACACAGTGATTCCCATTAATATTTGGAAGCACTTAAAGAACCATAACATTTTTGATACTGGTTTAAACTTTTTTTGAGAAGTTAGAGCAATTAATTTACTACATGATATGAAAAGAAATTTTTGAAACAATTGCAACCGGTCGAAATTGTAGAGGAAATACTAAAAGTGTAATTTTACAACTTTTTTATGTGGGTCTATAATAAAAATGTAAAAAATACGTTTCGTAGATCTGTGTCTAATTATATGCATTGTGAAAGTTTCCTCGAAATCGTTTATTGCAGGAAAAAGAAAGATGTAAGAATTCTTAGATTCATTGCAGTTTTTGACGAAACGTGTTTTCTAAATTATCAATATAAGTCCACATAAAAAGTTGCAAAACACAACTTTTAGTATTTTCTCTGTGATTTCAACCGACCGCAATTTTCTCAAAAATTCTTTTCACGTTACATAACAAATCAACTGTTCTAGCTTCCCAAAAGAATCCAAGACGTATGATTCAATATTTAAAAAGTTGTCGTTTTTTCAGAATGGCTGAATGTTAATGGGAGTACATATGCAATATAAAAAAGAAAACTAATCTAGACATCAAAATAACGAAAAGAAGCGATGAAAAGAATTCCGTTATCACTAATCCGGGTTAAATCGGTTGTTCTGACCCGTGCCAAACAGTTCGCATTCTCTCGAAATCGTAGCGATCGGATGACAACATAGAAACTGAGAACTGTGGAAATAGCGCGATTTGAAAGTTAATATTTGCAGTATCGGACAAAGTCGTCTGTCGCAGAATATCGGTCTCCTATACTATCCGAAAACTCGTCGACAACAAGTTTCCATCGCGTAGCAAAAAAATCTGTCGCGCATTTTCCACGATCGAGGAGGATCTGAACGCGCGCGCGCGCGCGCGGAGATGGACGGAAAAAAGAGGAAAAAAGGAAAACGGTCGGTTCGAATTCGAGGAACCACCGCCGAGCGCTCTCTGTTTAAGGTTTGCTTTGTGACAACGCGAGCGCACCGGAAGTCTGGATATTCGGCGAGGACGGATTTCCGCAGGGTAATCTAGCATCCCCCTGTGTTCCCGGCAGCAGTGCCATTTGCCTCGAGCCCGTTCGAATAGATAGGAATCGTATAAATGGGTCATTCGTTTGCAAAGGGACGCCGCTCGCCTCGTCTCGCCTCGCATCGCGTCGCGTCGCCGTGCCGCATGCCGTCCCGAGAAAAGAGGAACGTCACCTTTTCATTTCGCAAAACGAGCATGAGCTTCCGTAATTGTCTAATACACGAATCCCGATAAATTCGATTGTCTTCACGTTTTAGGAATCCTCCGTGAATAGGGTAATCTATCCGTTTTAAACGCCGGCAAACCAGTACCTTTTTCGTGTTTCCTTGTCATTTAATCACAAACAACCGTCGCGGCTACGAATGCTGGTAAAATATGTATGTAACTCGTTCGCAGAATATAGGATAGGTTGTAACTGTGTCGTGAAAATGTTTGCCATGCGGAAAGCTTTTGTTACTAGCAGGTCGTACATGTCCCATTTTAGTATTCGGAATATGTACGATTTTTATATTTCTTTTATCCTTTTGCAAGAGACGACGCATCGAAGAGGAAGGATGCGGAAATTTCTTTTTATTCGAACCATCGCTTCATATTATTTTTAGGTAAAGCACTCGACAGCAGCAATTCAACATATTTCGAAATTTGAATATCAATTCTATTTTTATCGTTTCTTATCGATTCGGCGTAAACAATTTCAAATGTCACAATTATATTCTAGAAAAATGCCGATGACATTAGCTCCTTTCTTGAATAGAAGGGGTGAATTGTATTTTCTTGGAGTGTAACGTTTTAAAAAAAAGTTTTTATGGAACTCCCGTTAGATATTCAACGGGCCGGTGCGCCGGTGCTTCACGGACTTAATTAAAAATTAAACGAGCCCTCCGGGAGCGTCGCGACCGCCGAAATTCGTCGACGCTCGCTCCATAAAGCCGAGGATTGAGCGTCGCTCCTCGCAATGACATCCCTCTGCAAACGAATAGTCTATCCATACGGGTCCTACCATTTGGGTGGTCGAGACTATCCCAAATATACAATCTGTCAGAGCTATCTGAAAACGCTTAAGGAATCGACAAAATTAAACCGATATTCAAATCTCTATCGGTATTCTACCAACAATAGAAAACAACTCACTCGAAATCGTTGCATCTATATGCTCATTTCTTTTTGCAACAACACATTCTTCCATTCACTATGATCTAGTGTCGGTAGATGGTAAGCCATATTGTATTTTCTATACTCCGTTATAAAGACATTATCGAATTAAAATTTTCGTATAATTGAATTGAATTTTCTGTAATTTACGATACGTTTGGCCACATACGTATGCAACAATGATTCGTCACGTGTCATTGTTTATCAACAGAAAAATGAATTACATTACGGTGTTGTCTGAGCCGGCGTTACTATAGGACATTAGATCATTACTAAATTGTCGACGATTATTTACAAATGCGTTCTGGAACCCTATACCCATGGATAGATGGTATCTTTTTCAAATTTGAACTTCAATATTGAACTAATGATAGATGCGTTCATGATGTACAACCTACATATTCGCAACGTCCCTGTTACTCTGCTCGAAGGCGATAAATAAAATAGTGCAATATCTCGCGAAACATCCAACGAGCAAGATTCATTTTCTGCTGTAAAAGAAGAGGAAGGCTTAGAAAGTAAGTAATTTTAATTACGGTAAGCTGCGATTAACATTTCCAATAAATAGAAGACGCGCGTATCTCGATGAAACAGGCATTCGTGTCGCGGTACCGGCAGGAACATGGCGTGATCTACATACCAGCCTCCTAAAATTCCCACAAATTTCTCAAGACTTCCTGGCCGACACGCGAAAGTATCCTCGACTAGACACTTTCAGCAACTTATCGGCCGGTCGTTCTCGTTTGTCTACCAAAGTTTCCTGGGCTCCGTCTCGGCCACGGTGTGTCTACGTATAGAAATATCGACCTTCGCCGCGCCTTAGAAGCTAATCGGATTTAGCATCGTACCCCGCGTGCGGACATGATCCATGGCCGAATAAAATATACTTTCAGGAAATATATAAGGCAAGTTTTGTTGGAGAAACCGCGGCGCGTTTTATCGATCGTCGAGGGCTCGCGGCTCGGTTTCGTGCTTGTTCGCCCATGGAATTCTCCTTTCTCCCCGGGAACTTCTAAACGCGTCTAATTTCATTTAACTTTCGCCCTGGCGAATCATTCCGCGCGTGGTAAAAACAGGCGCGCTGTGCCTGCCAGACAATTTTCGTCGTTGATTACGCGAGCGCGCAACACAACACGGCGAATATCTTGCGGCCGTGAAACAGATACCTAGGTAACGGTCCGTTTTCCGCATGCAACCGCGGCACACGCGCAGGTTAGCTTTTCCCGTACCGTGGAACCGCCGACGATGTTTCGCGAGTCAAGCCCGGCGAATCCAGCGGTTTAGCCGGTGAAAAATTTCTTTAGGATGCAAATAAGTTCGCCGTGAACCTGCTCCCTTCGCCTCGTATCTGCCGCCGACACTGATTTCGCGTGCGGGCATGCAGAAGTTGCAATGTCAGCCAAGAACGCGGTATCCGTGCGCGCATATTCCATCGGCTCGGAAAGCTAGATACCAGAAACACACCGCTCCTCCGACTGTGTATCCCTCTCCGCCACCACCATCCCACCCCTTTCACGCTAACATGGACTGGCTTTTGTTGTTACTGCATAAATCGACGACGTTAGAAAAACTCGGACTCAAGGAAACAGCGGAACAGGCTCCGATGTCTGATCGTTTGTTCCACATTCAACTTTCTTGGAAAGTAAATCATCTTCGGAATTTAACAAAAAAGGGATTTTTTTCATGTTTCAATCTTAGCCCTTATCAATAACCGGCATACCCGGCTATCCATTTCCGGTTTTTTTTTTTAGTATAAAAAGTATATTTCTCTTTGAAAATGTTTAATTCGAGAGAAGATCCAAGCGTCGATGACGAAATTTTTATGAAACATACCACCCGGGTGGCCGGTTATTGACATAAGGGTTAATCGATTACAGTCGTTGATACACGATCGGTCGACGAATCGTTCAATGGAAAATAAAAATGTCTAGAGGATCTAGATATCTTCTACAAGCTTTATTTCCAGCATAGAACGTGGAAGAACGTTGAGAACGATCGTCGTCGGAATCTGTTTAACCGAAAAAGCGGCTTAACGACGATCGAGATACTTCCACGGCATACGATTGAACCGTGATATGATATTTGAATCGCGAAAACTTTTGTGCAGAAGCCGTCGCAGAAGTCGATTATCTTCTGGTTGTCCCTATAAGCTGATTTAACTCTCATTAATAGTAGAGTAAAATATGTGCCTATCGATGGGGATATTGCTGATGAAATTTGGGATTTAACCAAAGCTCACCGTCAATATTTAATTGGTATTAACGTTTCGAAAAGTAAATGATCAAAAGTTCGCGTTCGAAGTGCTGAGATACAGTACGGCGAATTAAAGTAATGATTAATACGTAAATAGTAGATTTAACCGTGGAAACGCTAATCCAACTTCGCCTTTCATTCGACTGCCGCAGGTATTCCACTGTCCGATGATGGATGAAAATCGTTCGAATGAAAAACCTCGCGGCAAATGGAATTCGAAAATTCTTGAATGCAGTCAACGATGACCCGAATGTCAGGTACACCTTTAATACTCCGTAAGAAGAATATGTATTTAGGTACCATCTACTCGTTAGTGACTCCAAAGACAAGAGGAAAATAAATCGAGAAACGTCGACCAATTCAGCTAAAATTCGTACAATCGAAGGGGTAGGTTGGATCCAACGGGGGTGCAACGGAGAAGAATCGATATCGCGGCGGCACTTGGTAAAACGACGACTGGAGGAGCTTGACTGAATGACAGACAGAGAGAATCATAAAGGAAGATTGAGGAGAGGTGAAAAAAGACGGGAAAACGGTCAGGGACGGTAAGGGACAGCGAGGCAAATAGTAGAGAGTAGAGAGTAGAAAAGCAAGGGGTAGACAGCGAGGAGGAGTACTGGCAGGGAGGGGTGAACGAGCAACAGCCGCTGCTCTTTTGTTTTCTGGGACAAGAGGGTGTCTTGGTTCGCTCAAAATCTTCGCCAGACCAGTCGAGACCCCGTTCTTTCCTCGCGGATATGAAAGTGCGTCGATCGAGGTGGTGCCTTCCATCCGACACGATCTTCTGTTACGCTAGTTTCTTTTCGACAATTACAAGATCGTCCCAGTGAGTGATTGTCTTTGAGATCACGGCGAAGTAGTCGATCCGTTGATCCGAATCTTTCCTCTCTGGAACCAGTACTTAGCTAAATTGTCATCCAGTTCCGAAAGTAAAGTTCGTGCCCTGGTAAACAAGTTTCGAGGGATTTTCGAGGCGATTCGCTAGTTTCTTTGACATACTTGCACGGATAGAGACATCGTCGTATTTCACCACGTAGCTTGGAAGATAGACAATCTATTTATGAGGCGATCCATGCTTCAATCTCGTCCGATATTGCACATAAAATACTGATCGATACCATTTCTGCCCTATTTTGCGTGATATATGAAATTTAATCAAATTTTGATCATTGAAGGGCGAATATTAAAGGAAAATTCATTTATAAGAAAGAAAATTTCTCTTACGACGCGCGACGATGTTATATTATTGTATTTGACGTAGCCTTGTGCCTGGGCCATTGACAATAAAGAAACTATTTAGTGTTATTCTTCTTTCCAAGCGATTTGAAGCTTGCTTTGACCTCCAATTTCTAGCGACTCAATCTTATTGTTCCGTCGCGTAAGAACCGTACTCGTGGATGTCTTTCGGGTGACATTTGTGGTCCGTTCGTGCCTAAAGACCGTCACAGAGAATTAAACAAACTAGGGTCATTCGCGTTAGGGACATACGCGTCGCGTCAAAACACTTATTAATCGAATTAGTGGGCGCCACTACTAATTTGAATGCGTGGCAGACAGTTCTAACAAAGTCCTGAACCGTTCATACGGAGAGAGTGTAACGAGAACGGTTCCTCACGGTAGAAAACAAAAAGATACTCTTGCCCAAGCTGATAAAACATCTGCCAGTTTGGAACTGTTTGGTACAGTTTGTCGGGTGTACGTTCGCAACGTGGCAGATCCAGCGAAGCATAATGAGAGCATTGTTCTCTGAAATTATAGCCGCATTGTTATTACTCTTTCTTTTTCCGCGCTGCGCTTCCTGCTGTATCCCCTACCCCCCCCACCTCTCTCTCCAGTCTCGTCACTTCTTTTCCTGCGTTTTGCAGTTTAATACCTTCTCTATCTCTTTTCTCTGTCAAAACGTTTCTTTGTCAGTCTTTTGCTATTCGACAACGAGGACAGACGACACAGATTCCAATATACGTATAAGTTAACATCTGTATTATGCTTTTTAACAAAGGAACTTTTAATTATAAAACTAACTAAATAACTTGTTAAATAATATTGAACAAGAAATAATCGGATGATAAACGGTAATTGATGCTGCCTCGTGACGTCATAGCCTTGACTTCGAAGGTAGCGGGAATTAATCGACGACCGTCTCTAACGACTTAAACGCTTCCTTGGCAGTTTTCTTGGTAGTAGCTAAATTGATTAAAAATTGCACAAGTTATATGTAAAAATAATATATATATATAATATGGACAAAATCCGCTTCTTCGTAGTTCAAAGAGTATGGCTTTTGGTAACGTGTCGATTTGGTTCTTGTTTTTCTAGTAGGGGTATACACTACATATATACACCGTTTGTATAGGTGAGAGACCGCAGTGTTTAAGGGATATGTTCCACATGGGAATAAAGCAACAAGGCACAGTTTCACTTAGGCGTAATCAATAGAATTACTCTGCTTCTATTATAGCTGCAGCTACAAGCTACAATGGTGGATCATTAGGAATAGGAGATAACGCCGTAGCAAGATCAATTCCGCTTTGAGGTTACCGTCGGTGGGTCCGAGCTGAATAGATTGGTTCTGTTATAATAGTATTAAGACGTATTTTCTCCGTGGCCACGCAATTATATAGCGAATCATGCAAATGCTCTTAGTCGAAATTAAAATTCCCTTGCATTCGACAAAGGATGCTATTAATGATCGTATTAATTTGAACAGTTGCTTATGAGCGTGTTAACGATTATGATACGATACAGTGGAATTAGACATTACATAAAAAATGTTGTTAAACATGTAAGAGAAACCTCGATACTTTAGGTACATAGATGCCCGTGTTAAAGCGATTGCTTGTTTGTTACCGTTATTATTTTTAGTGTAAATTACTCAATCGCTGTACTTTATATTTTCTTCAACTGCTAAATTTTTTTTCTACTTTCTTAACACTTGTTAACAATAAACCTACTATTTGACCGCCGATCGAATAACCGGTTTCTAGTTTTTTATTTTACATACCTTTACTGAAATTATAATGATGCTTTCACTGAAAATGATTGTAATACAAGTCACCGATAATCTATATAAAATTGTATGACGTAATTTTTACAGCTCGGTAAGTTCAGTGTTAATCTATATTTCGATATTTAATCAGAGACATAATATTTTCTTTGACTCTTTTATAGATAAACAAATAGGTAACGTTAAATTTTGTGTATGCATAATAATCGAATTCCCCAGATTTAAGTTTCGCGAACATAGTATTTTCCACCTACTTTTAAAAATAATGAAACGAAATATCGTATACAATCGTTAGAAGATTAAAAAACAATTTCGCCGGTAGATTGAAATTTTTCAATCGTCAGAAAATGTCCATAAATACGAGCTGCAGGCTGGAAACGAACTCGAATGGAAGTACGTATGCGCACAGTTTAATTATACGTATGTTTGTATGTTTTATTGTTATCTAAGCCAGACATTCTTTACAACAACACCAGAACGATGTTGAGGCGAAACCGACGAATCTCTCTTTACTCGGCGGAACACGCTTGTTTAACGATTGCAAGTTAAATTGCACGGCATGCTATTATAACTTTATATCCTCGTTAGACTTTCTAAGAGAGCGTCGTCCGGAATATGTACTTTTGAGAGGCGTCGATTTACTACTTCTCGAGGAAGTTCGAGGAGCTTGTAACGCGACTGGAAATGTTCTGGACATTGGCGCAACTTCGTTCTCCGAAAAAGAAATGGAAAAAAAAGTTTCATGAAAGGCTCATTCTTTCGGTCGTTTTATCCATAGAAATGCTGCGAAGCCGAGTTAAGTGAAAAAAAGCATTGTTACTAGTTACAAACACACCTCTCCAGGAATTAAATTAACGAAATCGGCGAGTTTTCCGAACTCGACGAAAATAATGAAATCAAAAGTACTTTCGTTTAAAGCAAATTTCCATTAAGTAATTAATGTCTTGTTTCTCCCTGGCTCGCGTCCCTCTTCCGTTTGAATGCGTCGTTATATGTATTAAAATGGACAGCGAGCAAAAACGAAATTTTTCAATCTCGAGATCGCTGATTTCGAGTACCCAATTCATGAATAGCACGCAACATCTTCGATTAATATTGGTATTGCTTATTTACCCGAAACAAAGGAAAATATCGATCGGCTGGACCATCAAATTTGATTACTAGTCGACGAAACTCGCTAGATCCAACAGCAATTTCCCTGAAAACATGCACGTTTAAAGGATGCAGCCGGGGAGAGGCACAACGTTTTCCATAGGGGTGGCGAATTAGTTGATTACTTTTCGTTCAGGAATTACGCGCACCGCGTAACGCAATTCGCGATAAATGTGGAAATAGAAATTTGTGCCATGCAATGAAAATGCCGATCGAACCAGCACTCGCCATCATTAAGGTTACGCGGAACGTAGAGAGGGACCGCGGTGATAAAGATCCAGCATGACCGATGAGGATGCAAGCGGTCGGGTCCTTTTGTTTGGGGCCTTTTATCGTTAACGAATTTCAAACAAGCCTGCGAAAGCCCGATCTCGCAATGAGCGATTCCGATGCCAGCAATATAGGGGCATCTCTCTATTGGCCATTTGCCAGTTCGGGAGTAACAGCACTCGCAGCTTGACTCGATAGTAAACAGCCAATAGGGAACTTCGTTGCGATTCACGGTGTCGGCTTTGAAAAGCTGGCCTTGGGTGTGTAACCATTGTACTGTGATTGAAGAGGCTAATTTAGATGGACGCGCGTGTATGCTGGCCAGGAGGGAAGAAACTCTCCTAAGGAGTGTTCCTCCACCGCCAGACAAATGACTGGCAACTGACCTCAGTCACGTTAAGAAGATTGAACGCCGAATCTCGACGAGTCAGATTTTATTCTGGCCGACCTACGCCCCTCCCTCTTTCTCCACTGGATGTTAAAAACCTCGGGGGATGTTAAATCGGCGCCAAGTCGGACGTCGAAAGATCATCGATCTTTTCGTTTTAACCAGCGCGCAGCGCGGCGTTCCGTTCCGCCCCTTCCGAGAATTTAAACAGTACGACAAGAGGAATGTGTGCACATTTGCGTGTAACATTTTCTAGTTTTCCTGCGTTCAGTTTATTATAATTCATAAATTAATAATAATTTAATAGTAACTACCCTCGTAAACTATATTCATACTCTATTTAAACGTACAATTTTTGGTTAAAATCGGTGGAAAAGTGGTTTTCGCTTCTTTATCTAGTTAGGCCATTCCGTTTGATGCTCGCTCATTTCGGCATCCTCTTCGCCACGACCCCTCTGTGTTCTCTAGTTGAGAAGCAGAAACTGTACCCACGAGAAGATTCCTGGTTCCTAGCCTTCCTCGAATGTACTATAACGGCCTTCGGAGTATGTACACCGAAGATGTTTTCCAGCATCCTAGGTCGGCCCCCATCAGCTTTGGTATCATGACCCCCTTATTAACTGAAGCGAGACAACGAAGGGACGGCAAGCGAGTTTCTGTCCGAAACCCGATGTTGGAGAATCCAAATTTCGTCCCTTGCCGGCGCCTCCGGGTTGATCGAGCAAAGTGTGAGCGGCCCCGTTATTTCTCCCCGCGGGGATGTTTGGTTTGGCCGGCGAATGGAGACAGAATGGTTCCTGGTCAGGTGGTATTTCAGAAAAGGTAATCCGGGTCTAACTGTCCTGGAATACACCTTCGAAAATCTTTGGGTGTGCTTATCGTGGAACGATGTTATGTTAATACAAGATCTTAATGGTTCGTAGGCAACTAATGAGCTCGCAGGTTCTACCAGTTCCTCATACTATAATGTAGAGCGATCTGGCGATGTATCGCTAAAGCCATTACAGAAGTACACCGTAATTTTGGTAACGTCACGATACCGGCGAAGAATTAATGCGTATAACGATCACTTTTATCCTGAGTGATCAGGCAGTATGAAGAATACATATAATTCTTACAATGTACTTTTATTTTGTCTTTAACAAGTCCCGTTCAAAATCGAAGAAACATTGCCTATCCGCTTTAGTATAACCTTATAAAGTTAAAAAACACCTCGTGTAAAAGTTTTTCTATGCACATATACATACATCGCCAGGCTCGCGGGCATGTTAAGACCAGCCTATCGTCGAACTTTTAATCCCATCCCGCACGATTTTATTAAATCTCCAAGCTGACCGCTGGATAATCGCAAAGCGGCTCTCTCGACACCGGTATAACCACGTTTCGTCCATTAAAAAAAGTTTCCGAAGGAAATTTGCGAGCAGACACAGAATCCGCTTTCCGTTTTCATCAGCAGCAGCTCGCGAGGTGACGATCGGATCAAAATAGAAGCACGAAGTTGCGTTTGTAGCTGCTTCCACGGCTAGAATTTCTTGCGAGCAAAGATAGACGTGGGTAGGTGGCTGGGGAACATAGCCATTACTCTTAATGTAGATGCCGACTGTGTTTATCGACGATTTGGCGTCTACGCGCCTTTAGCTATGGTGAAGTAAAAATAAAGTCCATAAGAATGTTCAAAATGTCGCCATTCTGTAAACAATTTATTTTGTCAATTTATTTTGGCTCAGATCATAGCCGCATTCATACCGATTAATATACTATATTTTGATTATTTTTACTTTAAACAATAGCTCATGTACAGTAAAACCTCGTTCATTGCACGAAATTCTCATTCGTTGCGTATCTACCAGCGATCCTCACCACGAGTACTAGTTAGAAGTTGTGGAACTCGTGGTGAGGATTGTGGTGGCTACGTAGAAATCAAAGAAGATCGAATCACTATGAATCACCATGATCGGTCACGATCAGAATCGACAGAGTAAGACTAGTGACCCCACTCTACCTTCCCCTTCAACTGGCAGCGAGAGCGAGTAACATTTCCCCCTCGATTCGTGCTCCCTCCCTTCATCTGGCAACTCTGGTTGCGAGTAAGAGTGCTACAACGAGGGAGGTTCTACTGTACTTCAAATACCTATGAATATGCATGTCAAATCCTATTTGTAGTATACCGATCGACGCGATGTGTCGATATGTAATTACAGAGCGATACGAGCGAAGCCCACGAGCGACAGTTGTTCGAGAGACTGGAGCGCGTATCACAGGTTACAAATATACTGGTGCAAGGTTTCCCTACGAACTGGTTATTCATACTTTGCCCAATACCCTCGGAGGGTGAACGTTACGCTAATGTGAAAACATTGAAATTAATCCTGAAAAAGATTCTTAATAATTGGTGGAAAAATGGCCTCGAAAGCTAGAATATCAGAATAAAATCTGACCGAAACAGAAGAAACGTGTAAAATTGTCTTCGCAACCTTTTGCCAGCCGACATCTCAACCGCGTCAACTGTTGCGACGCGACGAGCCGATACCGCTGACCCGAATTATCACGAGAAAAATTCGTATCGGAGTGCCTCGCAGGGATACAATAATCTTCGAGATAAGGTATCTCTTTTTTCTCTCCTCTTCACACTCGAACAACCTCTTTTTTACGTCCATTTCTTTCTACCCTCTTCATTCCAGCCGCAGCGCCGCTGCAAACGCAGTGCTCCAGCTACCTCCGCGACGATATCGACCCCTCCCCTCATCCACCGCTTCGCAACACCCACGCGTTTTTTTCGTTCCCCAGTCCCCGTGTGACTCCTTCTAAATCTCCCCCGGTTCTTCAACCCCTCTCCCCTCCCTCTCCCACCGCCTCCTTTGCATCACAGTATCGCAAACTCGGAACTATCTTAAGGAGATTTTATGCCAGCGAAGTCTTACGGGATAAAATAATCCCGCAGATACGACCGGGAACCCGCACCCGGCTCATTCGTGGTTTCCTCAAATTTTTCAACTTAATCGCTCTCTCTTTAACACCATTCAACCCGCGAAGTACCTATTCTTCGAAATTATTAGTCTGTATCGAGGGTATTACTCTGCCTTGGAAACCAGAGGAACCTTGATGATGCTAAATCTACGGCTACTCGCGTTCCCTTTTGCGATGAAATTTTGTAAACGTGAAGTGAGGAAGACAATAATATTCGCGAGTTTCCGCAAAAATCCAAAAATTCTGGGACTTGTACTATTTATAGACACAGTAAATTGCGGTGACGGTGTCAGATGGGAATAATGTAAGAAACTAAATGCCTCAAAAGATATAAGTAGACAGCGGATTTTATTAATTCTCATACTCCAATTTGTGGCAATTCAGGTAAAGAAATTTTATTTTGCATAAAGGTCCGCTGTCTAGATATAACACATACTAACACCGAATACACGATGAAAAATAAGATTTGTAATGCACTCATTCTTATCCTAGCAATATAAACATGTGATTAACATGTATAGAGAAAAAAGTAACTTTTTAATATCCTGAAGTAACTATGCCTCGTTCATTTAAAATTATAACATTTTTACAACCATGTAAGCCAAAACAAAGCTAAAACTGATACTTTTATAAGTGGATTTCTAATCATATAAATATATGTATATCACGTCTAAATTTTCATATTACCATATCTTTCGTTATGATGCTTGGATGCAGGACAAAGTCATGAGTTCGCACGAGCGTGCCCTAGGTTCGGATGATAAGAGCTCAGCAACATGTCTCGTAAATCGTATACTGTCACCAAATTAATTTGGATAAATGGCATCTTAGTGCATACATATTCATTCCACATACATATCTCTTAATTGAATTTTCCTTGCAGTAACCGTTACAATCTAATGTGACCCGAAGCAACAAAGGGCTTCCGAATGGTATCAGAGGTGCATTGAAATGTAATAGACTGAGACAATCAGGATAATGAATATACATATTTGCGCATTAATAATAAAAGCAACAATTTAGGAGACGATCAAAGGTTAATTCATCGCTACAGCGTACTTTGTATGGATAAAAGATAGCTATTTTTGCAGTTGCGAATGATCCACGTGCTCGAAGATATGCCCAATGAGCAAAAGCAAATATCGAGTTCGATGAAAATTCCCCAACGCGTTTGAATTTTATCCCGGTGATCTGTCCACGAATAATTCGGAGATTGGAGCCCGTGGTGCTGTGAAACGTAATTAATGCATTGTTAATCTACTATGCCGAACGAATGGAAGGAAAAATAAAATGCTCGAAATCGCCAACGAGTTTTTCGGACTTCCTATTGCCTGCGTCCGTCTTTCTCTCTGCAAAATTCGTGATCTCACTGATATCCGGCACTAAAGCCCACCGAACGCGCGAATATCACTGAATATATGTATGATCAAAAATGAACAAAAAATTACTTCATTTTGATTTCATTCGCCGGGTTGTTTTACAATTTCAAAACCGGAAACCACTTATCACTAGACTGCGCATGTTTATGCTATTCGCAATTTCTGTAGACGAATTTTAAGAGAATGGAATCAAATAGATTCTTATTTTCAGTAGTATTAGCATTTGTAGATCTGAAATATAATAAAAATTGTACTAAATTCTGCGGAATTTTATATTCTAGCATTTTTTGAAAATTTTCGAAAGCCATAAATGCATAAAGATCCGCAGTCTACTTATTACATTATGGACCATTACACAGGAAATGAAGAATCTATCAGTGAAACTTCAAATCATGATAACGTTACACATACAGGATGTCATATCTCGTAAATGATTGGAAATCAATTGTATAAACATAAGTTCACGAACCTGTTTTCAACGACAGCGTCAAATGATCTTAAAAAGGCCACATGTATAGCTGCTAATTGTAATTGATGATGTAAAAAGAAATACGCTCGTGCCAACAAGTTCCTCCTCCTCCTCCTCGTCCTCCATACATTTAACTTCCATGTAGTCCGTGTAAAAACTTTTTTCTATCTTCAATAGTTTCAAAATAATCGGATTTTATACGCTTAGCAAGGACATACTGTATATTGAACAGGCGTATCCACTTAACTCGGAACTCGTACGCGCGTAAACAAACACGACCATCAACACCGTGACACAAACGGATACTACTGCATTTATATAATTTCCCTCACATTCGCCATTTCCTGAAACAAAGTTTCTTGGAAAGTTGCGAATCACATTTTTCGACGCTGACTTAATCTGCATTATTATTATTTTATTCGTGTTGTATTTAGACTTTCTTTAACTTAAATATAGCATAATAATAAATTATATCGGTAACAATTTGATTTTTTTATTTTTAGTATTATTTTTGTTATTAAAATTTAATTTAATTTTATTAGCAATAGCCATTCTTGTATACTTGTTTCAAAAGTATATGTCGCGACCACAGTAGCGTGATTCTGCCCCTCTGGATGGGTGGACCACAAAATTGACCTTGTTCCTGTTTTCAAGATCAAACATATTTTTTAGAAAGGAACTATAGTGAATCGTTCTCTTAAAAAACAACTGTAAAGTTTCGTAAACTCCATATGTCTACAGGATGTTCCAAAATGGTATAAACGTAGAGGGGATGCAATAAAAAACAATTTTGACCTTGAGATTCAAGGCGGAGGTCAGTGTTGCGGTCCATTCTTTTAACAGATCTCGAGCGACCCAGACGTTCAGAATCTCGCTATAACGATCATGACATATAATTTTGAAAAACCCTGTACATCATTGAGTTTGACTTTTCTCACATTACGAATGTCCGTTTACGAACTAGTTTATTCACTTTATCGCTCATAAGGTATAAGTAAATTTGACAGTTATTAACCATTTTTGTAATAATTGTTAATCGGTTGACCGGGTGACCTTTTTCTGAAAAAGATAAGTCTAGGTTTCTCATGAACGAAATAATAACATGTATTAGTCTAATATTGAACACCTACTCGCAGAGCTCAGTTTTGGCAACAAACTCTATTTCTGGGACTTCTATACGAGTCTCAAAGGACCCAAGTTTGATGACTGTGGAAGTAGGTACGCGTCGCGCCAGTGCCATACCTGGTTATTCTCGTACAGCGTACGCAAGGATTTTGAATTAACGGGATGAACCTATTCATATACAATACATATACATGTACATATACTAAAGCTACGAATATGTCATTTAATTTGTAATTCCTAAACAAACTGCTGATCAAACTGCTCCTACATTGCATCATCGCTAGACAGCGGATCTTTATGGAAAATAAAATTATTTTTACCTGAATTCCAACAAACTGGAGTGTAACTGGAATTTATTTTCTTTCTTAATATGTTTACTAGGTTGAAAATAATATAATAGTATTTTAAAATTCTTCGAAAATTTTACTGTTTTAATTTACACCTACTAATTTTTGTCATAAATGCATAAAATTCGCTGTCTACTCATCACTTTCATTCAACTGGCGATTGCAGACCTAAAAAAGTTTTCAACTTTTGAATCTTCATCTGAAAGACTTTGATCAATGTATGCCAGTCAAATAATATACAGAATTTGCAACACGTATTTTAATGAATATTTCGAAAATTCAACAGAACGAAGGACATAATAAATACGAGCGAAAAAGAAAGCGTATAAATCCTCCCTTTCCACGTTGCATACCAACGTATAAAGAAGAACAGAGCAAACAGGTGTCTGGTCGTCTCGTCGTTCGTCAAATGACTGCAATTAAATTTAACGACTTTTCCAGCGCCTTTAACTTTAACTTTTCTCCCCGTGGACTTTCCAGCACTCGCATTCCACCATTACACGAGGGTCGAGCTATACAAGTCTGGCTACGTGTATTTCGACCTGATGATGCACATACCGTCATATCTTCTCGACGCTTTCTCCCGACTCTATTATCTCGCGTTTTTCTTCTAAAGACAATGAAATTCTCAAATGAGTGGAGACAAATCATTATTGCAATATTGATCGTCATTCATAAATACTCGTTTGCCGTTGTGTAATTTATGTAAATTGACAGTTACCTTCATCAATCGTGAGCATCTCTGTTCTCTTTGTTTTTATTTTTCTCATATTACATACTTTATCGTTTGTGTTACGTTTAACTAATTATTTCGAAAGTATTAATTCTCTGTTAAAAAGTATTTCTCGCGATGACTGCGTCCGCTATGTACGTTCACCATATTGCATTAAAGTCTACAGAAACTTGTAAGAAATCGTAAAATTCTTAGCAATTTCGATTCCTCGCTAATCTACTTCGAACGAGGAACACTCGTTTTTCGGAGTGGCACAGGATCACGCGATAAATACACGGAAAAGACCAAATTGATATAAAACTCGGAGATCCGGTATGCCAGTAGGTTCGTATCGTAGCTGGCTTTTAAAGAAATTGGCTGACGCGAAGTACCTTTTTCGCTCGCGCTTGGATACACACGATACGCGCGAACCTTCTTCACCTGTGTGTTTCGATCTCTGGCGTCTTTTTACAGTTATTTAAATGAAAAATTGCTCGGTAGATCTGATATGTAAATAAGAACGACAGTAAAGCATATATATGTATATTCTGAAAATTATCGTTGTTTATTTTTCCTACTAATAATCACGAAAATAATTTAGGTGTTCATTCTAGAAAATTTGCAAAGGCGAGTAGAAAAAAGAATGGTAAAACTGTTATGAGCAAATCTAACCCGCATGCGGTGCATATAAAGCCTCTTGTAACATGATTTTGGAATATTGCCTTATTTGAGAAGTTTATAGAGAAGCACACCAAATACAAGCAAAGAAACTTCTGATTTGACGAACATTTCCCTCTTGAAATGACATGCTCATACTATCAAGACTGCCAATCAGTGCTAGCCCACTTTATTCAAGTTTGATCAAAGCGAGCCAACGGCGTCGGACCTACGTATCTAGATATGTGCATATGTATACACAAGTCCATTGATTTATATTTCATACCGAAGTTTATTAGTAGTTTACCGAATAATTTGACCATTCCTTATGTCAATAACCGGTCATCCGGGTATCCACCTGGGCATGTTTCGTACAAAATTTTTTATGTTCCCATGTGAAGCGTCCCGAATACCGCAATTCTTTTCCCGAATTTCGCGGGTTGTAAGTTCGGTTCGCGCGTTCGCGGCGGTATCGGGGGCTATGACGTAACTAGGTTAGTTACGCCTAGTTGAGAATAAAACAAAACTCGGGTTTCTGGAAAACACGTATATTTTAAAAAAATGATTGAAATACTGGTACAAAAATGTTCGATTAGCGATGTGATTCGTTTAGGCGGTAGTTGGTGGTACGGAAATGGTTGCCTGAATTCTAATTGGTCTGTAAATGTTTTGTTTAGCGGTCGGAGTGGGAGTCTGTTGCAGTCGTCTTGTGTTTTTGTCTGTCAGATTTGCGTGAAAATGTATCGTGAAAACTTGGTTCTAGGTAGTAATAGTCGACTACAAATGTAAAAAAGCCAAAATGACACGATGCAAAATGTTTATTTATAAAAACACCTGAGTTGGATACCCGGGTATGTTGGTTATTGACGACTAAGGGTTAAGTTATTCACGGAAAGTGAAAACGACGTGCGAGAACGAAGATAATTCTTCGATTGTTTCATCCGTACAACGAAGATTCTATTTAATTTTTTCTTCGAACGAGTATTCTGTTCTAGATGTTTGTTTTAAAATGGAAAAACAGACCGGAAAATGACATTACTTATGAGATGATCCGTCTTAAGAAAAGCTGAATCGCATCGATAGTTGCGAAGGCGAAGACAAACAACATCGGAACTCTAGCGGCGAGGCGCGTGCACGAGAAGAAGCCCCGTGCCGGAGGAATGTCAGCCATCGAGCCGCTCCAAGAAAATTCCTGTCATAAGAAACACGCCTATATATATAACAGAGTTTTTAGTGGAAACATGTTTTTGTACTCAAGCACCGTCTCAAGACCATTTTAGCATCAAATGATGTAACTACGCGGGGACCACACGCGGGAAATATGGCGAGTATTTTCTAGTCGGGCCGCGAGGGGGGATTGCCGAAGACAGACGTGCCGGCTACTATTATTAAACTGCACCACATACCCTCGGTTATATCGTGTCTTTCTTCATCTTACGGGCAAGTGGCATCTCCGACGGAGACGTCTTATATGAGCAATCACGGCATTACTCCCGCCAACTTCCGAACAAACTTCTCCCGTCCTCATATTTTACCGCCGAATCCCGTTCGGCCGAGCTTTCGATAAATTTTCCCGTCGCACCGGCAACGCTACGCAATCAGAATCTATGAGAAAATTTCACGACCAACGAACAAATAATGATTACTAAACTGCGAATATTAAGCGTTCACGTAAAAGTCAACTATCATAGATCAAGTCCATTCAAATTGAACAACGTGTTTTCCTCTTAGCTAAACTTTTAAAAAGAGAGCTCGATCGAACCAAACTGTCCGGGTTATCACTGTACTTCTATAGGCTATATACGGTGTTCAAAGATTTACTAGGCAGCATTTTCAGCAGTATTCCTGTTTTTTCTATAAGCTATGCTATGGTGTGCATGGATCGTTTTAAATATTCAGTACTTTTCGAGAAATAAAGGTGACCTTCAGTTTGTTAAGTTCAACGCTAGCATGTACCGCATGAAACCGTATGTACAAGACGAATTGGTTCGTATGTATGAGATCATGACCTTCAAAAGCTCATGCAAGGTCAAAATCAAGAACACATTTTGCATATGATGCGTTATTGTATTTACCGATATTTCTTATCGATACGTTTACATTTCGTATTCAATCTGGCCTCTATTAGCTAAATTACTTTTTGTGCTCTGCGCGTTGCACGTATATGTACATCATAACGATATATCGAACAGCAGTATCAGCAAAATCTTTGCGAAATAATACAGAAATAATTCTGTGCATTCATAAAATGGGAGTCATATTCAATACGAAATGTAAACATATCAATACCAAACATCAACAAGCATAGTAACATACGTTATGCAAAATATTTTCTTCATTTGTGACCTTCGATGACCTTGAAAGTCGTGCTTATACACATAAACGAATTCGTCTTGATGCATTATGGTGTTTAAAAAGTGAAGGTCACCTTCGTTTCTCGAAAAGTATTGGAGACATAAAAGATTGATGTACACTATTACATGACTCATGTATAAAGATACACGAATATCTCTTGATCGGTGAAATAAATTTTTCGTTGATTCCAGAATTAAAAAGAAATACAAAAACAAGGAAACTAGTATAAAAGTCAAAGTTCAGCAGAATAGAAGTTCGCTGCTTCGAAGTTTACCCTTGAGAAGCAAACAAATAACTGTGCGCACGCATGATGACTCCAGGATCATTAAAATTCCACTACTTTCGCATTTCAACGTGTCCGACGTGTTTTTGTTGTTTGCGCACTGATTCAACGCTACAGTTTGCTACAGGTATAGTATAGTAGAAGAAAGCATATTCGACGCAGAAATTATTCTGTTATTTGTGTAGCGTGGCCTAGTTTGAAGAGAGACAGTTTTGAAAGTATTTGAAGCGCCCTACATACATGCATAGACCTTCGCGAGATATTTTTTTCATCGAGTGTCAATGATTAAAATGATCTTTAATAACCAAAGTACACATACGTAACATTGTTCGGATTTCAACCTACAATAACGACAATCTCCGTGCGGTACAATCTAACAATCAAGATTTCACAAAAATTTCATATCGATCTACTACACAGAATTTATTTACTATACATTACCATACATAAAACACAGGCCAACAGTATACAAAAAATGTAAAATAATAATTTGTATCGTATTTGAGATTTATATTAATGCACTCGGAATATGAATGTATTTTATGGTTAAACGCTTGTACAAAAATATTAAAATAATTTTGTATATTTCAAATTTGGACCGATGTATTTGTGAAAACATAATTCGTGCTTAAAGAATCGCGTCAAATGAACTTACTAATGCGTTAATTTTCTAAAATTCTAAAAAGATTAAACGGAAGACGCAAGTTCCAGCTAGGCAATTAACAGCGAGGTAACCTCACGAGATGAAGAACAAACGAAAGTAAAAGTACCGAATCGGTAGCACGCTACGTATCATACGCGATGACTCATTGGTGAATATCGAAGAGCAGCGTTCGTTCGTCTGATCAACAATAGGCCGCACGAGTTTCGCAATAGCATTACCTAACCGACCATTGTACGCACCGGTGTCTCTTATTGTATTTAAAAATGGAGGACGCTCGTAACACTCGTGAATACCGAGTGACGTATAGTGTCACGCAACACGGTACACGCAAGTCACGTACTCCTTCCTCCCTCGTACGTAGGATGGGTGAACCTCAGGACACGCTACAATTCTGACAGTGAAATGCTCTTGTCTCTTCCTGGAAATGTCGATTCAACGGATAAGGAGCATACACGCGCGCGAACACACGCACAGAAAGAGTCTGTGGATGTCATTCAATATTACGAGATTCTTCAGAAAGAAACATCTTTATTGTTTATATCTTTAGTTCCTGGTATATTCTACGGTCGACATTCTTATTAACAACTTTAGTTCCCGACTTAATCGTAACCGAGACCACGCCCAAAACTACTACTCTAGACTTTTTAAAGGAAAGCAATTTTTGTATTTAATTTTTTTTTATCTCTATCAATTACCAAAATATTTTAGCGGTATACTTCATTTTGATGGACCCAATTACTTGCGTGCCTTTGAAATTTGAGCATTTTCCAAATTTTTTCCACAGATACTATAATTTCACGGACGGACCCCTCATATAAAAAAAAGACCTGTCGACATATGAACGATAACACGAAATTCGCGTTTAATGTCGCGTGTCTAGCTAAGTAGTACGTATTATGGTTCGAATCGTTTCAGCCAGGGAATCGATTAATCTGAAAATTTCCAACGATTTTCCGCGTGCGAAAGAAGCGCCAGGGTGATAGCGATCACGGAATCAATAAAGCAAAGTGGTCCAGCAAACGGAGTCAGGAGGCATCGATCAATTCGCACGCATCGACCGGCAAACACAAAGGGGTGGAGAGATCGCAAAGTATGAGGGAAGACGATACGAACTCGGGAGAAGGGTTTATCTGGCATAGCTCGAGACAGGCAACTATACCGTCTGGCATGAGCGTAGGCATGGACGAAGCAGGGCTCCGGGCCAGGAATCGATAACACATGACAGCATATAGGCACATACTGGACTGACCACAGAATGCCATCCGCGCGCCTCCCATCGCCCCTGTCCCTCGTCACCCTCTCGCCCCTGGACAGTTGCATCCCCCGACACGCACGGAAATACACGCTTGTGCAGCTCTCTGCACGGATAGCTGGCCCTTCCTCCACCCCCTCTGATATCCCTTCTCCCTCCACTGTTCCTTCGGCCGTTCGCCTCCCTTGGCGGCAGCCGTTCCGACCGTTCTATTGCAGGGACAGGCATTGCGGCTAATGCCGTTCAGCCGTAAATTACGTGAAAGCGATAGACGGTAACCTAGGTACCACCACACCTGTACGATTTTTTAGGGTCAGCCTGCACACCCCGCTTCTATCCCCCTCTACCACAGAGAGGCGCAAACGCACCCGCGCGAACACTGTTCAGAGAAACAGTGACACAACAGCCCTTTCAGCAGTGTGTTTCTGCGAAACCTGGAAATAATATTAATACGAGCGAGGGTCAATTCCAGTTAAAGTGGCATGCTAGTTAATCGCTGGATGGTTCGGTTTCGTAGAACCTTCCGACAAATTATGAAAAATTGACGCGTTAGATTTATATTCCAGCTGCACCGTCTCCGGTGCGACGCGACATTCAGTCCCAAGTTTTAGCCTTGCTGGAGGTCAAGGCGATACGATTAACTGTATCGTTGGAATACTAAAATTCTGCCGACTCTCTTTTCCTCGACTGTTTATTCGTTCGCGTGAAAGTACATTCATAACTATGACGGTTCGTGATAACCTAATCAAATTTAAACACCTCGGTTGAGACCAATCGGCGAATCGCCGGCTGTTGATAGGTTCGGTTGTTGCCCATTTATTGCCACTATTATTATCATAGTAACATGGTCTCTAGAAATTAGAAGTTTCGCTCTGTAGCGAACAACGAACACGAAAAGAACAATTTTCGCTTGAAAAAAACTATTTCTCCGTATTTGTTTGGACGAGATATTCAGTGTCCACAGAACTCCGTGCAGCGTTTGCGCGCACTGTTCGCAAACTGTCTCTCCGTTAGTACACGCCTTGAGCGATGTTCTGCGCTCCCTGGACCCGGATAATAAGAGCACTGCGCAATGTTCAGTAATTTCAGTTGTTTCTAAATTAGGCATACGACTTTTCTAGAACGTCGATACTAGAGATCAACTATCGAATGATCTGAACACTAAAGCTACCGAGCACTAAAAATGGCTACTACGCGTTGCCATGTAAAAATGACACAATCGAGTTTATTTGGATTTTGTGCCATTTTATTATAAATATGTGCTTAAATATAGAATCGTGTCGCATCAATAATTGCAAAATACAAAATCTGGTAACGGTCGTTCGATCGGTAATGGTAGGTTCAGTGTTAATTTGAAAATAGGATCTCCAAATGCTTTAAGCTCCCTTTAATTTGTATACAAGTCCGTGAAGCGAACTCGACCTTCCAGAACAATCTACAATTTAATCCGCATGAGCAGCATGCAGATAAAAATTTCTTATCCATGGCGCACGATCAATTAGGTCCCACCTTACCAAAGATCCAGCAAGATCGTGAAAAAAGAATGCAGAGACTATGGCAGAAGCGTATCCACTCGATATGTACAGTGATCCACGCGCATGTATGTATGAGAGAACTGCGCCTCTCGAGGGACGAGTCGAGGGTAGGAAAAAAACAGGAAGGAACGGCAAAGACGGAAGAGCAGGTAAGAGATACGTCAAAGAGGAAAATGGCGGGGGAGGAGAAGAGCTCTTGATCTTTCGAGGCAATTAAATGAATTTCCACTCGGCTGGAATGGCAAACGTTTAGACGGTTCTACGTAAGATATTCCAGCGCGCTCTCACAGATATCAGAGAGGTAATATCGAGAAGGAGAAGAGGCGTAGTTTGTGGGCTAGAAGTAATACACGAGAACGTACCAGTCTGCTAGCATACTTGCTTGTCTGTCTCTCTGGTCGCTCGGTAGACGATCTCGTCTGTCTGTATGCCGTATGTCGCCGGTCTTGAATCGATTCCGAAACTAACAATGCATGACTAATCGGACCAATCCCCGGTTCCCTCGTGCTACCTCGCGCTACCTTGCTCTACCTTCTTAACGCGTATCATTCGAATCTATCGTCTTTCCAATTCTAGCCACCCTCGCAAACACGATTTTGTCGCGTTCATCCAGTCTTCAGCTTCTGTCGCCCGATCGCGTCGCGACGCGTCGCGTGGATTCAAAAGGAGAAGCTTCCCGGCCGGGGAATCACGATAAATATAAATCGGACCGAATGCTATGCGGACTATCCTCTGACAGCGTGAACGAGTAAAACGAACGCACTCGTGGCACGCCGAGGATCGCGTGCCTTACAGAAGGAAGGTCAGCGACTTGGACCATGCGACGGCCTTTGAACCCTGACGAAAGACAAGACCGAAAACCTTTAACCCGCCGTGGCAGAAGAAGAAGAAGAAGAAGATCGATGAAACGCGTGGCTCGTAGGTAGTGGAATCGAATCTCTCTATCGCGTAAAGTAGACTTTGTCCTACACGTTTGGTCTTTTAAATAAATTGAAGAATATTTGCAAAATTGGCACTATCCATTTTTCACGTTATCCATTCTTTCTACGTGTTTCCATACTAATAATGTAATATTACATTACATCTCCTTATTTGGAAAAGGCCATCGGACTACTACCTATGTGTATCAGTTAAAACTGTATTATTATTACTATTAAATATTAAATATATATATATATATAACTTAAAGTAAAAAATTTGCATTCCTTTCTTCAAGATCGCTTTCTTCGAAACCCAGTGAGAATATTAGTAAAACGTTTGCAGATTCGTATGCAGCCCATCAAGATTTATTAAAAATGTTTACTGAAAGCTGTCGAATTGTCATAATTTACATTCATGATTAATTTTGAAAAACTTTTATATGTAACCCGGTAGAGAGATTCCTAAGGGGTATGCTGAATGTTGGTATCTTGAAAGTGTGCGAAAATCGGGATATCGCGGAGATGCTGTTACACCGAACGGAACATTTTGTTCCGCGGAACGCTTACGCACACGAATACGTCGTTTCGTATTTTAGTCTCGCGTTAACGAACGCGACAGGTGTAGGAGGAGGATAGAAAGAGAAGAGAGACACCACGATGACGATGACGCCGATAGCAGTAGCAGTGGCTGCGACAGTAGCAGCTGTTAACTATGTTTTTCGTGTCCGGTGCCGTGAAACGCGTCGCGTCGCACCGTACCGCACCCGCGTCACCTCCCACCCCTCTGGACGAGTGCACCAACACGATTTTCTGATCCCGTCACGGAAATACGACACTGTCGTTGCCCGGTGAATCCCGCGAGAATCTAAAGTTACTGTGACCGATCCGATGGAACGGTCGGCGCATTCTTCCTAGCCCCGCGGAGTCCGCGTGAACATTTTCCCGCTATTTCCGTGTAATCCTCGATCCATAGTCGTAATCTCTATAGTTTCAAAAGCAATAGAGCCTGTATTACCGTAAATACAGTTTGTTACCCAAACAGAGCATTTTTTTGCGACCTTCTATCGGCACGAGTAACAAACCTTTAGACGTGTGTGCGGCAATTAATACTCTACCCTTTTTCAACCGAACAAATTTTAATCGAGGCAATTTATTATGAAACTCTATGTAATCTTACTACACAGAAAAAGTGATATAACTCTGCGGCTAAGAAGATATAGAATTCTTGAGAGCCGTCGGGAATATTAGGAGTTTGGTGGCATGTGAAGAGGTGTGAAATGGAGGAGGATTAAGGAGAGGGAGCGTTTCGTCCTAGGCCCGCTAGAGGACTCATCGGTAAGGCTATCTAGTATACCTGTGCTTCTTTTTCATTGCGATTTCGAGAAAATCTGGACACGAAGATTCCGAAATGAGCAAATTGTCCCCGGTTATCGTCGTGGGAACGCAACTTTATCGCATGCGAACGTATGCGAATTGGCATTAAAGAAAGAAAGGGGGAAAAAGAGCGCGTCGATCAGCGTGGGTGTCCGTGTGTCACCCGGTGGGTCACTGCGAACGGTAACGAGTAACGAGCGCAGAAGGAAGGAAGAAAGAAAGTCGAATCGTCGCCGGGACGTGACGGTCCGATAAAACAGTCGCACCGTAGCAGCGTGGCATGGCACGGCACGGCATGGCACGGCATGGCATGGCATGACATTGCTCGGCTTGCTTCGGCTCGGCACGGTTCAGCTCTACTCGGCGCGGCGGGATTTTTCGACGGGGATCCCACGACATCTGCCACCGAGAAATGGCTGGCACCCGATGTCGTTCTCCGGCAAGCGTAAAACGCTTGACAGTTAAATTAATTGAAAGTTTTAAGGTAATTGGAATCGATAACGGCGAGGTGAGTAAGAGCTACCGACCTCTGGACGCGCTGCTCCGACTTGAAGGAAGGGTTCGTCGAGTGGCGCATTTCACGGCGAGGGAAGAACATTCGTGAAACAACCGGCGGCTCTTTCTAACCTGGCCACACTCTCTTCCTTGAGCACAAACCATTCGATATTGTATACGTATATCGAAAACGGAGAATGGTACGAACTACGACGATTAAGCCGACCGTCTACTTTAATATCCTGTCCCCATCCAATTGGTCTAATTGAAATCGAACGTGGACGAATTTTCCAAGGACTGGCAGATCGTAATGTTCTTTCTGCGTATATGAGCGAGGGGGCCGCTTTATAACCGGTTGGCACTGTTATGGATCTTCCCTGGCTCGTTCTAATTACTTATATTAAACGACAGAAGACACTACAGTTGGGGTCTGAAGAGTTGGCCAGCTGGGAAGCGGAGATCGCCGTAGCATGCGACCGATTCCCTACGTTGCTTTCCGACGATTAAAAAGAGCACCGATACGATGTTGCTTAACCCAGCCTGTGTCATAATTAGACAGCGTACTAATTAGACAGTGTCCTAATAATCAAAACCTATACATACGATATGTAACATTTATTAAAAAAGTGTTTTCTACTTTTAAGAATATGCAGGAATATACGCTAAATGTTCAGAAAAAAAGACCGTGTAGAGTTTTCCTAAAGAAACTTCTCAAAATCGCCACATTTTTAAATAATTCTGTATGTATCTTCTTTGTTACTCGTTGTTACTGAATGGAACTATCGAAATACGAGCAACCCGCAAGATTGCAAAGTCTTTCTTTTCGGGGGGCATTTCAGCAGTTTCCTTATTGTATAATGTTTATATTAACAAAGCACGTCGAACATAGAACTTCTGTAACTATCGCAAACCCGAAACAGATTTGACAAAACAACATACCTACTTCGTCGAAAGTTGTAACTCTCATGGGAAAGGCAAATGTCATACAACCGGTAGCAACTTTAGACGCATCCTCACTCGTAATCTTACGAGACCTGGCGGAAGCGCTACGTTCAACACATATTTTCAACTCCTCCGAGTAACTGCTACATGTATGTACAGTGAGTTCTGTCGCGTGGAAATTAAGATTATGAGTATTGTTTCACACCCGACCTTACGCGCCCAGGATTAAATGTAGTTATTTGATAAGAGTGAAATAGCTAAGTTATTACATATGAGGTGAGATTATATCCTCGGATAGCACGCGACGTCTTACAGACGTCTATTTTAGGCCTGAACGACTTACACGTCCTGAATAGACATTTTCTTCGAGACGTCGTTTGAACGTCTGAAATAAGACGTTTTAAAGATGCAGATTTCACATAGAAGTTCCAGAGTGATAATCTCTAGATTTTTACGGTACAGTATTCGCACGATGCAAGTGCAATCTCGGTGCTCTGGGTGCGCTTAGATCGTGCCCCGACGCTATTTTTTTATGCCTATCGTTTATAATTTTTTTCAGATTTTTAAATCCACGGCGTCGTAGTTAAAAAAAATAAAAACCGATTTTTTCGACGTTTTCTGCTGGAAAAATTAAGCTAACCTTGAAATTGACACGTTTTATCGAAGCTATAAATCTATTAGAAACTGATGAACCTTGAACATCTTACAGGAAAAATTTAAAAATGAAGTCAACTTGATTAGTATTTCTACTGCGTCAGCGTATTACATCTGAAAGTGTTAACCATGTTTCCATTAGCTCGGTTGGGTCAGCGCTTTAGGTGGTCGACCGTGGACGTGCTTATAGTACGTACGCGCCCGGCATACGTCTAACTTTTTTTTTTATCTGATGGAAGACGTCTAAAAGACGTTTTAGAGACGTCTTAAACACATACCGTTTCCTAACCAAAGACGTTCAGGAGACGTTCGGGGGCCGTTCGGAGACGTCTGAATGTCCAACAACAGACGGCTTTAAGACGTCTCTGTGCTATCTGGGCATGTGGGTTGAGACTATAATAGTGTTTACTCGAAATGATTATTACCTTCTAATTCTTTACTAACGATTTATAATTACAGAAATCTTTCGGCTGGCAAAGATAGTATGATTGTTTCGGCAGGCATAATTTCCGTATAATTTTTTGAAAAAATGATGTTTGGCTAGTTGGACCCTCGGGAGCGTCTAAAACACAGGAGATTTTCGCCGAGAAATCGGAGCCACGATAGCCTGGTAAAAGTTTCGGCAATTTAGTTTTGCAAACACCGGTTCGTTTTGGTCCGTGCTAAATGGCTGTGTAAATAGTCAGTACGCGAACGATAACGGACGCGGAAGGTTCGCGAACGATTCCCCGGGGCTCTCGATGAGTGTATAAGCGAAACTTGTACGTAGAGAGGCGCGAACCAATATTACCCCGAAGAAATATTAGCAATAAACCATCGCATTATATACACCGGGCTTTGTTCGACCGCGCCACTCCGTTCTGCGCCACGCCATACCACGCCACATCGCGCAACACCACACCGCGCACGTCAAGGCGAGGCAGAGCGAGGCGAGGCGAGGCGAGGCGCGGTGAACCATCCCGTCGACTTCTCTGTATAGTCTATAGAGAGACTGGCTCGTTTCTTGCGCCGCGCTGTTTCGGCGGCAGAAGTGCGGCTCTCCTTACGCTCCACCGATGAAATAAAGGCTCATTTTTTCGGCTCTGGAATAAAAGGGGAACCGACTATTGCCGTTTCCTATGTCTATTGTCCTCGTTTAACGTTCAAGTATCGTCCGGGCGAAAGCTAGATTAATTTGCTCTACGGAAGAAACTCGTAGCCCAAAATCGGAGCCATTCTTTCCCCGCTATCGAGGAGGGAATAGCTAAGAGACTGAAATAACGATCCTCTTGGTTCTATATGTATTATCCTCCTTGGGTAATCGTGCGAATTACATGCACTCGAGCTCCGAGGTATTAGACTATCGCGCGAGTTTACGTAATTTTTGCAGTATGTGGAGTACTAATTGACGGGAATGAACATTATACAGAGTGTTGAAAATAGAATCTGAGACTTTCTCGGCTTTTAAGAGGGTACATCACCATGTAAGTTTAAAATTACATATTCGTAGAATTAAAATTTGTTTTAATAGATAATTTGTTAAATAAAATGAAAATATCTTTTTAGGGGATTTTTAGCAACACCTTTACTTTACTTTTATATTTTCTTATCATTTAAAATTACATAATGGCGACGTTACACGGTATTATCCACCATGTTTGGTGGGCCCTTCTTAGATGACACCGATTTTTCTGTGAACTGATCAAGAATAAATATAACAATCCAAAAAAGTAAGAAAATGACAGTTGTTTAAAAAATGCAATCTTTTTTTACCTAAGAGTAATTAATTTTTAGTGTAATGTGTCGATCGTATTTGTGTATCAATTTAATGAAAATTGGTCGATACCAATTTTCGCTAGGCTAGGTTCTAGGTTCGATCAAAAAAATACAATGGGATCCTAATGATTGGATTTTATCGACTGGAATCTGAATACATATTTTTCGAAACTGATGCTTACACATTCTTGCACGGCACCCTAACAGAGCCCAACAGGTATCAGCGACGTGTTTTCATCCTACTAACAATAAGTCGGTGGGGAGTGTGTGGCAGACTTGGCAAGGACCGGTAGGTAAAATGTTACTAAAACATCCCTATCAAACTGATCGATCGTATTTAAACTACTACTAGAGGTCTGACCGAGTATGTATCCTGATCGGGTACAAACGGGTGCACGTCGGGAAAACGTGAATACAGACTGAAGCTACGTTTCTATGGACGATTTCTGTTCGGTCGTTCAGCGATTAAACGTAACGAGTGCCGCTATTGAGTAAGAACGCGTGAGGAGCAAACGAGGCAAAGAGATGGCCGAGGATCGACGGACAACGCGGCCTTTCAACCAGGTCCCAACGACATTAATAGCTTCCAGAATTAAACGACGGACTCAGCTACGTGGCTTGACTCGCGTACCGTCGTATACATCATTGTCGACGTTGACGTACGTCGTCGTCGCACGCGGTATGCAGCTCTCTATCGTCGTGACGACCGACAGCGAGAATAATCTAGTCGTTTAATCAGCGCGGCGGATCGAATTTTATTTCGCGGATCAAATCGACTACCGGTTCGATGAAAAATTGTCTTGCTTAGGACTCGGATATGCCTCGTTTATTTCGAAATAAAAACGAGCCTTTTTCCTCTGTTGCATAACAGCTACCGCAGTCTTCTTCTACTTGTATGTACGGTGATCGTAACTGACGTAGCGAATGTAAACATTCTTTACGATTTTGCTGCAGTCTCGATGCTCGACAGCTTGCAGCTGCTGTGTGTCGATGGACAAGGAGGATACGGAGATAAGTGAATTACAAACTTTCTGCATTTACTGTGTTTGTACGTACTTAAATTTAGATCAACAGATTGGCCACTTGAGAACTTTCCGTCAAAGCGCTCAATGACGAACCTGACTCTTTGCTAGGAAATTGACAAGAGGCGCACAATCAAATTGAATTCCATTTACGTAGGTAAATAACTTTTTAAGAATACGATGAATACTCAAGTAATCGATGAGCTATACACTTTAAGTTAACTCTCAGTTTTACAAATACCATAAATAAATATGTATTTTCTTCTTTCTTGTTTTGCTTATCACTTTCCCACTATATCACATTATTAGACAGCGGATTTTATGCATTTATGGCAAAAACTAGTAGGTGAAATTCAAAACAGTAATAATGTTAAAAAAATTTTAAAATACTGTTATATTATTTTCAACACATTAAACATTAAGAAAGCAAATAAATTTTTAATTCACTCCAAATTGTTGTAGTTCGCGTAAAAAATATTTATTTTGCATAAAGATTCGCTGTCTACACATTATCGATAAAATTTGTGAAATGTATTGTTATCTATATCCCTAATATGCAGAGTGTCCATCGTAACGATCGCACCGATTATTGAGGCATTTAGGCCAATCTTACAAAAGAATGTTCCGAGTAAAAATTATTCAGTATTTGAGCTCAAGGTCATCCAAAGGCAATTGTATAGTAGATAGGTCTCTGAATTCGTTTTTTTCATCAGCTATGCAATATTAAGTTAAAAAACACAACGCTATTTAAGAAGAGCCAAAGTGACCTCAGTTTTTCATTAAATAAAAAATTTTCTCGGAATTTTATTCCTATCAAAGTACTGGATAACTTCTATTCGAAACATTTCTTTTTTATGAAATACCCCAAAAATCGGTGCGGCCGTTAGGATGAACGTATGAACAGTGTACAAGACTAGTAGAACATTAATTTGAACAGCAAGTTTTCCGCAGTTTCCGTATATAGAATTTTATTTTAGACTCGTCTAATTAAAAAAAAAGCTTTTCCAATCTAAAAGACGCTTTACCGTGCGCGCGTAAACATATGTGTAAAGGAAAGCTTTCAAAGTTCAAGGTAAACCTATCAGCAGAAAATACGAAGAGCAAAATACGTGGCGGGGGAACAGTGACTTCACATTAAATGAAACAGCCGCGCCCTGCTCGTAACATCTTTCTCCTCTTTATCTAATCGCTTCACGTCACCGGACAATAAAGTATCTACAAACAGCCCGGTTATTAACGAAAGTTTTTCCAATTTTTGCTTAATGGTCCTCCTTTCAGTTCTAATTCGTCAAACTCGGCTGCCCGTTTTTCATATTCCCCCGTTGAGTAATTGTCGCTATTAATAACTACAAACTCGATCGTCGAATTCAATATCTTCGAAGGAGGGACGGGACATTCGATCGAGCCGCGCCCAGCTCGTATCTTTTTTCGTTCCTTTCGTTTAATCGCACTCCCTTCCCACGTGTACTCGCGTCTGTTTGCTCTTCGTAACTCGAGGAAATTTATACGGTGACAGTTTTATTAAAGTCGGACCGATGTCCCTTATTCGTTACGCAAAATCGAACAGCTTCTGTAACTTTTTATAAATGTCCCGATACGTTGGAAAACTTCATTGACACCCGTATCTTGCGACCTTAAAAAGTACATACACGAATTTAGAGTCTTCTCCTCCTTGAGGCACTGCATACCGTAAGAATCATAGTTTAACGAACCGATAAATTGAGCGGATTTGTTATACGTATATGTTACGATTTAGTATTCGGACGAGATATAAAAGAGTAAATTCAAACTATGAAAAATTATAATTATTTTTCAGGCCGGTGTCTAAACTTATTGATCTATTAGATAAATCTAAACTAGATTGTTATATATTTTCTGAATTACTATAATATATAAGTTTCTTACGATTGATATAATTTTTTAGTCACAGATAGTGTATTTTGTATATGTATATAATTTAAGTAACAGATTTTTCAAAAAGAAAAATAGAATAGCTAGTCAGTTATACGTATAGTATTGAAATTAGTTTAGCTCCAAGGTACAACAAATATGACGATGAGACGAGTAAAAGTAGTTTAGATTATGGTAATAAGGTTGACGCTCTAAAGTTCGAAGTATCGTGCGGTATTTCATAATAATGAATAAAGAATAAACAGCGTTTCCGATTTCTATATCTACGCCAATCTACTGTTCACGTAATTTCTCTAAAAAGAACAGAAACTGTCGAACTCATACATATCGAATCATATACCGAGACGTAATTATAGTAAACCCACTTAAATACAATTATACATGATTATAGCACCGTAGCTAAATAGTTATAGCAAAAAATTGAAAATATACCAGTGAATCTTGATAACAAGTAATTAGATAGCAACGAAATAATAAATGTCTGTTGATAGGACTTCATCTTTATCGATGAAATGGCATTGAATGGTGGCCGCATTATCCGCGACTATAGACTCGATTATACAATGGCTAATTACCTTGATACTGTCGTAGCAAGCAGTGACCCGTCCATTTTGCACCTCGACGTTAGCTGGCGGATGAGCGAACTTGCACTCCGTGTCGGGTCTGGTGCACTTGTTGCGCTGGAACTCTCTGCAAACCTCTAGCTGCAGCCATCGGGAGTCCTTGCCGTTCAGTAGGTTATTCATGTTGACCATTGCCATACTTCCTTCCAGTCCTGGAAGACCACGAGACTCCTCCTTAACGGGGTACAGGCTTTCGAGCGACTTTATTTTATCCTCTTCCTTCACTGGCCTGTTCTCGGCGTAGTGTTGCCTGTTCGTTCACGATCGCTCGCACCAGCTGATCTTGCCAAGGATATAATTGGTTTTCGTTTATTCTGACCGGGCCCTCGACTTCACGGCACTTGCGGGAGTTTCGTCGAATCGGTACTCGCACTAACCTCCCCCTCGATATTTTATACTCGTACAATGGTACAGAATTTAAAAACGAACTAACGATTCGTTACGGAATCAAGAACATCATATTTTATATGGAATTTTATTCAAGTATGTATACATTGATAACGTTATAACGTGAAATACTGAATTTATTTCATTAAAATATTTATCAAAATATTTGAATTTGTTAATGATTTCTGTGATATAGAATAAAGTAAAATTTTTTTTAAATTTCTTTCTGTTTTTGTCTTCCTTCAAGTAGTTTAAATTAACAACTTCAATTGAAAAACTTGAGAAGAAATAAAAAAAGTTCTCAGCATAAAAACATGTAGATACATACCTAATCAAACGACTGGGTTTGGAGATAATCGATAGCATGAATCTAGCGTTAGAACCGTGCAAAAAAGAATACCGAGTTGCTATGTAGGCCCGAAATCCCGCAAGTGCCCGGAGCATTGATACAATGATAAATGTTGGTACCTTTGGAAGGTTGTCTTCGTGTAGCGTGCGATCTTATTGTTCCATGAACGTGCCTCTTGTTAAGTTGTTGGTCTTCCAGATCACTGTTTCTTCCGTGTAGGCGACGACGACGAAGACGAAGACGACGACGATGACGACGACAACGACGACGACGACGACGACGACGAACCGTAAAACTCGCGTAACCGTACAACAACGACGAAGTGAACAAAGATAACTAGAGAGTGAATAAACTCGCGTGGATCAGACCCGTCGTATTCTTCTCGAACTTGTCTACTATTCGTTGTCGCGTATATTATCGAACACCGTGTTAAAAGGCTCGGGATTGTCGGAGACTTCTTGCCTCGTGATGCTAAACTATTCTTAGACCGTGCGATACCACCGTTGTTATCGGCTGCTCGCTCTTTATCGTACGCACAGTTTCCGTTATCGACCGGATCGGTTAGTCGCTACAAAGAGACAGTGCGGCTTCGCCTGCCGAGTTAGCGGTTAGCTAGACAGCAAAGATAGCGAGAAAGAGCAAGAGTAGCTGGTGTCGTTTCTGCCCTCCGTTTCTTTTTCGTCACTGATTCTTTCTTCCCTTCTACTTCCAGCGTTACGATCTCGAACGTGGATGACGATGATGATGATGTTCACACACCGTTGCGTTGCAGCGAAGGCGTTCAACAGCAAGATTACAACGATTGCGATCGACGGAAGAGGAACGTGTGTTACTCCTCGGAGAACTGGAGAAATTTCACCGAGAAAGAAAGCGAAGAGGTAAATAGGCGTTCTATCGACAGCGATTAGGCTCTGGCTTCGATATATATATATTTTTTTTTTTTGTCTTTGCGTTGCTCTTTTATTGTTTTATTTAGGCGATGCTTGCGGCTTCCGTTGACCAAGAAGATCGTGGATCCTTCCTGATTTCCTTTATCGATCTCTCGATCTTCCTTTATCCAACAGCACTCGGTTATCTTCTCGCAATTCACGTTGTAGGAGCTTTAGAAGGCGCGCAGTAGCAACCAGAGCGTAGTAGTTTTTTGGGCAAAGCTTGAAAGCCTTTCAAAGCTAAACGTCGACCACCAGGAGCGTGTATACGTACGTGTTTGTGTGACTGTGTGTATATGTGCTCTCTAGGCGCAAATTTGTTTTCTTTGATCGATATATAGCTGGCTGTTGCTGGCTGGCTGCGTCGGAGTTTTTATTACAGAGAGACAGTGATCTGTGTGTATGTATGTCTGTTTCGCGTGTGTATATAATACGTATGTCTGTAGGTACGTGAGTTTCAAAAAGCCGGTCGTGGTGTCCTTCAAGCCGGTTCTGAAGCGTGTACTCTCGTGTGTAGTGTCTACTGGACGAGGAAGTAGAGGACTAAAGACTCCGTGGAGGTAGAAAACGGATCTAGAAAGGAGTTCTCGAATGTTGGAAAGCTGAGCCTAGCTATCCTTCGACGGACCGGGGAATGGAAGTAAACGAAGAAGAAGGGATAGACCGTTGTTCCCTTGAAGAAGGAGCCGAAGAAGGAGGCTGGTAAAGAGAGTAAGCAAGGCGGTAGGCGACAAAGCGGGTAAAAAGGCGAGGGTAGAAAGGTCCGGTTCTATGTTTGGGTCGTGAATTCTCGGGGTCGGGTCGGGTCGAGTCGAGTCGGGTCGGGTCGGGTCGGGTCGTTGCGGATTGGACGAAAGGGGAACGGGAGGAGACGTGGAAACGGTAAAAGAGAAAGATAGAGAGGGGGAGGTTCGGTGGGGGAAGGGGGATTGCGAGTTAGCGAGTGACGTTGCGTTTCCGTTCCTCGGATTTACGTCATTTATTCGGCGCACTCCTGGTTCCTCCCGCGGTCGAACTCCGGATTCTGCTGTTCTGGAAACATACCAAAAGCGAAAACTCGCGTTACTGCGGATGCAAAGGCTTAAAATGCTTCTTGTTTTGGGGGGGGGGGGGGGGGGGAGGACGGCAAAGAGAAAGAGAGAAAGTGGAAGGGGACTGTTCGTTGGTGGGCTTAGGAGGTGGGGCGTTGGCTCGATGAGAGGTTTTAGCTTCAAGATAGATAGAGAAAGACAGATCGAGGGCTGGTTGGAAGTGTAAATGGGTATGATCAAGCAAAGGCCGCGAACGGGCAAAGGTATAGTAGAAAACAAGCGCAGGACTACCAATGCAAGCACGCTTAATCGAGTAAATTAAGGCGTCCCGTTGCGGTGTGGAGAATACATGATCCTCAACCGGCCATGATACAGTCCCAGTTATGTTATTCAAATGAAACGAGAAATCATCGTGTCATTTTCTATACAAAATTATTCCCAGAGAATACGTCGATTCTATTAAATAACCCGGTTTTGATACTGTTCCGTCGCGTCGGTTACGCGCATTATCTCAAACATTTCTCAAATGCGACAATTATAGTTATAGTAGATTAAAATCATGAGAGTGGAGTTTTAAGTTTACCCTACTATTAGTATATCATTGGATATGTTAATGCGATTTACGAAACAGCGGAAAAGATACGATGGAAACTTCATATACCACTCTACACTCTGCTAATTGGGCATGTTACTAACTTCGATATACATATACATTTATATTTTCTATTTATAACGGATTATTTAAAAAAACCATTCTACTTACACCTTGATAAAAGTTCAATATCATCTCCCCTTCAAACATCGAGTCGTAAAAACATAACAAATGATGGCGTAATTTAATTCTGTATTTCATTCGCAAATCAGAAACGCTCTAGCAAAAGTTGTTCATCTTACAACTACGGTGCTTCAGAATTTAATTAACCCCCGATTTAGAAGTAAATCGTCCGCTAATGATAGTTAAAACCTTCATATGCAGTTCAAAATTGTTAGAATATCAATTCTGTTATTTTCCTTTTAATTTTCTCCACTTCTCGCTACTCTTGTAATCATGCAGCGTTTGTTTCAACAATTTATTCATATACCAAATACACAGTTACAACTAGACAGCGGATTTTATGCATTTATGACAAAAAAGTAATAATTTAAAACGGTAAAAACATAGGGAGAATTTAAAAATATTATTATATTATTTTCGACCTATTGAACGTATCAAGGAAGAAAATACATTTCTATTTCACTCTAATTTGTTGCAATAGATCCGCTGTCTAGTTATGACACAGGTTAGTTGAATCACCCTGTATAATATCGCCGATCTAGCGAATGTATTATTATGAAACGTCCAAGCGAAAGCGTCTCACAATTTCTTTATCGAATGGCTACCGAGATAAAAATTCTGTATCGAAAACTGCAGATATCCCCGCTGCTCCGCGCCGCACCGGTTATCTGAGACCGAGCGTAGCTGCCACGTTTCTGAAATATCCGTAGGACAGAGTATTTATCGCTCACGAAATCCTATCGCGAGTTCGCGAAGCATATAATTCCAGCTGATATCGTACATTAACCGGTGAAAAAACTGCGTTCCCTTCTGCACGTCCCGCCGTGAAAAGTCCAGGAGAAAAAATACCAGGACGAGCTGGTGCACGTACACGCGGCCATGAATAAGTATGCACTTTTATGTACGAGCCAGAGACAGTTAAGGTAAAGAAAAAGAAAAGCTGAAGAGGGCTGAGGTAGAGGGGGGAGAGGTGGAGGAAGAGTGCAGCGTAGTACAATTTTCCGTCGCGCAAGTAAGCCGCTTACGAAAAGCGGACCCGAGGCGGTCGACTCGTTTCTCATGTTACCCGACAAGAGTTATGGGGACGTATGTGCGCGTTCAACGCACTAGAAAATACCAGAAAGAAAAACGTTTTCAGTCGAAACGTTTGTTTTCCCGAGGATTTCTCGGCTGGAGGGAAAAATCGACGACGCTGAACTGACCGTCGCGTCGCGTCGCCGTCGTCGCTGAACATCGAACACGAAAGTCACCGAACGGAGGTCTCAAGAAACACAAGTCGAAAAGTATTTCAAACTAGGCATACTGTGGATGTTTATGCAAAATCATCGCTTTAGAACACTAACTCGCAACAATTAGAATCACCCGTTACTTGACTTTAGAATAATACAAGTGTTTTTAAATTTCACTAACGATTCTTATGTTAACATAAGAATTTTTGGTATCGTCCCTTCTAACTGACTCCTCTAGACTTTCATAAGCTGATTACAAATTTACAAATCGCTTTTCTGAAATTGAATTGTGAAAAAACAGACAAAAATTTATTATTATTGAATTATGCATGTTTATAGATGTTTAAGCGACGATTAAAGTAGAAAAGACAAACTTTGTATGAATTTCTGGGTTGAGTTTTCAACTTGTTCTAAAAAATGAAAATCCTACCTAAAATCGAATTACGTCACGCAATGGCCCGGGCTTTCACGTTTTAGAGGCAGTCTTGCAAGTCTGCAAAATCTTTTTCTTTTTCAAAATGCAATGCAGAATAGGTCTGCATGTCAAGAGGTTCGCATGACGCAGCCGTGGCCGCGGTGATGATAATAAGTGTAACACTAAAATAGGCTGCTAATGTGTCAAGCGCAGAGTCGTCAAATGAGGAGAGGAAGCACGAATTCAGGAAAAAAAGTTACACTCTCTCTCTCTCTCTCTCTCTCTCTCTCTCTCTCTCTCTCTCTCTCTCTTTCTCTCTCTCTCTTTCTGCCGGTACCGGACACGTGCACAACACAGACGAAACGCGTCACGTGACCGGACCGCGGCGAATGCATGGGGAACAGCGTCGTAGAAGAGGAAGGTAGAGTAAGGACACAAATTTTGGGGATTCTGGTCAAGCATCGAATCGAGACGAATGATCGTGGTCGCAACGCGTCATACTGAGCACTGACAATGAGTATCACACTGTCCGAACCTCGTGATATACTAAGCTTTTTTGTATTACACAGCGGAAGTATGGTCTATCGCATAATATAATTCGAATCCACACTAAATCCTTATTTTATAGGACAAATTGACAGATGTTAATTGGAAATTGTCTTCAAGATCTATGGAATTAAAAAAATTTTTTTATCGAAATCAAATTCCTCAGAAATTGGATGTTATATAAAAGAACTATTTGCGGATTCGTAATCGCACACAAAAATGTGTGAACCTCCTAATGGGTACAACGAAATCAACAAAACCTCATATTTGCCAAACAATGCCATTGTTTGATAATATACAGTTGTCAAACATTAAAAATTGTGTAGGTAAATTTGGAATTCAAATAAATTCTCCAGAGATAGTATTGCCGCTGTCGGGTTAACCAGAAATTCTTTTTCGCAGTAAAAGGTTAGGTTTGAGTAAAAACAAAATGAAAGGTGCAAGCATCTTCGTAGAAATTTGATATTATAACTAATAAAATCACATGTTCCAAGAATAGCCTTCTTGCGTAATAGGATGGCAATTGCGAAACCATTATTAGCGGGGTATAATGATTCTCGGTATCCTTGAATTAAATAAACGGTTGACACAATTTCTACAATGCAAACAAAGAAAGATACTGCATATAAACATTATCGTATGCGTGTAGATTAAATATCGAAGCGTTGTAATTTCTCCCGCCTTCTTGTCAGATCGAAGATAGGAAAATGATAAGATACATTTGACTTTATCGACGATTATTAAGTGCAGGCGAAGGTGGACAAACAGGATTTTCGTAATCCACGTATCTTTTTCACGTGGCGAGGTTTTTTCGCGTGCTCAAGAGTCTCCGTTCGGCTCTCTCGGTCGAATCGATATACTACGTGCACGAATGCGGCTTCGAGCTTCGTCCACTTCTTTCACGTGACTACCGCAGAAAAAGAGGGACGACGAAATCAATATCTCTCACACAGACTTTTCGTGATCGTTGTCGTTGTCGCTGACGCCGTGTAACTCCTCGCCTTCGAAGGACGTTCCTGACATCTGCATCGAATTCGGCGATATACCACCGAATGCATCCAGTTGTCTCTCCTCGATACAATCAACGGTGCTACTAAATCACGGCTAAGTTCCATTTGTCCAAGCCTATCGAGAGACAAGATGGTTCCTAACCAGGGCATTTCGCTTTACACGTGTAAATCTTTATTCAGAAACTTCCGCTCAAATTTTGGTAAAACTCGTGAATATATACAATACGTAACTATTTATTCAATCACGTGATAATATATTTTTGGTCCCAATGCTTGAACAAAATAATAAAGGATTGTATTTAGCACCGAATTACTTATTTACAATAATTTATATGTGCAATGTTTATATGTATATGTAACTATGAAGCCCGATTGATCGCTGAATGTATATTTGAACTATTAAACGAAAATTTTCATCGAAATAGTAACATCATCGCAGCGCTAACACTATGTACCTCTAGTCCATGGTAATTAATGAAACATTTACGGATTATTTTTCAACGATTGCAATATTTCGATATTGTACATATGCAAATAAAACCAACGTTGGCGTCACTATGGAAATCAGCCGTTTTCCCGAAATTTTCGTCAATGTCTACGTAGAAATCTAACACTATAAATAATTACTATTTACCGAAAAATATGCAATATAAGGGATCAGACTGACTTCAAAATTTAGATATGACTTTTGCAAGAGTTCTGCAGATCACCTTTTGTTATTATATTTCATAATAAACAATAAGCACATTGCTATATATACATAGTAGAAACGAAGCACGTGGTTTCACATTCGTGTTAATTCGTGACTCGTAATTCATTTATATTCATGGAACAATACTTAAAATTGGAAATTAGTAGCTGCAGGTGAAGAGTCATACCGTATATCGATATAACGAAAAGAGGAAAAAGGAACAGAATCTCGATGACTATTGCAATTTCCCTATTACCAGTAAAAGTTAATTTTTTAAGAAGACTACTTCACAATTCAAGCATCGAAAATTTCCTAATCCGAAAAACCTACGAAGTATGCCATTTATAATCAGGATAATTTACTAAAGCTTAATAATAGTTCGTTGTGATACAGCTACAGGTCGTTTCATCATGCTAAAGTGTTTCATCGTCTCGGTGACTAGAGTCTCGTGCGGATTGGCTAATGCATATTAATTCTGTAAACTATGAAACCCTTTGATGCAGATCGAGCTCTGACATTTTATCTTCGGTGCATCCACCTTGCGCCTACAGGCAGGTCTATTTATAAAGCAACCTCTAGGAACGGCTGACTGGCCGATCCCAGTCGATTGTAAAAGTCCACTGATCCGAGTAATCATGCCAATAGTCGGTCGTCGGTGTACGGGAACAGAAGTAGTAGGTGGGGAGAAAATGATTTTTAACATTTACGACCGATCGCTCACGATCAGCCAGGCTGAAACGAGCCGGCCGGCGGAAGGGAAGTCGCTCGGCTGTTCGACGATTTTTAACTTACTGCAGGCAACGGGGATTAAAATAAAAATGAAAGTGAAATTAACGGAATGAAACAATGGGAACGACCATCCCTATCCGAAGCTTAAGAGTTGTCGCCAGCTGTAATGGAATTAGGACCGATTAAATTAGCTAAAAGGATTTTGAACACGGAAGATGTGACGCCCTTTTTGATCTTATTACCGGAGAACATTTTTTTCTCCTTCTGCACAGTATATGAAATTATCGAGGTTGATTAATGCTTCGTGTAGACACTATCAATCGATTGTTTTTACACAGCTTTTGTCTGCGATGAACAGCTACTCTGGTATTTTGAAGAAATCTCGGTTTAGTGCAAACGCGACAGTTACAAGATGCAGGAGCCGCTTCGAAAATGGAAAATGTCTACTGATTTGTTGTAGTTACGAGTATGCCTATTATAATAATAACCAATGACTGTTTAGCGTTAATATTTTGTCCTTCAACAATTAAGTCGATAACTAATTCAATTAATTTCTACGGAATTTATTGGAGGTTCTATTAGCACATAACACAGTGTATACATATAATACAACATTTTTAAAGAGCGGGCTTAGAAGACGCCATCTTTAATACTTTCAAGGGGACAATGAAACCCCCGCGGGAAAACGTTTGCATTCTGCGCGAATATTACACGAAAAAAGTAGGATTCTTTAGAGAGATCGTGAAATTCACCCAGCGAAGCAGCCAAGAGAAAGACGTCTTTTTCATTCACCGCACGAATACATGGATCTGTGCAGTCTAAGCCTCCGTACAAATTCCTCAACGGTCCGATGTCTCTTCCTACTGACAAGAAGTATTTCTATCCGTTCATTTTTGCATATGCATCTCTGCATTCCAGGACATCTGGTATTCGTCACTGTCGTCGTCGTCTCGTGACCGATCTAGGCTCTTTTGCTTCAGTAAAAACTTCAAAAAAAGTTAGGAGTGATTTTTATCGACTTGAGATCATTAAACATGTCGTCGGTTAAACGAAACCGATGCTCGAACACGATAATAACTATAATACGAATTATTATAACAGGCTTGGGCATTATCGAAGTAAATTACCTGAAAAATAATCGATAAGATAATGTATTATCTTATTTGGCAACATTCCATTTGAAATAATCATATGTTAGTTTATACGAACAGCTAGATAATTTTTTCAAAATTATTTCATTATTTGAACTTCAAATGGAATTCAAATAATTTTAATGGAATTCGAATAACTTGTACGATTTAATTTCAAACAAAACGGCCAATTCATATTAAATTCAATGAATCTGCAGGAAGCTGATTCCACAAACATCTTGTAAAAGGATCCAACTATCTAATTGCTTCCAGGTATATATGTCATCGATCGAAGTCAATATAGCCGTCAATAGGACCGTCTCCGGCCACACAATACTAGACGTCTCGAATGTTTTCCTAGTGAAATCAAAACTCCAGAGTCGAGTTTTTAGCTTTTTGTGATACTTGACTCTTGCTAGCCTTTTAAGGAGATTGTCGGCTAGGTACCTATACATCTATAGAATTGTGTTCTTTTGTGCCGCGGGATATAGAGGAAAGGTACACTCGCAGGGAAAACCTCTGTCTGCGAAGCAATAAAAGCTCAAGGCCTCGTCCCGATGCCTAGATCCTTCCATCGATTCGTGTTCACCGCGGCTGACACGTATTTCACGGTGAAACGTTGTGACAGGTGTTAGACAGTAATCGATTATCTCTGGTGTGTTACGTTTCGGTCGTTGCATTCTTATTCTTACTACCTGCACAATGGTACACTGACTTACGGGTTCGCGTAAAAAAAAACTCCTATAACCCGGATTACAGTTTGGTTTGTGATGGGAAAAAAAAACTGACGACATAACAGGTGAAAAATCTACGTCATGAAGAACCAAGGGTGAATTCGAAATTCAGGCTCAAGCTGTATTACTTTTTTTGGGTTTATTAGATTGTTAAACTTTATTATTTTTGTTGGTATAAATAAAGTGTGAGAAATGAAAATCGAATATTTCTAGATTAATAGATAAGTTATTACAGTTCTTTTTATGATTTGTTTAATATTATATGATGCATATTAGTATGAATATATGTATATACATATACATAGTATAGATTATATTCGTTGATTAGTTTGTAGATGGATATTATATTAGTATGAAGTACTAAGCATTTCTTTAGCATCTAATCATAATTTAATTTTTGTTAAACAGTTTTTAACTAATAAACACGTCCCAATATTCGCTTAAATTTAATAGCGTTCTGAAATTTTTCTCTGTCCGAAAATCAAAAACGTATCGAAGAGTGTCCATTTTAATAATTTGCAAGCGGCAAAGAAAACAACGGTAAATCAACTGAATTACTACCAAAAGATCTCGCTATCAATCTTGCATTGAAAAGTGGAAAACTCGTTTGCAGTGACACATAAACCAAGATATTCTTGCTACTTGTACTTTCGTTGAGTCAGACCAGTTATTTAATAGCTATTTCAATGACAATGAATTAAAAAAAAATTTCTTTTAACAAAAATGCTCATAGCAATAAAAAAGAAATCTTTTCATTGAAAAGAACGCGTTTAACGCTTTAATATTCTTCGAACCGAAAGTTTATCAACATCGTTGCCGGGTCTACGATGTCGTAATTCGAAAGCGCAGGTTCGTTGCACGTATCTCACATGCGATCATAATCGTAGATAATCGATCGTGAGGAAGAGAGTTGGGCCGAACTAACGCATAATAGTCCCGGGGTTTGCTAAGTATTTAACGGGAAGCGAATAACGAAAATCCGACTCGGCTTCCGAACTACGGTGAACGAGCGAACTTCTACAATAAGACTGAATGCTGCACGGCAGAGAGGCAGCGCATTATCAGCTGAATGGAAAACAATGGCAATATTGATTGAGAATTTACAGGCTTCGATCCCATTTGCGCCCACGTGGTATGTGTGCGCGCAAAACACGTAAAGCCCGGCCTTTGCGCTCCACACTTTCGCGATTTAAGTGCCTATGAACTAACAAGTTACTGCGCGCACTGTGATTCCCGGAGCATACTTCACGAAATACCAATAAACCGGAAAATTATCTTTGCAGATTGTCCGAGAGCCTTGGGTGCAGTCAACTGTCGCGCTCGGAATTCCACGAAGAAGTAAGGTTTGGATTAATGTAACAACTTTACTGTGGATTGGGTGTACGGACTGTTTCTCAACTGTGGCTGGAAACTTAAATTGTTAATAGAACTCCTTCGAAGAAACAAAGATATCTTAATAAACGCCTGGTCACTTAAGTAATTATTTTTCAATTATGAAATTCCCAATCGAACTAATCATTTCATTTACGTATAGTCAGATACCGTTCGACCCTATAAGCGTTGAAACTGTTAACACTAAACATATCGAGCGCTTTAAGCGATAAAAATGTTTTAGCTTACAAAAATAACAAGGCTCTATTTATTTAGATTCTGTGGAATTTTTAACGCAATATGTGTTTTGATAAAAAAATTTATCGAATCGATTCCATGTAAGCAATTTTATATTTTTAATAATTGTAAAATGAAAAATATAAAACCGTTCATTTGACCGGCAATGGTAGCTTTAGTGTTAACACCGCAGATTCCGAACTAATTCCTTTGAAATAGGCGAGCATTTCATATGACGTTCTTGTATTCTCTATCACGTTCTTATCGAACAATTTGATTGATGTATTATTATTATTTATTTATTGCCTTAAACCATATAAGGTTTATATAGCATTGTACATTTCAGGAACACGCTCTAATCATTATCACGTTTTTTTTTTACGTTTATCGGATACCTCCAACTAGCTCGATTTCATACAGCGTTAGCATATCTAATTACTTGAAAGATAAAGAGAAAGGTATTCAGTCATGGACATTGCGTAAGCAGGAACAGCATACCTGCTGCCACACAATATCGTTTTCAGTAAATATCGAGCGACTACGGCTGCAGAGACATTAGTTGTAGCGAACAAGAAAAAGTGTGCAATTACTCGGCGAATATTTCTCGTTGAACGGCTCTCAATGCGATAGCTCTTTTAAATCGAAAGTGCGACCCTTTGGAATCAAGGAAGCGAATAAAATAAGGGTCACATTACCGCAGAGCGATGCTTTCCTACAATCACAACGTACCGTACCATTTTCAAATATAAAGGAAGAAAACGGCCGAACAAGAGAGAGGAGAAGGGGGGAAGAGTGAAAAAAAAACAATTCACGCGAACGAGAGAAATATTTTAATCTGTTCGTGACGCGGAAACGGGGCAAAGTGTGGGGAGTAAACGGGGTGGCACGCCCCTGATCAAACAAACCGTCCTCGGAGGGCGAAATATAATTAGATAAAACGTAAAACTGCCGCGATACGGCCGAACGGGATGTTAAAAAACCGCTGGAAAGCAATTTGACGCCACAGAGTAGATGCATTGGGACGCTTTGAAGCCATAAATTCGTAGAGGAGGGCGAGGGCGCGACTACGGAGAGAGGCAGCCGTCCAATCGGACGTCGCGCTCGGCTTGCTCGTTCATGCATTTCAACGCTTGCAAATCATTCATTCTGACTCATTGTCGAGAGAAGTCGGCCGCTATACGTGCACCGTCACACCGCCAGAATGCTCCCGCCGATGAAATTCCATGGAACGCTTCGCACACTGACAATGAGCTCGAGCCTGTGTGTGTGTGCGCGCGCGCGGGCGCCCAGGCCCGACCACGACCATGCGAGCGAGCAAGACCACGTTTGCCCTTGAATATTTATCGTTTTCCGTGAAATCAAATTCTATCGCAATGAATGTACCATCAGCCTCGGCTAGTCCGCTCGAAAAACAGAATTACAATTGGGTTTATTTAAATTAAAGCAACTCAACCGTTTTTCTGAAGATTCTTTTTTCATTCCGGCATCGTTCAATTATCATCCAGCGAACAATTCGTGCACTCTGACAAATCAGCAACATTTGCAGGGACTTACGAGGTGTACAAATTTTGGTTTTATTTTAGTTCTGATCTTTTTGTTTTATTAATGCAAGTTGAATCTCAAGAGATTATTTTGCAGTACTGTACAGACGTTTCAATACATTATAATACTTTACATAATACAATACAGATTTTAACAAGCAATTGAAACATGTACTCTTTTATATTATATCTTGTATAGGTCTGGAGAGTAAGACATTACATGACAGCGGAAGAAAAGGATATAGTTTTTGTAAATGCTCGATAAATTTTGATAGTTCAGATCTGATAATCGCGAGAGTTTCGATAGACGCGCAGCGACGAGTGTTTCGAATTGTCAGAACCGCAATGACAAAATCATCCTCGTCGATAATGATCAAAAAGCTACATTTAAAAGTTCCGCATATTCCGGGGACTCGACAACTATTCGTATCTATTATTATAGAAACTTTTGCTGTTGAAAGTGAATGATATATAAAGAGGAGAATTCTGTAGAAAAGCACTGACAAATATACGTTTGTTTCCTGCTTTCGAGCTAGCGATAGTCTCTGAATCGTCAAAGCTGCTGATCGACCAACCGTCCGAGTCCGTACCTTCTTCCTATTCGCTCACCCTGCCATGCCGCTCGATTTGGCCTTTCACCATATGTCTACGACACGGCGCACATGGCGAGATACATGGTAACTGTGCGAGGGCTTGCACGCTTGGCATAGTTTTTCATGAAGGAAATATTATGTCTGACAACCGAAATCACTTGCGTTTCTTATGACAAATCCTAATCAGTTGCACACATTTAAAGTTCCCTCTAGTACACCGACAAGTACATACAAGAAATCTTTATCCATCCCTCGATCGAAGGGTCTTCTGTTCGATGGACGATAACACACTCGAAATTCTAAATAATCAGAGTTCACAAACACTGCACACCTTTATGCTTGTGTTGTACTTTTGAATTTCATATCTGGGGGAAATCAGAGGTTTGCCCTTATCGATGAATATTCCAAAAGGGTTAATAAAAATTCAACATATTCTTAATTCGAGAACATAGCGTAAAAGATATCATCGTCCGTAAGAAATAATATAGGTTTCATTTAAACGATACCCATCCACCATGATATGTATCCATATGTCAATACATTTTAACCTTCTCTCTACATATAGGGTGCAAATGCACCCCTGACTGACAAAAACGGAAATAGAAAGTTGACGAATGGAAAATTTCCAAAAATTTTTTAGGAATGCTACCTGTGATACGTTTTACATTTTTTTGAAGTATTATAAATACTTTCGCAGACAAATTTTTTCATTAATTTTGTTCCAAAACTGTACGAAGTTCAATCCCCCCGTATACAGTTGACATTAGAATAGCAGTACACAGAGAGAAGATTAAAGCAACTGACACACAACACGTCTGATGACCACGAGGAGTAAACAATCATGTAGCAATTATTGACAGTTACATTACGGACAAGTTTACACAGACACGCGTGGTAGCCGTTTTTTAGGAAGTTAACGAAGGAATCAAATTAAAGAAAGAAAAAGATACGAGGAGGCGCTAAGAACAAACCGAAGCATGACGATGGAACTCGTCGAGTGCGTACGAAGAGAAGACGAAGAGGATGCGTTGTCAAGACGGAAATCAAGCACGGTGCAGAAAAATAAGAAGAAACAAGAGAAAGCTCGAAGCCTAAGGTCGATTTTGTTCTGAACGTTCTGGACATCGCATACAAGCGTGTAGGCAGGGTGGGTGTGCCTCGTTTTAATTTTAGTTCCGCGACAGGCTGCTCCGGCGAGGGAGAGATAGGTGGCGTTGACCTGCCAACGTAACCTACAAATATTTCTCTCTTTCTCTTAGCTTCCTTACCATTTCTCTCGTTCTGGAGTCGTGCATATACCCCGAACGGTGCATCAACCGAAATCCATGCGTGTTCTTATGTTACTCGACCAACTTGTCCCTTACTCAATTTCAATGTTTGAACAAACTTATGATCTCAAGGCAGTCCCCCTCCATCCTTTTCCTTTAGCATTTAAAGAAAATCTACAATGGAATTTTGATTACGCAAATGATTTAACTGAAACACTGTTTTGAAGAAAGACCGCGACTAAAAATGGTTAAAAAATGACTAATCGCATTTAACTTCTCACCGTCGAACTCTGCGACTCTATGTATCGTTCGACGGCGATGTTAAATTAGGAATTACCGCATTCAGTTCTCCCGTGATCGTTAAGAATTCTCCCATGACATCATCCCGGTGATTACAGCTCGCGGATACAGGCGCGCGACATAGATACGTATAAAGAGGCGCGTCGCGTCGCGCGTCGGTGTGCGTTATGGTTCGCGTGACGCAACGGAGTCGAAATTATCTCGGGATTTGAATAGTGGCGGAGAAGTTCTAGTTTCCCGCAGGCGATCCACGCTTCCACGTTTTTGTCGCGCTTTTACGGAAAGAAGGAACCACAGAAATAAAAGCGAGAAAATCATATTGTATAGGGTTACAACCACCACGCGAAGAAATTCTATTTATACTGTTTCGTGTTGGTCCCAGGCCAACAGGATCGCATTTATATCAAATGCCCGTTAATTTACAATCGCCGCAGAAGCGTGGATCTACGCGCGTGGATCTACCAGTCGTAAATCGTTTCATGGATCGTCCAGACGGTCACACGCGACGTTACCGGCAGATATATGTCCTTCTAATCGCGGTATTTCTGCCAGCGCGTCGTTGCGAGGCTCATCCAGGACAACATAATCGCGACAATCCTGCGGTTGGTACCGGGCAAACTTATCGACGAGCCGTAGATCGATAGCTTTTGGACCGCCTGCTCAACGGACACTTTATTTTTGGTAAAATATCCATTTACATTGTAAAAACGCATGAACAAAGCTATGAAATTGTTAACACTAATTATACATGTGCCTCGAAATTTGTCCAATCTAGCGACATCGACTGTATTTCAACAAACTTATTTGTATCGCTTGTCTATGTTGGTGGTAAAAGCCCCAATTTGAACGCTGTCCAAAATTAGAAATTAGTGAAAGAATCTTGGTTAATTTCTTGAAAGCAAAGTCTGAAAATTCGAGATAACAATCTATTATTATGTAGTCCATGTGTGCAGTACATAAGCTGTTATGCAATTATAGATAGATATGCTCTTGAATGAATAAACTTTCGCTGTCTAAATTTAATCGATTTTGTTTTTACTATACATTTATGTAGAAGCATCTTTATATGTACCCTAAAATTAAGTTGTTAAAATAAAAAGGAAGATGGAAAGCATCGTAAAATACTTGAGTTAAATATGCTCGGATGGTTTAGATGGTATGCAGTAAAATAAGGAATATGTAAATTCCCCACAATGTATGTAATAAGTAAAGAAGGAGCAATATTACTTATATTATAGAATTACTGTACACGGTTGACCTAGTTTGGTCAGAAAATCCTACTTTATTCTTCTCTATATAGTTCTATTTAAAACCCAAATGAAGAGGATCTACGAGTCTCTAGCAGCAAGACGTTTTGTTCGTAAACCTTAACATAATTTCGACCATTTTTTAAATGACCTTCATTTTATAAGCCGTCTACGCGTATGCGTTCTACTACGCTTGCGATGGAGTTACACTTGTACAACTGATTGTAAATTTTTGAATGTTTCACTGCGTCTTGCTAAAAATTCCTAGACCTCGTTATTATCGAAATCATCGGCATTCTTGCTGCCTGAGGCTACCGAACGACGAACTAGAAAAAAATGTTCTATACCATATTGTCGAGAATTATAGTTTCCCTTTTAATAGGCGCATACCGTATGCATAGTTACTGTGAAACATGTTCGCTAAGCAGCACACTCTCGACTAATGGTAAACCTATCGCTACGAAAAGACCGCTGTAGCGACCGACCGCGAATCTATTCCCGTGCACGATTGGCCGCTATAATGGACCAACCACTGCCCACAGCTAAAATGTTATATTATTGCATAGCAACGACGTCCGTTGTCGGTATATCACATTTATACAAATTACAGGATCATAATACTTATAGACTCAAATATAAAAATCTATAATCGCGCAAAAGCCATCGTTTAAATGATTATCTAAAAAGAAACAAAATTTTCGGTTAGTTTTAATCTGCGAGCAAGTACGAATTCGTAGCCTGTTCGACTGTAATTTTCTTGAGTTGGAGTTCTTGTTTTTTATTTACTTTAATCTCTTTTCACATCGTGTAATAAACTAATTGCTCTAACTTCTCAAAAAAATTCAACTCTTACGATCCGATGTTAAAAAAGTTATCGTTACATTAACGGCGTCCGAATATTAATGGGAGCCATTGTATGTTACTAAACCACGTGACCTAAACTTTTAAGTAGTCCTGTAAGTACGGAAAAAGTCGACCGAAATGACGCGCGAATGCGAATGTGTCGATTGCATCCCACGCGTATTACTCTGTAGGTTCTGAACGCATCGAATTTCAGAAGCTTCGTGGGCGTGTCCCACTGACATTCCGACCTCGGTGTCTTTTATCCTATTGAGTTCTAGCTGCTGGTACTCCATGCCCACGAACCCTTTTTAACGCGACCGTCCTTGTTTCCACTTGTTTACGACGATTACAGGAAGTCGCGCCTATACAGTCGGCGCGGCACGGCGCGACGCGGCGTAGGCAGTGCGCGAATACCAGTGGAATTGATTGGCTCGAAATCGAAAAATCGGCGAGCAATAAAGACACGAAGTAAACTTCGCTCTTACCACGCTTGCGACTATCGCCGCGATGCGCGATAAGTGTGCTTATGGTTTTCGTTTTTCCACGATCGCGCCTTTGTTTTCGACGCGCGAATGGATATACTACATACACGCATACGCATACACCTCGCTATCGCGATCGATTCGATTCATGGCTGCGTATTCCGATACGCGGATCGTTGCTCCGCTCTATTATTCCGTCCTGATATAGAATGAGATATCTACACTATTCATTCTTTCATTTTTCTTTATCTGTGTTGTGATATTTGCATCGATTACGGATACTTTGAATTGGTTGACGATAACCAAGAAGGTGGAGAACGTTTACGCAAATTCGTGTTTTAGTCGGTAAATTCTAGAAAAAAGTTTGACAACAGTTCACTTTGACAGACGACTTTTATTGTCTTCGTAAAATGGTTTATATAGCGTTATCTTATTTTTATACAATCAGACAGAGCAGGAGATGCTAGAAATACATAAACTTCCACGGTATTGTTATTGCACGCATTCTTTACATTAATTTGAAGAAGTACGAATGATGTACATTGAATTATATCTGTCTTAAGTTACAAATTTGATCACCTTGAAGATAAAAAAAGCAATAAACCTTGCAATAAAATTCACTTTATCGTGTATTGCAAATTCACATTCTGGTAATGTCTATCACCGTGTGGTCTCTAGAAGGTTTCTAGTCTTTACATTAATATCAAACGTTACGTACCGTCTTACACTCTCGAATAAATTCAGTATTTTATGCATTGTTTCTTTCCAAACGTCAACTTCTCAGAGAATCATTTTGTGATTACAAGAAATGGCGATTCTATGTCGCGTTGATATGTGAAGAAAAACGGAATAGACATTTCAGCATAAATTCATAAAATGTTTGCTTTGTATATTATATTAGTAAACTAAAAATTTTCAGAAACGCTCACAGTCCAACGATGAGTTTCAAACAAGATAAATCGCTTCGTTCGTTTAACTATTTCTAAATAGATCCACGTCAAGAAACCTCCCTTAATGAATGAAACAAGCTTCTCTTTAGTAGCAATTTACGTGAAATGCCCTATGAAAGCTAGAATAAAAATGGCAAAAGCATAGAGGTATTGTTACAAAAATCAAGCGTTCCTTAAAGTAATCGACTTACTAAATCAAAGTGCGTTGAACCTCGTAGAAGCAGAATTTTTCGAAACCTTTCCACGAGTCTGGGATTCGCGGTCGAAAAATAAATTAAAACTATAGGTCGCAACAATAACTCTTTCCAACTATAATACCTCCAAAGAAGATTAAAGTTACAGATAAGAAGGTCGCATACCTGCCTGCGTAGGAATGCGAAAGGAACGAATAACCTGAGAAACCCTGTGAAACCGAGAACACGTTCCCGGATCACCAAAAAGAATTTCTGAAAATGTCGCGATCCGAAAATTTTTCTCGATTTCGTCAAAATATTACTTTCATCCGTACGGAAATTATTTCTGCCCGCTTCGATGCTAACTAGAACTCGTATGGAACTGTCATTCCGCTTGATTGGTAGTCCATGCTTAACCCGAAAAGTTTGTGGAAAAAGTACAATGAGACATGACTGTGCGTGACGAACGAACCGTGGGAAATGGTTGGACGTAATTTACTTATCGCTATCGTTCATGAAAAGATAGCATGAAGTAAGGCGCATTTATCACAACCGTGCTACATATAAATTTGAAAGCAACGAGTTTCCCGAGTTCTCTTTCACGTTTTACGTTTCGACAGGGACGGGATTACTGCAATGAAAATGGAATATATCAAGAATTATGGTGTATTAAAAATTCTATGAATTCGTATTAACAATTTTCGTTTGCCGAATGGTGGGACTGAAACACTTTCTAAAATTAAAGAATAAACGCGGGTCAACGGAATTGAATTTTATTGCAATAATCCGAACCACGCTGTGTATCCTTCTAAAAATAGGAACGAGCATGTCTGAAACTTTTATGCACACGATCGATCGTCGACGTTTCACGCGATATTTGTGAAAATCGCGATGCACGATCAAGGAAAACGCGCGAGAAAACGAGAAATTAACGACACGTGGCTAATCATCTCAGGTGTAGACGTAACATGGAAGCGCGCGGCGCACTCGTTGTCGCGCGACGCGACGATTCAGAATTCGCTTCGCGATACGTAAAACGCGTCGATTACGTAGTTTTCTTTTGTTTCTTTCTCTGCCTCTCCCTTCCTCCCGCTTCCGATTTCAATGGTAACAGAACAAACTCGACGCGGGTTGGGGCATAGACGATTCGATCGCGTTTTTCGCGAAAAACGAGTGCGAGCGGCACGGGACAAGCATCGCGATAATGGCAAAGCGCGCACCTACATTTAATGAAAACCGAGCGCGAGTAGGTAATGAATTCTCTCTTCTTTTTTTAAAGATTCCAAGGCACAGAAACAAAAACGAAACAGAACAAACGTCCGGTACCGCGAAACGACGTAAAAATGTAATTACAGGAGGGATGACGTCATTGGGATGACGATGTAAACCGTGATACATGTAAGTATAGGTTTGGAATACATACAACGGAGCGCCCACGCACGGCCAATGGCTACACGACTTATTGCTCTGTACGCTAAAACGTTTACCGAACGAACACAATCGTACAGGCACACATATGTATCGTAAAATAGCAATGTACTGTACTACCTTGCGCCGGAACACGCGGAGGTATCAGCCGCGATCTCGCCGTGATGTCGGTCACCGTGACAAGACGTAAGGTTAGGCGGTCGGTGAGCGTTCACTGGTTCCTCGAACCTTGGTACTCCTCACTTGTGGTAACAAACAACACACCAAAAATAGATATATATATATGTACGTATGAATGTAGGTAGGTATGTATGTATGTATATATGTACTTATGTAGGTAGGTTGGTATGTATGTATGTATGGATGCGTGTGTATATATATATATATATATATATATATCTATCTTATTTGTCAGCACTAATATTCCGACAATGACACGATGGTTCCGAATTTTTAACGTGCGACATACGATAACTTTTGGTTCAGATTCTGCACTTGTTTCCTTTTTCTATATGCGTATATGTATGTGTATTCTCACGATAAAGATCGTAAAACGACAGAAATCCAAACGGTTGCCGTGTACTCACACTATACTGTTCCAACGGATCTCTCGCGTACGACACAAAACCACGGAAAACTTGTTCTCACTTTAAAAACGCTGGCCCGGATGCTCGCTGACCCGCTCCACTGTTCCAACTCATAATCAGCTTGTCCGATATTCTCGCGGGAGACTTCGCGTTTCAATTCCTTCGAATGGTTAGCGGTACTCGCTCGCAATCTCCCTTTTCTAACAAGACCGCTGCTTCGTAATCCACGCGCGATTCAACGACGATTGCGAGAGCAATAACGACGACGTACTGCGTGTGCGACGATGACGACGGCAGTAGCAGCAACGGCGACGGCGACGGCGACGGCGAACGGCGACGGCTACGGCGACGGCGACGGTGGCGGCGGCGGCGGCGGCGGCGGCAGCGGTAGTGGTGGCGGCGGCAATGGCGACGACGAACGACGACGGACGACGTCGGAGGGACCGGTTGATGGAACGGGGCAAATATATGCGTCTGACGGAAGCCTCGATGCGATTTTGTAAGAGGGTGAAAAGGTAAGGCGAGCAATGCTGGTTAGGCGACGGGATTGCGACTGCTTGCTGCTTGCTCGGCTAGCCGCTAGCGGGGGCCTGGCGCGATACCGACTGTCCGACACCAGCGCCCCCTTTATCCCCCCTTTTGCCATTCATATTCCCCTTTCTTCCCTCCGCCTTCGTCCTACCCTCTGGACTCCCCGCCCTCTTCGCCTTCCTTACTCTTCGCCCTAGCTACGCTCGTACCAACCTATATCGCCTGTCTCCTTCTTGTTCTTTCTTTACCGAAAACCTCGCACCGTCGCGTTCGTTCGTTCCTGTTCCCTTCCGTCTATCTCGCTTAGTCACACCTACGATCGGCCGATTCGCTCGACGCGACGGTATAGACCTCCCTCCTTGTTCAACGTTCCGTATCGCTCGCATCTCCGTTCGATGCACGGCACCTCTCTCGAGTTTCTCTCTTTCTACCACCTATCGCGCAACTATGCATCCTCTCGCTAATTCGAAATCCTGTCTGTCTCTTTCTTTCGCCCGCTCCCCTTTCGCTTCGGCAGTTTAGCTCCGTCCCCGTTCTACTCCCCTGTTCTGTCTTGCTCGAACGTATATAGTATGTACTATATAGGAACTATCGTGACGCACACCGTCGCACCGACGTTCTTTCTCTCTTCGATTATCGCGTATCTACCCTCCTCTCGCTTTTCCCGACTACGAGGAGCCAGGATCCCCTCCCCCGCGTAACATCAGCCATCCACCTTACCCCTCGCTGCACCCATGCGACCATATACCATGCCACGTCGTCGTCACCGCCACCACCGCCGACGATGAGGCACCAAACGCCCCTCTCCGTGGCTCGATAAGCGTCCTTGACGCGCATGCGCCGGTCTAGCCCCACCACCCCCCCTACGCGCGCATACATATACAGAGAGACCGTTCCACGGTAGCTGTCTCCTTCTATCTTTCACCGTCTAGCGACCCAGCCTCTCCGCTTACCCTGCTGGAGAACCGGCAGAGGTTAGGTTTGGTCGCGCATCGCCCACCGACTATCACGCTCGCGGGTGGAAGAGGTTTAGTCAATCTCTCTTTCTCGCTTTTTCTTCCTCTCCCGTCCCTAGGAAACAGAACTTCCAGCGTGTGTATACCATACGCTGGCGTAATCTTGTTTCTCCATGCGTTCACGCGCTACAGAAAAGACGCAAAGAGAGAAAGAGAAAGGGAAAGAGGAAGGGAGCCGAGAAAAATTCTTTATACTCGATGCCGGTGGTGCTTGTACGCGTCGTGACGTGCAACGACTGATACGGAGATAGGGCAGGACTGCGATAGGTATAGTATTCGCGCGAGTACAATAAGCATGGCCGATAGAGGAGTCGTAAATGAAGCAAGGTCGTAGACGGAAAGGTATTCTAATTGCTGGGTCAAGTAGTTTCAGAGCATATGGGACCAAGACCTTATTCGTACATACGTATGTACCGCTACAAACCGACTGGTGTCCCGATTTTCGTTAGTCGCATCGATCGGTTTTCATAGAAATTTCGGTTCCTGAGCTATCATCGATTTAGACATTTAAAAGTTGCCTCGACTTCCATCGTTTCTTGATCGCGATAGTCCAAGAAATTTCAAATATCGATAAATATCGCAAGTATTTACGAAACGTGTAATATTACACCGAGTTTCAAATATGCTATATTAAATTGTTCAATTTGGCTTTTCGTAAATTTTTAATTCATATTATTCATGTATTTGAACTGTGGCATAGAATTTTAAATACAACAATGTGCTCTCTTACATATATTCCATGCATAATGTAATATCCGTATTAAAGTTTGATGTAGGATTTCAGAGTGCAAAGTAATTTGTAGATATCAGTGAGATAAATGACCAGGAAACTTGAAGGAGTCTCTAAGTAAAATTCTCACATAGTGCACCTACAAATCCCTGAAATTGTTAGAATAGCGTAATGAAATCCAAGTATTTTAAACATTTAAAAGACACTGTTACCGAAAAATAAAACAAAATTTTATTGTATATGATATCCTAGAACAGTTTAAAACGTTTTGTGCGTTTATCCTTAAACGTTGCATTATATTTTCAACGTTCAGCTGCATAAATTAATGTTTGTATCGCCAATTTTCTGTAGTCTTTTATTTTTGTAAGCGATTAATTGTACTTCCAGGACCGTTGTTTACGAGTACATTCCATCCCGTGAAATTCTCCGAAGAGAATACTAAAATTTTGTTAAGCAAATACTATAGTGAAAGACGGTAAACCGTTACGTAACTTATTTGCAACAGCGATAGAGCTCAACGATCATGATTTTTAAAAAGTATGTTGGAATATTTTGGAATAAGCCGTAAAAAGTTTGTAAGAATATCGTATTAAAGTGCGACAACATTGTATTGTTTATAATAATATTGTTATTCGATCGATTCGCGTATTTATGAAAACTAGTCTTCCTACAGAAATCGTTCAGAAATACAGAGTTACGTAATAGAGTTAGAACGTTTCATCACATGAAACAACCGATTCTTAAATTCGCAAAAGAGAAGTAAGACTTCGCTTGCGTGTGACGAGTCTCTAAAAATACATGCCAGAACCTATTCAGAAGCCCGGTGAATTGTATTTAATTTATTCGAAAACCAGTCTGGATTGCTTCGTCCGCGGATCTATCTGCCTCGCAGCTTCTTCGGAGATCGCTTTCACGTGTCATGCTCGATTGCCCGCGGACACTACGCGAGAACGCTAATCGGGTGATAGTATGTGAACTTTCGAGGCGAATAAACTTATGGTGTGCACTGTATACATACCTGCTTAATCTCGTTCCCTGGCGTATTCGCGGCGGAGGAAAGGGGGCAAAGTGACAGTGTGCGAGGGAGGCAACGAATGAGATCCGTAGAAAATTCTTTATACCGACGCTGATGGCCTCTGCGCGCTACGGTTCGCAGCGGGAAAAGATCCCGGTGCCTGATACCGAAGGACCGTGCATATCGTTTGCACGAATATCTCTGCCGTACATTGTACGTATACAAACTTATCGCGGCCCATTGTTACGATTCGTTCTTTTGCTACACTTTCGTTTTGTATTTTGATTTACCGGCCTCGATATGTATGTAGAAAGAAAACCAACGACCTCGTCCGTAAGAATTTTATTCCGCAACCGTGACTGGACTGCCCTTTATTCTACGACATTTTTTAACGACAAATGCTACCAATTTCAATCGTAACGAGAACGTTACGTAGGTATTCCGTAACATACGTACATATATGTACTTGCACACTCCGAAGATATACACGAAACTTTGTACCGTATCAGATTGTACATATTCGCATCTGTTTGGTTTAACATGGTCATCTTTAATAATTGTCTAGCGACGATGTTGAGACTATTGCACAATATGTTCCAAACATTCCAGATACATACATACATACAAGGGAGAGATAGATAACTTTTTGCAAAATGCTCATACGATTATCGTAACAAGCTTGAAAGCGTTTCGATTAACTTCAGCCAACATTGTGGCCAACACTGGTTTCAAACTCTTTCTTCAGAGATTCTCGATACCAATGCCGGAAGCGGAAGTACACCATTCTCGCCTCGCTGACTCTGATAAGCGGAGCAACTGTTACCTACACATAAATGTACTTTCCGTTTCCAAAATCCTTGCAACGTGTTGCACTGTTATTGGCATATTTCGTTGTAAAATTATTATATCTATTATTTGAATCTGTCATCCGTAATCTCACTTAGATATTAAGGGTCACTTTATTTTCATGGATGTACAAAATTAAATTTTTATAAATCCATTTTTCGAAATGATTGCTACGATATCTTAATAAGCAATCGTATGAATTATTTTAAGTTAGACAAATATCTAGTTTCGGTCAGTTTGATTTGATCCTCGTTCAAATCAGAAATAAGTCAATATTAAATTTGATTATTTACAAGTTCAAGAAACAGCAAATTTTTCAGCATTATTTTTTACTATTTTGCCTTCATTACCTTCAGGCAGCTTGAAATCATTTTTTTTTACTGTGAAAAACTGTTTTAAAAATTTTAAAATAATGTGGATATTAGAGTTGGTTTAAAAAGTCCAGTATCGCACATTTAGGGAAATACTTTAAATAATCTTATGAATAATATGATTGTAAAAGTCCTATTCTTCGCATCAAAATATTAATGCGTTACGTTAACGTTGACTATACATGTACATACGTGTCTACGATACGTGCTGTAACATAATTCGATAGACTGACAAAAATATGTATAATAAAAGTTTAAATAAAGAAATAAAAAATTATAGGAATGAAAATGTACCAATCGTCTTTTTTATATAAAATTTGTGAAATTATTATATTCGATTATAATTATTATATTTGAAATGAATCGATAACCCATAAGTTTGTAATTTCAATATGACCCTGAATTTTCATGTGTTTAGAATTTGTGGAATCGCAACTATGGATCTTTATGCTAATGTAGCTGTTTATAGACTAATTGATACAAATGGGAAACAAAACAATATTGTTTCCCCTATTGGGGGTTCTACATATTACATTTCAAAGACGCTAAATAGCACCACTACAGTTTTACTTCAGCATAAGTAGCAACATTACTTATGGTATGACCCAATAATACTACATTTAATCCTTCGAATTCGATGATAGAAAAGCTATCGAGCAATTCTATAGCGTGGAAAAATGAATCGGCCGTTCGAGCAGCATATATCGCGGCAAGTCGGTTAGGTACACGTATACATATAAATGTAAGGAAGAAAGGATAGAAGAATCGAGGGTGAGTTTGGAACGCGAGACACCGGTGGCGGTAGGGCTGGAAGCATCCGCTGAGGTGTGATACGGAACGTCGAGGGGGTACGAGGTGATATTTCTCATGAAACTGAACCGAATAAATTTTTAACAAAAACTGCTGACTCACTGCATTACGTTTTCTCCATTCCTTTTTTCTTTACAGCCAGACTGCTGCCATCTTTTCATCCTAGTGTCCGCCGCTTCCTTTCCCTTCAAGTGCCGGAAATATGAGAGGGTCCTACCGAAGTACCATCGTGCGGAGAAATTTATTTGCATGCTCGATTGTATATAACGTTCCTGAAATATTGAGCAAGCACCGTAGTAAAACGCTAAGGACAACGCCATTAACATCTTGAAAATTTCTTTTTACAATTTTCGTTCTCCTTGCGAATATTTCGGTTAAACGTCAACGTTTCCGTATTATTCTAACGCGAACGAGTTCGCGAAAAGAGTATTAAAGAACGCTGTTCCTCGACCACAACCATTTCCTTCGGAACAGCGGTATCAACGTGGTCGTAGGCCACGTAGGGGATGTAAAACGGAAACGCGGTTAAATCTATTGCAAGCACGACGTTACCAGGTTTATGTGTAGGTATGTATAAATTAATACGCAGACTAAATTCTCACATAAAGTCACGATTGATCTTCGAATCTTTCATTGAAATGTTTCGATTCGAATGCTACTCTTCCGAAACAAATTTTTAAGACAATTTCTTTCGAAAAAAAAACAGGAGTTTGCTTGCCAATGACAAGCTTTCGGGAACATACGTTCTCGGACAGAACGGTAAACTGTCTAGCGGCTGTGTTTCTGGTAAAACAAACGTTATTACGTAACCAGCCATCGGTTTTCGAAGAGAAGAGTTTTCCTCCGGAACCATTGTATTCCATACAAAGGTGAGGCTATTGAGCGCGTCCTTCGCACAGAAGTGAAAAAAAAGCGGGAAAGAGACGAGACACGGGGGAAGGTTGGAAAAATTTTCAACGGTGTAAAGTAGGAATAGGAAAAGAGCGATTCGATCTTCACCCTCGGAACCATTTCATTCCAGGACTGCGGCGGGGAATCTTCCGAATCGGGAAACAAGCGAAACGCCGCACCGCACCGCACCGGCCGAATGAAGAGAACGAAAAAGAGGGACAGGATTTAGAAGAGAGACAAAGAGGAAACGAGAGGATAAAAACCCCCTCGAGGTTCGACTCAGCATCCCACGATATCTACATCTATTTTTGGCCACGGTCAGCTGTAGTTGCACGGCATTAGCATAATGAAGACAGTTCGTCTCTTCTCGTTCTCTTGGGCAACGCGTGTCCATCTCTATCGCCTACTATGTGGCATACACGCACTCACACACGCTAACTATCTCTCTCTCTCTCTCTCTCTCTAGCCATCTATCTATCCATCTATTTCCTCTTTGACTGGTAGTGCTACGTTGAAATTGCATATCGTTGGAACATTGCTAAAAACGTGAAAAACTTAAGTAAAAATTGAGGAAACGCGCGAGTATGAAGGCAAATATATGGCTGATAAGAGATGAGTAGTTATCAGAAAAGACATATTTCAAGTTTCTCAATCAAGTTCTACGATGGTGCACGGATGATGGAAATGTTAAAAGATCTTTAGCGAAATGCGCGCTCTCTTTTATTTCTAGGCCAACATCGAAGTTAAAAGCATATAGCGTTTTGAAGTAAAATACGGGGAAAGTAACCTAATAACACATTCAGAGGATTATAATCACGCGTTAAGCTCACATCTGTGCAGAAGGATGATGCAGAATTCGGCGGATCGAGGCGAGCGCTGGCAAAGAACACGAAGAGCAAGAGGTCGAGTAGTTTGGAGAAAGGGAAGAGCGGAGGTAGCAGAAAGAGAAGAACAGAGATGACAAAGCAAGAAGCGTGCCGGTGCAAAAGAGTGAAGGGCGCAGGGGGGAGAAAACCTGCTCCAAGACGGCATCGTACTAACAATACAATAAGATAACAAGCCACGGGGAGGGCCCAGCCGTGCTAACCTGACTTTCGTGGATAACTCAGCGTGCTGCTCGAGCCCGTAAATACGCTCCACACACGATATTTTGTCCCCTCCTCCCATTCCCTCCCCCCGCAACCAGCCTAATCTTCACGAGAGAATACGACGGACTCATAATCCTCTCGCAGTGATAAAATTGCCCGTTATTCTGCGCGCGATCACGCCATCGGCGTCTCTTGGGACAAACATTCGTCGTACAAACAGTAATCCCGAATTAAACCGAAGCAGAGACGTTCCTTAATGTCGATAACTTATGCATTGTACGGATTTGTAGTTCTTGACGATCCTGCGCGTCTAACGCAACGAATACTGCGCCCATTTAATCAAATGTGATTTACAAAACTTTACTCAGATATAATATTGTACAGAATTTTGCTATAGGACGTATCAGAAAAATATATTTTCTCGTCGTTTTGTGAACAAATTTAAAGATATTTGATATCATATTCTCCGTCACATTTCCTTGAAAATAAAATTGTTATGAAATAATCTTTTACTTTACGGGCAATATATTACCTAGAATATATTTTTAGTCTGATTGTGAGAAATAAATACTCCTGCTAAAAGGATTGAGATACCTTTTGTTCTTTACATCGATACAGTTTCTTCACAGAGATACTCGAGTTTATAGGAATATTCTAGACTTTTTGATGCCTATTACACAATTCAAATATTGAAGTATCTTTACATATTCTCTCTTTATATTTATCTATCAACCCTATCGTTAAAAAGCTGGTTTTCTGTAATCGACACATTTTTCCTTGTGCAATCTGGACTACGTAAAAATTTATTATGGAAGAAATTTAGCGGTGCCTTATTATGTTCTCGCAGAAAGCTAGTAGGTATATATTTTATTAACTTTCCTGAGTAGATTAATTTCAATCATTATTAAATATTAATTATTATTAAACGATGCGGTGTCATTTGTCTTCATCAGCGTTCTCGCGGTCTTCCGGATTCGTATTTAATGATAGCAAAATTTTTGTAAATGTTTTTTAATCTCCAGTTTTACAATGAAATTAAGAAACTATTTATCTTGTTAATAGTATAATGATATTTTTACTAATTACACGACACTCTGTTAAAACATAAAATTTCAACTATCGAGGCATTAATCATTACACGGTGTTCATAAAGCGGAGATTATAAACGATACAGTTATAAGTCAATCGGGATTACGCTGGAGCTGATCGATTAATGGCGGTACACTTTACACGAGAACGAATGAGACCGCCGCATCAACGTCAATGAAATAAGCAATCTTCAACTATTTATTACGAAAACCAGTAATGATCGCTAACGAGCCTGCATGCAATAATTATGGATGAGCTCTCAAAGTACGGAATCTCTGGTACATTATTCCTCGTTAATTTTTCTTCCATTTAACATTTTACATAAATATTTGTTTTAGTAACCTTTATTCTTTCCCTTTTATTGTTTTAATCATGCATAACCTTTATTCCTCCTCCATAACTTAAAAATCTTGTATTCAGCTCTGTTGTCAGCTAACAAAATCATGTGGAATTTTTAACCTTTAATAAAACTGTACTATTGGTTAAATGTTTGTGAACCTAAATCAATTAACTTCTTGTCCATCCCTATTCGTTCATACCTACTGTAAAATTTATTGCATTTTAAATAATAAATAGTTTCACTTTACTAATTCCGATAATAATACATTTTCGAAGATACATTCAATTCTTTACCATTCATTTTCATGAAAACTGTTATTCGTACTGTTTATTTACAATTCTCCTTCCTAAAAAGCATTAAAAAAACTTCATTCCTATAAGAATATCGAAAGAAAAAAAGGACTCAAAATTCTGGGGGCCCAAAATTATATTTTGGGGGGGGGGGGGCTGAAAATTTGTAGTTCCTCCACTGCTCACTGTATACATATAAAGAAACTGTTTAAAAGGACTGTTCACTGCGATAGAAAATGCATGCATGCAGTCTTTCGAAACAATTGTTTTGATTGCGTTATAGAGGAGTCTACTGTACTCAAGTTTCATCGTAGACAGTATACTCCATGAAAGTAATCGAAAACAATTTGTCACTCGGAAGAAAATACTACGATAATAACCATCAAAAGTTTGTTTTAGTGTCGATCGATTTGGCATTCCTATATAAATGGTGGATAAAACCCAGGCCGATTCTAAGAAGAAGGCTCGTAATCATGTGGGGGTGGAGGGTTGCCGCTAGTTTAGCGTCACGATTAGTCAGCCCCTGCTAGACACCCTGGTGTCTTTTCTCCTACATTGCATATATACCTACCATACTAGCTCGAGTCGCTCTTTCTTTCGTGAGTCACTGACGGAAATTACGATCGATCGAACAAGAACGGAACAAACGAAGTAAGGTTGCGTCCCGCTCGTTCCAGCGGGAATCCTCCTCGTGTCTGTCTTATCGTAAACGCGTTTAGGACCCCGATGACACTGGATGACGGAACGTCTTTGTCGAAATTTATTCTCGCCACGTGTCCTCCCGTCGCTGATCTTGTTAGCACCAACGAGGATAGTGTCGATAGTCTTTTGTATACGCGAACGGAGGCAAAACTTGAACGAAATCTCACTCGAGCCAGGTACCTTTGAAGAAATTCTGAATTTCAGATTAAATGCTATTATTTTTATATAATCCTGCGTTAAATACCACGATCTAATCCAACATCTTTTTATCCTTTATCCCTTTTTATCCCCACCTTCTCCCAGTTTGAGAAAGCGTTTTATCGATCACTACACGGTGATATCATATTCCCTTCACGTGTCTCCGCGAAGACTGATATCGCTAGATTCGCCGAATACATACCGCGCGAAAGAGAGTGTTCCTCTTGTCCGAAGCTGACCCGAACAAAGAAACAACAGCGCTTGATCTCTCATGAATTTTCGTCAAGAATCTAGCCAGAATCTACCATGTTTTATCCAACAAACATCCAGAATGAACGTTGCTCTATGGAAAAGTCCCCCCACCCCCCCAAAAGAAAAGATGATTGGTATTCTCTAAGAATTTTGAGTCTTTCGTGTGACTGGCGTCCTCCCCGTTTAAATCTTTTCCTTTCTGAAATGATGATAAAGCGAAGGGGCGGTTACTGAATATTCACACGAAAGTCCGTGGCATCGATCGAAACAACCGCCCCCTTGGCTTTTTCTCCTCCCGAGAGGGGAGGGGACATTTGGTGCATGGGCAGGGGAGGGGTCGGGGAAGGGGGGTTGAATCACGGGAATTAATTATACTCTGAGCAAATTATAATCGATAATATCATTTTGTTTTTGATTTAGCTGAAATTCAGTTCTCTGTTATTCCATTACGTCTTACATGTAGAGCATCGAACAACTATTTGACTGTTTCTCTCGCGCGTTAAACTAAAAAATTAGGATAATGGAATCAGATGCAGTACCAACCCCCTGAACGCTAAGATTTATTTCTCGAAAATTCTCCATCTGTCGTGGATATGCTGTTTCATAGCCAAACTAAACGTCACGTCCTTTCTTCGATTCGATCGACCCCGTCTTTCTCTTCTTCTTCGTCTTCTTCTACTTCTCACACTCCGTCTTCTTCTGCTAGTTCTCATTCGATGACAGGAGTAATTACATTTTCATGTTGTTCCGACACGAGGCCGTACGTGACTGCAGCGAGATCAATTTGTCCCGAAGCCCAGCGTGTTCGCAATGGTAAATGTTATTTACTTGGAATAACGTCTCGGGAATGAAGAGGAAAAAGTTTAGGAGAAAGTAATGAAAACACAATTGGTACGGTGCAACATCTGCAACCCCTATTCGTTTACCTGACTACAAATAACAAATATGGACAAATATTTATACGTATACGGAGCATAATGAAACATTCTCGGAGCTCTTGATTTGTTCTGACAATGACATTTTTATGATTTTGTCTTGAATTACAGTCAGTCACCGAAGCGTGGGAGAAAACCGATATCGTTTCCGAATAATATTGGCAAACAGGGATCAGTGTTTGTATTGGTAATATTAATCTAATTAGCCAGCAGTATCTTGAGCCTTAACACTTGCAAAGGTGTCCACACCGAGCACTAAAAGCGATTAAAATGTTATAGCTTATAAAAATGACAAGGCTCTATTTACTTAAATGTTGTGCAATTTTTATTTCTATACTTGAATAAAATACTACAAATTATATTTTACAACTTTTTAACGTGGGTCTATATTGAAAATTTAAGAAATACGTTTTTTTAGATCTGTCAATTATACATATTTTGAAAATTTCAACAAAATCGATTGTCCGATCGAACTTCTTAGATTTATTATTAAATTTTTAATATAGGCCTACATAAAAAAGTTGTGAAATATAATTTTTGGTATTGTCTCTGCAATTCCGAAAAATTGCAATTAAAAAGAATTTTTACACGTTACGTAGCAGACCAAATGTTCCCAACTTCTAAAAAGATCCAAGTCGTGTCCGAGTCCGAATATTTAGGGGAGTCACTGTGTGCATGTATTTTTCTCTTGGATCTTCATAGATCCTACCGTCACGAGTTGCGCTGCGTTGCATCGACATTTAAGAGTGAACATGCATCTAGAAAATAATTTTACGTTACCTACCACGCATCTATAAAAATTCGTATTTTAGTTTACGAAAGCGCTGTTCAATTTTCATTATTATTATCATTATTCCAACACGTCATAGCATAGCAGTTCCCTCGCCGCACGATCACACTGTACACACGTACGAAGGCGTCAGCATAGTCAAACCAATTTTCAATTCCCAACTTTCGTTATTAGTGTCCGTCATCGTTACGCGAAAGATGCATTCGTTTCCAGTATTACTGGCGTCCATATGCACAAACTGATGGCTGCAACGTTCTGGCCGCAAAAAGATTTTCCTAAACGACGACTAGATACCGGGAAATCAATGCAGAATAACATTACACACGTGCACACGGCTGGCGCATATCCAGATGCGTTTACCGATGAGACATTTTTCTGCATAAAAGAACAGCTGTATACAAGTGCACGATAAACATGGAAAAACTATCAGCCGGAATATTTTATTTCGCGTGCTGTTGCATTAGATTGGAAACATTAGTTTGAATGCTCCACAATCCGATTATTTATGATTTCCTTTCCCTATTGAATAATATCGGATACACATTGCTGAATTTTAATAATAAACTGTAAACGTTATTTATACTCTTTCGTTTCATTCGAAAATGGAGAAAGTAAAAATGAATGTTAATAGATATCACTGACATTTAAATATTAGTTTTTTTTTTTTTAAATTGATGAAAAAGATAGTATTGATCATCTGAATTGAAGTGCCACAAGTTCGAATTTCGAGAATATTAATATTACCTATTTTAGAATATACAGGGTGTCCAGGAGTGTCCAGGATGGCTCGCATCATCTCCAACTATATGCCAAAATTTCGTTTTAGTAAAACTCCCATCATTTTTGAGATATTGATTTTTTAATTTTTTTTGCGAAAAATTTGACTTTGACTTTTTAAAATTGGCAGTAACCAAGTAATTTTTTGAAGGTGTTTTGTATTGCATTTTTATTTGAAGGTGTTTTCTAATTAACATTAATAGATTTCGTCATATTCAAAAAAATGGTTGCCAAAAAGAAGGAACCGAATCCACGAATCACTGGATCGTGAGATTCTGAAGATACGTGACCCTTATGCATCTGTCCAGTCCTTGGTCTCCGATCGCTTCCAGATTACTTCTTGTTCCACCAGTAGTACGTATTCAAAGGCGAGCCCATGACCAGTCTCAACTTCGATACTTTCGATCTGGTTTGGCGGGGTAGGTATACTCGTCGACGTCTAGCCGTCTGTTTGCAGATCACAACTAGCAACCCCCCGAAATGGTCGCGCACCTTTATTCATGCGCATAATTTCTTGCAGACAGGTTGCTGCAGGGGCTGCACGGAATTTAATATAAATCGAAAGAAAGATTGCCAGCCTACGTTTCCCTGTTCCTCGCGATAAGACCGGTTTTGGCGTTACTCCAGCCCGATGGATCCGTCTTATCTTTTTCTTAACCGGATGTGCTAAGACACCTTTCCACGATATATGTACCGACGGACCACACCGTCAATCTTTCCCTGCTAATGAAATGGATCGGTGAGTTAACGATGACGCGAGAACGATACCGGCTTGACCGTAGTTGCGAGTACATAAGTTCAGCTTGTAAACGAGATGAACGTGTTGGTTCGCGTTGAATTCTCTTCACACCGATTCAAACGGTTCACCTCTCGGTCGTCTACGGTAGAACCTCGCACGTTGTACGAAACGGGACCGAAATCGAGGTTGTGCAACGAAAGAGTCATGCACTTCTTCACTCCATATTTCCTCCAATTAACCACCACAATCCCCACCACGAGTTGTTACAAGTTCTACGCGAGCGAGGTTCTACTATCTTTCTACTTGGGATTCGAGACTTTTTGTTACGTTACGTAAAAATAGGCATGTCGGTTCCCTCCAATTCTTTTACAACAACTTTGATATTTCATTAAAACAGTTGTTCACCTAAATACGCATTAAATAATAAAGGTTAATTTCACTGGCAATTTTCGTAAACTGCTCAAAATGTAGACGCATATAGGTGTCTACGTACAACAGATTGAACCAGAATGTTGGTCACAGATGCAGGAGCAAACTGTTCTACCTCACCTATACGATCTATTAGACCTTTGCCAGGCTAGACGCCAGAAAGGTTACACAATTAGGAAATGGCTAGCGTCCAGAACTCTAGATACGCTTCTAGTAGCCACCTACGCCACCTTTCGCATTGTGTTTCCTTTCCTGTACCTTCGCCTACACCGTAATCTTTCTCCACGAAGAATGCATTATGGAAGTCGAATTTCAAATCCAATTTTTATTTCACAGAGTGCTTGTATTCGCGAAAATAAAAAGTAAGGTAAATAAAGGAGTAACAAAGGATAAACCAAAGGACCGTAATATCTTTCCTGTGCTATTTTCCATTCGAGGCTGTCTCTACCGACAAGCAGGAGTCACTTTCGAAATTCCAGAGCTTCGGCGAGCGATGACGTTGGTATTTACGCAGACGTTTCGACAATCGTACATCGCTCGGAGCGATTATTCGCGTACTCGCTGGTCGGCAGACACAGCGAGGTTCGCATAATCGCGAGGTTATGCACGTTAAGAAGGATGTGCGAGTTAACTTAGCTCGTTGCATTAACGGAGATGAACTCATTCCGCCTATTTCTCTTCGTCTCTGTCTCTCTTGGCCAGTACTCCATCGTCCTTTTTCTTGTTCCCTTCTTTGTCGATCTCTAACGCGTATCCAACCGACCAAATCAACTCGTACAAACCAAGCAAAACTTGCTCCGTGCCTCTCTGTCTCGTTCTAACCTTTTTCTCCTTATCCTGCTGCCTTGCCTTCTTCCGAGTTTCCTATGTTTCTTTGGGAGCATTTTTTTGCTCTCGCGTTTCACCCACTCGTAAACCTTATTCGTCCTATCCTTTCTATGACAGAACTAACGAACCTTGAAAATCACGTCTTGCGAGATGTTTGTCAGACTTTTCTGTCGCATATCCGATACCCCGCACCGTGGCGTGGTCCACCCTCTAGGAACGACCGAGGTGAAGAGAAAAGTACACTGACTCATCGGTAAGTTACACGAATCGACACTCGGACAAGCTGTACAGAGCGACAAGTGATTCCTCTTGCTTGTAGTTTGTGTCTTATAATTACAACTGCAACGATTACACTGTCCAACAGCCAAAAAATTTTTCGATTTTCTCTATGCAATTCTTATAGAGTTTTTCGCGCTGATTCCGAATCTGTTCTTCATTTTTCTCCTAGGCGCACAGTTTTTGAGAAATTTGAGTTTGAAAAAAAGACATATTTTTCAACTTTGAACAAATATTGTGATGTTATTATAAAATATATTGAATTGATCTTTACAGCAAAAGATTCATTAGACTTTCCCGAATACAGTGATATCCAATATTAATACATTATGATTGTTTAAACATGAACTCTTGGGAATTAATAAAAGCGTCTTGGTAGACTTCGGTAGTCTCGTGGGAACCTTAATGGCCACAGTCGCTACTTTGATAATCCCTAGTGATCACTTGAAGAGCCTATTAAATGTGTCATAGAAAATCGATATCTTTTTTTGACGCCTATTATCTTTACACATAAACTATTATGATGTGGTCGTTCGTGACCGGTGTTGTCTTTTATCGCGCCACCTATCCGTTTCACCGTTATCTGACCCTTTCGAATTTTTCAAAATGATGCAATAAATAAATCTCACCGAGTAAAATAATTTTCAGCAACTAAACAACCATGAATTAAATAATATTTTTTTAAAATCATTTTGCATAATAAAATAATATCATCGATAAGAATATAAATATTTTACTGTCATATCAACATGTTAAGTAGACAACGTTTGAGGTATTATGCGAATCCATAAATCAATTTTGTAAAAGTATAAAGAAATCAATAGTTTTCATAGTAAGTGAAGAAGCAAAACGATACACAGTGGCGGAACTACTTTTCGACTCTCCCCGCAAAATATAATTTTAGGCCCCCAAAAAGAGCACAGAGGTACACTGTGAATATCGCCAAAAACAATAAAAATAATAAACAATGTTAATTTTTATTTGTAATTTTCATAATAGGATTGAGATTTTCGCAAAAATATTCGATGGACGCAAAAAAGTATGTTTTTTTTGTCAGTATACTTTTAATTTAATCTAAATTAAGGATAATTTTAGTGAAATTGCAAGATAGTAAATGCAAAAATTTTAGGCTCCCTCCGATTACACCCCCCCCCCCCATCACCCTGCGTTATGCGGAGTCTTGCGGTATCGCAGTTCCGCCCCTGACGGTACAACGTTTATAATTTTGTGTCCCCTCGTGCACAATTATTAGCCGAAACGGTACTTTGTATTTGTCGAAAACCTAAGTCGAAATTGTTTGAGGTCGTTTTTGTCGGCGATACGCTCAACCAAACAAACCCGTTTCTTGAACCAAAAATTTCGCAGCCAATTTACCCAGTTGTCGATGAAATCTGATTTCGCATCTAACCTTCTACTATGCCTAGAGGGGACACGCTCGTACACGCGTGCGTATCGATCGTCCGAGCGATGCAATTCGCGGTGTGAATAAATTTTCCTCGATATTGTCCGTAGAAACATAAAAGTCTTTCTTAAACGTACTGCGCTAGCCAAATCGACTGCACAATATCCATGTTCTCGTTATTGCTTATGCGTCCCGCTGCTCGTATGGCCGGGAAAAGAGCACAGTATGCGAACTGACTGCGATACAAATTTCCCGACTCGGGGGGCAGGGGGTTAGACGAATAAAAGTAACGCGCGACGCTTTAAATCAAGCTAAACGAACTTCGTGTGGCGAGCCTTCGTCTTCGTCTTAGCGAACAACCGAATGTTGCCAGAAAATAGAAAACCAAGAGAAGGCAGCGAAGGAGGATCAATAGGAAACGCGAAAAATTTCATTCCATGTAGGTACCTAAAGAAAGGAATTGAAATGTGTGCATGTAGACGGAGAAACTGGCCAGTAATATAATGGTTTCACGAGGAGCAATGGTAAGTCGTTGGTTTCGTGACTGGGGGACCTGGAGTTCGTGACTCATTCGTGACTGGGATTGGGATCTGACCTCGTCGGTGCACGAGTTAACCATTACATTAAACTTCGAACGGTAGCTGAAAAAGGGCCAAAAAACCGGGTAAAGTCGCGTCCACTAGTTACTAGCCCGAAATTATCGCGGGAAATTTGCCCGATTATCGGGATAATAGAGAAAATTACTTTTCCGTCGTCTTTCGACGAGTGGCGAGCAGTCTAGTGGCGGAGAGATGAAATTGCCGGCGAACGATAGTCAGGATAGACTTTAGCGATTGCACCACTTCGTGTCAAATTCTAAATGGTCGAAAAAATGTTCTTAATTATTTTTTAAAGTAATTCGATCGACAGAAATATTGTACAATGTATTCATTAATTTCATGTACATAAGAAGCACTTCGCTCTTCCTTATTTTCCAATTGGTTGAACTAAACACTAGCAACATTTATTTTGTCTGTTTGACAAGATGTAGGGGGTCTCGTCCCCGAGGGATGTGTTATACCTAAATTCAATGTATCCGTTAATCCGTTTCGGTTAGTGCAAAGATAGGGGATACAGGATCCTCGTAGACTGGCGGGGGGGTTGCAGCTAGCTTTCCCGTCGACACTGACCGCTGGGGGTAATTATCGTGTCTCGTGGAAAGCTCTCACGCTCACGGTGAAACCCTTCCGGCTTGCAAACGCCGATCGCCGACCGCCCTTAAGGTATACCCTGCATCGGCGAGAGTCTCCGACAACAACCGGTAATTTTTCTGCAACGATCTGTACAACTCCTCTCGTTTCCCTCCCTACTTGGACGGTCCAGGGGTGCTTCGTTCGAGGACAAGCAGAACAAACAGGGCCCTTCCATCGGGCTATTTCGAAGCGAACCATGGAATGGGGTCAACTGTGAAAGTAGGATCACTCGTCGGGGCATACTTCGCCAGTGCAGCGAAATCGATTTTTGTAAGAAGCATCCTCTCTGTATTTGCACGCTTAACGTACACTACGGATGGTGTAACTGCGGCCAGGGCAAAGTCATAAGACGATCCGTTTCTACGCTACGTAAGAAGATCGTATAATGACATAGATCACTAATAGTAATAACTAGTCACTGGAAGAGATTCGTAATTTCTACGATAGCTGTTGCTAAACATACTGTAACATATAAACCTTGTCTTCCTTATTCTCTCATACAAAGTTATGTAATACGATCGGAATTAATTTACCGTCAAGTTGGCATTACATCATTGTATGTATAAATATAGTCAACTTATTGTTAGTTATATGTTATACATACGACTGTGACAGAACACAAGGTTGAACAGAATGTTCATTAAAATATCTAATACGGGAATACCAAGAGGTTTTACTTACTGTTGATGTGGGACCACTATGACAAAGTTGTCAAACTTCTTGGAACTGTTAAAACAACAATAAAGAATATCAATTAATAAGAATATTTGTTAAACGTTATCGATTTTTCCATTAAAAATTAAAAATACAGGTACAAATATTATAATTCTATTTCTGGTATTTTAAAATTAGGAGCACTGGCGTAAAGCTGCAAACATCTTGTGCTACTGGCGATAATTAAATAATAATATTAATATCGGTTCAAGAAAAATCATGTAATGTCGTGCAATAAACTTAGTTGTGAGAAAAACAAGAATGAACACTCGGCCATCGATTAGCAAAATCGATCTATTCAATATCATAATACGTTTTGAAAAATCATTATGTAAAAAAATAAAAATTACTGTATAATAGTTGATTAATTTTAAGAAAAATTATCAAATAATATTATCGATGACTATGTGTAGGGTGTAAAGTAAGACAGCGTCTAATTAGAGCAAGGAAGCTGACAACGATGTTTAAAATTCATGCGCCTATTGACCTTAGAATAGGTTCAGAGAACAGTGCCTACGTAGAACAGTGATTGCTTGTGTCAAGAGCCGTCACGAAGGGAATGCATAATAGCAACACACGCATCGGCTCAGGGCACATGGCTGAGCGTAATCAAACTTAATCATGCGCATGCTTCCTTAATGATTTCAATAGGTTTTATTAAAATTTATTTCCAGTGATTCAAAGGTACAATTATTCTCTTTGTTAAACTATTCGCGCATGTTTTTAGCAATCTGGTTAGACAACTTTTTTCATTTCTTCTTACAAATATTTCACAATATGTAAAATGAATATATTTAGTACGGTATTTGTATTTAAGTAAATGATAAATCGTACGCGAATTTAAATATAACTTTTCTATTATACTAAACTATACTCTCTGTGCCTCGCAAGAAGTCTTGCGGGCGGCACAAGGACAAAGGGGTCCTCGCTCACACCCAATGGTTAGGTTTTGACGTCACAAACTTTAGCTTAATCATTCGGCTAGAACCGAAAATGCGCGTGGAATGACCCAATCGGACGGCTCGCAACCGCATTCTTGTCGCATTCCTGCCAGGGGAGTTCTTGCGAGCCATTTAGAGTATATACTGTTTAAAACATAATATAGTAGACTATTTAAGAAGAAGGCTTTATAAAATTATGGTCATATATAACCAACATTCGTTGGCATAGTTAATAGTACTAATAGTGTAAAACTTTACAACCGAATACAGTAATCATACTAACCGAACTTACCAAGTTTAAACTTGTTCAAGAAAAATTCAGTTAACATTGTTTTGAAAATGTAGTCCTTATATGGAAAAAAACTTTAACGTTAGAATTCGCATATTTTAAAAAACTGCTGTATAAAATTTGTATTAAAGTTATTTTTAAAATAATTTTTACAACATGCACGTAATGTGGTTTCACACTAACGGTTCCGAAAAGATTCTTCGAGCACACGAATATTGTAAACGCCTTCAGTCGACAAACGATTTCCTAAATTCGTGTATTATTATTGCATTTTCATGTTCCTTACACAATGGCTCATCGTTAATGTGAAACCAGTGTAATATACATGGTGTTTGGCAACAAGCGGAATAAAATTTGAGGGATGATTCTCCATTACAATATAAGACAAAAATCGAGAGTAAAAGAAGACGATTTCCACTCTGGTTTTAAGTTATTAACCCTCGCGTTTCTTCTTACGGTTACGTCTCGAGCGACTCAGTCACCGTACGCGGCAGTAGAAAGTCCGTACTCGGAGGGTTAATAGTCAATGCAGTTCAACAGCGACACACGTACCAGCTGTCCGTCTCTGTCTTTCGCACGCAGCATCATTATTCGTGTTCACGGATCAAGATCTTTATTCATTAATAATTTGAAAATGAAGCTGAAATTGTAATTTTTTAATTCTTGATTTTTCTTTTATATTGTTCGAAAGAATCACCGCTTGAATTTTCTTCCAATTGTTGTCCCAAACTTAATCGGCCAAACTATTAGGATTTAATCTACACATAAAAAGAAGGAAACATTTTCTATAAAGTTTGTCAAGAAATGCCTTGTTACAGATACAAATATTGTATGTATAAAACGGGCAACCACGCATGTTTCATCACAGCAAATCTGTATGGTAACAGTTACGGATCGTTCATAAACATTTCTAAAATAATATGATACAATAAAAAAGGCTACCAGGTATTTTTAAACTCTCATTTCAAAATATTGTCCTACTAGGATACAAGCTTGATATCGGTGAACAATGGAATTAATTACAAAATGTTCTTGAGAATTTTGCTAAATTTCAATAACTGTGTTTTTGATCTTCTTTGTCAAGCTTGTATCCGATCATAAGGACAACATTTTGAAATGAGCGTTTAAAAATACTTGGTTATCATTTTTTATAATATCGTAATTTAATGTTATATATGTGTGAAGAATTATCGGCGCAAGGTTCGATCATTTAAAACAATTAGCTATGTTATGTTCTTTAAAACGTTACGATTTGGATTTTAGCAAACGTGGTCAAATAGACGTTGTACAGATTCACATCCGAATCGTAACGTTTTAAAGAACATAACATAGCTAATTGTTTTAAATGATCGAACCTTGCGCCGATAATTCTTCACACATATATAAGTTTTTTTGATAATGCGTGTTTTAATACGCGGATGGTAAAATCTGTACAGGGTGTTTCATAATTATATGTTGTGACTTCTCTAGCGTGATTCTCCATCTCTGGATCAGTGGAGATTTGTTAAAAAAAGTTGTCACAAAATTGTCTTTGACCTTGAATGTTAAGGTCAAATTTTTTTGTCATTGCGTCGTACAGTACTCATTGGGGGAACAAAAACTATACGATGCAATAACAAAAAATGTTCACAGTGAAATTCAAGGTCAAAGTTAATTTTGCGGCAAGTTTTTTTAACAAATCAACAACAAGTTTAAAGTTCCAGGGCATGTCACTTGGCCTTAAATGTTCGTTTTGTGTACATGTGAATTTTCAATACACGTTCGAACTTGTCACCTCTAGTAGTTACCAGTTTCATATATACAAACTTTATATGACATATTTTTCTTCTTTTTATGTGTAGATGAAACCATAGCAATTTGGCCGTTTAATTTTGGGACACCCTGTATATATTAGCTTTCTTACATATATAATTATATACGCATAATTCTTTAAATATTCTGTCCGAACTTATTTGGCACACGTTTCTCTTCTGATTTAATCTTTTCGATGATTTTTTGTTGCTGTTCTATCTTCGTTGATTTCATTCGTAAGTCCTGAAAAACATATATTATAATTTATTATATTGCATGTAAATTCAGTAATGTTTTAATATATGTAAAATAGATGTGCACGAAATTTATGAAGAATTTATCCCTATTATCGCGCAGTATACCCCTTAAGGAGCCCAGGAGTTCAACGATAAAACTTTTTTGGTTTTAATTACTGTATTATGAAACATCTACCAACATATTTATAGCATTAAATGTCTGATAAACCTGTAGAGGGCCGGACTAGTCGCTATAATCACCGGAGAAGCGAACTTGGGAATTTTGCGGAACATGTTGGTTGTATATACAGTGTGCCCCAAAAATATTGTTATTTCCTTGAAAGGAGTGACTCCTGAGGCGATTTGAACATATTTCCTTTACGAAAATGTTCTCCACAACTTTGTTTTCGAGTTATTAACGAAAAAAACAAAATGCGGCAGACGGATGCGGCTCAGCCAATGTCAATACTACACTCAGCTATAATCGCGCTCCGATTGGTCTATGTTTTTCGCTAATAACTCGAAAACAAAGCCGCGGAGAACATTTTCGCAAAGAAAAAAGTTACTTCAAAACACCTTAGAAATTTCCTTTTCCAACGAAGTACAACATTTTTGAAACGTACTGTACATAAACTTTTCATAGACAAAATTCAAGTTTTCAGTGGAAAAATACCGGCCCTCCAAAGGTTGAAATGATATCAAACATTACATAATTTGGAGCATATTCACAGTTGTTCATTTAGTATAGCGATTTAGTAAAACTTTAATTATCCGAACCGATGCTATCTTCATTCTTCGTTATGTACATAAATACGTGTTTCGCATGTAATAAGTAAAGATTTAACTTAGCAATGAGCTAAGTAACTGTTCTATAATCCGAACACTCATGTTCCACTGTTTAGTACAAACAATCGAAATCCTAAAGTATCGTAAATTAAACATATGAATATAATCCAAATTATGACGCGTTTAGTATTATTTTAATAAAAAAAAAAAAGTATGAGGAATATATTGGTAAAAGTTCGCTGATGTCAATGTTTTGTTTACTCGCTATCCTTTTCTAGCTTCGACACTAGCGGCAAAGATCAAGGAATGGTGTCTGTACACGACACGAGTCACATTTTGGTGCCGAAGTCTTTACACATATGAAGATATAAGATATATTTTTATCAGAAGAAATCATCTTCAGGATGATTAAACACACCTTTTCAAGTTGATTAATTTTATCTTTCAACTGAGATACGTGTTTGATTCGTTGTTTATGATTTTGATGACCGATTAGCCCGGCATATTGTTCACTAATCTCGTCGTGATTTTTTTTTAAGCGCGCATTATATTCAAGAAGCTTTTTAACCTCTCTATAAGAATAAAAACAAATTATATTATTTAAAGGATAAAATTTTTGAATAAACTAATTCATATAAAAGAAATATACTCTTCGGCTGCTTTTCGCCGTGCTATTTCTTCTTCAAGTAATTCGGTCTTGTCCTCTACATAATTACCCCTCTCCAAGAGAGTATTAGAAAGTTCTTCTATTCTGGCATTTGCCTAGAAATATAGTATTATAAAATCTATAATATAATTGTATTATACAACAATGTAGATATACCTCGCCTAAAGTATTTTCGTATTTTGCCGTTTCAGCTTCCAAGAATTTATTGACTTCTGTCAATGAATTTATCGCTACTTTACTTTTTTCCAACTGTAGATCAAGTTGACGATTCATTGTCTCTAATCGAGAAATCTCAATTTCTTGAGCACTACTTTTTTCCTCCAATTTAAGCAACATATTTTGTGTTTCGCGTAAACGTTCAGCCATTTCTTGAAGTTGATTTTTCATCTAATATTTAAAATTTAATATTAATTAGGTCTCATCTTGTAAAACCAAAACTTATGGAAAATATTTGCTATATAAACAAGTGAAAGCACCTCGGTATTTTGTGCATCTTTTATTACACAGTTTGCATTCAATTGAGCTGCTTTTTCTGTCTCTCTTGTTAATTCTTCAATTTGCTTTTCAAGATCTTGAATCTTTAAATAAAAATTACAATTATCAAATAATAACTATGTATATGTACAAAACATCATTTTCTCGTATTTACATGGATTTACCTTATTCTCACTAATGTGTTTTTGATTGGTCAATTCAGACTCTAATGTATTTATTTTTTCTATGAAACCTGATATGCGACTTCTGAGATCACTTTCCAAGTCCTTTCTAGTTTGGATTTCATGTGTTTTAGCTTCACAAGATTCTAGTAATTGTTTTTTGAGAAGTTCTACCTCGGAAAGATGTTTTTCAATATGCAGTTTTAATACTTCTTGCTGCAATTGGATCTACAAGTAAAAATTACAAATTATCTAGACATTCAATGAAATGGAATCGTTTTCTCAATTGCAACAAATAATTCTCAACCATAGATTCTATTTCTTTCTGATGCTGTTCTTCGGTTTCTGCTTGATTTTTCTGTAATTCCTCTAACTGAGACTGCAACTTTTGTCTCTCTATCTGCATATCTTGTATGTGTTTCACATGCTCTTCTATAGTTTTGGTTTTGTTTGAACATTCTACTTGTAAATCTACAAGCTCGTTCTCCGAAGTATATTTTAATTTTGTTTCTGCGGAAGGCAGAATAGCCCTTGACTTTACCTTTGTACTTCTTTTTGGTATAACAGTCTTTTGTGCAAGTTGAGGCTATAAAAATATGATTTCATGAAAAGGACAACTGATACCTACTTATTTCAAAGAATTTACTTACTGTCCTCAAGGATATATTAGATTGATTAGTACTTCGATCGCAAACTGATAAATTGCATTCAGTGAGAATTGTGCTTTTGTTGACATTAAATCTATCTGATTTATCTAGAGTAACACCTTTTATTGCACTATTAAACTTAGGATCATATGCTCCTGGTGGCGGTACATCATCTGTAAATATACATTTATATTAATGTAACACTCATATATTACAAACATATTTGTAAATTTATTCAATGTAAATACTTACTTTCCAATTCGTTAAATCGTTGGATCTTTGCTTTTGCAAACGACATCGTAAACTGTTTATAACACAATAATCTCCCTTCAAATGTAATAAACTGTGTAGTAGTTGTTACTGTTGTTACATTTGAAATGACGGTTATAGAAATGAACAGGATTGTTTACCCAATGAAGAGATTGTATTTGGTGAATGACCAATCAAGTTAAGGCATAGAATACGAATTCTATGTACCGCCAGAGGGGATACCTCTCTCTGATATAGTAAATCTCATGATTGAATTGGTAGCTCCACCCGCTCTACCACTGCATAAATCAGTCGATAATTCAGTCGACTGAAATCATGGATATAAGAATATAGGGATGGAGCGTGTCGCTGCGAGGTTGGCAAATTTAGAGACGGGGACGAGGTAAAATCGGTGCCTAATTTTCATTGGCTGTGTTCGGGCGCAAGCGCAGTACGTCATTATGTGGTCATTATGTATGCAGCGCCACGCATTGTACAGCGTCACATCTTAGTGACAATAAAAAATAGGTAGATCCACACGAGACTTTTTGCATGTCCAAGAGGGACTCAAATGCTACAAAACGTATATCGAATCATTTCTGTGTTCTGAAGGGGAGAAATTTTCTGACGCGAAACGTAACTAGTCTGCGCGTCGCGGTGATGGCTGATTGCGACGAATTTTCAAGAAGCTCTGTAAAAAGAAAATGAGGTAGGTTCTGTTCCAGACTGAAGATAATATAGATCCCTGTAAAAAGAAAATGAGGTAGGTTCTGTTCCAAACTAAATTAGTTGTAGGGGGCAGCACTATAATGGGAACGGCCAAAACCGGGGCGTGAGCACCAGTGAGCACTCTCGTATCCTCTTTAACTGGACGCGGTGCGGTATTTGAAAGCCGGGATAAACAATAAATATACACGATCATTTATGTAATTTAAAGCTTTATTTCATAATTATCTGATTTGAAAATAACAAGAGCTTGAAAATGAGTAAAGCACATCCTCCCGAACTTAAAAAGTAAGTCCGTAAAATAATCTGTTTCGTAATGTTGCGTACCCATGCTCTTCATACATGTAATGCAAAAATATTAAATAATTCTGTTTTATTTTAGATACATGGATAAGAAATTATCACGTAAGTCAAGTGAATTTTAACAATAATTAGTAAAGCACGTTTGTCAACAACGAAGATGATTGTATTTATAGGTTATGAACATCCTTGACTTTTTATTATTGCATGCTTTATTTACAATTTCTACAGTGAAATTAAACGGTGGACGACACGTTGTTGGTATTTTACGTGGATTCGATCCATTCATGAATATGGTGATAGATGAAAGCATAGAAGAATGCAGAGACGGTACAAAAAACAATATTGGCATGGTGGTGAGTTACGCTATACAGAATTCAACAATCGTACGATTTCCAATCATGATTTAATGTATATTTTATTTTTCCAGGTAATACGTGGGAACAGCGTTATAATGTTAGAAGCTCTTGATAGAATATGAGATCGGCTAACATGGAAATTATATAAAAATATAATTTGTATTCTTAAGAGACTAAGTAAAGGATTTTTTATATAATTCATTGATTTAATATTTAATCCTTCTTCTAAATAAGAACATGTATAATACGTCGCGGTTCATGACGAAAAATAAAACTTGTTATTTTAAATAAATGCTGCGATATTAAATATTTATTTATTACAAAAACTTTGTCTATTTATAAATACATCGATGAACAATATCTGTCACAAGTTACAATTAGGACGCATTATACTTCGCTTAGTACTTCTGTGATTACACTATTTGAAAAAATAATTTGTTTAGACATCCATAGTTGGGGAAATCTTCATGCGATCTAGCAGTAAATAATGATGTTTAAGTCTTTAAAATCTATGAAATTACTAGATCGTAATATGACTGTTTAGCTTCATGAATAAAAAGTCGCATAAATGTTATTGTCGATCAAGAATCGATAAAAACAACCAACGGAACAGATGTTACTCTCGCGTGTAAGGAACATTACAATTTAGAAGGCACGTGATATTTTATTTATTTCCTTTATCGAGGAACATGTTCGGGTGACATGAAAATTACCTTTTATCTAAGCATTCTGTGATGTATCTATTCGCTCAGTTTCCCTTTTCCTGGTCAACGTTTAGTAAAATCTGGGTATCGATTTCGAAGTTTAAAGCACTTTCTATAACAAGAGACAGGGCGATTCACCCTGACCAGACGTTCTTTGTTATTATTTTACATTGTACAACAACGATACTGCCTAAAATTCTGGTATATCCGATAGCAGTTCTCATATATCTATTCCGATATAAAAGTACCGTGTGTTCAATGTTGTTTCACGAAGTTGAACGTTTCTAAGAATAGATACTACGGGCAAGTAGTGTCTATATCATAGCATTCTACCTGTAACAATACATTCTCATAGTAAAAAGTGAAACGAAGGCTACAGCCTTCTATGGACAACAAAAAGTTCATTTTCAAACAATTCTATTGCAAGATTTTGGCCTGATAAGTAAGATGCTATATTACCCTTTTTCTGTGTCGACAAAGTATGTGATCTTGATAGAATACTCGAAGTATCTCTAAACATAAATCTATGTAAATGAACGAATGAATAATTGAACGAACGAATGAATGATTGAGTGAGCGAGTGAATACTTTTTAAATAACTATTCAACTAAATGTAAAAGGAACACAATGCAGCTCGTATGCGTCCATGCATAAGAAATGGCGTCTAACTCTCTCTTTCCATGCTAAAAATACTTTTTACCAGAATAAGGTGAAAAGATTAATTATTTCTCATCGAAGTTACCAGGACTGTGCGTGTTCAGATATGTGTGATTATATCTGTGTTTACTTACACAGTTGCAATAGTGTTAAATTTTTATGTGAAATGACAAAACTGTTACAGTGGAAAGATGGTCACGTATCACAGTTCGAAAATTCTTTTACTTACTCTTAAATGTAATTTCTCGTTTGATCATTAGCAGTGTTCCTTTTTTTCGAGCGTGTTGCTTTCTTGAAAAATATAATTTGTTAAATCATCATCTGAACAATATACTCGCTGTCTCTATGTATACAATTCATGTTTGAAAAATTTAAAAAAAAAAGGAACAGCCTAGTACATTTATTTTAAAATGTCTTTTTCCGTGCGGGATCTGCTACGTAACATAAAATTACGATCTAACAGTTTGATTAGGTGGACAAACTCGAACGAAATTCAACCGTGGGAAAGTAATAATCGATTAATCGTAATACTTATGCGTATTCTGCCGCAACAATCTCTTACTCGAGGTTCATAACAAGTATACTTTCAATCTGAATAATTATTTTCCTTTTCTCTTCAACGAACGGATACATTGGAATGTTTTATGTCTCATCATCGTCCTCCCTCTCCTCCTCCTCCTCCTCATTATCATCATCATCGTCTTCATGGTCATCGTCCAATTTTTTGTTCATATTGTCAACAGTGATCTCATTGAAATTAGAATTGTGTCCGTTCATTTTAGCCTTGTCCTTTTTCTTCACCTCTGCTTGCGAGCTGTTCGTACCAATTTCTGCAATGTCCTCCGCGTCGGAAACTTTAACGGATACGTTACCATTTTCAATGCTAGTATCTATTTTATTTACAATTTTCTCAGTCCGATTGTGCACTGTCACGAAGTGTTTGACCAACTCTTCCTGCCTCACTTCGGCATGACACAGAGTGCACGCTACCTTGCCGTGTCTCAGTTGCCTGTGGGACGTCAAGTCCTTCATGGTTGCGTAACTCGTGGTGCAATCCAGGCACTGGAACGATTGTTGCTTCATCTGGTTCTTCTTCAAAAAAAGACTGATCCTCGGGCGACACCACCTTCTTGTGATTGAGTACCCTGTGCGTCCTCAGCTCGACATTATCGGCGAACGACTCTTTGCATATCTTGCAGGAGTACCGCGCTTCGCCGGTGTGCATAGCGACGTGCATTTTGAAGTACCAATCGGTGCTGAAACACTTAAGGCAATACTCGCATTTGAACTCTTTCTTTTTAAGTCTGCGCTTCTTCCTTGGACTTCTTTTCCGCTTCTTATGTGGACTATAGTCGCGCGGAATTTCGACTTTCGATATCTTCCGCGGAATCAGAGTTGGCTTTGGTACCGTTATCGATTGCTGGGCAGCCGACTGTTGCGGTACCGTCGACGGCTGTGGTATCACCGACGGCTGCGGTACCATCGACGGCTGCGGTATCGTCGACGGCTGCGGTACCGTCGATGGCTGTGGTATCGTCGACGGCTGTGGTATCGTCGACGGCTGCGGTACCACCGACGGTTGAATCTGCAGCGGATTCGCCAGAGTCAACGGTACCGTTTTTTGCTGCATCGGCTGCTGATTTGTTACGGTCAAGCTCATCGCTCCTAGTTGCACAGCCTGCGGGTTCCCTAAGGACAACGGTATAGACATAGAAGGGTCCGCCATGATGCAATACCTGGGTACACCCTGGGTCTGATGCAACAACGACGGTTGAGTTATCAAATTAGTTATAGGCACGACTCGGATCGGTGTGAGCACCGGTTTCGACTGGATCGGTGTGCTCATAAGGTGAGATTGCGTGAATAGTATGTCGTTCAACGTGAGAGGCTGCGAACCATGCGGCGTTGTGAATGTAACGTATTGATTATGAGCTAAAGGAACAGAATTGGTTGTAGCGATAAATGGTGAGTTCACAGCGTCGGGCGTGGCTACCTGCATGGGGGTAGTCATGCCGTTTTTTGTTCGAACACGGCGATTTACCAAGAACCACATTTTGCGGGGATAATACCAACGATAGATTGGGTAAAAGTCTTCCAAAAATGCTATTTTTAGCGTTCATTTGCGGCTGCGGTTGCGGCTGCGGTTGCGACTGCGGCTGCGGCTGTTGTACGGGAACTGATTTCGAGATAACAATCAACTCCTCGTTCTTCTTCAATGTCCGCATCACCGCGGCAGGATCCGTGTAGTCTTTCCTACTCAGCTTGGAAGCCTCAATTATCTGAATCTCTCTCTCCCGCATTCGTACTTTTAATATTTCAGCGCCGTTCGACTCGTTATGCCTGTACTCGTTCTTCCTCGTGCAGTTTTTATGGTGTATGCGACATCTTCGCGTCTGCAACTCCGTGCCGCAAATGTCGCACGCTTTCGACCGGTTGCACCTGTACAGTCTCACCATCGCTCTACGACAGCGATCATGGTCGATGCTCAACGCATCGCATTTCTCGTTTTCACAGTGCTTTGCCACTGGCGCGGTTATCTCATCCTCTTCTATGTTAGTCGATATCAAAGGCGACGATCCGTCTCTGTCCACGTACTGTTGCACAGCCACGTCGCATACTATGGTCTCGCACGGTTCGTAGTGTCCGCAAGGCTTCATCTCGGATTTTATAGGCACTAGCATAATTTCTGATTTACCCTTCTTCTTAGAAGGTAGAAGATTCTTATCTTCCTCGTTCCCATCTTCATCGGGTAGAATCGTTGTATTTAATTTGGTCTTTGATTCCTTTACATCTAAAAGAGCGTTGTTCATCTTATTGGTAACTTTGTTGCGGTGGGGAAGCGGAGTAGCGTTCAGAGGGATCGCTTTAAAAATTATATTTGGTTGGTTCAGTAGTCTTTTCACCGGCTCCGACTTCAAAACCTGCAAACGACCGGTGTTAGAAAAAACTGAGGCTTCGTTCGAAGCTCTGTTAAGAAATTGTGACACAAAATACGCAGCGCCAAGGGAACAGTAACAGACATCGCCATATAGCGAACTTTGCAGAGCGATGAATTCTACTCTCAACTTATTATCGGGATTATTAACGACTTCTGAGAGTGCAAACACCGTTACCGACTATCTTTGATAATTGCCACAGCATAATTGACCCGTATTGCATCGCAGCAGCTGCAAATCCATTACTGCTTCGAAATTACCTTGTTCCGCAATTTTTTAGTCCAATTTTGACTACAATACTCTGTACATTGCAAATGCCAAACTCACGTCGGACAGGGAGGTCGTCGCAGTAAAATCGGTGGGACACATCGCAGACGTGTTCAACGGTTTCGAGGCAAGATTCGGCAGCGTCGTTTGTGCCATTTTCGCAGCATGAGAACGGAAATCTGTTTACACCCTGCAACATCGAAGTAAAGCTTCACGTTCGTGCAACGGTTCGCCATCGACTGTCGCAAAGTAACGCGACGTCTTCGCACGATTTACTCGATAACAGCAACGCGAAAGCGCTTCGTGCGAACGGTTACGAGTCGATAAAAATTTTCACGATTTCGGGAGAGATCGCTATCCCCGAGAAACTATTCCCCACTTGCGAGAGAATTGTTAGGTTATTGGCTCCCTGACAGACGAACGTTCGCGCATTATCCGACGTCCCGAGACTTTCGGAACATTTTTGCAACGAAAACGCTCGCAGGTTCCTCGTGATGTTGTCACCGACGAGAATCGATAAGCGTATTAATTGGACCGACACTTACTGGCTCGTAAATTTATGTTCGTCGTGAACCGAGATCCATCGTCGCGAAGCATAGGTACTTGGCGAAACATCGACGGCCTCGTCGATCCGGGCTCCCTTCTACGTTTTTAAGGAAAACATCGCTGATTTATGGGGACGTACGTTTCCACTCGGAGCAAGTGCGTTTTCGCTTCTCTGAGGCGATACTGTTTACAGTGCTATAACGCGGAAACGTAACAGCGAGTTCATTCTTTATAGACGTGTGCGGACAGTCTAGCGAACGAACCTCATTGGCGGGAAAATGTGGTAAGGGGAGGTTTCTCCCACTTGGTCGACTGTTCGATTAGCTTCTTTGATATTTATATTCTTTTTTTTTTCTTTTTAAGTTGATACAAAGGGGAATACGCAATAAAAAAAAATATAGCCAATTCGTATAACGATTAAATTTAGCGAGAAATATTTTAGCAATTTGTTACGGAAGAGGGTAATTTTCTAATAGAATTTCGGTATCCAATATTCGATTATGAGTCGCGGTTCGCGATTAAGTTTTCAATTTTAACCGGCGTGTAATCGCAGTTAATTGAGATGGACATTCGATCATCGACCGGATCGATGAGTGAACGAGTTATCGAATCGGTCAATTGATTCGTATAGCGATCGAAATTGTCTTCGCTGAGAAACGATTTGTTAGCGAGCGCGCTTGCATCGTTTCCATATAAAAATCAGGTACAAAAATTGTTTCTGCAATATTAATTAAGCACAATTTTCTCGTCTATAATTGACGGAGCAATTTTGAACGATAACCTCTTCTTCTTATCGAACGAAAAATTAGGATTTACGACCGACTCCGTCTAGACTGTCTTTCACGGTATTTGTTTATGCTGGGAGAACGACACCGCGGTGTTTGTGACGCGTAGAAAATATATATTAAACAAATAGCAGGAAAGATTTCTATAAATGATCTCGATTATAAGATTCTTCGTTGATTTAATGCAATTTCCATCTGCAACAGCTGCGCGTGCATGCATCCACCTTCCAGCGTGACCGGCTAAAATGAGTCAGACGATCGCATGCGTGGAATAAAGAATTTATTGTAACGTTACCATAGACTGGAAAATGTACAAGTTTTAACACAACGTTTACGATTTAAGTAGTCTACATCTTGGCCTTTCGAACGCGCAGAAAACGCGGTCCGTCTTTGGTACCGAACATAACTGCAATACAATGGAATGATGTTGTCTGTTTGACTGTTTGTGGGTAGGCTGCAAAGTTGACGGGCAACAAACGATTATTGTATCCGATTCGTTTATTTCTCGTTGACCTGTTCCTTCGCGAATCTCGGTCGAACTTTCACAAACAACAGTATTCGTCCCTCCTGATCGTTGTTTCAACTATTTTAAAACCCCCGGTCGAGAGGTCGATCGATCGGAAATGGTCAATTTCGAGAAAGAAAACGGTCCAAGGCTCTGCTCGAAAAATCGTCTGATTGTCTTTACAGCGGAACAAGAAGCGATTGCAAAAATGACACGCGGACGCCGTTCTATTTTATTCTTTTTTTGTTGTTGCTTTTTCTTTCGAACGTTCGTTGAAAAGCTTTATTGAACCCGATAGTCGCGCGGCTACTGAGAAGAATTTTTCTTTTTTTTTTCAACGCATCCAGACGTACTGTACATAGGAACTGTGATAAATGAAAAAAAAGCGAACAATCGTATACAGGTGTGGATCGTGGATCGCGAGAGATCGCTCTGCTCGAACCGGCGAATGCGCAAAACAGGTTGCAACCGTTCAATAAAACCTTTTCCGCTCTTTTTATTTTCTTTTTTTGGTCTGTCGCGTGTTCTTCCTTCTTGTCTCTTTGCTCTTTTTTTTCCTTCATCTCTCTCGGCTTTTCTCATAGTTTTTTTTTGTTTTTTTTTTTTGGTACAGGCGAGTCTCACGCGCTTAACAACAAATCGAACTTGACACCGTTAAAAAGCTAAATGCTGAGAAAAGTCGCATCTCGCGCGCGCTCCGTTACAGGAGTCCGACCGCGAAAGTGAACTTTTGCGAGCACGAAGGTACGTTGTATAAAATACGGCTTACGTCTATGTTACAATATGCACATTATTTACAGGTTGCTCAGTCAAATAAATATCTCCTCAAAGGTTCGTTTGTTTCTTTTGTTTTTTTTTTAGAGTCTTTCCGTTTCTGTCGAATCCCATGGCGGTGTCTTTGGAGTTCGTCGGAACATGCAGCGGATCTTGCGGCACCTAAAATAAATGCATTAATCGTCGTGGGACAAAGAAACGCTGGACGCGGTTCGCAGTTTTATTAGGCACTCTGTCCTGTTCTTTCCGAGTCGTTCGCGTGTTGCTTCGTTCGAACATATACGAACTCAACGGAACTCGAAAAGCAAAAGAGTCCTCGCGGTTGCTCGAACGAATCTTCGGATCTCTCCCGCAGGCTGTCGAAGAAGAGATCTCCGGTTCTCGGAGGCTGGGGAATCTAACGATTAGTCTTTGGAAAGGTGCAGAGCTCTCTTCGATATGATTTTCGTCTCGAGACTATAATCCGCTCTTGAAAACTCTATCTTTATAAAACGATAAATTTTGGTCGAGCGTCTCTAATCTGCTATCATCTCATTTTTATTTCTCTCGACAGGCTGACTGCCACATCGGTTCTCGTCGAGTTCGGAAAGTCTTCGTCTTTACGAATCTATCGACTCGACACTCGATTCTAAAGGTGTTAAATACGTAAATTCGTAATTAATTGAACAATCGGCTGAACACGGTATTCGCTCAAAATGGGAATTGTGGGAGCACGAGGGACGTACGAGGGTTAATTTTTATTATACATTCGAGCAGCATTTTCGTTAGGATTCCTAGGGAATGGCGAAAGGAGCAATCACCGTGATCAATTTGAAAATTACTTTACGGAATTATCTCGGGATCACGATTTGGCAGTCAACGTGTCATCAGTCATCACCCACGCAGGGTGCAATGTTTCTGTGCTATTTTTCCTTCGTTACACGTATATCACAGAGTTGAAGAATTTCTCTCGCGGGATTTCTTTTGAAAATAAATCGTTGCTTACTTAGTCATCTCTCGTTCGTTAAAAAATTCTCTCGCGAACAAACGTGTTCATCGGTCGTTAGCGTTGCACGTGGTTACGGATGATATCTCTACAAAAAATATTAGAATTTTTAAGTAGCTACTATGTACACCGGTAGAAGATACAAAATGTTCCGGAATACGATTTTCTCGAAAAGTATTCTGGCCACATTTTGCACGCTGCCATTACGAGCTGCTGTCGCAACGAGACCGAACACCTCGATCCAGCTATTCTAAAGTGGCGAGGACCCTAACTTCTACACCGATTTCGACGAGCCTTTGTACAATGATCAAATATAAGCCCTGAACGATGCGTACGGAATACTAGCTGCAATTATTTGATAGTTTCGAAGACACGAACGATCAAAGTTACATTATTAGGTGCATAAATTAATTCGTGGCCCCTTCGTTCGCGGATTTATCGATTATTTACAAACAATTAGAATGCATTCTATGCTCCAAAATAGCCTCCATTTTCTATGCATTTACTTTTATCTTACAATTACAATAGTTCATCTCCAAATACGATGGTTGAAAGATTCGAATACAAAATAAAGTCACATATTGATTCACCGCGAGAGAGCCAACAATTAATTTTCACACTTAAGAATGTAGCATCGACCAAAAGCAATGTGTCCGGTGTCGTCCAGTAGACTAATTCGTCTAGATATTCGAAGAACCACTGGGACCAACATCCGAACAAGTATTCTACCTCGAGAGTATTCGACGAATGAAACGAATCGTAGGTGCATCGTCAGGGGCTCGCAGACTATCAACGGTGAATCGGCAGCTCGTCAAAACCGATGGGCCCCGTCTCGCAAAAAGTCCGCCGTAATACGATCTACGCATCCTCTTTCGCATCGTCGCACAGTGCGCGCAAGCACCCGAAGATCCTCGACCAATCTCGTCCTAGAAACACGGTTCTCGAGCTCCTCGCGCCCTCGACGAGTGAGTCGCCGACAGACTAGATTTATATTTCGCTTAGATCCGATCACGGGGGGATCTATTTTTTCGCCTCGGCGGTCTTCGCGAGTGTCCTTTTGTGCACGCCGGCGGCGACCACCGTCCTGGTTACGTTCGCGTTCTTATTGGCCTCGAACTTCTGCTGAAGCGAGGCAACGTTCGACTTCCCGGTGGCGGCTCTTTGAACCGCGTTCCCCTTGGTCTCGGTCTTTGTCTCGGTCTTCGGGGCCACCTTGGCCTGGGCGACCTTGGAGACCGGCTCCTTCGGGGCCAGAGCTTTGCCCAGGCTCGCGTTCCCGCTGGTCGTCGGCGACTTCTTCCTTTCCGTCGGGGCGGAGGAGGCCGTCTTGGCGATGGAGAGCGACTTCGGTCCGGGTCCCTCTTTCGCCGTAGGACTCTTCGCCGCTCTGGGCAGCGCGGGCACCTTCTGTTGCACGCTCTTCGGCTGGAAGCCGAGCTTCCCGCTGCCGCCAAGCACGTCCGGCGACTTTGTACTGATTTGGTGGTTCGAGGTCGAACAGCTCGACACCACGTCCGGGCTGTTGAACTTACCCCCGCTATCCTTAGGGCTACAAGGCACAGTTTTCGAAGATAATCTATTAGAGGAGTCCGTCGATCCCTTGGAACTCGCGTCGGACGACTGTTTAACGGTCCTCGACGAGTTCTCGGGACCCTGTCTCGCGTCCTTCGACCCCTTCGCGATGCCAGGAGGCGTCTTAGCGCGGCCAAGAACAGGCTTGGCCGGCTGCTCCTTACCATCCGCGGCATCCTCTCCGGTGGTCTTCGCGTTCGTCGCGACTCTCTGAAGCGGCCTGGTCTTCGACGAGATCGCCGGCTTAGGGGGTTCGACTTTGCTGCTCGGCTTCATGCCCAGCTCCTTCGATATATCGTCGTTCAAGTTAGGGTTCGACGAGTTCAAGGACATCAACTTGGTCTTGTCGAGCGGCTTCGACTCGACTTTCTCGGGCTCCTGTCGCGGCACGTTCAACACCGACGGATTCAGGTAGCCCGAGCTGGTCGTGGAACTGGAGGAGTTGAACTTGCCGGATGCGGAGTTGGAGTAGATGCTGCCGGGCGATTTGTAGTGCGCGGAGTTCGCGTAGGCTCCCAGCGAACCGTTCGAGCCCAGCTCTTCGGGGCTTTTGCCCGCTTCCTCTTTGTTCTTCGACTTTCTGGAGAGGGTGGCCGTCGAGTAGATGGAGTCGAAGTTGCGGTTCGATATCTCCGAGACGATCTCGGACAGGAGGCCCATCGACTCGACGTTGGCAGGGTTCGCGGACGGTTCGACCGGCTTCGGTAGCTTGTACTCGTTGTCCACTCGCTCCGGCTGGGCGGTCTTCCTCGCTTTTTCCGGGATCGTTTCCTCGATTACCGCGTAGATATTGTCGCTGGTAGGCGACTCCTCTGTAATCTTCGTCAGGGTGGACTCGGGGACCAGGTTCATGCAGTCGTCGTACACGTCGTCGACGATTTTCGCGCTCTTCACCTGCGGCGTCTGATAGCCAGGCAATCCTGGGATCTTACCGGTCTCGTTCATCTTCTCGGGGTTGGGGACAGTCGGAGGCCCGGGCGGAGGTGCCGTGGGCCTAGCGCTGGCAGGGATGCTGGTGGGCCTCTTCGCCGGCGTGGTTTGCCTCATGGAGCCAAAGGTCTGAATGTTCGGCCTCGGCGTGACCTTGCTGTCCCTCATCGACTGAGCCCTCAGCACCACGTTCTTCTTCTCCGCGTCGGAGACCACCGGTATCGCCGGGGTCGGGATCTCTATCTCTTTCTGGGGGATCGGGTTCGATATCTCCAGGTTCCTCAGGATCTCCTTGTTCGCCAGCTTGTTGGCCTTCTGGTGCTGCAGTCGGGGCAGCGAGTTCGTGTTCTTCTCCTCCTTCTGCGTCATCTGCAGGCCCGCCTTCATAATCCCGGAGCTCGGCCGCAGGATAGAGGCTATCCTGTTCAGGGTACCGCCTTTGTCGTGTCTCTTCTCGGGCTCCAGGACGTTGGTCAACGGTGTGCTGTTTGGCCTCTGGAGACGTTGCAGCTCCGAGCAAACCGGCGGAGCTGGCGCTGGTCTGGTCGGAGCGTCCAGGGAAGGTCTGACCGGTGGCTTGGTGGCTACCACCTCGACCGAAGTGCAAGTTGTCGCTGCTAAAACCGGACTGCTGATCGAAGGACGACCCGAGTTCAACGGTGGCAAAGCCGGGGCCGATGGAGCTTCGTTGTTGTAGCTCGCGGTGGACGAGTTTAGGATGGAGTTTCGCGGCGCGTTGCTCTTCGGCAGCGTTCTGATGTTCGTTTTGATCGCCACCGTGGGGATCGTTGGCGGTGGTGGCGCCGGCTTCGTCGGCTCGTTCGTCTTCGGCTGGCTCTTGATCGGCGTGATCGAGAACCCTTTGAACTGGCCGAACAGATTATTGTTGTAACGCTCGTCGGCCTCCGGCTTCGGCAATAAGCTCGCGCACGCCGGGTCCTGGCTCAGGCTCGAATCGATCGTCTCGATCGTTCGGGGCAACGGGCTAGGACGATCGATACCGTTGTGGCCCCGATCGCTCCTGAAAATTTCAAGCACAAACAACGAACAATCGCGAGTGCACTTTCTCGAACACTCTATGTACTTCGAACGGTTGCATGCACTTTTTATTAATAAGTCGCGTGCATCGCGCGATCACACACAGGCACACGCGTGCGAGAAGGTGTTCGGGCTGGTGCATATGAGATGGCTCGATTGCCTGTGCGCCTGTTGTTATCTGTTATGCGAACGGTCACCGTTCGTTGAATGGTCGTTAACGGAGCTGTCCCGTTGTGCACGGACTATTTTCTGCATCGTTTTTTAGAATCTGTTCTTGGAATATTTTTGGTCGAGGCTGAACGTCTGTCGACAGAGGGGCATTTGGGCTCAACTATTTTGTAGAACGGTTCAAGAATTTTTCCAAGAAACTTAGGGATCGGATAGATTGGCTGTCTAAACAATTTTTATGTGGAACGGTCTTGTAGAAACCATACGCAAAATGAACGAAGTGTTCGAGCAGTGATAAAATATAGCCATATATCTTTAAAAATGTTCATCATTTCTCACGAAAAAGAGACACTCTTCTCGAACGAGAACATTTCAGAGATTCTGTATACTACAAACGATCTAATAAACATGGTATCGGAAACCACGTTGGAGATATTGTTTTCAAGATGACAGAGAAGAAAACGATGGAAAATACCACACGCGAGTCTTTACACATTTGAGAAACGCAAACTGTGATTCAGGGATTCGAAATCCATTGTCAAAAGTGTATTCAAGTAGCCGTAGCAAGCTTGAATAAACACCTTGTACATCTTTCACATATTTCACATTTCATATGCACCATTCTAACAGTAGTTTCGGGAGCGACTCTTGGGGAAACACGCATGCAGCACACACACGCATCAGAGAAACTTGCAGGAAGATGTAGTTAGTGAGAGATTAAAGTGTTAGTCGCAAGCTCTTTGGAAGAAGGAAGTTCGTAAAAATATATACAATATACAATACATATACATATATATGTATCTGTTCTGCTTTCGTCAGATCGGCAGACCGAAGAAAATTCGATACACTGGTCCGTGTAAAATCATTGCGTTTATTGAGAATAAAATCATGTACAAATCCATTCTGCTTAAGTGCGAGCGACTCTGTGCAGTTTTCTGAGATTCCCTTCGAGAGAGAGAGAGACAGACTGTATTTGTTGTTCCTCGTTCTTCGTACCTTCTTTTGTTAAAAAGATTATTTAAAAAAAAAAAGTATTACGTGGTCGTTAACACGTGGCCCCAGAACACCGAATCGACTCTGGTAGAGCCGAGTTCGGCGAACCACTAGATGCAATAGTAATCGAGAAAAATAAAAAAAAAAACAGATCCACACATGCTCATGCTCGTGTCGCAAGTTCTAGGCATGCTCTAAGTCCACGGGTCAGAAACCTGTGCTTTTGTCGAGCTACTTCTAGCTAAATAGAGTATTATAGATTAGGTCGCCTTTGCGCACAGTGCGATAGCTTTTGACTACGTCCATTACTAATAAAATACTCGTTTTCCTTAACTGCAGCAATCATTCTAAACAATAAACTATAACGATCCGTGAACAGACTCGGAATGATCTATTAGATCGGTGGACTTAATAATAACGATATGATTCGTCGAGGAATATTTTCCTTCTATTTGTTTCACTTAACCATTTTTGAACTGCGGATAATGGTGATACCGATGAAATCGATAATTACGTAACTATTTTCTCTTATAATTAATGCACAATTAATTTTACAATTGTCTGCAGCGAAATTACTAACATATCGCACTGTTCGGCAAAGCGACGATCGTTCTATTATATTATCACCCACTTGCTTAATACTTTTACACGACGTGCACACTCTAAACATCTAACATAATAATATTAATAATAATTATAATAATATCCTCGAATTGCACGATGCGCGATTGTGTCGCGTCACTTGAGCATGAAACAACGACGAAATAAGAATAAATAAACTACACGGTGAGCGCGCGCACGCGCGCGATCCTTCTAATATCTCTACGCGATAAGTACAGAAAGATTCTACGCATTTCCTGTGTTCGGCATGCTCGTGCGAACACGATCGTGCCTCGATAGGATATAAAAATTCTACAACGGGACTCCGTTTTAGTCGTCGATTTTATCTAGAGAGACAGAGTCCCGCGCCATATATATTGTATATATGTATGTATGTGTATATACATATATATAATCGTTAGTTCCGTTGTTACAAGTATAAAAATCACAGTGCAGCCGTACTCTATCGTTTGGCAAAATGAGTCGATTAGTGCCGCCACCGTTACTGTCAACCTTGCTTTCGTCCTAGCGCGAAGATCATGGTCGAGATTGGGGACATGGGTCGCCATGAACTCGGCACTAAAAGGAAACTCTTCGGGGTATTAACGCTTTATCTACCGGAATTATATCAACCCTCCAGATACACCTATTAACGCTAGAAGTATCGTTGTACTATGCACAAGGTTCTTAACGCTAGGTTTACGCAGCACTAAAAGTGACTAATTTACATTATTTCATAAAACTAATCGGAATGCGTCAATCCAAACTTTCTATAATATATTGTATAAAAATAACGAGACTTCGGAAAGCAAGACTTTAGTTAACTTTTATTTCAGCAGGAACTCGAGTGAATTGATCGAGACAAAGTTTCTGAAATTGAGACTTCCGTTGAAATGACATTTCTGGAAATCTTTATAATTCTTAGCGATACAGTGAAATAAGTAAATTTGAGCTGTGTCCTTTCGATTTCTCTGATAGTTCTAGCGTCAAGCATGTACTTGTACAATTAGTTTTCGCTTTACTTGCAATGCCGAGATGTTATGATGCGAAGAAAGATATTAAAATGCACCGTGAACCGCCCTACCGATTAAAGGTTAATCGGCTGAACCCCTTGCCATACAATTCTGCATAATTGTACAATGATCCCAACTTCTCTGCCATTAATAATTTCATAGAGAAAAGCAGAGAATTTATATACATTAATGCTTAACTCGGAGCTACATAGCAAGGGGTCGAAGACCCTGTTTGGAACAATTTCCAGGGATGGAATTAGTTGATCGACCCATAGAGTTGCATTGACCAACCGAGCCGGTAGACAACGCGTTAATGTTGCTAGCAGGACAGAGAAGAACATTATTAGGACTTCGGGACCGATCTGATCTTTGGCTTGAGGCTTTGGTCGGGTGCTGGCGGAGGAGGAGGTTTTTTATTGTAAAATGGAGCCTGGATCTTGACGCAAGGAAGCTCGGTGGGCAGCAATGGCTCTCCGGTCTTCGGCGAAGGGCTAGGAGGATTGTTCGGGTGCTCGGGCTTCATGTCGGTTCTGACCGTGAGCCCCTTTACGTTTTTAACGGTCTTCTTCTGCATCTGTTGGATGCGCTCGGATATCTTGGCGCCTAATTCCGTTCGCAGCGAGTTCTTTCGTGGTCGAGACTCTACGGAGGAAGAGGTTGCAGCGACGGTGGCGGACCGATCGGGTTCGATCGATTTTCTGTCGTCGGTTCGACTCGGGGGCTTTTTGATATTAGTCTGGCTAGCGGCGAGCAGCATCGACTTCCGGCTCTCGATGCTGTTGCTGCAGCTGATCGCGTCCGGGTTAGTGGTCGAGATCAGGACGGTCTTAGTGATCTGCAGCTTCTCTTTCGACGGAAGATTGTCGCTGATCGTGAACACGCTGTCCCCGCTCCGTCTGTTCTCGGTACGAGGCGAGAAGAACGTGACCACCCTCTCGTACACGTTTTTACCGATCGTGTGACCCGAATTCGGACCGTTCGCCGCGAACTTCGACTGTCTCCGCGGCTCTATCACCGGTACCAGGCAACATACGTACTTCGTGCTGAAGGTCTTGTTTTTCGTGCACCAGATCCCGATCAACGACAGCGCGACCATCGGCACGATGCCCAGGAAGATTATGAACATGGCCAACACGAAGTCGTTCCTCGCTGTAACGCGGATAAAACGAACCAAAATTAGAATAGTTGAAGCTTCGCGTTTACCACTTATGTATACATGTATAGACGTTGGATCGTTATGGAACGGTATCGGGTCGCGGGATAATTGAACGAGATCGATTCACCGTTTGGATCCTGCGCCGGGCCGCTGTCCTGGGATCCACCCACGCCAGGCTGAGTGCAATCCGGCGGCCGGAAGCCCCGATTGCAGTGACAGTGACCCAAACTGTTGCACACGCCGTTCCCACCGCAATTGTTCGGACACATATCCCCGTGGGTCACCGTCGCAGCACGCATATCGGCTACCGACATGCACTTCTGGTTCACGCACATCTGAATCAGTTGAAAACGTTTATAGTAATCGCATGCAACCGAGCGCATTTCAAACAGGTCACCCGAATATCTCCGGTTGCTACGGAAAAGAAGAAATTCATTGCGCGATGCATTCGCAGCGGAGATACGAACGTCGACCTTATTTTCTGATAGGGCTGTTTCAAGGTGAATACACGACGACGTTTCCAGGGGTTACCTTGCCGGGTGCGCACTTAGCGCCGTCAGGAGCGAGACCAGGGTCCACCTGGTTCAAGCCTAGATCGACGATCGCCGATCTACATGGTATGATCTTCCCCCCGTTGTTGATGAACGAGTGACTGAGAATCGCCACGGACTCCATACCGAACTCCAGCCTCTCGTTCAAGTGTTTGCAATGCAGCATCCCGCAAAGGAGGTCTCTGAAAGCGAACGGAGTCTCTCGTGAGAATGCGTCCTCTCCTCTTCACAGTATAAAAACGACCTATCCTCCGATTTTGGCCCGTTGAACGGCTCGGAATGATTCTCAAAATCGCGGGTAGGTCGAGGTTCGAAAGGATCGCAAAAAATATCGTCTTACTGATCGGTGCACTTGACGTAGCTGGTCTCGACGCGATTGTATCCGCAGTTCCCGTGCCTGGTGCCTTTGTTGTTCATGTCGTAGCACTGCGCGTCCGACGATATACCCGTCGGTCCCCAAAGCAACTTGCACTGATCGTTGTGCGTCCTGCACGAGCCTTGATAACAGAATGCCTTGCCCATGTTACAGGACTCTCCGTCCATCTTGAAGATATCCGGCGGACAGTACTCGCTCTGTCCGGTGCAATACTCGGGTAAATCGCACTCGTGTTCCGCGCTCCTGCACTCCGTGCCCGCTGTCTTCGGCTTGCAGGTCTTCAGGTCGCAACAGACGCCGGTGGCGCAGCTCGCGTTGCCGTACAGCATGCAGGTGGTGCTGTTGCAACAAGGATTGTCGCAGTTCTCTTTCAGTCCGCAATCGCATTGTTCACCGGGCTCGACGAAACCGTTCCCGCAGAACGGGCTGTCGAACAGTTTCTGCGGCTTGTTGCGAAGACAGTAGTCCATGCCGTGCTCGAACGCCAGAGCGAGGTGCTCCAGGGAGCAGGTTGACCAGTGCGTCGGTCCCGACGAGCCGCTCGACGACGCCATTATACACCTGGAAACAAGGAAGATGCTAGTGGTTTCGAATAAATTATGCTGAAGAGCAGCTTCTAAGGAGTCTATTGAGATGGTCCTGGATTAACGATGCCGAAGATCGACGAATCTTTAACGAACTTATTTCGGCGGCGTCTAACTGCACACCGTTGAAGCATCTAAACGAATTTCTCTCTTCCGGGAAAGTGCAGGACCGGCGTTCAAGGTTTCTTTTCTTTCTTTTTTTTTTTTGTACCCTTTCCCCGGACAGATTTTTCAAGCGAAGACAATTACTTCTCTTCGGGACACTCGCAGTCGCTGGAATCGTGCTCCATGCCGAAATTGTGGCCCATTTCGTGGGCGACGGTCGCAGCGACCAGCCCGACGACGTTCGAGTGATCCATGGAGACACCGCCGGAGAACTCGTACGTGCATATCGGCCCCTTAAGCGCTTTCCCAACCACGCCACCCTCGAAAGTGATTCGCCTGCAAGTTTCGGAACGGCATTACAGTTTACCGATGTATTACACAAACGTCGCGTCGCTTTTCCGCGGATCCGAGAGAACACTCACGTTAACAGCTGGGCGTTGTCGTTCGGCATGTTCTGGACCAGCTTCTCCCTTCGATAACGGAGGAAATTCGAGAGAGTGTTGTCCCCGTTCGTTGACAGCGCTATTTCGTCCGAGTCCGACCAGACCTCTACGCCGACCAGGGCGATGAATATGTTCAGCGGCATGTACAGCTAGAAAACAACGCGGGCTCTTCAAGTACTCTGGATTATTACGCTGTCCGATGAAAAATTTCAAACTTTTTCGACAAAAAAAATATTCCTCTTTCGTGGTACCAACCGCGTTGATGATGTTGGCGATGTCCTTGCAATGATGGTACACTTTGTCCATGTTCTCGTCGAGCGCCGTGTACTCCTTCTTGTCGATCACCAGCACCAGCTCCACGTATCTAGAATGTCTGTTCGCGTTGTAGGGTCCACGGATCAGCTCGGCCGATCTCTTGTGCTACAAGGAAACACCTTCGCGTTCAAGAGTTACGTCGATAAACAACATTTTTCCACGATATTTAATGATTTACTTTACAGTATCGACGCGTATTTCTATGCTTTAGACGTAAACTAATCGATCTGTGATCGCTAGGACTTTGACGCGCAGATTATTTTCGATGAACAGCTGGCATTCCGTCATCCGAACACGCAATCGACGCGACGATTCAACGCGTCGAAACCAGAAAAGGTACCGGGATGTGTAAATTGTTTAAACAAGCGGGGAACCGCGTTCACGAACGACTAGTGTCCAAAGACAATGGCCTGTCGGCTTTCTCTGCCATTGTAAAGGCAGACTGGACGTACCCTGGCGGCTCTGTTGACAATCCCGCGGTGCTCGCTGCCAAGAACACGGTGCGGCGTTCCCTCGTAACCTGCGCGAAACAAAAACCCAAGATCATCGGTCGAGTTCTCGGTAGAGTTACACCGGACAAAGAGAGGCCCGGTCGGGTAGCCGGCAGAATCTCGCTCCCACATTCGTTAAGACCGTTAAGGAGAGACCAGTCCGGGACAGGTCTTCCAGTCCTGGAAAGGAGCACAACCGCCCCGAAACGGGCGAGGGTAACGCAGCTCCGATACACGGCCGATTCGGTCGGCGTTTTCCTACGATATCGTTGGGAACGAGTAGTCTGGCCGCGATCGGAGGCAACCGTTTCAAGGTTCGGGACGACAAACGGTGGCCAAAATTGTCGAAACTCCGGCCAGAATAAACTTGCGACCATGCATCTTTGGACCGCGGATTTCATGCGTTTCATGTATTATATACGAGTAAAAAAAATGATTTTAAAATTATGTTTTAGTAGTTAGGTAAGGATAAATTAAACTTTTTGTATATAATAGTATTGTATTAAAATTGAATGAAATTATTTTTGTTACAAAAAAATTATAAAGATTTAATTCGATGTAAAATGTAATTCGATATCTAGTTTTTTTTAGAAATGAATTTAATCCATATTATACATAATAATACATAATTTGGAACACTAAAAACATTCGAAGAATTCAAAAATATCGTCATATTATTTTCAATCTGTCAAAGGTAATCAGACAGGAAATAAGTATCTCTATTTCACTGCAGTTTAACGAGAAAATAAATCGCAGTGGCGGCTCGATACGGCCATTTTGATTTTCCAGCTAGGATTTCGATGCGCTGTTTCGCCATTGTGGGCATTTTCATCGGACCGGGAATGATTTTATTTACCGCAGGTGTGATTGGCGACGAGATCGCTCTGCCTGTAGACATAATGCCTCGAGTCCAGGGATTCCGTTTCCGGATGAATGTGATGAAGGTTCTCGCCGTCGAAGACGACTCCTCGCAGTCCTCTGCAAGTAGACAACGCCACCCAGGATCCGGGCACGTCTCGCACGCTGCCTTGGTAGTGGCAGAGCTCCTGCGAATTTCAAGGAAACATTCCTTTGGTTAATCCGAGAGGTAGCGAAACGGCAAGGAGCGAACGCGCGGAGGATAATTAGACCAGGAAAGAGAGAGAGAGAGATATAGAGTCAAAGAGACGCGGTAAAGGATTCTCGGCGCGCGATGGTACCGACGAAACTCGAGACTGCATATTCACCGGATTATCTCGTGTTTCGCGCCCATCCGTCCGCTACAAATATAGTTGGCCCACATTCTGCCGGGCCAGTCATCCTTTCCTCCTTTTGCTCCTTCGCACGGCGCGGCGGTCGCGCTATCGAAACACAAACGAAACGGAGAAAACAGCGATTCAAGACGCTGCTCCAGTTGACAGTCGTGGGATTAGGTACGGGTGTCCCTTGTACGCGAAATAGACTCGAGCTCTAGGCCAAAGAAGGTCTATGGAAGGCCAGGTCGCTCTTCGTCAGCAATTTTGCTCCGATCCGCGATGGATCTCGTTTTCGAGACTAACATAAGTCGTGCATAAAAATTGCTATAGTATAGCAGCTTATGCGTAATTAGGAGGTGTTCAAGTTGTGGTCTTGTCAGTTTTCAATTTGTTTGTAAAATACAAGCACTTGAACATTGCAACTTTCGTACGATTTGATGGTTGAGAGGTTCTGGATGTGGATTGGCATAATTGCTGCATAAAATTGCTGCAGTACAGCAGCTTACGTGTAATTAGAGGGTGTTTAAAGTCATGATCTTGCCAGTTGCCAATTTGTTTGTAAAATACAAGCACTTGAACATTACAACTTTCGTACGATTTGATGGTTGAGAGGTTCTGGATGTGGATTAGCATAATTGCTGTAGTACAGCAGCTTACGCGTAATTAGGGGGTGTTCAAATCATGGTGTTGCCAGTTTTCAATTTGTTTGTGAAATACAAGCACTTGAATATCGCAATTTTCGTACGATTTGATGGTTGGAAGCGTCTGTATGTGGATTGGCGATTTCACGAATGACAGACCTGTGCAATCATGGTTCTTTTTCGTGGCAAAATTGAGGGAGGAAAAGGAAGAACAAAAGGCAACGATTAGCCCATCTCGGCCGCGAGACCGCGCTCGCAGCATAACGAGTGGGATTCGCGGAATTTCCCCCATTTAAACGGCCGAAATTAGCTCGTCCGCTTGTCTTGGAACGGCGAGCACAAATAATTCGCAGCCGAGAGACAGACAGAATGAGAGAGGAGAAAGGAAAGAGAGAGAGAGAGAGAGAGAGAGAGAGAGAGAGAGAGAGAGAGAGAGAGTGAGCGAGCGAGCGGCGGACGGCAACTGGACGTGCCAATTCATTTATTCAATTGCGTAAAATGTGGAACCGACGACAACGGAGCGCAACGAACTCGCTCGATGAAACACGGCCGACCATCCGCCTGCCATGCCGGAGCGGTGCGGCGCGACGCGGCGCGATGCTTTATGCGTGTCCATTAACCGTGAATAACGTCGTTGACAAAAATGTCCATCGACGCCGGGTGTGCTTCAATCTCCGGACAACGTGGCACAACTATTTTTCTACCTGTCCGGGCAGTGAATAGCGCGGTGGTTTTATTTTTCGGAATAGCTCGAGCTTTTCGAAAGAGGGTCCCCGGCATCGCGGGAAATCGGAATAAAAAAAACCGGGAACGGTTAAACAACGTCGATGGCAATTGTTTCTGTCGGTGCCGGACGCTTCCATGTCTGGACAACGCGCGGAAATTATTTTTCTATCTGGCCAAGCGGCGAATAACGCGATGCTTTTTGCAGATAGTCGGGGAGCTTTTTGAAGGATAGTTTCGACTGTAGGTGAATCGGAAAAATGATAGGAAATAGCGGAGCAACGCCGATGGTGATTGCTGGTATCGATGCTTCGGGTGCTTCGATCTCTGATCAAAGTGGGACAACTATTTTTCTATCTCCCGAAACTGTCGACAGACCGTTGCTTTTTTTTTTTTTTAGAGAGATAGTTGAAGTTTTTCCAGATGCGGGCTCGATCGGGGGTAAATTGAACAAAATAACAGGGAACAGTTAAACAACGTCGACGGCGAAATTGTTCGCATCAACGTCTCGCGACTTCGATCTCCGAACAAACTGGGACAACTATTTTTCTATCTCCGTGAACAGCAAACAGAGCGTTGTTTTTTTCGAGATAGTGTCTCGAAAGAGGAGCCACTATCTCGATAAACCAGAAAAATAACAAGAAATAGTTTCGCGCAGCAATTGTTTCAATTTCTGTCGAGAACGGGGACAACTATTTGTCTATCTCCCGGAGCATTCGATAACGTTTTGTTTTTTTTTTTTCAAAATACATACATAGTTGAAGCTCGAGTTTTACCCTCGACAAGCACGGAATTGTCGAGGAAAAACCGGAAGAGCATCGAGTCCGACCAGATTGATCGCGGACGCGACGTTCGTCAACGTTATTTAAGAGTGATCGATACCCTCCAAACCTCCCTGGTGCTGTCCGTCTACAATCTACGTGTACTCTATGTATACCCATTCTTGTCCTGGAAACGTACGACCGGCTCCCGACCTGGCCCGTGAGTCACCGTTATCGATTCCGGTGTTCTTTGCACCTGTGTACCTCTGTTCGATGGTTCCGTCTCGAACTGGCAATCGGACGGAGACAAACGGCCTACATTTACAAACCTCAAAGCCGGAAGTTACCGAAGCAACAACCCACCAACGAGATGTTGCTCGGGGCTTTGGGGCGTGGACGTTGCCCTGGACCACCGGTAATCTGCTGAACTCGCGGTCCTCGGAGGATTAGCTGGAGGAGGGGACGGTGGAGCAGAATTTTACTTGCGATTTCCGATGGGACAGCGACTGTTGGAGTCTTCGGAGAGGGCTAGACTAGCAGGAGGGACCTCGCAATAAATTTCTGTTCCCAGTTATCCACGGGACATTGATTTTTGGGGTCCTCGGAGGTTTAACATTGCGGAAGGGAACGCGGGGCACAATTATACTTGTAATCTTCGACGGGCCGCTGATTTTTCGTGTCTTCGGAGAGCTAGAATAGCAAGAGGGACCTCTCATTGAAGTTCTATTCGGAATTTTTCCAGCAGGCCACAAACTTTTCGGGTTTTCAGACGGCTGGATTAGCAGGAGTGGCCTCGCAACGAAATTCTACCTGCGGCTCTCGACGGGATGCCGATCTTCTAAGACCCCCGACGGGCGAAGCCAGGAAAATGGATCGCTCTTCGACGGAACACGGGATCGAGGATCGGGGACGGTCGACCATGTTCGTCTGAACGTCCTCGAAGGCAGATCTATCGGAAGACAGCACGAAATAAGATCCTACTCACGACTTTCGACGGGACATGGACCTTGTACGATCCCTGGTGCTGATGTCTCTGCTGGTATCCGACCGGTATGAGATCGGTGTTGAGCCTCAGGTCGAGCACCCGCTTGACCCCGTCCAATTCGAAGCCCACGGTCAGCACATCCGCGTGGTCGATGTCCTGGAAGCAGAAATCGGTCGAGCAATTAGCCCCCCGGCCTCGTCTTCAACCGTACCACTGTTTTTCCGAAGATAACGGAGCGCTTATCGAGCGTTGCACGCGCGTTCTTATCGGGCGGCGCCCAGGTGTTCCGGTTTCCCGCCGGCTGAACCGCGACAGATAAAATTTCGGATCGGCGTTCGAACGCGTTATAATCGTTTTGGAGAGCTCGACATTATGCACCTGTTGCGTTCGACGTGCCCGGCGATGCGGCGCGGCGCGGCGACGCGCCGAGGAGCAGGACAAAAGAAGGAGACGCGCCACGATCGTCGCGCGGAAATTGATTCTCCGCGCAACCCGTGATCGCGGGAGCCGAGCAATTAGCTCGGGGAATCGGCATCGACTGTGCTTTCTCTTTCAGGATTGAAGATCTCGGTAAATCGCTATAGTGTATTCTCGTTAAAATTATTAAGGCAACAATTGCGATTTCCTTCGACTCCTGTTTTCTACGATACTTTATTCCGCATAAATATCCGCAGTCCACTGACCTGCGTTATCGGATAGCTCGCAATCCGATAGTGTTCCCGTGCATTATCCGCGAATAAAAATCTCCGGATTTGCTCTCGGACACGAAGAACGCAATCTCGAGAGCGAAGACTTCAAGCGAGGAGCACTCGAAATCGAATCGAGAGCAGATCGAAACAATGGACTTTTTCCAACGGTGCCCTAATTTTCCAGGGAGCTTTGACCACCAGTCCGAACAGCAGAGCGTTTAAACGCTTTCGGGCTCGGGGATTGGGTTTTTCGATGGGCGGGCGCGTGCCGGTCCGCGCGGTCCAAACGAATTCACGGTTCTCGTTTGCGCCCTCGGCTCTCTCTCTCCCTCTCTCTCTCTCTCGCTCGCCTCCATGTTTAATTCATAGGAGACAAGCCCCGACCCGGCCCATTTCCACCCGCGACAGGAAATATCGTGAGCGTGCATACGCGAGTTCTCCCCGAACCTTGCGCTTGTATACGCCAGCCGAAGAAAGATCTTTAACAGGACCAACGGGTCTCCGGAGGATCGCGGCCGAACGCGAGGCCGCCGTCGCGACGCCTCTTTAACGCGTCGTTCTGTCCCGCTGGGAGATCCGAAACGACAGATCGCTGGCGCTGAACGCGGCCGACTGTAAATTGTCGGGGTGATGTGTGCGCGTCGCGCGCGATCTTACGCGAATTTGTCGTCGACGAAACTGCGAGAGGTCTAGAACGTCGAGGTCGATTCGCATAAACTCGGAAGTTCGTCGATGAATCCATTCAATCGAATTTCAATCCAAGAATTTTCATCGCCGAAAAACAATTGCTGGATCGTTTCATGGATTTATTAAAAATTGTCAAAAAATTCTGAAACATCCGATAGAATTTGACACGATTTTTATTTACCTCGGATCTACAAACGCTACCTACCAGTGAAATTAAGATTTTATTTAATTCTTCTTTAAAATTTGCCCATAAATATTGAAAATTCTACGAACACCCGAAGTCTAACAAATATCCAACGAGTCTAGCCTCGAGAAGGTGCTCCTCTCGAATCTGATCGCTTCTCATCGACGCTCTCCTCCGAGAAAAAGTTGCGATCCCTCCAGCGGGCAGCGCCGCAGCGAGTGTCATAGCGATCGTAGATAACGAGCGGAGGTGCGGCAGGGGTGCAGAGTCGTCGATGTACTTCGGAGGCGAGATAGATCGACTCTCCTGGTCGAGAGGAATCCTCTCGAGGCACTCTCGCCGAGAAAGCGTAAGAACAAATAAGGCTCGTCTCTCGCCGCGAGAGTGCGACGATCACACGCGCGCGCACATCCCCGACTGCGTAGCGTTGTAAAGCGTTACAGCCTCCGTCAGGATTAACAGAAGAACCGAGTTTCCGGAGAGGAAGAATCGAGGATCCGTCCGAAATAAACCGCGTCCGGAAGCGGATAAATCCTGGTGCGCGTGGCCCGATAAACTTTCGACGCTGTTTGACGGTTTATCCTGCACTCGAACCGCTGCGCGATAGTTTGCGACGGCGGTGTAACGCGCCGGAAAGAAAACCGAGGAAAAGGAAGCCGGTGGCAGGGATGACGGGGGCGCAAAGGGATCGCAGCTCGCGAGTACATTCCTTTATCCTGCTCGCTGTTTCCGGCCACAAAGGGAAATGGAGTGGCTCCTCTATCGCGATCCTCTATACTTTACACGGCCGAAAGGTTTTCGGATCGTTCCGTGCCTCTCGAGCAACAAAATTCCTCGAACCGCCGACTATCTCGCTTCATCAAAACGAAGCGCGTTCAATCGGAACCGTTCTCATCGGATTTTACACGTCCGCGGACGTGTATTTGTTAAATGCTCCGTTAAGGGATTTAATGCGTTATGAATAAATACCGGCGATTGAAACGACTGATTAAAAATCGATCGAAAATACGAAGCTAGATCGACGATATCTCCGGATCGATAACAAAGCGCGCGACAATCGTCAAGAGCACCGAGGCCGTGGTGGTTGCGGGAAGCTCGAAACGCTGATAAAGACCGGAAGCGTTTCCTCGTCGGGAAACAAAGAGAGGCTGGAGTCTGGCGCAACGGGAATTTCCCTGTAGATCGCGTTAATCGTCCAGAAAAGTGACGCGCAACGATGTCGGCGGTTTCTTTGGCGGTATCGGGGCGGCTAGGGCGCGGAAGCGCGCAGCGTCTTTTCCTTCCTTCTAGCTTCTAGGGGCCCGGCCCCGGCCTAGTCGAGATTAAAAGATGCCTTTCATCCTCAACTACCTACAAAGAGACCCTCTGTACGTTGCTGTACATTGTGCCCTCCGCCCTGCCGCGCACTCGTTAACAGCACCAATTTCTACGAAGCTTGTGAACAATTAATAACGACCGTTGCGATCACGATATCGCTACAATGGATCGACTATTTGAAAAATAGCGATAGCCGGACGATAACTACATCTACAAAGTGATCGATCAATTGTTTATTCTTGCCACAAAATAGCGAAGATTACGGAAAGATAGGCTTCGTCGTTGACCTAGTAGCAGAACAATTCGATGAGACGGTCAGATACGGTATCGATGAGTCACAAAAAATTGTTTATTGATGCATTTGTTACCGAGAACTTGTTGTTGCTACAAAATAGCGACGATTGTGGAAATATAGACTTCGTCGCTGATCTATAGTAGGAGAATAATGCGATAACATGGTCAGATTTAACATCGATCGGTCAAGAAATTGTTTGCCAATACGGTGGGCGTGGCTTCGTTGCTCTCAGAGGAGTGATAGCACGGCCTCAGCGGGCAATATTCAGCGGCGCAGTTCTGCAGCTCCCGCCGGAGCTAGAGCAGTGCCCCAGGTGTCAATGGTCAGTCCCCGAGCAACCTCGCGGGTCAGATCCAGGGGTCGAACGGAAGCCGTTCGAAATGAAATCGAGCAGCGTCGGCATCTGGCTTATTTAAATACGCTAATGACCCGCGTAGCCGGACGGTTTTAATTGCAGCGCGACTCGTTTGATTGCCGGGGTCGCGCGGCGAATTTGATTGGCCGGGCAGGCAGGCAGGCATGCAACAGCAGGTCCCGTCGATCAATCGTCGTCCCGAACGAACGACAAGCGTATTTGCCGTGCTCGATCGAACGCAAACACGGATCCCCAGCGCGCGTCCACAGTTATCTCGCCCGGTTTTATCAGACTTTCGGCTCGGCGACAACCGAAACACAAACGCCGAATTCGGCGTGTCCGTCCAGGCAGCGCGCGTTCGGCGTTCGCGCAACACCAACCGGCACGCCATCGATTACAATGCACCGGTAATACGGCCCGCAATAATACGGCATTACGGCATAACCGACGGATTTATTGCGTTAATTTCAAAATAAACATCTGGCCGCGAGCGCTCGCGATCACCGCGGACGATCTATCTGCGGTCGACACGGTCGCGCCGGAACCGACGCCGCCCCGCGCAGGCCGACGCGTTAACGAAAGTAACGCGGATTAGCGGTTCCCTGATTGTTCGGCGCGATTTGATCGACGAGGAAACGAAATTCTCGTTAAACCGTGCGCCGCGATGCATTATCATTCTGCATAGTCGACACGCTGTCAGAATCTCGAGAGATTAATAGCCCTTCCCGCGGTCTCGAACATCGTAGAGCTCCGACAAAAATTGTAGGGCTTCGAAAAGTGGCCGAGGGACGTAGGAAAAATTCCACGCTCCACGGACAACATTTTACGAGCTGTGGACGAACCGTAGGGCTTCCGGAAAGGCCCTAGAACGCATGGAAACAATCGAGACTCTGCGGAAAATATTTTCGGGAGTGCGGAGAGAAGAATTGTAGGGCTTCCAAGTAAGGTGAGAAATGCAAGATGTGTCCCGGGTCCCTTGGAGATCATTTTGAGGCCAGCGAAAAAATTGTAAGGCTTTCGCAAAAGACTCAAAGCCCGTGGAAACGGTTGTAGAGACTTTAGAAAACGCTGTAGGGTCTGTGGAAAAATCGTAGGTCTCCCAGAACGGGTTCGGAGACCGTGGAAACATTCCAGGCGTTGCGGAAATTGTTTTGGAGCGTGCGAAAAAATTTTTAGGGCTTTCGGACAGGAATCCGAGGAAATATTCTAGGGCCATTACAAATTGCTGGTGACCGGCGATTCGTTAACCGGTGGGAGGGGGGGTCGATGAGAAACCCTGACCCCTCGGGTACATTTGTTTCCCGATATCGACGCGGAATGGGCGCGGGTCACGGCGGAACGGTAACTGGAATATCGAGAAACGTTTCCCGGCCGTTGGCCAGCGGCCAGGTATGGATTGCTAACCGTCGCCGTCCAACGACGATGATAGAATCCGCGCCGGGAGAATTCCGCGGATCCATCTATCGTCGATCCCGGCTGCATCCTAGCCGCGTGCCCGGAATACTCGAAACGCATGACCTGGAAGGAGCTTTTTCTCCCGTCGTCCTCGTCGTCGTCGTCGTCGCCTCGAGAGCAGGATAGAGAGAGAGAGAGAGAGAGAGAGAGGGAGGGAGACACGGGCTCGGGGGGGCTGCGATCGATGGAAGCTTGGGGACACCATCGGCCCGTGAATCCCAGCTTTTTGCCCGACGACGATGCTCCCTGCGTAATCAAACCCGCCGGAGATGTTTGCACGAAACATACTCCTCCGACCGCGTGCGGCTGTATCGCCGCCCACGAGTGTGCTCCAGTCGCCTTGAATCTCGGCGAAAATCGCGCACGATACTGCGAAAATACTCTCGACGCACGATTTTCCATCCGCCGCCTCTTAATTTCGGTGGCTGGAAGTCGTCGATCGAGTTCGTAGAAGTTTTACGAAACCTTTTGAAAAATATATTTTTCTGGTTTTTTTTTGGTTGTTAATTGCGTGCGCGTGTTTCTATGCAGCGGGAACCAGATAAAAGAGATGGTTTTGCCTATCGGCAGGCGTTTTCGGATAATAACGACGTCGGATAAAGCGTCTCTTCTCGCGTGGGAGGCAGTCGCGTGTTCAGAGATTACGAGACGACGGCTTCTAGCGTGGCGAGGTTCTCTAGGTCCCCTCTCTTCAAACAAACTTCGTGGACAAGTCCGATCGCAGACAGGCGCAAACGCGACAAGTGTGTTTTGACGCGTTCTCCACGACGATGCGACGCGACGATCGCTTATCGCCTTTCTTCATACGAAACTGTTTCGACGAGATACTACATCGAATTCGCAACTGTTTTCGACCGCGAGCGATGTTTTATCGTTAGAGATCGATCGGTCGCCGGTTGCGTCGAACGCCGCCGACCCACCCTAGGTAACCGGAAATTAGATTCATTGTCGCGTACAGACGCGCTGATAACGCTCATTCTTCCCGTGATAACGAGAAACGAGGCCAATTGCCTCGCTCCGTCGACGCGCCGCGAGACCGAGGCTGCGTACGGGACTACGCAACGGAGACTGCGATCTGCGTTTCTACTATCTAGAATCTAGAGTATCTGGACCCTTGTCGATCGCTCGTGGCACGTTTAAAATATGGACGGAAAAATTGTAGGGCTTCCAAAACGGGTCGAGAGCATCCGGAGGTGTTCCAGGACGCTCACGAAACTTTGTAGAGATTGTGGAACAATAGTAGGGCTTCCAAAAGTGGCCTGCAGTACAATTGAACATTCCAGATTCTTGGAGGGCCGGTAGAAAAATTGTAGGGCTTCCAAAAGTAGTCAAGAATCTAAGGAACCGTTCTAGGGTGCTTAGAGAATATTGCAGAGACCCTGGAAAAATGGTGGGCTTCCAAAAAGGGGCCTGGAACGGAAATATTCAAGAGATCCTGCAGAAAAATTGTAGGGCTTCCAAAAGAGGCCAAAAATCTAAAGAAATGTTCTAGTACTTCTGGCAACCGTGGTAATGCCGGTGAGAAAATTGTAGGGCTCTCCGAAGAGGCTGGGGACCCGTGAAAAATTGCTCACCTCGAGAAACACCGATGTTCCCGCTAGGAAAATTGTTTTCGTAGCTTGCAAATGCTACGATACAACTTTGAAGAAATTGGAGGCTGCAATATCGACTGGCAGGGTTACTGAACCGTCCTGAACGACAGCGTTCGGTTTGTTTTGTTTGAGAAACGCGTGCAGCTCTTAAGGGGATCCGCAGCAGCCCGTTCAAAAATAGCTGCTGCGAGCAACACGCGTCTCGGGAACATCTGTTTCTCGAGGTACATATCGACCGTAAAGGAAGACACCGAACGCGCGAACCTCCCGACTCGACGGCGACGACGGCAGGAACCGTTGTTCGGCGAAAATTTCGCGAGAAGCGAGGCGACCTCTCGACTTCTGCCGGCAGGTAGGTCGCAGTTAGCGGGCAGATCCTCGGATTTGGTATTCGCGGCGCGACGGTGCGCGACGCGACATTTGCATCGAAATTGTTGCACCCGTCGACGGCTCGCGACCCGCATTCCAAGTCGCGGGTCTGCTTCGTCGACGGAGCCCGGCGACGCTCCAGATTCGAGCTTCCCCCGCGCTTTCTTGATTAAATGCGCCGTCCCACGGTTCGAGGAATATTTTATTCCGCCTCCTTTCCATATATTCTTCGCTCACCTCTCCGCTGGGGTTTGGTAGTCCGTGTCTGTATGTACATACGTTGGAAAAACCGCGTACGGACGGAAAATATCGCCGGAATAGACTGCGTATGCCGTGCATATTTTGCGGGTATGTATAGAGAAACGTCTGGTTCGTCGTGTAGCCGTTGAAGCTTGCTCCATGTTGAAGAGCTTGAAATCCTTACCGATTAACAGGCAATTAAAGGGACTAATTAAAAAGAACGGTACTCACGTTCTCTTTGGTGGTCGAGATCTGCCGTTTGGTCCTCCCGTGATAGATCCGTGGCCTGATCAGCCCGTGCCTGCTGAAATCCGCGGACGGTCCTGGAACAGAAAACGTTGAAGGTTAGCGAGACTGCATTCTCTCTCGGCTCCCTTTGTCTATATGTACTCGACGAGAAACGGCGTTCGAAGGGAAAAAGAGTTCGACTGTCGCCCTGCCTCGGAGTATTTCAGTCGCTGGCAAGTGTCCCGCGGGAACGCTTTTGTCCCGAAATTCGCGGACGGGCGGGAACACCGCGCTGCGCCGTCGTCCGACGGTTTACAGTGCTGCCGCGCCCACCCTTCTACGCTAATCGCATCGAGCCGAGTCCTTGACACCGAGTTGAACAACGGGGGAAACGTGGAGAACGAGAGAGAGAGAAAGAGAACACGAGGGGAGGGGAAGAGAGACGCCTGGAGGGCCACTCAGACAATTTTCACGGACGTCCCGTTAGCGTAGCTTTTTCTGCCGGGTGGTATCGATCACGGTTCCGGAAACTTCAAGGCCTCCTACGACGCTACACCATGAATAGAGCAGCTCGAAAGGGTGGAGGACTTGAAGAAAAGGCTTGGAAAGCCCATGGAAATTTGTCGAGACCTGTAGAAAATACTATCAGAAACTGCGAAAAAATTGTAGGGCTTTCAGAAGAGGCTCAGAGCCACAGTAAAAATTCTAGGCTCGACAGAAGACATTGCAGGAGATGCAGAAAAATTGTAGGGCTTCCAGAAGAGGCTCAGAACTATAGCAAAAATTCTAGGCTCAACAGAAGACATTGCAGGAGACGCAGAAAAATTGTAGGGCTTCCAGAAGAGGCTCAGAACTATAGGAAAAATCGTAGGGCTTCCAAAATAGGCTCACAGCCCAAAAAAAAGTCTAGGGCCAGTATAAACCATTTTAGGCCCTGCAGAAAAATTGTAGGGCTTCCAGAATAGGCCTAGAGTCCTTGGGACTATTCTAGACTCTGTGCAGAACATTACGGTGCCCGGGAAGAAATTCTGAAGCCAACAAAAGGTGATTCTAGCTGGCATTCATGGTTCGTAGGTCCTCAAGGTCTGAATCCAGCAACGGTACAACGCGAATAGAGGATTTTCACGGTTCCTGTTGTACGGTATCTCCCGGTGGTCTGACCCACGGTCGATTCAAAGCGGAGATTCCGCTGATCGGGCCAAAGCTGGGATCGCTCTCGCGAGATCACGGTCTAAAAATATTCTCCATTGATTAGAGCCGGTTCGTTCGACGATGGCCTTGATCTCAGGCGTTGGCCGCTCGATATTCCATGGTTCGGAGCGTTCTCTGTTCGCGGAGCATCATGAAAACCCGGGAGAAGAGGAGGCACGACAACGCGATTCGTCATTCTGTCCGACACACACGCGCGCGCGCTCGCGGGTATCAGCGTAGGCCGCGCTGGAGCGTAGGTATTAAATGGTCTGTAATTATTGCTCGTCGATCTCGCCCGTTTCGCGCCTTCTCCTTTCTCTCTCTCTCTCCTCTCGACTGGTCGTCTCGTCTCTCACTCCCTCTCTCGCGTCGGGCAACGGTACTCTCCTCGCGTGCCCCGTTGCTCCACGCTTTTAACGACAGAAAGAATATGTACAGCACCGTCGCGGTCGCCTGCTCCTTCCTCCGGAACAAAGGTCTCGCGCGTTGGCGCAGACAAAAATATTGTTCTTGGCGCGGATCGAGGATGAATTTTGCGCCGAGAGAGCTTCTTCAAACAAAGTTTCCCGCCGCGCCGGAAAGTTACCGAACGATCCGAACGGTTCGCCCAGGATTCAGCCGGCTCATTTGCGTCGGACGAACCGACGACGCGCTTCAACTGGCCAGCTTGGAATTGCAAAACGGTGCTACGCGATGCATGGTCCGCAAGCAAAATATGGACGAAAAATTGGTCAGGTGTCCGAGGACACGTTGTAGGTCCTGCAGAGAACGTTGTAGGACGCGTGGGGAAAATTGCAGGACTTCCAAAAGGGGCTCGTAGAATAAATTCCGGATAGCTCACCGGAAAACATTTTAGGCAGCTGCAAGGTCGCGGTACGCTCCGCTCCCCGGGCTGGGAACGCGGAACGCGCGTTCTCACGGAACAATGCAAGTAGGCCTCCCACGATTTCAATGGCAGCCCGGCGGTTTCTGGATCGATCGTGGCCGGTCGCCGAAGGTCGGATCCATCTGTCGATCGATCCGAACGACGTGTCCCGCGACTGGAACCGTGTCCGCTGGTCTGGGTTAGGATCGATCGCGAGAAGAACTGGGTCATCGTGGAATTTTGATTGGCCTTTTAAAACGCGGTCCATCGTGAACGAACGCGACAACGGAGAGTAGTCGGCGAGCGGATCGGACGAAACGCGAGAGGACACATGTGCATGGCTTATGGGAACGAGATTGACGTCAACGGGGTGGCGAAGCCGTGAAACCGGCGCACGCAAAAACACCGGACCAAATGCATACCCACGAAACGAGCGGAACCTCGTGCGATCAATGACGCAAGGGATGCGTTCGGCCTTTTTTTCAGCGATCGCCTTCCGTACCGAAACGATTGCTTCACACGTTCGTCGCCGCGTCACCCATATCTGAGCGACAGGTATGCTTCCGTGGGGGCACCGTCACCCAAACATGGGTGACGCTCTTCTTGTTCAAGTTAAATACGATTTTCAGTTGGATTTTTAATAGGAATTTAATGGAATAATCACTGAAATATAAATATAGAATATACAACATAAAAATATTAAAAATATACACATTACATTTTATATTTAGGATAAAATATTACATTATACTATGTCGCATGGCTCCACGACCATTGCCTCGCTGAAAATACTGGTTCTCGTAGGGCGGGGGACGCACTAGGATGGGTGACCGCTCGGTAAAAAGCCGGGAAGCGATCCTCTGGGTGCGTTTCACGCGTTGTTGGCAAAATAGGTGGTTCGGAACGCACCTTAATAAAAAGTAGGTCCCGCTTGAAATTAGGCGATAGTTGAGGATTGGTAAAGGGAGAGGTGGTGGAATGGATTTGAAACCCTGAGGGGACCAAATATCATTACATACATACTATGTCGCATGGTATTCGTTAAAACATTTTGTCGGATTTGGGCCCCACAAGAAACTCAGCCGATTCGCGGTGGGCGACGAACGTGTTAATAGGTAATACGATGTCGCGGATATCACTGTGTCGCGAAGAAATAATCGAGGGCAAAGCTTCGTCGTTGAATCGGTATCGTTGCGGACTGGTTCGAGCACAGGTAAACGCTCTGCCTCGGTCGGGCCGGGCCGGGCCGGCCGGCCGGCAACGCGGCGAGCAAAGTCGCATAGTTGCGGCGACTAACGATTTCAATAGGTGCGCTAACACGACACTGATCTCGTTACGTCTGAATCGCAACCAGTTTGCACCGGTCGCGAGAACGTGCTCCTTTCGCCAGCGGATCCGCTCGAAAACAACCGTGTCCGAATCCAATCCGCGAATCTAATTGGGTCGCGAGAGCGGCACCGAATTCAGCCCCGATAATTGCTTCCCCCCGATCCTCGGACGACGGATTTAAACCTGCACAGCGCGTTCGGCTCTCGTCGTTAATTTCCTGTCGCCCAGCCCAGAGAGGAAATCAAACCTCGTTCGAACGTTGCTCTCCTCGAATCGCGACCAACCGGAGACCTTGACGAGCTGATAATCGCGTTCGGATGAATCATCTAGGCTACCGATTGCGGACGACTCTGCTGCTGTCCTTGTCGCAAGGCGTGGAGAGTCATCCGAACGCGTTGGGACTCTTTTTATTAACTGTCTCAGAGGCGGCGACTGGCAAGATAGTAGATTGGATTTTATGGTTTATTAAAATTTGTCAATTATCGTTCGAGAAACGATGTGTTTCTGTTAAAACAGCTTCGAGCGCGAAGGTATAACGAACTCTCTCGGAGTCATCGGACGTATCGATTCGTTTAATTAATTGCCTCGGGGTCTTTCGCGTTCGATATCGATTCACGCAACGTCGACCTTTTGTACCTTATCGCGACGACTCACGCGATCTACGATGCAGAAAGCAATTAGATCACGCGAGGTTGAGCATTGATTCTTGGAAGAGCCGATAGGCAATGATCGAGTCAGACCGACGGAATGACAACAGAGTGCTCGATGATCGAGCTCCGATGACAGTGTCGGAGATAAGGGAGAGCCGCTGGCGGGCCAGTTGTTAAGGTGAAATGTTATCGAATTCGCAAAAAAAATAAACGAACGAATGGCTCTAAAATTGCCGATGGTCCAGTTGATGCGGATAAGCGCGTCAGCGAACGATTCCACGCAATTTCGCCAATGAGGCCGCGACGATCTCGCAGCTCTGCAATTATGCGTTATGTTATTGGCGTGTAAAAATACCCGCAGTCGCCGGCGAGGATTGCGCAACACATCCCAGCGAAATTCGGGTTAACGGCGGACGGTCGGCGCGAGAAAGTGCTCGTAACGAACCCGCAGCATGTTCTCCGGCGATCTTCGAGACCGAGACGTTGATCCTCGGCACGCTTAGATCGGAGAAGAACGGTTTGCGGGATAGCGGGGCGATCGACGGATCGGTTTCCCGTAAAATCGGATCCCGTAAAGCGTCGAGGCGATCTGGGGAAACGGTTCCCGTCGTTCGGAGAGCGACGAGAGAGGCCTGCAGCAGCAGGAACGATTTTAGTGCCTTTGAAAAGCAGGGTAGACATTGCAGAAAAATTGTTCGGCTTCCGAGAGAGGTCAAGAGTCCACGGAAATATCCTGGAATCGTTTCACGATCGGCGCAAAAAAATTACAGAGCTTCCGGAAAGCGAATAGAGAATCCAAGGAGACATGCTAGGGCTTGCAGAAAAAATTTTCAACGGTGCGAGAAAATTGTAGGGCTTCCGAAAAACACGCGCTAAACCGGTTTAACGTTACGATAATTGCAGGACGGTCGTCCGGGCAGCGACGTCGAACGAGGATCTCGGACAAGGAGCAGTCTGTTCGGCGAGGAAAGTTTGAGAAACGCTGTCGGCGTTAACGACGTCCGCCGTGAACCGGGGAGAGGGAGAGGCACGAGGGAATTAGCGACGGTCAATTAGGTCGTCGTTAATTCGGTGTGCGCCGCGCACACGCTCTCGGCCATGTAGAGTGTGTTCGGGCATATGCGAAGGCGGATCTCGCGCGTTTCGTGTTCCCAGGCCGCGTATATACAGATTTCACATGTGTCCCGGGGATTTTGCATCCTTCGGGTGCGCGACGGCCATGAGAAAATTTGGCGGAGCTCGCTCCGGGGCCCGAAAAGATCCGCAATACTTGCGAGGATTGCCCTCTCGGGCGCCGGGAGCCGTTGCTTCGAGCTCGAGAGTAAGGAAGCCACGCCTACTCGATGTTTTCCTATAGTTATCCTCCGATTTGCATCCTAGACATAATTGGTTTTAACAAATTGAGAAAAGAGCGTGATTTGTTGGAAAAATGGCTGCACGCCGAGTATGCGTTCAACGGAGAAAAATTCGAAGAGTTCCGTGATGCTTTCGGAGCGAAAATATCGGGGGAATTAAAACAACTGTAGACGTTCTCGAGACAAAAGAGAGGGGCTGAAGAGTGACCGAGGTGTTCGGAGCCAAAGTTTTAAGAGATCCGGAAGTCTAGACCATACGGAAATAGACTGGCTGGTGCCGGTCCACCTGTGAATGGACTAATATTAGACGGATTTACCGTGTTATCCGGATCGATGAGGATTTTACCATCGAAAGGAAAAGTTGAGCAGACGAGTCGAGAAACTATCTATCGAGACCCGACCGTGTAAGAGTCCCTCGGCTAGACGCTTTCGGATTAATTGCAACGTGAATGAACGAGGAGCCCGGGCTCGCAGTGAATGGACCAATCAGGGCTCCATTTCTGCACTGGTTCGCAGGTCCCCGTCCGCGCTCGTTAGTCAATTAAACCTCGTAATTATAGCTGGCTCTCGGAGAGGTTCGGCTGGCTCCCTGAGCCAGGAGAAAGAGAGGGAGGACTTGTCCGACGACCGATGACTCACGACGGATGTTGCGAACCGCTCGATAATGTACGTGCACGCGAGCGGTGAACTCTTCCGCGTTAACTGTTTGCGGTACGGATGAGCTGGACACCGTCTACATGCTACGCCGATGCTCGACGAAGCAAACGACGATCCGGCGTGGCCGTGGGGCGAAGCTGCGTTTCGTTACTTTCATTTATCGCTACCTGGTACGTACAGCGTTCGCGTCCTCGTTAAACGCATTCCTGAATATTGATCTCATCCCGACTCCTCGTTCGAGCATTCAGAACGAAACCCGAACCTTCGGAACGACCAGGTTAGAAAATAAAAGTTTACGGGCTTAAAACACGTCCTGGTTCCTCAGAGGCTCTTCGGACACCCAATTTATCTGGCCAGCTTCTAGCCAAGGACACGAGTCAATGGACAGCGTTAAGTTTAAGGTCGTTGCCCGCTTAACACTAACTCTATCCAGCACAACCGATAGAACGAACGAATCTAGATTCTTTATTTCACAATCATTGAAATTACAGAAATTGAAATTACATTCGCGGGGAATTGCTGAAGTAGACGCTTCAATGAAAATCGCGCAGAATCGGAATAAATTCAATCTTGTGATTTTCAGAAGGCACAAGCACTTTGAATGCTCGTTAAGCTAACCGATGGAGATACAAGATCCACAGTCTACCAATTAAACGAGACAATTGAAGAGCATAATGTATCGATTTTCCTCGATCTTGTTACCGTTTTTCGGGCCAGCGCGTCCCGAAGAGACCCGCGAGAATCCGTGTCGCATATTCCGGCGCGGTGAAAGCGGGCTTCCGGATTTATTGAAATTGATTATCGGGGCGTGCCGAGCCGAACCGAGCCGAGCAGAGCAGAGCGGAGCGGTGCGGATTCGAAGCTCTTTGTTCCTGTAGCACAATGCCGGGCGGTGCTCGTTAGCCGAAACCGGGTAGAAGAATCCGCGAGCACCGGTTGTCTGTCGGCTCGCGGAAAAGAAAGGGATAGCTGAGGCGATTGCCTCTAAATAAAGCAAAGCTTCCGACCTCGAGCAAATCTCTCCCCCTCTCTCTCTCTCTCTCTCTCTTCCTTTCACCTGGTTTCGAAGGCGAAGTCCCGAGCGAGCTAATCAGCGATCGGCTTCGTTCTGCTCGGCTCCGCATCGCTCTGCTTCGCTCTGCTCAGCTCCGCTTCCCGCTTTGCTCGGCTTCAGCATCGAGTTTCCCCGCGGATCCGACCGTTTTCCCGGACCCCCGCGCGCGTTTATTCGTCGGATTAATTCCCGCTCGAGCGTGAAATCGATTTAGCCTCGATCGATCCCTCGTAGCCGGTGCAAGACTCGTCTTCCTTTTCCGGGCTCGCGTGCCGATCGCCCAGCGGAATTTTAACGGGCCCCAACCGCCTCTCTGTTTCGAACCGTCCATGCTCGCCTCTTTATCTTTTCCCTCTTTTTTTCTTCTTTTTTTTAATCCGCCGATCCCTTTGTTCCGGATCCGGAAAAGGATTTGTCGGACCAGCAACCGAGTAATCCTCTTTGCGGGCTTTTTACCGTGTACCGGAAATCCGTCAGCACGACGGACGACGATGCTTTCCTCTCACTCTCTCTCTCTCTCTTCCGCGTCCACGCGATTCTAGTACTTTCAGCATTTTACTTAGCCACTTAAATTACTTGATTGCCCCGTCGCGTCGCATCAGCCGCTTTCGTTCTTGTCAATCCTCGTACGCGGATCTTTCCACCAAATAAGAATTCTATCGATTACAGGAAATAACAACCATATGGAAAAGTTTGGGTCCGGTTTCTGCTACTAAATTGTTTCAAAAGGATGGAACGATTAAATTCTGCATGAAGCCTTAATTAACGGGTCCACCCAATAGAATCCTGAATTTCTTTTTCCTCTGGCTCCCGTCGCGTCGTTCCCATCGGAAATTCGTTTCAGGAAAAATTCGCGGACCCTCTTCTCCAGACCCTCTCTTTCTCTCTCTCCCGCAATTTCTGGGCACCCTTCCGTCGAAATTGCTGCCTCGAGCGCAACTGCGTGCTCGCAAAAGGGTCGGCTCGATTAGGCGAACAAAGCTTGCTCGCCGGTAAATCCGCTCGAGATTAATCCGAAGCTCCGACGGTCGCGCGTCGATGCTCGTTTGGTCATTCCGTGGCCGAGATGTGTCCGTGGTTGTGAGGAAAAACGCCGCGTGTCGCAATTTCAAAAAATTCGAGTTTATACATTAATTGAGCTTCGGAGTGTAGGATTTACGTATTTACCAAGAAAAAAGTTATGAAAACAAATTCGATAGGCTCAAAAGGTAATGCAATTTAACCGATGTCCTATACGTGTGAAGAATATGTATGCATATGCAGAAACCTATGATGCACGTTTTCGGGATTAATGGCGCGCACTTTAAAATTAACTTTTTCATAAATGCCAGCCCGAACCGATTTACGACGAATTAGCAAATCGTCGCGAACGATTAAAAATGGTGTCCAGTTGTGAAAAGAATTATGATTTAAAGTGTGTCCCATCAATTACGAGACTTTCAGTGCCGGAGAATTTTTGCATGGATAATTTGCGTCCCCAATTTTTAAGCTCCGCGACGCGCGACGGTGGGTACGAAACGTCGAGGAAGCTCGCTCTCGTTTGAGGCGAATTCAGTCGGTCCGCAGGATCTTTTATTCGCCGATTACGCGAAAGGACTTGTTCGTTAGCGGAAGCAACGACGCGCTATTTGCGTCGACGACGATGTCGAGGACGACGTTGGGCAGGAGAGATCGAAAAGAGACGAAAAGTAAACGGAGCGAAAGAGGAGGACGGCGGGGATTCGCCCGCCGCTAATCCAAGACGCGAAACCACCACTTGACGCCTATTTACGGCAATTAACCCGGGCCGCGTTGACGAACTTGAACTCCCCAGTTAATTGGATGCGCCGCGGTGCTCCTCGCGTTGTGCGGGTGGACCAAGTTCTCTCTTCTCTCTTCTCTCTCTCCCTCTCTTCGAAGGTGGTATTTATTCGGGCGACCTGTCTCTCCGACGAGAACCCGCGAGGAAGAAAGAGCAACGGGTTCGCTTGGTCATCGAGAGACTCGCTCGAGAATCGATCCAGTCCTCGAGAACACTGCCAGCTACTCTAGCTTCGTTCATTTCTGCGTTACGATAGCGAAAAATACGAAAATTCTATTGGTGAAATATCTAAACGGTGAATGCAGAGAAATCGCGTAAAAATGAAATAATTTTTATGCAAAACGAAAACTTCATTAATCGCAAGATACACGGGTAGACGTTTGTTCCTTTTCTGAATAATTTCAACGAGTTGGAGGTGGAACACAACTGTTTTACGTTCGAACTATTAGGTCGTCTCAGAAGTGCCACGGATATGTGTATTCTTTCCGCGCTGTGTTGTATAAACATGCAGCGATAAACCCTCGAAGGGAGTCGAGTTGAGAGAGAGATGAATAGACGTGATTATATGTATTTTTTTGTAAAGTTTGAAGGTATGCTTCATATACAAATTTAATTAATAGAACAGTAAGTGGCAAGAACTTACGAGACGACGTAATATTTCTGCCATAAAATTCGCAGTCTCACTTCTTCAAGTCTTTCTAATCCTATCCCACGTATTCTAATGAAAAATACTACCGATGGTATCCTACTTATAATTCTCTTAAAAAATTGTTCACAGATAACACTATCGTCGCTGTGGCCGGCGAAGCAAGAATTCATCTAGGAGTACCAAGATGAATTAAAGAAAATTGAAACAGCAGACGTTCAATTATCCGCCCAGACCTCATCCTTGCACTGCGTAGATCCCAGGAATCAGTGGATCCTATTAACTATTAAATGGTGATTCAACGACGTCTCATACCTTCGGCTGAAATGACACAGAGGCTAGACGAAACGTAAAGCGTCGCTATTTCTTCGCCACGGCGGCGTGGAACGTCGATAATTATTATCAATAACCTTATTCTCGGGCATCGTCGCCCGCGTTATCCGCTGGGCCGTTAAAGCCGCGCGCAAAGCTGCTTTTAATTGGCAGCTAGAACCGGCGCGGCGCGACGGCAACGGCGGCGGAGGCGGTTAGATGATAGTTTCACGACCGTGTTTGCCTCGCAGCTCCCTTTTCAATGATTCTTTTGTTCGGCGCCCCTTTACGGTAAACTGGCTCCATTATCGTGATCTCCGAGCACAATTTACAATTCTCCATCACGCTATTGATACTCCATTACCTTGAACCACGAAATGTCTCACTACAGTCCTCCTGAGATTACATCGTGAAACACTAAAGTGCCAGATTCAATCACTGATTTCTGATACAGATATTCAAGCAAAGAATTGAGTTAGCTGCGAGATAACGTAATGTGGATAGATGTAGATTATAATAAATAATTATATTAATAATAATAATATAATAAATAATATAATATTATTACAATAATTAATAATATAATTACAATAATATAATATAATAAATAATAATAATATTGCACGTGGATCGAAACACGTTCGGATACTGAGGAATTCAGTATTTCAATGTTTGAGCGAACATTTTTTGAAAAAATAATTAATAACAAATAATTTATATCAATTAGCATTGACATCTCAGCAACTTCTGGGGGGTACGTTTTTCAAGCACAATTTTTTACCCGAGATTTTCAATTATTTTCTATACAAACATACCAATCTCTCGATTCCTCTTAGGCTATTTCAAGCAAAATTTCGAATCGTCCCGTGGCCAGAGATTTCTTCCGGAGCCTCTCGCCCCCGCTCCTCAGTTCCTGATATCGGTCTCTCGAGCTTTCGGATCACGTAGCGGCCGTTCCCGGTAAAAAAATTCTGTACGCGAGAAATTCCAGCGTTGTATAGGAACCGGGCCCGTGTTTCCCGTAAGGTCTCGCCCCCTTATAGAGGAGGCCAGATAGAATAATCCCGAGGGTCGATCGCGTTTGCCCGACACGTACGCTGGAAGCAAATTACGTCGGATATCCGTAACCTTTGCGCAGCCGGCTTTTGTTTCGTTCTCGTTTCCACCGGTTGTGTTAATTAAACGCGAGACCTGCTGGTTGTTTTATTATTTTTTTTTTGTATTATCGTTGTTATTGTTTATCGGACAGTGGGAATAAAGGATTCGTGGAACAGAGAGAAAAATGAGCGAGTGATAACGAGGCTGCGACATATTGTGGACTCGACAATGCGAGGAGCATAGAAAAACAGAGAAGAATGACGATGAATGGAGCTCTGGAAAAGAAATTAGGGAGTTGTGAAAGTGATAATTATTTTTAAGGTACGGTCGGGGCTCTCTCGGCTGCTTCTTAAGCGCTCGAGAGGAACAATTGAAATAACGAGCGTGAGTACAGAGTGAAAATATCGGAGAACGGTGAGACGGAGGCTAATGAGGATTTAATATGGTTTTTGTTAATTGTGCAAGAAAGTACTGCTGTTCTTGTATTTATCTAGAAAAATTGGTTGCACTTCGAGAACGTTGCATTGTTCGAGGAATAATTAAATCTTCGATCGAATCTTCGAATAAACTCGTGCAAAAAATGTACGAGTCCATTTTCTCAGTAAAAATATACCCACTGAAGTCCACCACGTATTCTTCGTTGCTGCTTGTTCGAGAAGCAGGAATTAATAAACGCTAAAAAAAAATCAAGATTTACTCGATTCACTTAAAATTCGCTGAACTCGACCCATTTCTCCGCGTCCAAAACCGTTTCTGGCTTATTAGAATCTGCGGAAAGCGCGCGGCTTTCCTTCTTATCTCTCGGGAGAGGACGGTAGCAGAAATTGTTTAAGAAGCAAACTCGCGTTGTTTCCGGGGCGACCGCAGATCTCTCGCGAAAAGGGAGCCGCGTTGCGTTTAATTAACGGGCACCGTAAGAGGACACCAAGAAGGCAGGCGATCCTCGAAGGAATTGCCGCCGTGAGTCAGAGAGGAAACCACTCGGCGGATCGATACGGTCGGAAACTTCCCCGGGTATCGACGTTGTTTCTTGCCGGGTCTCGTTTTGCGTTTTCTCGCAGCCGGTTCCTCGATGTCCCATGGTAATCGGCGACCGTTCGGGATCGTACGTTCCCATTCGCGGCTATGGTTTTGCGCTCATGCGATCGCCGATGGCGATAGTGACCGTAGTTATAGCGGCGTGATGGTCGTTTCGCTCGGCGACCGGACAAAAATCCGTATTCTATTTTTGTCCCTTCTCGTGATAAAGTTAAACGTAACGTTCTTAGGCACATTCGAACATCCTGGACAATCTAGCGCAATGCTCAACGGATGCAACATCGACTAACTCGTTGCCCTACGATTTATTTTACGGTTTCAGTGATAAGAACTTTTTTGTAGTTCGTGATTTCCTAGGAAAGGAGAAAATTTATATCTATTGTATGCCTATATGTATATTCTGCTGTAGTACATCATAAAATCAAAGTAGAATTTTATTTCGATTTCACCGAAATTAATAGCATACATATTTATTAGACTCTGTCCAAAATCTTCATCACGAATCTGACACGATATTGCAGGGCAATGGGTTAACAGCTACACTGCGTTTTTATTAGTTAAAATAAAATTCCTACGTTTCTATCAATTTATATTTGACATAAGTGCATAGAATCTAGCGGTTGCGTACGAACGCAAAATCAAGCGTACAAATATAAATCATGATTGAAACCTTCACAATGATCCGACAGACGACGTCTAAATATCGTTTGGTTCTTAGTGGAAAGGCCGAACCACTGACATTTTCGATTTTCGTTCGCACGGCGGAGCCATTTTACGATGCTTATCGCGCCCGCATGCGATCGTTTCCATCTCGTGTAATTGATCGTGACTGTTGATCGTCGACCCCCTACAGCTCTTTCGTGCCCCATGGTCCCCCCATAGTCCTCGACTCGAAGGGAATCAGTTTTCGTCGATCGAGCGGAGCTCTCCTTTCAATTTCAGCCGTCTTACGGACATCCGATTTCTCCACGTCGAAAAACGAACAAGAGGAGCGCGTCGGAAAGGAGGGACGTAGGGCGAGGGTCGACGGGGGTGGCGGGTTTTCTAGAGACGGTCAACTCGGGGCGGTCCTCGAGAGATCGATACCTCGAAAATTGCCGGAGAGGCGCCGCGGCTAGGGCTGGTCCCCGATATTCGGTAACCCCCGAGGCACCCACGTAGAAAAAGAGGGTCCGAGGGCTGACCGAGGGCAATCCACCAGGAGAAAGAAGAGAGACGGATACCATGACTGCGTGTCGAAGCGTAGGTGTGTGTGTATGCGTGTGTACGCGGACGGGCTTGCGCGTGAAAGTGCGTGTAGTACCACACACCAGCGCGTTTTATATTGGGCGTGTGTCATCGCCCCGCTTCTTCGAGCTACTACGCGTCCTGAACGCATGAGAACTCCCCGAAGATCCGACCAGACTGCTTCTCTTCCTCGGATCTTCGCTTATCGCCACCCTTAACCATCCTTTCTACGTATCGTATGGTTATCCACCTCTGCGAATTCTAGCCTATGAAGATCATCGAAAGTCCAAGGCGGCAGTCCCCTATCCGGAATGGTGACCGTTTGCTCACGGAAACTATCGCGAGTTCGATTAAATGAAACAGCTGAACTGCTAAGTTATTCTAATTAACCGCTACCATTGCTGCCGGTCATCTAACCGATTTTTATATTTTTCATTTCACGATTATTGAAATTATAAAGCTATATAGGTGGGGATGAATGAAAGGTTAAGATACTGTAGAATCGTATTGGTTAGGTTTATGTGAAGTCACTTTCTTAGCTGTAAGGCTGAAATAAAGTTTATATTATTACTAAGTTGCACGAAACATTTTAATCGCTTCTAATGTTCGGCAGGTTTAAGTGTTGAGAATTGAAAAAACAAAAAAGACGAAAATTCGTATTGCAAATGGGTGTTTGTTTCGAGTGACGGTAGCCGTGTACGCGAGCACGGCGAGTCAGCGGAACGAGGCAGGGGACCGGGCAAGAGTCGAACATAATTGAACGAGAAAACCGAGGAGGATCAGAGGAGGCGGCGCGCGCGCTCGTCTCGTTATCGAAAATCCATTACTCGGCCGGAGGGATCGCGTTTCTCGTTCTCTTCGTCCTCGCCCTCATCCCGCTAATGGTCGTCGGCCGCATCCTCGAAACTTTGCTGCCCTCGAGCGACCTCGTCGTCGTCGTCGTCGATCCATCTCACAGGCGGCTTAACAACGTCTAATTACCGCCCCGATTAATCACCGACAGTGATTCGCCGACGCACCTGGTTCAGCCACCGGACAACAAACGATTTCCAATTCCCGTTTTTAATCGTATTAAGCGTCCTCGTCTAGTCACATGTCCCCGGTTAGCCCGGAACGGATGCAACAATGACCGCGATACCTTATCCGAGGTGCGGCAGATAACCGTGGCGAAGATAATGACGCTGGCCCACGCTTTTCCTGGCGCGCGGTTCTGCGAGGATTCTCGCGAGCGAGAGCTCTTTCGCGTTCTTTGCGCATCGGTGCACTGAATATTCCCATAATTCCGTGGACCTCGATTCGCCGCCGAAGGGTCTTCGAAGATTCCGCGGATGAAATTGAGAGCGGAATCGGGGGAAAAAAAAGATTCTCGACGAAAGCTTCGCGCGACCGCTCTCGTTAACTACTCGTTTTTCCTCATTTTTATTTGGACCGTGAATTTTATGGATTCGCGCGACGAAAATCAATAGGAATCCGAGGATATCGATGCACGGACAAAGCTGGCCGTGAAAATTGTTTTTTCTGGTTGTAAAAATCGAATCTTCTGTTCTACGAATTTTCTATCCGGAAAACTATCGAAACCCCCTCTCTCTATCTCTCGATTGGAATGCGTTGAGCGCGCACCGGTGCATCTCTCCTCGCCGGTTATTTCCGCAAATATGCATAAAGTTTTCAGCCGCTCGGATATCCGAGAGCGTTTATGTTGAATATTCATCCGGGGCCGGCCAAAAATCCGAGCAAATTAACAATTAATCGGGATCCGACTATTCCCGGCGGGGTTAAGCCGGAATTATTATACCCAACCTATCGGAGTGCATCGAATCGCGAGCGTATCGACGGAGACTCGCCGATATCCGGGGCCTCGAATCGAGCCGCTTTCGAATTGTTGTTTCTGCCGTTGCTCCCACTCGTCCCATTAAGAAATCCGCTTCCGTTGACGCGGACGGAAAGCGAGAATCAACGGGGGAACAGAAAGCGGGGAAGAAGAGTAGAGCAAAAAAGCAGAGAGATGGTAGGGAGGAGTGCGAGAGGGAGCGCGGGAGAGACGCGGTGTTATTTCTGGATTCGAAAAACCGTAGGCATCGAGGCTTCTCTGCGCCGTTCCGTCACGACGTGCATCGGAAATCCTCGAAGACGCGTCTTCAATTTACGCTTCAAGCGGACGAACTTAAAAATACTCCTACCGTTATTTTCGACTTGTTAACCAGTTGGCAACTCGATGTGATTAAACCATTTGTATCATTAGCGTATATACAGGTTGAATTTGATAAAGCAGGACACCTAAATATCTCCGTTACTTTTCGTTGTACAAAAAAACTTCGTAGGACAAAGTTACACTGTTTGAAGGGCCACATATAACGGTGTAAGGGAAAAAAAATTTCAAGCTCATTTTTATGAGATTTCAAGGTTATCGATGTTTTTTTCAATGGAATGATATATTTTCGTTAACGTAATGTTGTAGCTGACAAAATAACCAATTCATGCATGTAACACAATATGACCTTCAAATGACCTTCAATCCAGAAAAATGGTATAAATAAAATTCAACGTGTAAGATTCATTTAAAAGTTTGACGATTTCAAATCTTACGGCAAAAGTTTACACGATTTACAAAGTCTCTACCATGAATTCACCCTGTATATGCTCACTTTTCCTGGTCACTATCGCCGGAGACGTATGCACACGCTCAACCTTGTTGGTCACTATCATTATTCGTTAGCTAAAACATTTCCTTATGATGAAAATGGGTTAAGTGTTTAAATGTGTGCATAATCGCGCTATGGCCGCTCATCAAATTTTTGTTTCCCTCGTTTCGACCCAGGACACTCCGGAGTGTCAAAAAATTGCCAAACGTGATTCGACTTGTGCGCGACGCACACGATTGAGGTAGGATCGATGCGGTTGTTACGACGACCACCGGCTGATTTAAAAAAAAAAACAGACCGCAGCGACTTCGCGGGCGACGTTCACAGTGTGCCAGCGGGTCTGGTGTCTGGCCACGAACAATGGTACAAGCGTGCAGCTCTACGTGAGTCCCGATGAACATCCTGAATGTCTGAAACCGTCCACGTGGCCGGCAGGAAGCGCGCTTAAGGATGAATCGTCTAATAAATTATGCATTAGGTCTCCGCGGACGGTCGAACGAATTTCGAGAAGCAGGAAATCGACAGGACCGACAGAGACAGAGGGTTACATACATCTCTACGGTACTTCGCCGAGACTCGGCCAATTCGACGATGCCCGCGACACGGAACAACGTTCGCGCCAGCGTACAACGTAAGTATTCTTGTACACGCAGCGTAACGTGCACGTTGTCACGGAAATGTCGCGTTATTAGGAATTTTTCCCGAGCACCGGCAAAGCGCGCGAACCGTAATTACGCGCGCGGTGCGTCGTCATTAACGGGGGCCGGCTGGGAACACAGCATCGCGGTTCAGTTAAACCCGTTGTAAATAACCGGGCTGCTCCTCGAGTTCGTTCTCTCCTCTCGCTTGCTCGTCGGGACCCCGTCGATTAACATGCAAATAACGCGTCGCGACCACCACCAACGGCACGCGTTAATTACAGACGAGAATACGCCTCTTCGACGGAAGGATTATCTCTTTTGTAATTTTTGCCGGCCCGTTTCGCCGGCACTTCGCGCGACCGCGGACCTGCCCTGCGCTCCCGCCGAAATTTTCTTCGCGATTAGCATGGAATTTGATCATTCGCTGACACATTTAACAAAAGTAGACCAGTGAGCTTTCGCGTGTATCTCACACTGGGAGAGTGCATTTATCCATTGATGGTTTTTCTTCGCAAGAATCAATAACCGTGATCGACTGGTCGTCTCAGTCGCCAGTTCCGAATTGTATAAAAATTGTTTACCATAAAGAAAAACTATTCGCAGTAGTTTCGTGGCAGTACAACACGTTCTCCATTGATTGCTGGGAAATCACGCGGAAGAATATTTCTGCAATTTCGCGAGCTCGTCGCAAGTCTCGGGGTGCACAGGTCAAGGAGAAAAGGAGAAGCTGGTCTGCAGGGCGTAAGCCGGCCAAAGAACACGAAGCCCTTCGACTTACGACGTCGTCAGACCGTCCGATAAAGGGATCTACGACGTCGGTTACACCGGTCATTGGACACCCGACCTGTCGCGTGCGACTCGAGTCGCGAATCCTCCTCCTCCACCACCGAGCTCTCCAATAACTCGCGCAAAACCGCCGACGGGGGCACGGGTTTACACGTGAAATTTCCTGAAAAACGCCTCTCCGCCGCTCTCCTCGTGATCTCGCTCTTCGATATTAGGGAAAGTTACCGGCGCTCGTAACGGTTAGAGTCTAGAGAGCGTGTCTGCAATTCCCGTAACCGTTCGGCAAGCTTTACTCTGCGGTCCTGCGATCCTGCTTTTTGCAGGACCGTCGACAAACCGGGCTCTCTCGACTACCTTTGGGTAAACGTAGCTGCCGGCCGTGTGGATCGATAGGGTACAGAGGATCCCACCAATTGTTGATCGGGCCGGCTAGACGCTCGCCAAACTTGCCGATGTACCTGACCCAAACAGCTTCGCAAACTTCGCAAATTTTTAATCAGCCTTCCGCGGAGGATAGTGTACCTTGGCTCGGTTGCTGTCCTGTCGGTCCGCAAAGATTTAGCTACCTAGTACACTTCGTTGGTTACATGGTAAGCTTTTTCGAACTGCAGCGCGCCGAGCGTTCGATCTTTTACGCTTGACTCTTTAAGAACGAGTCACGAATCATTGTGTGCAAGATTAGAATATATTCCTTTTTCCTCTAATGATTTTAAGTTTGAAGAAAATATGAAAAACATTCGGATATGTCCACTGAAGTTCCTACTTCGATATATAATTTATTATTATTATTTTATTATAAACAGACCGAAGCCCTCTTACATAAATAAGTTTACGTAATAGAAAAAAGAATTTACGTACAATAACAAAAAAGGGACATGGACAAAATCTTAAGGTATGGTACTATCCGATAATTCTACGGAATTATTTTTTAAAAGTGTGTGAAGACCGACTAAAAAAATCAATACGATTATACAGAGTGTTAGAGTCTATGTACATATGTAATGAATACATATAATTATTGGAACGTAAAATGTTTAAACTATTAATGGGAAAAAATCAATATTACGGAGAAAGATAATTAAATCTGACCCACCCAATTTTGTAGCAAATGCATTAAATCGGTGTGTCATTTCCCTGATTATACAGAGACAAGCTAACAATGTCCGACGAGTTTACAGTGTTTTCACTGAAAGCTGCACTCCGCATGCGCTCCGTATGCACCGGCCGGCTGTCCATTGTGCAACGGACAATATCGTGGTCGTTTCTTCGAAACTATCGGAACGACAATCCCGGATTGAAAATGTGAAAAGCTACTTGGGTTTGTTCGGTTGCGACACGTGCCGGTCGTTTCGCCGGAACAACAAACGGTGGGCCGGCGCTGCGTGCGTGCCCAGTCGACGATGAAAAGTCGATAGAACGTCGTCGGCGAAGCCAACGAACCTGTGAGTCATCGTCGTCATCGTCTCCCACCTAACGAGACGGCGGCGGCCGCTAAATCGGGCGCGCCTCGTCCGTTTTGCTCCGCTTCGACAGACCACTCAAGTTTTACCTCACTCGCTACGCCTCGCGCGATTCTTACTGTCAAGTATTCCGAGTGCGACAATACGTTCGCGTCGCGCGACAAAAGCTGCCTCAACACGTAAACACGTGCGTTAGAAGACAATAGAACGTGTTTAGCGCGTGTGTCGCGACGCTAACGTTCCCTGAGTCCTTTAGGAATTACGATAACGTCTCGATATTCGTGCGAACGCGTAGAAACTATTTTTTTAAATCTATTATTAGCATAAGAAAAATACTCATTTGTTGATAATACTCTTTCGTTGTCATCTTTTACCGACATATCTACTATTTTCTGATGTATTATTAGCGTAAGACTCTTTCATTTTCAATTATTTCGTTGTCATATTTTATTAAATTAAAACGATACCCAACACGATAAGATTTCGATCGCATTTTCTCCTGCGATCCACGATAAAATAGAACCTCGCTTATCCGAACTGACCCGTGAAACACGCGTTTTCAGACCGTGAATAGTTGTCGGGCTATACAATTTTAGATTAAATCAGTGGAAACGCACGTACGATTATCATGTGCAGTATGATCCGAGAGTCGCCTAATTTTTACAAGGAGCGTTCCCGATACGCCCAGCGATTATTCTCGGAGCGTGTTTATCGATACCTCGGCGAGAAGGGGCACGCGAGGAGAGAAATTCGAGGCGATTGTTGTTGCAGTTGCGTGCCGGGTCCCGTCGGCACGTTCCCGCGAAAGCTGTACAAATTACCCGATTTTTCACCGAGTAGAAAACCGGCGAGACTTACGGGCGCCTTTCTAATTGTGAACTATCTTTCAATCCGCCGGTACCCTAAAAACAAGTGCCTCGAGTTCCTCGCGGAATTGATTGCGATTGCCGCGGTTCAACGAGGAGCCTGTTATCTTACCATTGCAGCACAAATCAAACCGACTGCAATGGTAATCGAGTACTCGATTCGATTCGTTTCCTCGCCCGACGATGCTGTTCCGCGAAGAATATCGAAGCGAGAACCGTTCGCGAGAGAAATTATTCAAAGACGCCCCATTCACCGGCGGAGAGTCAAAGTTTAATTGTTTGCTGTGTTTTCGATTGGTGCATAGGTCAGTGCGACAGGATGCCCCAGTGAAATAGAAAATTTATTTCATCCTCAGATGCAGTCGCAAGTGTTTTTCTTTGTTTTTTTTTTTAAGACAAATTTCACTGTCCGTTTGTCATCTTGCTTGCCGTATTTTTCAGGATATTGTCAACTCCCTCGGGACGCGGAACGTTTCATATCGAACGGAAAGTGCACTCCATTTTACGATCATGTTGCAAGCCAATGATGAAGAACGAATAATCTATATAAGAAGTAGACGTTGAAGTTCCACGACGTTTCGTTATTCTTCTTCGTTTCTGTATTCTTGAGAACGTCGACAATTCCCGCAGGACGTCGGACGTTTTATATTTCATCGAACGAACAGTTCGCTTCGTTTTCCAAGTGACACTCCGACCAGCAATTTAAACGATCCCATAAAATGAAAGTGATGCATCCCGTGATAGAACAATTCACCACGCGAAATGAAAATCTAAAAAACGAAAGAAGAAAAGTTCGGAAGAATTTTCCTAACCTTTCCAGATTCACTGGGTCAGCTGATATCGCGAGACCGGACATTTTCACCGAAGATTAGGTTAAAAACGGCCGCGCAGCCCGGCCGTGGGGCTCAACGGCGCAGAACACGTTCGCTATGAGATTGTTGTTGAAGCCCCATGGATTCGCGTTATCTCTCTCGTGGCCCGTGTCGCGTTATCTTGGAAAGCCGACATCCGTTTCCTCGTTCTCCTCGTTTTTCCGGAATCCCCGGTTCCAACCATGACCGGCTGAAATAATAGAAAATGGCGGCCGGTGAGGGAACGCGGAAACCGTCGAAATTTATTCCGTTTCCGGCCCGGAGGAAAACGAGTTCTCGTTTGCGAACGAAACGAAAAGAACATCCAAATTCCGAAAAGAGAAAAAAAGAAGAAGGGCGCTCGAGATCGGCCGTTAATCCCGTTTCTCGATTAAACTCGATCTCTGCTTTTTTTCCGCGGATCCGACGAACGAAAGTTGCCCGGTTCGACGATTCCCGGGGTATTTTTTGCCGGGGTGGCGAACTTCTGACAAAGGCTGAACGATCCGCTCGGAAATTAACCGCGAAATCCAACTTCTTCGGAACTATTCTTTTCGGAAAACGTCGGAACCGGTCGCGGACAGGTAAACGCGTCGTTGTCTTGGTTCTGGAGGCAGTTTGTCGCGGAACACAGCGCATAAAAATTCTTTCCATCCAAGGTACAGACGATATTCTTCGTAATTGCCATCAGTTCTACGAATTAAGCTTTAAGAAAAATATTTTTAAAAATCCTTGTCCGCGAGGGGGTTCCGAGCGAACAGAAGCGTCAGGATTTCCTTTTAGAACGTCGGGAAAGGACAGGACTTATGGCGCGGGATAATAGTAGCACTTTATACGTTCAGCTCTCTCGTCCCATTCCAGCGTCCTCCATGGAACGACGATGTGCGACGCCGTAATGGGAAGGATGGACATCTCCGTCGAGCGTCCGCAGCGTTTTTCTCGCTAGATTCATAGAGCCACTGAGGTTCGAACAACGAGAAATTTGATAGACGATCGCCAACAGCCAGAAGCAGCCAGCTCCGGTGAAAGAGAAAAATGCGGGCCGATAACTTCTGTGCCAACCGTGCGCGCGTGCTGCACTCTTTCTTCGTTTTTCTCGGACGCCGCGCTGTTCCGAGCAGTCTCCGAGAATAGACGCGCAGGGTCTTGTTAATAGAATCCGGCTTTAATTCAGGACTCGTTTCCCTCGGAGCGAAAGACGCTGTTCTGCCCCCATGACGATCGAGAAGAGGGAGGAGAGAACCCGTGCCGGCAGATGTCTCGGGAATCCGTGGCGCGTGCTCGAATTAAACCCGCGAGAGTCGATTCTTCCGCCCCTCTTCGAAACGCTCAAGAGAGAGGATCCCCTCTCTCTCTCTCTCTCGCCCCCTGCTTCGAAGTTCCTGCGTGTATCGTTTTACTTTTTACTTACGAGAGACTTGGACCGACGCCAACTCGGCCGATTTTTGTTCCTCGGTTTTCGGAAGCGTTCCGTGGAAACCATCCCCGCAGGCTGCTGCTCGCACCTGGACTCTCTCGAAATTGTTCGATTTACCTGCGGTCGCAGCCCAGCTGCGCCGCTCTCGACCCTCGGATCTCTCAATTTTGCCTCGAACGTCCGACCAAATCGACGCCCCTGCATCTTACACCCGTACCGTTTCGTTTCAAGAACGTGCGTTTAATTGTTTGCATAAAATTAAATCATTTCAAAATTAATTCGAGCATGTTCAAGTAAATCGAGCGATGACACTGGTAGCGAACGTTCCAAGAGAGCTCTCCGTTTTGCCCGGAGCGACCATTTTGAAAAATGTATTTCTCATTCGTTTTGAAAAATGTTCGACGCGTCCCGGGTGCAGCCTTGTTAGGTTTGCAAAACTGGGATCGGTTGCAAGACCGCCGAAGGAACGCTGAGCCGTGTCGAACGTTAGGAAAATTGCGCAATCGTTGCCGCATCGTATCGCAGGAAAATTGCGGCGAAAGTTTTCCCGACGAATATTCCCGATTACTGCACGCGCGTTCACCGCTCTCTCGCTCCAGTTTCGCCCGGTTTCGATAAGCGGGCACACCACCGGCGAGCAGCGTGGATCTCTACCTCGTAAGAATAGTAAGTAGACCATCGAACGAGAATGGAGGTCGATGCATCGCGAGTGCATCGCACACTGCACACGCTTTTCCACGGGGTCCCGGGGCGGCTGCTCTCTCGCAAGCAACTGCCACCGCCGCGCCGATCGCCTTTACTTCGGGGTCGCTCTCTTTCAACCCGTCAGCATTCAAAAGGAACTCCGAGACGACACCTTCGGCTTCGGCAATTCATCGCTCCTTCGGAGCACTTCGAACATTTTAGAATAGGCGCTTGCGCGTTTACTTGGTCCTCGATTATTCATAGATCGGGACAGTGTTCTCTACTTTATCAGAATGTTAGGTAAGTACTCCAGCAAAGTGCGCTGAAGTGCAGCGAATGAGAGACGAGGTACAATACCCTGGATTATTATGCAAGTAAACTGCAGCTTTCATGTATTTCCAGCAAAATAGAATATGGTACAGCAAATTTAAAGTCGGATAAAATTGACAAAATGAGTTTTTGATATTAAGGTAGCAAATAATTTTATATTTCACTCCGGTTTGTTGCAATTCAGGTAGATAATTTTTATTCAGCATAAACATTGTCTAGTAATCAGTGTATTGTTCATGTATTTTTTCCGATTTTTCGGTAGCTTCTACGGAAGAAGGAACAGTTCTGGGCGTTCAATTTTTCCGGAACAACTCCGAAATCCGGTAAATCGCATAAAGCAGCGCAATTTCGTAGGAGGGGTGTATTCGCAGCAATTTCGTTGCAGAGAGCGTGGGCTCTCGGATCACCTTTGAATCGCGTTCATCCCGAGTGTCCGCAGAGAGAGAGAGAGAGAGGGAGAGAGAGAGAGAGAGAGAGAGAGAGAGAGAGAGAGAGAGCAGGAACGCGGCCAATCTCGGCCGATTATGCAAATGGTCGTGTTGCCGTTAAATTGCATCCGGCGAGCGCGACATTAGCGTCGGATCGCGCTTTCCACGGGGACCGCGAAAATTACGGGGGGAACACGGTAGCGTCGTTCCCCGGCCCCGATTTTTCCCAGCCTCCGTTTTGTGCACCTCCCACGGCTCGCGAAAATGGAGTCGCGAAAGCCGCTTTTCACGCTCCCGGACGGCGTCGAATTTATTCCTCCATTACTCTCCCGTCGACCCCGGACCGTCCATTAGAACGGTGCATACGAGCTTCGACGCGACGCGACGCGAAGCGGTGCAACGATGTGCATATACGAGCTTCGATCGAGGCGTTCTCGTGATCGCGAGAGGTCTTCGCGTTTTACGAGCTTCTGCGTCCATCGTCGGAAGCTTTACGAGCCAAACAGATTCCCGGAAAACCTTTTTAACTCCCCGGCTCTATCTTTGTTCCGGCTTTATCGCCCTCGTAAAGCACCGACCGACCAATGCCCGCTTGTTTTCACAAAGTCGTCGGGGAGACCGGGGTAGCAAAGTTGCTACATTCTTCAGTTTTTTTTAGGATGTTCGAACGGATCACGTTAGAAAAAGCTGACGGAATTTTTGATATCGCTCATTGCTGCAGCATCCTGTAGCGAACGAGATATTCCCTAGAATTTCAGTATTTCCGAAAAGCGCGATGTCCGCGCTTCCGGTCAAGAATGATTAACGTACCAGGACTTCCCGGAACTATTCCTCGGAGCCTCTATCTTGATCATCGGTCTCTGGTCGTCACGCGTGACTAAAGGTACAACGTAAGCGTGAATCATCGAGACGTTCGTTTTTTTTTTCTTTTTTATTCCGAGAGCTTTCGGACGGTGGCATCGTGTGCATCGCTGCAGGGGCGCCGAGCATCGCCTATTGTCTGGGTATTTACATCGAAAAAATACTGGCGATGTTCACCATCCGGGGAAGCAGACGTAACTTTCTGCGATTTCGCGTGGTTCCGATTATTTTTTTCGTAACTCGTGCAGCTCTTCCAATTTCGAATCGCGTTTCGGTAGAACATCTCTTCATACGACACATTCGTGCAGCAAAGTAATGCGAATTTCATTCTGCAATTTTCGAAGATGATTATTCAGCAAAGAGTTACTTAATTAGTCATCAACCGAATCCACGCCGATTTATACAACAGAGCCCGTTGCATATGGATCCGCTGCACTTTCCAAACTTTCTTCGAACGCTTTCAAATTCGAGAACTTAAATAGAAAGTTTAATAATCGCTTTAATTTCAAGAAAGCGCGAAGAGTTTCGCGGATCAAATTGGATTGCGCTATGAATGATGCAGAAGGGTCGAAGGCGCGAGGAGAGCAGTACGATGAATTATGTCTTTCCGATTTTCGTTCCGCTAATTGAATTCTTCCGATTTCGATTGCTTCGGGACCGCGATCCGTCAGCGTGCGAATAAACCGCTTCTATTAATTAATTCCAAGGGAACGCGAAGTCGCACAGACTTCTCCTGCAGCGTAGTGCTCGCGGCAACTGTGCAGTGCACGCAGAGTTTTCCCGAGCAGCGGTAATAGCAACGAAAATATTTCGAACTTTGAGGTTGAGGTCAGCAGCGCGTCGCTAAAGGGAAGTCGAAAACTCGCGAGTTTTGGTCTCTCGTAGACGGTGCGGCGTAGAATCGAGGCTCTGAAACGGTACGGGACGGTGACTGTGACGATGACGGTGGTAATGGAGAGCCCGCCCGGAGACTGAGAAAAAATGCCGCAACAACGGCTTAATTATTCACGGAGGCGCGCGATCTCGCTCCGCGTTCGTTATTCCTCGTCCTTCTCGGAACGCTCGACGGCCCGTGAAGCCACTCGTCGCCGAGTCCTTGAGAACACGCCCATAGCCACGGCTCCGTAGAGTACGCAGACTGCTACAGATGCTCCCGGGAGACGCTCCCGGGGCCAAGCGAGGGCCAAGCGGACACGCGACCCGCGCTTTTCCACGGTTTTCTTTCCGCGCGACTGCGACCTGTCGCAATCCGGTTTACACGGGCATCCTTGTGCCTGTTTCGCGACCCGAAAAGAATCGAGGATCCAGGCTGGCTCACGTTTATAAAAAAATTTCTCAAGATTTTGTTCCCATCGAATTCTTCGTCCGATTGCTATTCCCGTCAAGTCCCACAATTCAGGGAAACGAGACCGTAAAAATTACTTGGCCCCTAACGCCAAGGGACCGCTCGAATGCGCGAAAACGGGGACGCGTACCGGCGCCGATTACGCATCTATCGAGTTCGAAACCTGCCCAACAGGAAATTGCGTTGTCACCTGCGGGGTCAGAGATCTCTCGGGGACCAGGTATCGAACGGTATTATCGCCACGCCGGTGATTTAATTAACTGATGCCTGCACTGGAGCGCACCGTGGCCGTGATGGCGCGAGTGAAACGGGTTTTGTATGCGGCTTAAAAATCGGCGTCCTCGGCTGGCATCGAACGTTGCACCGGTACACGGTAGCTGTGAGTAAAACGCGATTGTTCGTGCTTGCCTCGTGATCGTTCAAGAATATAAAAATCTATACCAACGCTGGTATCCAGCAGCAAATAATGTGAAAGTTTTGAAAAGGAATTAAAAGAATGATACGAACAACATCTAGACACGTGGATCACGAACGGTGTTTTCGATTGCTTTGTACGGGAGTCGTTGTGGAAGCTATTTATCGAGATGCTCTAACTCCGCGTCGTGTCTTTTGCGAGCCACAGAGAGCGTCGTATCGACGGCAATCGAGGATCAAAGAGCCGCTGAAACGAGCGAATTAAGAGTAAACGTCGCGCGTTTCCGCGCAACGAGCCGCGAACAAAGAAACTCTGCCGGAGAGTTTCCCCGAGTAGTGTGGTACATACGTACAGAAGTTTAGGTGTCGTTGCGGCGCGCGGTGCAACGAGAGGCCAGCTAACAAACTGCAGCGAGACACAGGAAACGCGTTTAGCTTTATGGACGTCCGTCGGCGTACAAAATCGTCTGTCAGTGGCCTCGATCCTCGCGTGATTCGCGCGACTATTCTCTCTGCTATCGTCGTTTCGGACCGAGCGGAGGTTCGTGTCATACCGAGCGGAACCGGCACGGCGACGCGACGGTGTCGTCGTAATTAATTCGTGGCGCGACGTCGTCGGCGCGAATCATCGGCGAATCATGGATGCTCGCAGGACGATCGTAGGAAATCTCAATTACGAGACGGGGATTTAAAGCGGCTCGGAACGCGCCGTAGGAAAGCGGGAGAGCCGTTAAGGCCGCGCTTAGCGACGGGTCAAGAGCGTTTAAGCTCAATGAGAATCGGCCCAGCCCGGCCCGACTCGGCCCGACGAACTGGCTCGTGCCACGTGTGGGCAGAATTTTCTAAACGATTCGTGCCCGTTCCGCTCGTGGGCGAGAGATCTCGTACCATCCGACGCACCGCTCGCGACATCCGCAGATTATTGCGATTTCAGACTTCGCCGGTTTCACCGGACTTTTCCGACTCGTTCCTCGATCCGAAACCGGCTCTCGTTCTATTTTCGCCAGTGCTCCCGCCGGTTTCTTTGACCCGACGCCGAATTTTCCTCGAAATTAAAGTGGATCTGCCGTAAAGCGCGATCTTTTAGCTTCGACTTGAGTCGTGGAACTTTGAAAAATTCTCAAATCGACTCGAAGCAACCCCTCGACAATGACAAGCAAAAGGAACGACGAGATGGTGCGCGTGACTTCACAATTCCGACCGAACGATCATAGAGAAACGCGTTCGAAATCTACTTCGCGCCTGATTTCGCAAGTAATGAACGTTCGATACCGCGGCCTTCGGGTCCCCGTCAATGGTCAGACCTACATTCCGCCGTAGGTGTGCGTCCTCAATGTCGGAATTCGTTTCGCCGAGAAGGAAACCAGGCCCGTAGCCAATCACCTCGGCCGAGAGTCTCGTTCTGTCCCGTTGATCTCGAGAGAATCATAAAACGTCCACCCCCACCGAGCTAAAAATGGCAGCAGCCGCCCCCGCGACATATGGGCTCCGTTATCCCGCTTCTAAATTGCTATCGGTTCACCCTTTCACCCTTCTTGCGTGTGCGCGCGCGCGTGTGTTCTTCTCGCGAGGCCGACCCTCCGAATAATCCCGTCGCAGACCTTTGAAATATAAACCGCGTTACTTAAGCGTGCCTGCTCCGCGTTACGAAATCATCCCTCCTGTTACCGGTTCACCCTGTTTACCCTCCCGTGTCTTCTTTCTTCCGGACCAGACCTCCGTGGAAATTAAGCGGCACGCGGAGAGGAACCCTCCTGCTCCTCGGGCACGAAATAAAACGCGTAACCCACCCCCGTAATCCTCTTTCTCCGCGCCTCCATCCTTTCTGCCGGCACGATACCGCCATTCTTTATGTATCCGGCAACAATTTTTTTCTCCCTGCAAACCGGTTTTCTTCGCTGGATTCTACAGATCTCGGTTTACCGGGGAAAATTACTACATAAAATTCGATCCTGCATCGCACTGGTAACAATGTTGCAAATCGAAATGTCCAATTCTCGGGCAATCTCACGCAAAAGTTTCCGAACGTCGATGCTCCGAATTCTGTTTACCCAGCTCAACGACCGACCATGCCAATACCCGATCCTAATTGTCCGAACAATTTCGTCGGTCCCGAATCGGGCCGGCCGAAACAAAGTCCCCGGAGCCACGGATCCCCTTTCGCCCGGGCTCATTGTACTTCCGACTCCCGTCGAAGCCGGCTATTTCCGTTCTATTTGATTTCCGCACACTCATACGCAACGGCACACAGAGAGGCCCGGCGCCCATTGGAACGAAATTATGCGACGCGTGCCAGCGTCGACCATATGCCAGTGGAATCGAGGCGCGTTGGCTCGCGAACAGACAGCAGCGACCAACAGTCGTGTCCCCCACATCACGATCTCACCTCTCCGGGCTCTCGGGGATAATTACGTGGGGGAGACAATGGTTCCTATGGGGGAGGGGAGGGGGGCTGGCTGGCTCTCCGGTCTCTCTCTCTCTCTCTCTCTGGACGACCGGCCTAGGAGGTTCCTTCGAGTTTAATCGTCCGACGACTTCGGCCCTGGTCACGTAACGTCGCAGATGTTCGCGATGTCTGCTCGCTCAACGAGCTGTTTCGGGCTCTCGTTATACTTGTTGCACGATCCTCTCTAGCTGCATTGATCGCTGTATAACATTTGTGACGTAATGTCCTCAGCCTCGAGGCATCTCGAGATTCTTCGGAGCACTCTTTTATGGAAACGCTCGCCACGCGACCCGTATATTACCGATTCCTCGAACAAATTGCTTTTCGTGTTCGAGAAGCGACGAATTTTAATCGCGAGTAAAATTCGCAAGCACCGGGGCGATCGGCATTATCCAGTCGTAACGACCGCTCGAAAACCGAAGGCTCTTTCTCCATTGCGTAAACCCGATTAAATGCTTCCTTTCTGCCGCAACTACGACGGCGACGACGACGACGACGACGGCTTCGCTTACTCACCGCTTAACGAGCGGACGATCGTTTCGAGCTCTCGTGCTATTGGCGACCCGATGACGTCGCCACTTCCGCTTCACCGATTGCAGGTACGATTTTCACCTTTGGAACGCGCCTTTCGCGACTCGCCACCTTCTTCAAATGCGCGAACCTCTCTGTTATATTCACGGTTAGGTAAAAAGGTTTTTGGTAAAATTGTTGTATCGGCCTCGATCGATCGAACGAAATTGCGGGAAACGAAACGTTTCACGGGAAAATGTACGAGCGAACGAGTCTCGCCGCGGGGATTTAATTCGATCAACGATCGTTTCACGTGATCGTAAACGTGTCGTAATTACCACGATTACAATCGTAGAACGGCAATCGACCGCCCGAGAACGGGATACCTCGATCGAATTAATTAACAACGTGTAATCAGACTTTGCTCAACTTCTGTTGCAGCTGGTCTACCTCGAAACCCGAACGGGGCCTCGAGTTCGCGGATAGTGTGGATCCGACGATCGTTGCCAACCAAATTCGCAATTCGGGGATAACCCTTTCACGCTGACCGGGTTTTCACACGGTATTTTCGGGATGAACCCGGTGTCCCTCTCGGTTTTGCGACTCGTCCGTCTTATCCATTGAAACGCCGCATGTCACAATTTCAAAAAATTCAAGTTCACGCATTAATTGAACTTTCGAGTGTAGGAGTTACGTATTCACCAGAAAATATGTTACGAAAACAAATTCGAAAGGTTGAAAAGAATAATGCAGTTTAACCGATGTTTTATATGTATAAAGAATTAGTGATCAAAACTTTAAACAGCAATATCTCGAAAGCGAAGGTACGCGACACGCGGCGTTCTTCCTCAGAACCACAGATATGACGCGTGGACACGTAGAACTCGAAAACCGGTGACAAATCCTGATGACACCGAGCTCATCAATTATTGATTACGCTATCGCGAGTGGTTTCTGCGCCTTTCCGAGGATCTCAAATGATCGTTGCTTCCAGATAGACTTATGGGCGGGTCAAATCCAATACGAACGATTAAAGAATGTGAAAAATGCTGCCGTACTACTTCAGAAATTAATGCAATTCTGCATAAACATCGGCAGTCGAATGATGAATGTCTCGTCGTTCATAATTTCGTAGAAGAGCGAGAGGACTCGTATCGATTGTACGTGCCCGCTCTTGTACACGATGATTGCAGCAATTCTCGATTTAAGAATGAAACACGCATGTTGCGAAAACGTTGTCCAACTTAATGAATAAAAGATGCGCGATAAAAATTTGTTGAATTACGAATGAAATTGCTTATAACTAATTCACTGAGTCATCTGTTGATCTTTGACTTTAGAGGCCGTTAAAACCATCGTCGGTGAGTAAATTGTTCAAATAGTCGTTCTATCGATCAATTATATAATCGCTATAATTTCTTATAATTGTCTACGATTTACAAGCTGGCAACTTTTTACTAACAACTGCATGGTTCGTCTTTAAAAAAGCTCTCGAAGCTGTTCTCCGACGACGGGGCACGGAACGTTTGCAATAATCCAATAAATATCGATGATAGAGGAGTGCAAATTGATTCCAGCTTGAGAGGAATAAATAATACGCATACTTGGCGTAGATCGCAGACGAATGTTTAGATCCGCAGACTCCACGGAGTTCGGATTAATTATCGCTCGGGGGCGAGAGCGCCGAATTTGATCGAGGGGTCGAATCGCAACATATAAATCACGGGGATCGCGTAGCCGGGATGCAAATGCAGCGGGGGTTTGTTTGCGCGGGTCGGTCGATCGCGTCGGTGGGTTCTCCAATTAATTTGTCGTAATTGCGACTCGCTTCGCGAATCGATAATCCGCGAACCGGAGAGAGCGAGCGTTTCTTTTATCTCCGGTGCTCGTTAACGTTCCCGGTTTCTTTCGCGGACGATTCTCCGTGCGATTTTTCGTTTCGGAAACCGACCGAGAGCTCCTCGATCGAATCGAATGGGATCTCGCGTCTCTCGATCATCGGCACCGATCGAGTTCTCGTGCTCGACTTTCGATTTAAACGGCTCTCCCTAGCGGAGAGCTCCGTCTGGTGACGGGACAACAATGCGGCTGCTAGAAAGGCAATGGAACCTCGGCCCCCGCCACTTTACATTCTTCCTCATTGTCTGCCCGTTAAAACGAGCTGCCGTCGCCGACGACGCCGCGTCGAGATCACCGTCGGCCAAAGAAAAAATTGTCGCGACGCCGCGCCGCGTCGGTGACGAGAGGGTGCGACGAACCCCCGCCGTTTTCGCGGAAAACCGCAGACTACATCCATCCCCTCGATAATTGCTCCCCTCGTTTATTCAGGGCTGTCCGATTCAATTAACATCGGAATTGTTACAAACAGCTGACTTATATTTCCGAGTGAAACTCTGCTATATTGACACTACAAAATCGAGACTTATTTATGCCCCACGCTCCGAAACTAATTATTCTGCTCCCACTCCCAGCTTCCCTTTTATTTTTACACAATTGAGGATTCTTCCGTAGCGAAATTCTGCTGTTCGTACTGCAGAATCGATTCGCAACTATCTTTCGTATTCCCTGATTGTTTTGCCGCACCCCCCTTCACCCCCGTCCCCAATAATCGTTCGTCTTTTATTTTTAGAGGTGAACTCGGCTTCGGTTCAACTGTGACGTAATTTTGTTACCACTTTATAATTAGTGCTCTGGCGCCTCTGGCTCTCTCGAATGAATTTCTCTAACGATAAAAAGTCCGTTTAACGACGCAAACAGTCGAGTGTGTGATTCCTCGTTCAAGAATAAAGAAAAATACCATCGAAACAATGGGAAACCTTGATACAATAACCATCGACGGTTACTCACCAAAGATGATTCACACAGCCAAGTTATCCCAGAAAATTTTTTAACATTATAGAATAACAATCGTTTCAATCACAAACCAATGAATCACTACGAACAATCTAATCTAATAATCTCTTTCGAAATTCGCCGTTCAAGAATAATTTATCCAATTATCGAACGGGCATCCCGGTCGACAGCGTTAACAAAATTCCCAAACAATTGCACAATTGACAAATCGCTGGTTCGAACTTCCGTAGAATAGCTGGACTTCGGCGATCGGCTAAGTTCGCGCCGACGAAAGTTGCTGCGAAACACCTCGTCGAAAATGTGACAACAAAAGCGACGACGTGTTTTTTTTGTTACGGTTGGACCATGTTAATGTTACATTGCGCGCACGTGCGTTGCGCCCAGCGTCCGAGTCACCGTGCTCTCCCTTTTTCATTCACGCTAGACTAAAAGCGAGACACTTCCGTGAAATAATTACGCGTTACTCATGGCCGCGAGCAACCTCAAAAAATTCCCGCCTTTATTTACTTAACGCGTCTCCGTGACGACATTGCCGAGACATCGAACAAACAAATTCTTGTCAATCGCGATCGACGATCGGTGCAACATTTAATCAGCAAATAACGATTAACTTGCGCGAATCGATTAAATCGATCGTGATTAATTCCTCGGATCTATCGATCGATTCAAAATCGCGCAAGGACATCGGTGTTACCAACGCCGAGAGAGTATGCATGTACATACGTAAGTAAGTCCTACGCTGTTGTTAATCTTCGCCGCGAATCTTTCGGCGAAGAAAAATCAGCTAACAGGTTAACGGGCGGGTTCGCATTGTTCGGCTAATGGAGAGGCTGTCACTCTCGATCAGCGATACGTGCACACGCTCGCGCGCAGCATCCCCTATCAATCTCATTTACCACTAGGTTCACGGGATCCGTCAAAATGACGGGCCCTAATATTTTTCATTTACAAATATCGAGATTGTCAACATGCATTCGTGAGGAATTATTAAGCCAATTTCTGTAGGTATACAATATTATAAAAAAAAAATGGCTACAAATTTAGATCAACTGATTCTTATTTCCACAAAATAATATAAAGTATAGTCACTTTTAATGCGTCAACGACCATTGCCTCGCTGAAAATACCGGTTCTCGTTCGATCACCGAAGTTCAACAGCGTAGTGCGGGGGACGCGCTAGGATGGGTGACCGCTCGGTAAAAAGCCAGGAGGTGGCCCTCCGGGTGCGTTTCACGCGTTGTTGGCAAAATAGGTGGTTCGGAACAATCGGAACCCACCATAATAAAAAGTAGGTTCCGCTTGAAATTAGGCGATAGTTGAAGATTGGTAAAGGGAGAGGTGGTGGAATGGATTTGAAACCCTGAGGGGACCAAATATATTTATAAATAGTCACTTTTAATGCTCCGTAAACCCAGTGTTAAACGAGCATCGACTGTAGCAGCTTCTCGCTACGAAATCCACCTTTGTATAAACCAGAGGAACATCTCGCGTGTTCGAAACCGAACAAAAACAAACGCGCCAGAGAATCTGCATGTGTGTCACGGGTAGAGCGTGACTTTGGCCACGCATAACTGCACGGACGTAGTCTCGCGGTTACTCTTACTACATATGTGTCCGCTGCTCGCGTAGCGTAGGGCCTGACTAATCCCCCATTGACAATGGATAGGCGAGACTACTACTACAATTTATTTATTTAACGTTGCTTCAACATCTACGGTCATTAGGAACACGGTACATTATCTTACAATATTTTATACATATCGGTATCTTTGATATACTGGGCAAGACCGGCGATATACTCCTCAGAGCCTAACAGAATAGGTAAGGATCCAGGCAACTTAGCACTTTTCCTTTCATTCTCGTATTTTTTGCGAGACGTTTAGTCGTTTCGCGGGTGAATTCCGATAAAAATGTCTGGCGAAACGTGCTCGCCGCAACCAAACAATCGACAGAGAAACACACGACTCGGAGAATGAGACAGAGAGAGAGAGGGAACGAGAGAGAGAGTGAGAGAGAGCGCGAGCGTGACCAACGACGCAAACAAACATCAAGTTGGACGATCGTCACGAATACCGACGATTTTTCGCGCGAGATTGTTTGGTCAAAAGAAAGAGTGCGAGAAGGAGAGAGAGAGAGACAGACAGGTATATCGAAGACTCACCTTGGACCTCGGCGTAGACGTCAGACAGGACAACGACCACCAACAGAACCAGCACCAATTTCCACTGCACCGTTACACCACCGAAGGTGCATCGCGGACCCGAGCACCGGTTACCAGTCGGCATGTTTCTCGGACGGCGATTCACAACGGTGTACACGAGCCTCACGCGAACGTCATCACAAGCTTTTCTTTCTGTCTCGCGTCCCGGGTCCTCGCTAAACCCTTTCGTGAAGCGCACCACACTATACTGATCATCCAACCCGATTCCTTTGCCGGTGCAGACTGACGACGCGACCCCCGGAGACCGTACCCCCCATCCCCACCACCGCGACGTATCGAGCCGTCGAGATCCACGACCGCGCGCGAACATTCCCGAGCGCCAGCCGCGCGAAAACCAGCGCCGTTCGAACCGGAATCTCCGCGACGGTACGCCCACGTCGATTCGCGCGCGAGGAAGTCGTCATTAGGGGCAGCAACATTCTCGTGCTGTTTTTTACGATGTTTCTCTTATCGGTGGATAAGAAATTGAAATTATTTCAAATTGAAAATTTACTATTAGAAATGTTTACTTGTAGTCTCGATCGTAATAAGGAGGCTTGACGCGTCAATGTCCTTTGCTCGCTCAGAGGAAACTGTTTATTTAACTAAAACTCATGGTAACATCAATTTAACAAAATGCTAACGCAACGCATAAATCAATAAAATTATATATAACAGTAATACAACAAGGTTACAACTCGGTGGTCGATGCCGGCAAATCTATTACTTTTTGCTGGATTCCATCACATATGGGTATACAGGGTAATGAAAACGCTGACAGAGCAGCCAAATTAGCAGCCTGCGATACAAAAATGAAACAAATCACCCATTATATCAGACTAAACGATCTTAAAAACCACCTAAATGAAACTTTTAGGAAACAGGTACTCGACAAAATCAAAAGGAATTACATACAAAAGTATCATAATGAAGGAGCTGACTTTCAGTAGCAAAAAATTTCCAAGTCCGGTAGACCGTCAAATCCAAACTTCAATTTCTAGAATCAGAATTGGACACTCCGAAATAACCCATTCATTTTTGTTAAACAAAAAAGAAAACACGATCTGCGATATATGTAAAGTACCAATTAACATGAATCATCTAATAATAGAATGCAAAAAATATGAAAATGAAAGGAAAAGTGCTAAGTTGCCTGGATCCTTAACATTTAATAAACATTTAATAAACATTCTTACAATACAAAATTGATAATGCTCTCGGCGCAAGGTTCGATCAATATTTAATGTTTAAAGCAAATTTGCGAGTTTGCTATTTACATTTTCGACGTTTCGATCCTAATTTGGATCATTTTCACGAAAGATGAAAAAACCGCGTATGCTTTATAAAAGTTAAAAGATGGAAAAGAATATCGCGACAACGTGTTGTTGGTTTGTTGTCGCACACGATACAGACATTTACTATTAGAATTTTGAAATTTTCCCCCAATTTGAATCAGATCTTGCGGATCGCCAAAGTAAGTTGAATAATTAAAAAGGTGCTACGGTATCGAGAATCGAAGGTTAGAATTTTATTTCTACTCCCTCCGTTCTTTTATCTATCGACTCCGTTCGATACGGGTTCCACGAACTTTTGAACTTTCGACGCGGATCGTTATCCGAATTCTCCGCGGCAAGCGCTCAATTTGTTCGCCTCTGAAAACACGATTCACGCTCGTTGGACAAAGAAGGTAAAGCAACTGTGCGTAAATGTGTTCGCTCGTTAGCGAAATAAATTGCCGGACATCTCGATTGGGGAAAGTCCAACGAAGAAATCTAAGGTTGACAATTTAGGTTAATATAAAAAAGTACAAAATCCGGCCACAATTCGTACGGGAACGAATCGTTGAAGTAATGAAGCTGTTGCGATTGAACGAATCGAATTGTACACTTTTCGCGTGTAAACAGCAAAACGTGTAAGACTCTTGAATTATTCTGTCTACTGCTCGGCGCAATCGCGGTGCTCGATGTGATTCACGTAGGAATTAATTGGCGAGAAGGTTCTTTGATCAGGCACAGCAATGAAACGTTTCTCTGTTTTACATAATTGCGTGGATGGCCAGGAAGCTTCCCACGTATCGATCAAACAGCAAGGACGAAACGCACTTCTCTCGTTGAAACTCGTCCGAATAATAACGTTTAACCGTGCACCATGGATAATACGCGAAAACTGGTGATCAAGAGTATAATGACCGAGTGCAAGTCCATCGGAGTGCACGCGACCAAGGATTTCACCTCGTTTTTGGTAATTTCCGTCGTGATTTAACGCGGCCAATCGTTGATACCTTACTGAACGCAGAGTCTAATTCACAGGTCACTCTGTTCCTATTAAACCCCGAATACGACCTCAGAATCGACGATGAGAACAACGAGGAACTCGTTGGTGCAATAGTGAAGAAAATATCCGATGAAGAATGTCCCAGCTTAACGATCCTAAAAAGCCAATTGTACTTCGCGAAACATTACCGCGACAGGGGTAAGAAATCAATCCTCGTCCGTCCATGTTCAAAATGAAACTGTACCGATTATCTTATCTATCGAATTAGTAAAACGACGAACGGATAAACATTAAACGCAAAGACCAGCTTTCGTATGTTTCTTTGCACTTTCGCAGACGAAACCGTGAAGCGTCACAGGCTGCGTCTCCACCAGAAAACGGGCCCTATGGTCGCTGAAATCTGCGAAACTGAGAAACTGTCGAACAAACAAATCTCCGAAAGACTGTACCAGAAGATGCTAGTCGTGATCACTGTCCTCAGCGGTCTGGGAAATCCTACGGTTCCGTCGGTACTGCGGTAAAACTCTCAAACCAAGAATCAGCTCCGAACGAATCTTCAGCCTGTAATCAAGTTCCATTGATCGTTTTCGCTGCGTTTAGGGAGGTCTCGGTGGCCCTGCAGAGCGTGTTCCAGCCTTCGGAGCTGGAGGCTTACGTGAAGATGTCGAAACGAGAGAAGGAGGAACAATTGATGGAGCTGATGTGCATAGTCGCGGGGATTAGGCTATTCAACAGAGACTGCCAGCGCGGGGGCGAGGGCATCGACGATCGTGAGTATGTTTCGCGATCTACGGTGACTCATCGGTGACACGAAATACGTTTTCAGTGCCTAGTATACTGCAAGAGGCCACGAGGAAGAGCCACGACTCCGTCGTTGATCTTCTCGAGCGTCTGATGATGAAGATCTACAGGATCACAGCGGCTTTAGAAAAATCAATTTGCTACTGGGAGGTGTTGCCATTTGGCGTGTTCACTAAGGAAAATGTTTACTGGCTGATTAAAATTCTGGCAGGTTGTAGGCAGCAGGAGATCTATGTCAGGTTGGCCTGAACTTTCCCACTTTCGACCCTTATGTCCACATCCCTCAATTTGTCTCTGATATCTTCTCTATATTGTAAATTAATTTACATTTGACAAACTGTGGTGTCTAACAACTGCAACTAAATTGCAGTTGAACTGTAAGCGCACTGCGATCGAATGTCGTAGAAAATTTTGGATATTGACATAAAAGAGTTCGAGTCTCCAGGACCCAGTAAATTTGTATCAAAGGATAACTTTTGAAAAAAATTTCTTCGAGCAGAAAAGCGTTGGGCGACGTGGAACGCAGTGACAAAGAGCTGCAAGCGCTCATGGAGCGTCTTCAGGGTCGACTCTTCAAGATCCACGACACCGTAAGGTACAGGACCGCCATCCCCACGGCTCAAGTATACGTAAGCTCGCGTTTTATATGCTTTTTCGGAGTTATCCTTAGACAAAGTACTTGAAATCGTGTTCTCACCCATCCACAGCCGCAATTCATCGACCTGGCGGATATCTGGATGGGTTTTCAGGACGAGGTGATCATCCTGAGCAGCACCAACAGCTTCCTGTGGGAAATGCAGAGCCTAAACACCAGGGTAACGCTAGACCTTTTCTTAGGACATTCATATTTTTCATCGGAATAATTGAATTCTGTAAAATTTCAAAAATGTTGTCTCTACTCCGATACGAATGCTTTCATAACACGACGATATTAACATTGAATATGCGTCGCAGACGGTGAACGTAATCAACGACACGATACTGGACGAAATGCTGGCCAAGGAAACTGTTCTAACGGATGCTGAGCGATTGGAGCAGTCAATGGGCGAATTGATAAGTAACGAAACTCACGGCATTAGGCCGCTGATAAGCTCGCGTGACTGTTAGAAGCCGGCACGTGCTGCATCGGTGATTTCTGTTCGCAGCCGAGTGCGGCGAGTGCACCCTTTACTACCCCGACACCACCAAGGACTTCGAGAATATAAATCTCGAGGTGAGATCAACACACGACACAGCGAAATCAATGTTTGCACAGAGAAAGATAGAAAGAGAGAGTGAGCGCTAGTGGTGGGAGTAAACAGGGGTTGAACCAATTGTGCGCTCCTAGGTTAATTAATTCGCTCGGTGTCTCAGTTCCTAGGATTTTGCGCGTGGACGTTAGTTTTCGTGGAAGGAGCGCTTATCCCGGGAAATCCGAACAATGGGGTGGCCAAGTGGAAAGGGAAATACTATGTGTTCAGCTCGAAGAAGGCCGCTGAACAGTTTGGGAACGATCCGGACAGGTAGCCCTCTCGTAGATTAAATCGTAGGTCAAACTAATCTACGGTGAATCTCGTCGTTCGTAGGTGCATCTACCAGGCTCTCGATTTTGTACGACGGCATCCCGAGTACGTCTACCTGTTCCAGGTGTTCGAGGATGTTCAGGCTCTGAAAGCAGAGAAGCTGTGAGTAAAGGTCTCGATAAAGTCCAGCTTTTGGGAGAAACTATGCTCGGTATTTCATAAAATTCTCAAGAGTTGAAATTTGCTAGGTCCTAAACGGTGATGTTTCACCTGACAAAGTCTGTAACGATTATCCACTATTTATAAAATCTGTCGCTCTAGCAAAATTGTACGGTGTTTTTAAAGAATATATTGAGTAACTACCGGTAGAGTAAAAGTAAAAGTATAATCGATTAGGCTGTCGGGTGAAGGGGACCAGCTGAAGCAGCAGCAATCCCAGTCGGTTCAAACGGACCTGCACATCCTGCCGCCTTGCATTGACAAAGATTATTCGTCGAACGTGTGGGAGCTGAGGAGAAAAGCGTTGAGTCTGGTGAGCGACGGTTTTTTTTCTGCATCGGATAATAGCGAATTGCTAGTCTCTATGCTTTCTTTCAGGCGAGCGTGAGCCAATGCGTCACACGTAGCACGCAAACAGATAAGTCGAACTTCCGATACGGCGTGTACGTGCAAGCTGCACCAGCCCGAGACAAAGAGGTGCAGACAAGAAGAGACAATTACATGAACACGAAGAAGCTCCTGACATACATCTTCGGGCTACGTGGCAGACGGGACGACAATCAGCACGTTCTCTCTTTCCTCGAAGACGATCTCGAACACCTCTGAACCCTCAGACATCTACCTTAAACACTATAGTTTTAGGATAATGATCTCGCCAAGGAATAAATGTACAGAGGACAATGTTAAAAAAAATGAAAGCAATATCTTTTAATGACGATCTCAAATACATTCACGGAATATCAGGGCACAAACCGCACATCTTTTTCCATTAAAAAAAAAAACAAAGTGCTATTAGAATTTGTCATTCCGTGTGTAATACGCGTGTTATACTTATCACCCACACTCCGCGTAGTATTTTTCTCCTCGATCTATTCGTCGAGTGTTTGCAATGATTTTTATCTTTCTACTTATATTTTTTTTTTTTTTTTGGCTTTCTTAAGAGTCAAGTTAGGCCAGCACTAGTCAATTTTAATTCCAAAAAACGCACGAATTTTTCACGGTGTTTACTTTTGTTTTTGAATGAGTTACACGTCGAGGCGTAAGGGTGTGTCTCGTTTTTCTATCTGCGGCCACGATCAATTCCGTACCTCGCGCCATATGAGCCTATCTTATTTTCTACACTTCAACGTTTCTGCGCAATGGCTGCGCATACTTTGTGACGTTTCATTTTCAGTTTTTTTAATATGCATACATTATCGTACCTTCCACTGAATACATCGCTTTTTACCATTACATCTTAAGAGTTAGGTCAATTTTTTACACCAAGAAACCTATATTACGACAATAATTAGTAATTACACGATAATACAATTAAATTTCGCTTAGTAATAATTTCAGTGTATAATGTAGCTATTATACAGAAGAGGTACAGAATATTGATTTCTTTTTGTCGCATCGTGTTGTTGTTCTTCTCTTTATTTTTATCGCACGTTTTTTTTCCCTTTCTAATTTCATTCCCCTCTCTTTCTCTCTCTTGTTGGTCAACAGAATCACTTGCCCGTTTCTCTTTTTTTTTCTCTTTACTCTGTATTACATATCCTTTTTTGTCGAAATATATAATCAATGTTTAAAAACGAAACGAATGAAAATATCGTGTGATTCATTAGTGACAGCAGTACACGAGGGAACGGATAGTTTGTTTTCTCTGAAGCTGAGAAACGCAAATGCAATAATAGAAGAGTCTTCGGAAAAAAATGTTCGCTTATCGGAAATAGCATGCAGGCTTGCCGATCGTTCAGAAACGAAATGTCAAGCGATAAAAATTGATAAACGACCGTCCTTAAAAATTATTCCGAGCATAGTTGCTGCTTCGACTTCGCTGCCACGGATCGGCACACACCGTATTTTCACGCTTGGCGGGAATGGGCGGTTCACGAGAACCGCCAAACAAACGATAAAATATTTAATCCTGAATATGGACTTAAAACCAGCTTACCGACTATCGGCCACACTTCGATGTTTCCCCCACAATTCGAAAATCATCCGACCGTCCATGGTACCGTCCCTTCCTCCCATTTCTCTCCGATCCGGCGTTTCTAACCGAATTTCACCCAAATCCTCGAAACTCCGTGGGTCATCATTTTGCATTAAGATTGTTCCCGGTCACCTCTAGCGATCTTACGCGGTGCCGTTAATTTTACTTTGCTTACTTTTCTTAGTTTTTTTTTGTTTGAAATAATGCCCATAACTTAAGATGCTACGTTTGCAAACGTATCGTGAGAGGAAGCGACTAACCATGGACAAACAGAGTGCATCGGAAAACGGTGTAAACATGGCTAAAGTCTTAAGTCGCAAATATGTTCTGTGTGTTCGTATGTATATGTACTTTATGTATGTTTCGTGTGAGAAAGATGGAGAGACGCGATTCGCATCTTGGAATATGTTATACAATGTTTTATAACCTGTCGAAGATTGTGGCTCAGGGATGATTTAATCTACAAAGTGATTTTTGAGGTATTTCATCATACCGAAAGTTCTGAAACGTTTTACGCCGATTACTGTCAACAGCTCGTCGTCGCATATTGCGAACTGCTTGTTCTTGGGATCCTGCAAACACAGCGTCAACAATTAACTAACCGGTCACTTTTTCAAGTTGTGGAAAAATTTTTCCACGTGAAATATTTTCAAGAGTTTGATGAAATTTGGATACGGTTTTTAGTAAGACAATATAACGAGAATACGACGATTTCTGTGCGATTTAACATGGAACGGCTCGTTCCCCTGATACTTACATAAAGGTCTCTTTCCTTGATGATGCTCCAAATCTTCTTGACGACCTCGTGTCGTGCCATCTGCTCTGCGCCAACAACAGCGGCAAGTTGTGGGGACAATGTAATGGCACGAGTGTAGCCACCCTTACCTGCTCCGCCACCACCTTTCTTCCCACCACCGCCACCACCTTGAGCTTTCTTGTTCTTGCCCCAATCTTCGTCACTGTCGCTATCGCTGCCCTTCTTCTTTCCCTTCTTTCCGGGCTTACCTGCACAGCAACAGACAATCAATCGTGAGAACATGGTATAAAAATGTATAGGCAGTATCGTACATCTTCAAAATATCTTGGCATACACACCCTTTTTGGGCGTAGCTTTTGGTTTCTTTGGACTATATTCCTCATCGCTCGCATCATCGTCGCTGGCACTCTCTTCGTCATCCGATGACCCCTTCTTACGCTTGCTCAACGGCTTTTTCGCGGGACTTCTTTTGGCTGGCTTTTTTTCCTCCTCTTCCTCCTCCTCCTCGGAACCTTCCTCCTCTTCCTCTCCATCCTCAGACTCTTCGCTAGCAGTCTTCTTCTTCTTCTTCGCTCCGTCATGTTTCTCTTGTAAGCACTCCATGACTAGACTGTCTACTTCCTTCTTCCTGCGTTTGGAGTATTTTTATTAGAATTGGGTGGAAATATCAAAGAGTAAATCGAATTCTATTATATTTTTCAGCGTAGGCTGTGCCCATAAAAAATATTTTCAGTTTCGTTGTCACACTTCTTGAACATCTTTGGGAACACGAGAGCGAAAGAACAATTTTTATTTTCATTTGAAAAATTGTTCTTTTACTAGCTTGATTTCTGGGATATTCAAGGTGCTAATTTCTATTAGAATTATTTCCACTCGTGTACCAATAAAACTTAATTAGAAAAATATTGGGAAAATACTCTTTACGAACACAAATTGAAATGTCGAAAGAGGAACGAGGTGGCAGCCATCGGAGGCATATTACCACACAGAGATCCTTCTTTTTCTCTAGGACACGGTGGAACTCACTCTTGAATCATTGAGATACTAAGAGTGCCTGCTGCATCCACTTAATGTCCATAATTTCCTAGGAAAATATATAATCCCTCGAAGAGACCGTTACCTTTCTGTGAGATCTATGTCCAATTTCCCCTCGATCTGTAGCCTGACTTTTTTGGCAGACATTGTTGTGAGGTCGGCATCCTTAAGGATAGCTGCGAACAGAAAATATTTGACATCGTATGTAAATAAAGCGATGTCAGCTTGACACGTTGTTACACAACAAAACATTTTCTGAATGCTAACACATTCATAATACGAACATTCTTTTTGTACATTTCTGATTACGTCGTCTTAAACTGAATACCTAAAAACATTCTAGTACGCAGCCATGTAACACTCGGTGTACTCTTCCAAGGTTCGTTTCAGATATACATTCCTAGCGATTTAATTAACGATCACCAAACCGCAGACAAGCGATTAGAAGCGAAAAACGATTTTAAAAAAGAACAGGAAATTGCGGTGCAGCTGTACAGGGGAAAAATCTAGGGTAATATGGTTTCCCGCGTCAAGCGGCTAGTAAATACTGAGCAGAAATGGCTGCCGTCGTTCGGCGCCGGTTACCGATTACCCGGAATATCGTTCGGAATCGGATTTCTGAAAGTAAGCTTTCCGGAGACAATGCTCCGCGTCGATTTCGCTCGGGAAATTGCCTGCTTTGCATCGGCCGATCGATTCGGTCGCATCGGCTAGTCGAAAGTCGGAAAATTGGCAAAACCTCGCGGCGCGGTATAGGTAAAGACTCGACCTGGATCGGAGAGATTCGTTTAAATACCGCGTAGAAGCCGCAACGGTAGACAACAAAATGAACGACAGAGACTCCGTGGAACCTGCTACGATAAAATCGCGTAGACGACGAACGTGCACAACGGCGGGAAAATCCTCGGCAACGAACATTCTTAGGGAACAACGTTCGCCGCGGTCCGGAGTGTAACGTACGCGTTAAAACCGTCGGAACGGAGCTATATTCGTCCCGGGGAAACGGAAAAACTAAGAATCGTATCCGCGGAAATATCGTGGAAAACGGAGCTGCGGTTCTGTCGCCTTAGCACGGTGTCGCAAATGTCTTCGAACAGAAATGAAAATGAATCAGAGATACGAAGCATGCGATGGCTTCTGGCGCGCGCCACCGCAAGCCAGCCGCGTCATGCAACGTACACTATGGTCGAGGAGACGTAGTAAAATCGTCCGGTTCGGAGAAAACCGAGGGAAAACCGTGAAATTTCGTAGGCGGGGAAAAATTTTCTGAAAAATCCGAGGACGGGTTGCACCGAGCCGTTTCGCGATACATAGGCCCGATAACGCTGCTCGTACGTGGACATACGAGTATCGTATCGCGGTTGTAATGGCCGGCGTGGGGCACGCCACTTCGTCGCATACGTGCGCGCTAAACTCTAGGTATCGCAAGAGCAAAGAGCCCGATTTCCTACGTATTCCTAATAACGAATTCACGGATAAATCGCGGCACGCGTAATTAGAAGCCCGGTTTTCCAATAATCGAACACCGTAGACAAGTAAATCGAAGGATATTCCGACTTACCGGTGATCTCCTTGCGAAGTTCTTCGTTCGAGATATCAGCCATGGTCGTACTTCTTGCTGTGCGTACTGCTGCTAACTGAACCTACGCCGGCTGCGGACTCCTGTGTAGCGTCCGTTGGTACAGTCACCGATGAAACCGAGTCGATACGCCGCGCGTACCAGAATACTCGTAAACGGATAACTCGTAAACGGTCTCGTAAAAATGAATACTATATACACCAAATCGTGTTAGTTTTTTCCAAGCTACAAGTTTCTCATGACGCCCCACCCGTAATTTTGCGATCGAACGATCGTATTACGACGTTCCGCCAACACGTTCGCCGCACCGTTTTGATTATGAGTGTACCGCAAGCGACCGCTCGTGGCTGCCGGTGGCGTCTACGGTACAGTCGGCTCATTTACCTAGTCTCGTTTCTTCCAGAAAATACATTTTCAATAATCCATAACGCCGTTGCACGACGTTTAACCGGGTTATAATATACACCAAATCGGGCCAGTTTTTTTTTCTCTACAAGTTTCTCATGACGCCCCATGCGTAATATTGCGATTTAACGGATCGAATGAGAATTAATCGGGATCCTTCGGACGATTTTATCGCGGCTGACTGTACAAAGCGACCACTCCGGGATTCGCAGCGTCGGGCATATAGTCTCATCATATGACAATCAGTATACATTTTACAGATATGCCAAAAAAAAAGTATTGGTTTATTAAATTTCAGATGGCGATCCCGGGGTTCGGATCGGTGTTACGCTATCGTCGAGTCCTATTGTCATCGAGGATCAAAGTCTTTTTTTATGCTCTAGTTTTTTCTGTATCATTTACATCATCAACTTCATTATCTTTGCCTATCGCGATTGCACCGTTCTGTTTACGGGACCTGAGATCACATACGTCATGGAATAGAACGACTTGTGATTTCATAGTTGGTGAAATGTATTCGGAGCGTGCGAGTAGCAAACATGCTGTTATCGTATCTAAAAATTGATACATTCATATATAATTGTATCCAATCAGTGCGATATTTTAATAGGCTGCAACTGTCGAAGCGACCACTCGGTTTCTTCCTCGCTTCGGTGGTACAGTAACGTCCAACACGTTCAGAAGGATACCTGCGAGAAATGATGTTTTGAAAATTCATAACTCTTTAACCGTACGTCCTAGACAGTTACTGTATTCACAAAATCGTGTTAGTTTTTCACGAAGAAAATGTTTCTCAGGAAGCGCCTTTCACGATATTATCATCTAACGTGTCCAGCCGAACCACTCGGCCTCGCCGACGTAAATACTTTTGGCGCTAGCTGTAGCCAATCTGGCAGGTTCGTTACAAGACGAATTTCTCCTTAAAATTCCATGTAAGTTTATTTCGCGGAGTCCACTAAAATATTTAAACAAATTTTTCGAGTCGATCCATGCATTTACATTCTTTTATTTCGATCTGGGAAACATATTTACTGATGACACGTCGGAACATAATGCCGCCACGGGTGTTTGAACGCTTCAAAATGGCGATGCCATTCTTTGCGGATTCATGCCGAGTCAACGGCACGTTCCACGCAATTATGCTCGCTATCGTACACCGATAAACCGTTTATCACCCAGGCTATGTATCGCTATAATTTTATTTATATATTCCGTTGAAATAAATGCAAATACTGTAAGCAAATTAACATTATTGTTAACTTTCGCGGAACAGATATCGTTTTCCCTCTAAATTTCAGTCACTTCCGGTGCATTGACATGAACGATTCTTTAATCGTCAAATCATTTATTATCCAGCTGCTAAAGATCGTTAAATATTTCAAAACGAATTAAGAGAATTTCGTTTAATGGTTCATCATTTAATTTGTTGTTCATTTGTAATGTACAGAAGGGAGGTTACACTTGTCCAGTTATCTTGGAAATATTGATATTTCTGGACTACAATTGGATTTGTTCTGCCATCTAGGGACGCTGTATGCAATTCTTTTGTATTATGAGGTGAATATTGAATATCTTTCGATGATAATCGCATGCAATTGTTGGTAAAGATGCGCTAAAATCGAAGTTTAGCAACATTCCACGTAGCGGCAAACTCCGCAAACTGGTAGACGAACGTTACCGATGCAGCAGGAAATCTGGCAAACAGTACAAACACAGACGAGACTGTAGAAGTAAACTAGCACGGATTAGTCTAATTTATATAGTTAATTACATTAAATATTTGATCTAAGAAAAGAAAATATCCTTTCCATTGCGGGGCATACCGCGTAATCCGATATGGGGGCGGGTATATCGGTGTGAACCTCACTAATCCAATTACAAAACTTCTTTATTTTCAATTATTTTTTTATGGGACTTTCACCAAGTAATTTGTGATATTTTTCTTATTAAAATTACATATTTATATATATATATATATCTTGTCTGTATTTAAATTTCTGTGTATTTACTTCATAGAAATGGCAATTAGACTTAATGCACGCCTGTGAATGGTACTTTAGAGCAGTCTTCGTTCTGCGCATGCGTGAGTCTTGGTGTGTCGTTTCCGCTCGCGTCCTTCTTCCTTTACGACCAGGTAAGGCGTGCGAGCTGCCTGGTTAGCGTGTGACTGATGCGTGAATAGTTTTAAAAAGAACGTGAAATGGTAAGAAGCGTTTCATTTCATTTCATTTAAATATTGCTTTATCGATTACTGTAATTTCCGCGTGAAAAAGATCACGGCTCCACGGAATTTTTCTATAAACGTAGAACCGCGGTATACGCCGCATTGTTGACCACGTGTGATAATTCATGGCGCAATAATAAATCATATAAACTGCTCTAGCTCGACACTAATGCATATTCTATAGCTACTTATAGGTTCCCATATTTTTTATGCCTCCTTACTCGTTATAATTATGTTATTTGATGCTTTTCCGAAGATTTGTTGATATTCGATTCGATGATTTCGGTTCTTCTGTCCGCCATGTGCCGTGTCACTGACTTCCTCCGTCTCTGATCACAATAATATTTGCCCTACGGTATTTTAATATTTGACCGCTCTTACGAACGTGCGTAATTTGTGTTTAATTATTGTTTCATGTTTTTCCAGTCGTTATCAACGGCGCGACCGCTTGTTACGGTCTACACCGATAAAAATGAGGCCTCGGGTGATACAATTTCCCTGCCTGCCGTGTTCAAAGCACCGATTCGACCAGATATCGTGAATTTTGTTCACCAACAAGTCTCAAAGAACAGCAGACAACCGTATTGCGTGTCTAAGGAAGCTGGTGAGTGCTCCGTTAAGAAGTTGGGATAATATGTTAGATCGATGCAAAAGTTTGTGCCAAATTTCGTATTAAAATACAACAAGAAATCAGCATGAATTATTCATCGGTACTTAGTTCTTCTCTGCTTATTTTTCTTCTTACAAAACTAACAGCACCATTATTAAATATAGGTTTCTTTTGTCAGGTCACCAAACTTCTGCCGAGTCATGGGGTACAGGACGTGCCGTAGCACGTATCCCTCGTGTCCGTGGAGGTGGTACTCACCGCTCCGGTCAGGGTGCCTTCGGTAACATGTGTAGAGGCGGTCGTATGTTTGCCCCGACCAAACCATGGAGACGTTGGCACCGTAAAATCAATGTTAACCAGAAGAGATACGCCCTGGTTTCCGCCATTGCCGCGTCTGGTGTCCCGGCTCTTGTACAATCCAAGGGTAAGCACCAAATTACAGCGTCAATTAGTTTAATCGATTAATTTTGTTTTCATGATGATTTGCTGGTCCGTGTTGCTGATTGTTTACTGATTATTCATAGCATTTTGCTGAACATTTTGCGAAAAATGTTCGATCACGTTCTCTTGAACTAGAATAGCAGTTTTATGCTACTATTTGTACACAGGTCACATGATCCAAGAAGTCCCAGAGTTTCCCCTGGTAGTTTCTGACAAAATCCAAGAGTATAACAAGACCAAGCAGGCCGTTATTTTCTTGAGACGCATGAAGGCGTGGAATGACATCCAAAAGGTGGGTATCGATACATAGTTTTGCTATGTATGCACTGTATAATGTCCGCATCTTTGTTAAGACAATTAATTCAGATGCTCCATCAGGTGCTAGAGAAATATGGTTGTCAGGCGTTCTTGACTAGCTAGTTTATTCGCTAGAACGGGGTATCGATGGCCAAACAAAAATACAACGAATTTTCTATGAGGATGTAGAAGACGTTAATTGTTTTTTTATTTATAGGTGTACAAATCGCAACGTTTCCGCGCTGGTAAGGGTAAGATGCGTAACCGCAGACGCATCCAGCGTCGTGGACCTTTGATCGTGTACGGTGAAGACAAGGTACGAATTAAATATATAAAAAGTACTTCATTCTATGGTTCACTCGACTAATAACCTGTTTGTTATTAGGGTATTCGTAAGGCGTTCCGCAACATTCCTGGCATAGACCTTATGAACATCAATAAAGTGAACCTTCTGAAACTAGCACCCGGTGGCCATGTTGGACGCTTCGTGATTTGGACGAAGTCCGCTTTCGACAAGCTGGATGCTCTTTACGGAACCTGGCGCAAGGAATCGAAACTGAAAGCTGATTACAATCTGCCATTCCCCAAGATGGCAAACACAGATCTGTCGAGACTCCTGAAATCCGACGAAATTCGCAAAGTCCTGAGGGCACCGAGGCATGTACCTTGCGCTGTTTCAGATTTTCACCAATTTATCTCCCATTTAAAGCTCGTAATAACTAGACTGCGAGTCTGTATGCAAAATAAAAAATATAAAATAGATCTATCCATGATGAGATTATTTGGTCCGTGTTACTGACTGACAGTGATCATTTCTACCAATACTGATTACCTTCGATATTTTATTGTAGTCAACACCATACGTATACCGCGTAAAAAATAACTGTGTAATTTTGAATTTTAGGAAGAGGGTGGTGCGCAGCGTGAAGAAATTGAACCCACTGTCCAACACTCGTGCAATGTTGCGTCTGAACCCGTACGCCGCTGTGCTGAAACGCGCTGCGATTCTGCAAGCGAAGAAACGTCAACAAGAAAGGGAAGTTATCCTGGCCGAGAAGCGTGGCGTAAGTATCATCCCCAACTGCCTACTGTCCGTGCCTCGCAAAAAGTTACGAGGAGGCACGCAGACTACCACCCAGGCAAGATCGCATTAACATGAAAATTTTCTACATGCAGATGAAGCTTCCAAAGAACCATCCCGCCATGATGTCGAAGCTTCTGCAGGCGAGACGCAGGAAACAGCTGGTGGCCGTGAAGAAGCCCAAGTCCGCGAAGAAGCCAGCAGCAAAAAAAGCAACAGCGCCCGCGGCTAAGCCAACGAAAACCCCGAAGGCGGCTGCGAAACCCGCAGAGCCCAAGAAGTGAAAAGTTTTTATCGACAAGGCGTTGTTGACCCACGAGTTTATTTGTTCTTAATAAAAGATGGGAAGACAACTGTAGGACCGTGTGGCCTTGTAATTGATCTCTACCACCTGCTACGAGGACATATACGCACGCACGCACACCATCGTCACCCATCGTCTATTTTTTCCTAAGCGGAGCGCGCACGAAGATCTTGTCGTTGAGCATCTCCACCGACACTTTCTTCGCGTGCGCCTCCGGCGGCATCTGAAAGTTCAGGTTCCGGACGCGCGACCAGTCCTGCGAACTGTGTAATTTTATGTTCAACGTGTTCTCGTTGGCCAGGGTAACCGCACCCACCTTCAGACCCTCGATCTTCATCTCCGTCTGTAATTAGAGGACAACCGTATTCGATCATGACGGTAACGGAAAATAATCACAAGCCGAACGTACAGCATAGCACTCTTTATTGTCAACGATGTAGAAGTTCGGAGCCTTGTGGAACTTAAGGCCCGTCTTAACACCGTCCGACACCATGTCGAAGTTGATGTAATCGTTCTGCTTCAGGGTGGTCGAGTTCTCGAGACAGTGCGCCGGCAAATTGTCCATAACAACCGATTCGAATTTACATAAGAAAAGAATCTGTTAAAGGTAAACCGTGTCGAATGTCGAGGTCTGTGGAATTGACAGCGAGCGATCATCGGTTGTTCTCTCGTGTCTCGATCACCGACAGCTTCACGCGAAATCGTTGGTCCTCAGCTCTTCGCGATCAGCTTTCTCCTAATTTTACTCGGCTTTAGCGATGGCGCTGTGAGAACCAGCATCCTGTGCTTGTTGTCCACGACAGCGCGGACTTTCTCGCCGTCTATGTCGTCCGGGATCAGCAGGTTCTCACCGTGCTTCATGGACCGTTTAACTAAGTCACCGAGGACGGATTTCTCGCTGATCTCGGGTAGTTGGCTCGCCAGCTGGTTGTTCAGCGGCTTGCACGCGTTCACGCGAAGGTTGCTGCCCTTCACTGTGATCTTGATCGAGGACATGTCCACCTCCGGTGCTAGCAACATCCTCGCCTGCGAGGAAATAGACTGTATCAATGTTCCCAGTGATTTAATCCTTGCTAGTTAATTAAGCCTTTGCACTCGAAACTATTTTTACTGGACATTTCATCTTGTAAATATTTTTGTTAATCGAGTAGTTGTTGCAAGTATATTTACTCGTATCACCTTTGGTAGTTTCACAGGTTACTAAGCACAAAACCACTTAGGAATGTATAATAGGAATCGTTTTGAATTATAATACAGTCTTAGCGATGTGTGCGAGGAGAAATTCAAGTGCAAAGGGTTAACGATTAGTTTAATGATTTGTCGAAGAACCTCGTAGACATTGTCAGGTCGTACTCCTATGGAGACGATCTGCATAGCGTATCCCGTCTCCGGGGCCTTCGCAGGCACTTTCGCGGACTCTGGTCGCGCGTTCACCAACACCTGTCCCGATTTCTTCAAGAACCTCAGCGAGGTTGAGCACTTCGGACAGTGGCCAGTGTCCAGAACCACGTCCCCCTCGCACTTTATACATTGACTAGTCTTTGCATCCATTTTACAGAGCCGGGGACGAGCGATGTCATTGCACTGGAGTCATCAAGGATTGCCAAGGGGATCCTCGGCTTGAGACAAGACGCTCGCGACCCACGGTTTGCAGGGAATTTTACGAGCCTGGAGGAAGAACGCGGGGTCACTTGTCAATTTAGATTTTGTACGGCGACAGGAGAATGTCGAAAAACAGGAATACCGGCAAGGTTCAAGCGGTAAAGGTGCGAATACATTAGCAAGTAAATTACGACATTTTATCGCGAGAACAACTTGCAGAAGCGTGTACAATTGTTTGAAAACATTATAAATGTATTGTTTCGCTTCTTGAGAGCAACTGTCGCAAGCGAGTTCAACTTGCTGGTCGCTCTCGCAAAAAATGTCTCAAGTTACTTGCCAGTGTGTACGCACCTTTAGGTCTTGTAACTTGAATTATGTTTAGGCATAAGTTGTCTGGTATAGAAGGGCGATACATCGTGCGGTGTACATTATTTTTTTACAAGCTTGATAGTGGGAGAGCATTTGAAAGGAAAATCAATTTTTTTCGTTGAATCGTGTATTTGTTTTTGGCAGTATGATACATTGCCATTAAAATCTTGCTCGCCACTCGATCTACAAAAAATAATTTTCACTACATTTATACGAGCCTTTGCATCGTACAATTTTTGCTTAAATATTTTTTGATAGGACTATTGATTATATATACGAGAAAGAATAATGGTGTAACGTTTATTTCAAAGTATAAACATTGAAGACTGTTCCGATGTTAACCGTGGTTTTTGTTTGAAAAGAAAATTAAATATTTCACGGCGGGCCGCGGCCAGGTTAATTAGCATTGTTGCGGCTAATTGCGTCTCGATTGGTAAAGTATCGAACGAACAGGAGAGGAGACAGAAGAGGGACGGGAACCGGTTAGTTTGTTTAACATTCGTGTCTGTATTGTTTGAAACGCCTGCGCGAATTTCCTTGGGAATGGACGCGTTGGGGTAGGGGTAGCGCGGGATTCAGGGTCGAAATTGCACGGTGGTTGAAAAGCATCGGACACCAGTCGAGGACAGGCGGTCTCGCGTTTAAGTGGTCCATCAATTCCATGTCGCCTTTGGCCCTGTTCTTTCATTACGGAGTTTTGGCCATCACTTTCGGTTGCGGTGAGTCTTCATCCCCCGCGTTTCCCACCCGTTCTTGTTTTCCGTCCAACCGTTCGGTCGCGTTTCAACATTCTATTTTCACCTCTCGTCTAATTGCATTTGTTTGCGGCTTTTTTCTCTCTTTTAAATATCATTTTATCGCGAGAAATCGAAGCTGTTAATTAATTTAAAAAGACATTGCAGTGAAATAGCTGAGATCGAGCCAAGCCACTGTACTAATTACCATTGGTTCGATTTATTAACAAGTACTCAATCCACAATTATTCTCAGAATTCAGAGCAATTTCTACATAATGAAGGAACTAAAAATCTTCTCCGAAGAAGATAGAGTTTAACATGTTCGTGAATCGATTTACTTTCATTCCTGTCGTTAGTGTGCTTTATTCTAATGTAAATAAATAGAAATTGTATTGCCATCGTGGCGTCCAGGAAGTGCGAGTTAAAAATCCTGGTGGGCTAATATTGATTGAATATCGAGTTTAGAAAAGATGCTAAAAATCACAGTGAGCTAATATTGTAAATTTCTACGGATCTGCTCGTCGCAGGAGTGTTTCGCTTTTTGTCAGTGTACTCTTCTCGATTTCTCCACGAACCGCTCTAACGTTTCGATTGGACGAATCCGTTGCAAGTAGTTTCGATTTGCATTGTAGATGTGCCAAAATGTAAAGAAAGTTGTAGCGCAACTAGTTAACTCGGTTGAACGAGATAAGAGTCGTTAGCGAGAGGTTTCAATCTGCGATCGGTTACGAGATTCGATGCATATCCGAGATCGAATTAGCGATCGTCGAGGTAAACGTTGATTAAGGACGCCGGCGGCCTAGCGACGATTAAGGCCAATTTCTTCTGTCTATTCGGTAACTGGATTTCTCGCGGCAGGATTTCCGCAGCCAGTGACTTCGTGAGCGACGAATTGAGTTTCTCCGCCTTCGAAAATTTTCCCGCCTGCGAACGGACACCGGGTGGATAGACCCCTCGGATTAGTTCTTCGATCCCAGCCCTCGTGATGGTAATCTTTTACATCTTTTATGATTCCCGGTCGCTCATGAATATTTTCCCGCGAGCAAACCTCTTTTTAATCGCTGCTTTATGAAACATAATTCCCAGTCGCTAATTCGCGAGTATCGAGCCGTACGGGAAGAGTAAAAGTGCCTGTACAATGCAAATATCGGCGTGTACGCTCGCGTAACGATGCAGAGCGCCGTAATACACCCGCGATTATCAGTCCTTGGAAGCAAGGAGTCGCTTTAGTTACAAGCTTCCGGTACAGGGAGATTAGTTTCGACGACGTTATTACTATTCCGCTTCTTTTTATTGGAAGATTTGCAAAAGCGCAGGCACCGAGTTTAATTATAGAAACGTAGAGAACTTTCTTGGGACAGTTTTGTGGTCGCCTTGCGAGTGGAAGATTGGTGCTGCTTCAGATTGCGTTCTTTGCGTTCCTTTATATTGCGAATTTTTATAAAATTGAAGGTTTCGAAACTAATTAGCCTATTGAGGCTTATTGTCATTAATACAAATATTGCAGCGTTATCGAGACTGTCTCTGATGATTCTGCAAGAGATAATTATTGAAAATCTTTGTACGAAAGCCACGCGAGTCCACTTTTCGTAAAATTGTACTTGTTGAAGTTCTACATATTTTTATTCATATATACATACATTTATTTCAATTTATTATTAATAGATCGAGCGCAATACTGTAAAAACTTTCCCTTGAAAGAATTGCAAAAATACTGAACATCTTGGACAGTCTTCGAGTGTCCGATAAGGGTCAGAGAAGTTTGTTATCGAACGTTTACCTTGGCCCTTCGGTGCAAACGTTTGCAGACGTCGCGGCGAGGGCGAGAGAGCCAGCCGTCTCGAACCCTCGACGGTAATTCGCGACCGGTACATCGTCAGGATTTGCATACTCTCTCTCAGAAATTGCCGAACTCCCCGTCCCGGGGGGTGCGTCGAGCCCGGCAGATCGATTTGTTTGTTTACGCCCGTACGGCGAAATTATCGGCTAAACGGTGGAATTACCGATCGCCGGAAGATCCCCGGGTTAGTTCAAAACTTCGGAGAAAGTTAAACATCCTTAGCTCCTCGTCTCCATTAGGCGGATTAAGCTGTCTCTAGGGGCCGTTGCGATTTTAGGCGACTGCGAACTTTCAAGGCCGGCAGAAGTTCTTCCGGGCATCGAGCAAAAATAAGAAGCATCCACGCAAACTGTGATGTTAGTGCCTACGAAGGTTTTTGGATTTATTAAGAAATTTGTAGAGCTTCGTAATAGGACCCACAGGAAGTTTGTAGGCTTCATGGAAAAATTATAGGAGCTTTACCTAAAAAAAATTTGCAGGATCCACGGCGGTTGTAGGTTTTTCAGAAAAGTTGTAGATTGTAATTGGAATTTTGTTATTAAATATTGTAGACACTTTAGAAATTGTAGTAGGTATTTGGGAAGACATTAATAGGGCTCAGGAGATTTCTAGGCTTCGCAAAAAAAAAAATTGTGAGACCTATAAACAATCGCAGGCTTTGTGCAGTAGTTATAGGTTGTAATAAATCATTTTATCGGTGAAAGAGCAACCCCCTGTAAGGTGAGTAAATAGACCTTTCCTCGTCCAGCGACCATTATCCAAATTTTTATCTAATTTTTCCAATTTTTCAGACCGTTTCCCTTTGCCTCAGACTCAAGGAGCCCGTCACCTGCAATCTTTCTCTCCTCTGTCTTCCAATTTACCTCATCAACTCCTCATCTAAAACGCATTTCCTCCGGCGAGAGAGGAACCGCGGTAGTCGAAACGCGGAGGAAACAAGCCACGATAAAGCTCTCCCGTACGAAAAACTGGTTCCGTTTGCGCGGATCAAACGCGGAAGTCCCGCTAAAAGCAACGGAGAAAGAAATTCATCGGGAACACGGGAGACGCCATTAGGATCCGCGGGATTCTCGCCTCGGCTACAAATCCGACAGATATTTCGATTCGACGACGCGGTGAACACGGCAGCCCTCTCTATTCCGCGGTTGGATAGCTTACCCGAGAGCTTTGAAGATGAAAGAGAGCCTGATCGCGCGTTTATGCGACAGCCGCCTCCGAGCCCCGCAAGAATGAAGAGCGTTGTGCATTTCGGCCGCGTATCGTTCCATCGATCGCATCGATGACCGATTCAGAGGTCCTCGGCGTGGCGCGGCGTTGCATTCCGAATGCAACCGGGTTCAGGGACACTCCAGAGCCGAGCCCGTTATCAAACTCGAGCCGCTAGTGGCCCCGACTCTATCGGGCCAACTTCCCTTCGCCATCGACTGCCTTCGTACGCTTTCTCTGCAACGTGTTTTGGAACATTACAAAAAGTTCGCGCGAACTCTTCCCAATTTCTGGAACATCGTTCCATCACTTCGTGAAATCGTCGCGTTTGTATAAAATTTACGATCGTTTGCCGAAGAGATTGCTTCAACGAACTCTACCATCAATTTTAACAATATTAATATCCGAGTCTTGATATCAATTTTCTCTTAACAGCGGAAACAATCTGAACGTTTCTGAACATTTTTAAATACATTTTATTTGGACAACGTCTGTGTCCAGGCTACACGAGCACCATCGTTTACAGGAGAGATTCGTTATAAAATCAAAATTGCGTACGAACTCGCCACCCTAATTTCGGCGACGTTCATCGGCGGCGTTAATTAGCGTACCCTTGTTACTCCCCGCGGCAGATAGTAAAGTTCCCGACAATAAGTGTCGGTGTAACAATCGTCCGGGAACGCGGCGGTAAACCAGCGAGCTAGCTAACTGGATTTCCCGTGGAAAACTTCGCCGGGGACTATTCTGCGAGAATAAATACCTAATCCCGTGTAGGTCGCATTCAAATGCAAAAATTCAAGTGAACTGCGGTGGTACGTCGAGTTCAAACAAAATTTACCAGACGAAACGCATTTCGTTGATTGCCGAGCAATCCTGAAGAGTTGTGCAAAATCAAATTTATTTAACTAGACTCAAACGGCGCAGTTAAAATTTATCGTACCGATTACTTCATCGCTACTTCCGTCATATTAGAAAATATTGAATCATACCGACCATTGAAACTAACTGCTAGCCTTTATACGAGAGACAAGATTGAATTGATTTAATTCCGTTTGCGGTTGTTTCTATTTAATCATTGTCCGCGGTAGCGTCTGTACAATTTCAAATAATTGCTAAGTCGAAAGAGGGCCATTCGACAGCGGTGCGTTCAGCAGTGAAGGAGCGCGCGTCTCGCAGTTTTATTTTCGCCGGTGGATTATCATCTCGAGTAAAATCGGACGTGCGATTCGGCTGTTCCGCGAAAAGACCAGGGAATTTTTGGCGGCGTAAAAAGCTCGCGGTCCGATTGGCCCGAATGCGGAACAGTCCGGTGGAAAACGCCGTTACCACCGAATGGGAAATCCGGCGGGAAGACCGGTTTTTCCGCGGCTGTTTCTCGAGAGCGGCTCAATTCCGGCCATCGATCGAGTGTTTTCGAGCGATAAAAGTGGCCATTTTCTCTCTCTCTGTTTCACCACGCTCGAAACGAACGATCTCCGCGGTGGAAAGCGGATTTCCACGGGTGTAGAACACGCGAGAAACGATTTTCTTGCTGCATCGCCGTGGTGTTTGGTCCCCGACGCCATTCTGCCCACGTGAAAAATCCATTACAACTGTTTTCTGGTAAACCGTTCTCGTTTGTTTCGTATACTTCTCAATTCCAACTATCTGCCTCGGTTTTTTTTCTAGGACATCGGAAAAAGCTGTAAGGTTGACCAGGCCACCGAAACGCCTCCACCTACACACCGACACGACCGCATCGCTATACCGCGACGCTGACGTAGATTTAACGATCGGAATTAACAGGGTTTGGGGGGTGAGATCTTCCTGGAACCGCGGCAATCGCGCGACCACCTACGTTTCGGAGCCGGGATCCCTCGAAACATTCGACGGATGGCTATTTAGAAGACGTATCTTGCGCGTTAGATCCTCCTCTTCTTCAGGAAATTACGGTGTTTACTGGCTGACGGACCTCGCTGATAGGTTGTAGCGTTTTACTTTCTTCGAGGATCGTTTGCGAACACTTTTTTAGTCTTTTAGAATCTGCTTTCTGGCATAAAGTAGCACTTCAAGCTTTTGTCGAAGGTATACGGAGTGGATAATGATACGCGGTTCCTTAGACAATCTCGAATCTAGAGGATCTCGCTTTTGACTTTTATCAGGTCCTTCAGACCTACCTTCTCTCTTCTATTTAAATAATGCTCTCATCAATTTCTGTATAAAAATCGATGTGCGACTTTCCTAAAGATTGATGCTTATTAATTTTCCCCCGGCAATGGCCATTCATAAAAATGGTAAAAAGGTACGAAAAGTAAAAAAGAAAAATTGGTTCGCACCTCGGTAATTTGATGCAAAACGGGTTAAACTGGTCTAGAAAAATCAATGAACCCTCGAGGATCGATGCTTACTAATTTCCCGGTGAAAGTGGCCATCCATAAAAATGTTAAAAAAAAAAAAAGAATAGCCACTCGCGTAGTAATATGATGCAAATGTGTTTCCGTCTAGGAGAACCAATGGCTCCTGTAAAAAAATCGATGGTTATTCATTTCGCCCGGAGGTGTCCCCATCCAGAAAAATGGTAAAGCGGACCAGCTATCGGAAGACGAAGATCTTCCGCTCCGGAAGTAGTTCGTCTAGATCGGTCGCGATAGTTTCACGATGGCATTTTGCGGGTAGCTTTCGTTCTCCGAGATCAAAGATCCCCGATTTTCTAGCAGCCCTCGTTTCATTAGCGGAAGAGACGATGGCCATTCTCGGCATTGTCTTCCGATGTCCTGGCATCGGGAGATCCTTTATCTAACGGCGATTCGAAGGCTCGAGTGAAAAGATGGTGCTCCAAGGGATAGAGATTAGCTTTCGTACTTACGTACGCGGGATGGCTTCGGTTCGCGTTCCCGCGGCACAATGGCCGCGGATGCTTGAACGCTTCGGATACGGGATGGTGTAACGGATACTCTTAATGTAACGAACGAAATTAGATCCGTGATTTCGTTGGAGCCGCGGGGGGTTGGGACCATTGTGCCACGTGTAATCCGATCCGACGACGTGTTCGAGCTCGCGATCGATCTGATTATCCCGAATCAGCTCTTGGCTTGGTCCTCTCCTCCTTCGGGAAGTGTGTCAAATTATTCCGCCAACCGGTTGTATCACACTTGTAAACACTGCGGAGAGGTTTGTTAATACGATTGAGGGATTGTAGATGGCTTTTGCGGTGCAGGGCTCGGCGATGAACACGAGTACAGACTGACGAAACACCTCCTCGATGGATACGACGCCGGTGTACGACCGGCCAAGAACTCTTCGCAGCCCCTAGCAGTGGTCTTCGGACTCTCCCTTCATCACATAATCGATGTCGTGAGTATCCGCTCGAGTATTCGGTCGACTACATGGCACATCTGTTTTTTCTTTTCTCTTAATAATTTTATACAATTTGAACACAATGCAATTATTCTCGTTAGAGCAGTGGTTTTCAACCTTTATGCTACTGTTTAATAATTCCATAGAATAGCTATTACATATATTGTTGTAATTGATCGAACCGTAGCGCCGAAAACTTTATACCATGTTTATTAAACAATTTACGATCGACATAACGTTAACATTTTTTATGCTACTGTGCCTCCCCGAAAAAAAAATTTTTTTCCGCGCCTCCCTCACTTTTATTTTTTTAATAAATTTAATATAGACGCGTTTTTATTAATAAAAAATTTATTATAAAATTATTCACTAATTCTTTATTAACAAATTTTGAAGCCTACCTAGTTGGGAACCGCTGCATTAGCGACAACTGCAAACTAATTCTTGCACAATTTTTAAACATGTTTCATTCTGTTCGATTAGGTCCGACACGTTCCTCAGCCATTTTCTATGTATACTGTAAAATGTTTAATACACGTATCACGCGACTGCATTTCTCCAGAATAAGAAGCTGCGAATGAAATGCAATTAGTTGAAAGAACGCGTAGATTGAAACCAGGTGAACTATTAGCCCCAACTTTTTCCCGCGGCAATTTCTCAGGAAGGAAGGTGGTAACAGGGACGGCTTTATGGAAATTTGTTAAATTGCAGTAAATTGGCGAGGTCAGCGTCGTCGAACCGTTCCGTTTGATTCGGCGCCGATAGAAAATCCCGACGTTCAAATTTCCGAATTCCATCCCGGAGTTTCCACGGGCTCTCTCTCTCTCTCTCTCTCTCTCTCTCTTTCCATTGGCGCGGTGGTGTGTTCGTCGCATCAAAAATTCGTTTGTACTCGAGCGGTTTCGATAATGAGCTTCCCGCTCGCGGTGAATCGACGTTCTCTTCTCGAGTAGAAGAAACTTGAGCCTTTGAGCCCCGAGACGCGGAGGAAAGCGGCCGTGTCTCTTTGATGGTGGAAAAATACATTCCGCCGTATCGCGGGTGAAATAATCTCGAAATCGAAAGAGCGCGAATGAAAGGGACAATCTCTGAACGGCTTTCGACGAACAATTTTCCTCTCGACTGACAAATAAGAACGAGACGCTCTCGAAATATCACAATCGAGTCTACTTGGACCTGCATTAACATCTGCTTGGCCGAATCGCACCGAAGAATTCTATTGTTCCGGTGTTCCAGACGATTGGGAGACTTTTAAATTATTTAAACCGAGTCTCCACGGGCCAGCGTCGACGTCCAATTCACCGGAAGTATCAAATTCTTCTACCGTGACGATGTGAAATAATCACGGAATGGAACGAATACGAGAGAAACAATCCCCCGGGAAAAAGAACAGCTTCCCAATCAAGAATTTCGCTCTCCCCGTTTTGCCGGACGAATGAGAGACTTTCGCGATATATCCGGGTCAAGCCTGCTTGGACCTGCATTAACATCCACTTCGCCGGAAGTATCGGCAGTTCGCGATACGGCCCGCCGTTTCAGGCTCGTCTAAATATCGATTTATATTCATTACGATACAGATATATTTCTTTTCACTCTGGCGGACACCGTTGACAGGAAAGGAACAGAGAGAGGGAGAGATAGATAGTACGATATCCTCTCTCATGGGATTGTGAAGCGTCGGGTAACCGGAAATACCCAAGACAAATTTCCGTCGGAACACGTAAGCCTGATGGAAACTACGAAAGATTTATCTCTCGTGTGTACCTAACGAGAATCATCTTTCACCCCACATATTTTCATCGGGACTCGCCTAAAGACACTTATTCTTTCCCGGTGATGCGCCAACGGTGAATCCTCGAGCTTCGGTTGCCGCGATTTAAACCGGCGATTTGTCAGCTGTGGAAATTTTCCACTCTCTCTCTATCTCTCTTGAGAGAGAGAGTCGAGAGATCCTAGTCGACGTCGCACAGTGATTTTTCACGTGCTATTAATAATACCGAAACAAAAATATTCTTCAAAAATTTCATCCAACCCTCAGCGTGCACTTTTAATCATTTTTCCGAATGTATTTCACATAAGACAAACAGATTTTCAACGTCGTGTTATCGTCAGGCTTTCAACCACTTTTTCGGTGCTTTCAGAGTAATTTAAGGGCCAGCCGACGGGTCTGTTCATCGCCAACTGTTTCTACTTACGTATCGGATGAACGTCGAGTGCACTCACGGAACTTCGGTGTTGGTACAAAGAAAAATATAGTATATCGGGTTCGCGGCTGTTTGAAAAGCGCGTCCGTATCGGTTTTGCTGCGGCAGGTCTCTTTAATTGCGCAGACGGAGAAGTACATATCTTTCTCTCTCTCTCTCACCTGTTTGATTTGTGCTCGCAGGACGAGAAGAACCAGATACTCACGACGAACTGTTGGGTCACGCAGGTCTGGACGGACCATCATCTGAAATGGAACGCCTCGGAGTTCGCTGGAATCCGGGTGATCCGCGTTCCTTACAACCGCGTTTGGAGGCCCGACACCATTCTGTACAACAAGTGAGAAACAGTCCGCGCATTGTTTTCCATGATTGTGCACGATTCATTTTAAATCTGACTCGGGCTAACAATTCCCCCAGAAAATTCCTTGACGAAGAAAGGACAGAATAATCCAACTCTCATACAGTCAACGATAATTTTGCTATTCTACTAAAATGACAACGTTACTTTCTTCTGAAAGATTTTTCATTTCATTTAAGAGAGAGAACATTATAAGAAATGCTCGACATTTTTACCCTCAACTTCTAGACACTTATTAATTTGTTTAATAAACTACTCGTGAACAGATAATAAAGTTCTTCTCGTGATATTAGGACATGCAGTTATAATTTGCACTTTCATGTTTTCTGGTGTAATCGGTGGGGACCGTTTATTGAACGAATTAATAAGCGTCTAGAAATTGAGGGTAAAAATTTCGAGCATTTATTATGATCTTAAATGAAATAATAAACCTTCCACACGAAAGTTGTCATTTCAATAAATATCTTAAGAAATATTGAACTTTCAAACAAATGTTTCAAACAAAAGTTGTGCATTCTTTTACATAGAATATGATTCCAAAATTAAAAATATCGGTTCATGATAGAAAAAGACAAAATGACCTTGAAATAACCTTGAAAATGCCTACGCATTAAAAAACTAATAGTGCCATCTGACTTCCCACTCGAAACACACTAAAGGACATGTGTCAGTTTGTTTTCTTTTTTTCAATCACATGTCTTCGAGATCTTTTACTATCTCAACTTAAACGGGACACCCTGTATGTGTATAGTTGCCGGTCGAAACACTATGAAAAGTAGTCGCAGAGTTATCGATTGCATGAGAGAGACTCGTCTCGATTTCTTCTCTCCGATATTATCCAATATGCTCCGCTTTGTTTACAGCGCAGATCCGCAATACAGCTCGGCGGTCATCAATACGAACGTGATCGTCAGCCACACGGGGGAAGTGGTGTGGCTCAGTCACGGAATCTTTCGCAGCAGCTGCGACATCGACGTCGAGTTCTTCCCCTTCGACGAGCAACGCTGTGTCCTCAAGTGGGCATCGTGGACCTACGATGGCTACCAAGTAAGGCACACGCACAGAGTCTATCTACATGCATCTCGATCTACATTCCTCAAACGAAGTCGCTACAATTTTTAGCCGAAACCGAGAACAAATCGAGAACTCAATCCCGGGATCATTAGAAACTGAAAAATTCTGGATTGTATGGAAAATTGAGCGTGCAGTCGTGTACAGTTAGCCGTTCGGTTAAATTGCTACAGAGTAAGGATCGATCCGACACGTTGCAGCAATTTTTATTTCGCGTTTCAGACCCGCAGTCCACTAATTACTCGACCGAGGCGAGACTCGTAAGATTCCCCGGTCACGCTCGTGAATTCGTTACGCGGCGACGGCGCCGCGCCGCGGAAGCTCGCTCGTGCAAGTTCGCCGGTTCTTGCAGCGATGCACCAATGCAAATTCACCGGGGCCAGAAGTTCTTGATCGGCGGTTACGCGATTTAATCGGACAGCTTGTGCGACCTGCATCCGCGTTTCCGTTGCCCTCGATTCCCCGAACAGTTTCCTCCCTCGGGACGGCATGCAAATCGGGAAGCGATATACAGGCGAGGGCGTCCCGACGTCGTTCGGACAATAAACAATATATGTATATATGTGGGCACTGGGAACCTTGAACGCTCGACGCGGTGACCAACTTTTTTTTCTCTTTCTCTCCCTCAGCCCCACCCCCACACCCGCTCACGTTCTCTCTTTCGCTTTTCCCGTCTCTGGAAATCCTGCGATCGGCCCGCTCCCATTTCTCGAGGAACCAGCTACCTCGGATTAGATCCGGGGGACGGCTCTCTTCTTCGTTATTGTGCTCGCTTCCTCTTAAAAACCTCGGCGTTTTCTGGCTTCCTGCGGATCCACGGAATTAAAAAGCTCCCCGCTGTCAATGCGCCGCGACGCGACAGCAAACTCCATTCGCGAAAGGTTCGAACCGTTAAGAGAATGTTGGGTGAAACCGGAATTTCATCCCTGTGCGACTGCTCTGTCCCGAAATAGACGATCGAGTTGGTTAAATCTTGCCATATTAACTTTTCAATTTCTGCTTCTTTATGAATCATCGAATATTTCTATCTCTGTCTTTGGAGGAACATGGACAAGTCGATCTCGTTACGTTCGAGATGGTCAAGAAAAGATACGCGGAAAAATATTGAGCTAAGAAACGTTATAGCATCGGGAAATATTTATCAGTGGTGCTTTGTGTTTGTTGTAGAAGGCCACAGATGTAATTTGGAGCTTAGAGATAGTATTACATGAAATTAGACTGGCTATTTTTCTTTGTGGATCGAGTACAAGCTGTTGGATGCCAGACGGGAGCAGTATAGCGAGATTTCCGTGAAAGAGGCCGAGCTTTCGCGCGTCCAGAGACGCTTAACAGGGGCAAATCGAAAATACCGGCTCGGCAAGTCGCGAAAATGGCCCGGGCAAATCGAACAGCTTAATCCCGCATGCGAGAAGAGTTGAATGCGAGGCCCAAGCCCACCCTTTTCACCGAGTTTTCCCATTTCCTATTCCGACGTTGAATACATTTTGCGTTTTTGTCGTCTAAAACGATGGGAATACGATTCCGGGATTAGGCGCTACCGAAATATCCATCTTCGAATGATCTTGCGACGCCCATTGTGTCCGGCGACGTATAGAGAGACGTATAAAATATTTGAAAAAAAAACTCGTCTTATTAATAATGCGTGCCAATATCTACTGTATCGAACCATTAGATCGGAGATTGTCAGCGAAAATTTTTCAAGTATAATTAAAATGAATCGACAAGCACGGTTCTTTCTCGTCGAAGTGTTATTCAAACTGTGTTCCACAAAATGCCCCAAAGGATTCCATAAACATACATAAAATATTCGATATAATACTTCTTTAAATGTTTCTCTTTATATGTGCTGCCTAGAATGTGAATATTCTATTGTTTACAATCCCGGGTCCCGCGAAATAATTTTATATTCACGAGGGTTCCTTAAATCGACACAATTTGACGACGAACGTTCTGAAACATAATCAACGTTTCCAACTTGTTAACCGTGGAGAACGAGCGGACTCGGAGATCGTTACAATGCGAATTAGCGTCAACAGATTCTTGAACAGCCGACAAGAGAACGACAGTTTCCATTCGCGAAGGTTCGTAAAGCGATCCGTAAACATTGAAACGACGGGACGCTAGGCGACGGGACGCGTCGGTGGAATTCCGCGGGTATTTTTCAGCGGTGCGCGGGGCATCTGCCAATTTATTTTACGCCCGGAAACTGTTCAGTCCGGTCCTTCGAAAGCTATCCACGTTAACAGGCGGCCTCGTAGCACGTAAAACGTGGAACGCAAGCGTCCTCCGTCGCCGGTAATCCGTCCGGCGGATAGAAGTATCCCATTTCCGCTGTCCCGTCGCGTCAAACACGGTTTCCCGACCGCTGCGTTTTTCCTGTCGGACACCTATCCGGCCGGCTACGGCATGTCCCAGCGAGACAGTACCTACCCGGTGCACCTACCCGACAACGTTGACACGTAATCGGTTCCCGTACCCACTGCCGGGACTCTAACTCGAGGAGACGGTTTAACACTTTTAATCCGAGACCGGCGGCCTGGCACGGGTCGTCCGATAATTGTCCGTGGTCGCAAACGCGAGCGTTTACTGCGATTCGACTGGAATTACTCCTTAACGCTGCTTGGATATACCGGGGTTTTCTCAAATAGTCCGACAGCGACAACGATAGACCACGATTTTTTAGCTTTTATTTCTCTATCTATAATTTGTTTAAATTTTCGTGACTGCTGGCTCGGCACTCGGCGTTACTCTGCGTCAGCTGGCTGCTCCGAATTGCTACATTATTTAACTGAATCTCTTTTGCAGCTCGAATTGGACAAACAGAGCGAGCAAGGAGACGTTAGTAATTACCAAGCGAACGGCGAGTTCGATTTGGTCGATTTCTCCGCTCGGAGGAACGTCGAGTACTATTCCTGCTGCCCGGAGCCTTATCCCGACATCACCTACGAGATCCGACTGCGGCGACGTCCGATGTTCTACGTGTTTAACTTGATCCTGCCCTGCATACTCATCAACGGTGTCGGTGAGTCTTCCGAGAGTTAGCTGGATAAGTATAATACAATCACGGGACGAGCACCGTATACCCTCTTCGTCGTTCTTCTTATGAAAGTAGAGCTATCTCTCGCGTTTATCCGCGAAAGATGTAATCTTCTCTGCAAGAGGGTCAAGTGTCCTTATCCGTATCTCCGATGGAAATTTCATTAAATACCCTCTCGAATGCGTGCAGAGGGAGAGAGAAAGAGAGAGAAAAAAGTGGCAAGCATGGCTGCCTTATAGAATTTTTTCTGTCCCGTTGCGAATGTTGCTAAATAGCTACTTCGTGATGGATGGTCCTTTGGATTAGTACACGGTCTCGCACAAGCTCCTTCTGCATTCATTTATTTATGTAGTCGTCGGACTGCGGCTCCTGGTGCAACATAAAATTTTTATTAAAGTCGTTCATTCATCCTTATGCCAAAGAAAATACTGCAACTGAATCATTTCTGATCGTCAAAACTATAGAAAATTAATAAATTCTTTCATTTACAAATTATTAAAGATACAATTTTGCTTAAATCTTGTTCCCCGCGATTGCTTCAGATGATTTTAACCGCACACAAGAATTCGCCGGATGCACAAGCGATTTCAATGTTTAACGGTTGAATTTCTCGCTGCACATTCTGATATTTTCCATAAAAATGCCCACGCGGCGTTATCTTTGCATTATATATTTTAATACGCTCGATATAAATGCCTACGTATACCGCGTACATACTTGTATCTCATATTCCAATATGCTAAATATAAACGCTCGGATACGGGAGTTTTTGCATTTTTATGTGTTTGATATAAATGCAAAATTCTATAAAAATTCTAAGACCCCACGGAAAAATGGAAATTCCATTGCGACGGGTCGAACGCTTATCGTACCCGCTTTCGGAGGGTCAAGCTCGATCCAACAACTATCAGATTTCGTTATCCTGAATAAAATATATGGCCTTATCTCGTGTTTTAGTTGAATTAAAATTAACAAAATTGATAAAGGTGTAGTTCAATCGGTCCAATCCAAGCTCTTCGAAAGAAGAATGGACTCAATATTTTAATTTCTCGGGGAACGGGTTTTGTAGAAAGCAGCCCCATGATTAAACTCGCTTAACGAAAAAGGTTCATGGTTGTCCTACGGCGGGAAGAAAAAATTTATGCAGAACTTTCTTTGTGGTCCTTCGGTCCCCTCTTTTTATTTCTTCGTGTGCGCCATGCGCCGAACTTCTCGGAGAATGCCTTCTGTTCGATATTCCACGGCGGGAATGATGGTCTACCGGGTGGCGGGAGCGGGGGGAGGGGTGCAAGGGAAAACTTTCTCAGCCGATCTGTTCTCCCCGACGGTTTATTCAGCGCTGTTGGTATTCTACGTGCCGTCGGAATCGGGGGAGAAAGTCACCCTCGGAATTTCGGCGCTGCTGTCGATGACCGTCTTCCTGATGACCATTCGCGAGACTTTGCCGCCTACCGAGAAGACACCGCTCATCAGTGAGTATGACAACATTTATAGAGTCGTTTGGAATTGCTGCTGCAATCGCGATTATTCACTTAAATCGTCATAAAATGGTAGAAAAACAAAATCGTCCAACAATTTTTAAGATGTCGTTGCAGATTTCAGTCGTGAGAAAAAATTTTCCGACCCCCTAGAGTCTTCCGAATTGTGAAATTGTACGAACACGGTCGTAGCGTCCACTGTTTAACGCGCCTCATCGAAGGTAAATTTTTCTCCAAGAAAAACCTCAACGTGGTAAAACTAGAGGCTATATTCTTTCGAACGAGTCTAAGTACGTCGTTGTACGATTTCTTTTCGCGAAGTTACTCAAAGTGAAACGCAAAGGGATGATGTTACATCGGGAAACGCAATAGTCGGTTCTTGGTCAGTTTTCTCAACTCACCTACGTTAAAAAAAAGAATTTCGAAAACATCTTATACAGTAGCCGACAATTCTCTTTTGGTCTTCGTGTGCTGTACTAGCTGAGAAGCATCAGATTCTGCCAGGAGAAGTGTACAAACGTCCGCAGCAGATGGAATGGGCGCCCAGAGCGCGGCCATTATCTGGATTCATTGGAACGTGAACCTCTTTCCCGGGTATATTTTTATTTACACCGTTTTCTGTTCGAATGGAAAGAGCTCCGAGCGAAATAATCAGCGGCTCCAGCCCGAGATATAACGAGAAACGAACCGATACAAGGTTTCCACGGGCGGTTGGCGTAACCGCGTTGATTGAAAATTCCCAGGTGTCCCGTTCGAGAGTTATCCGATGACCTGAACAGGCAGGATCGCTCTCAAGAAGCGTCTCGCGTGGCTACACCTGGTCCAGAGAAACTCTGTACATACATAATTGCAACGGCGAATTAATTTATTCAAGCACGTTCCACGACGCTCCCGCGAAATTAGTTCCGACTAACTGTGGACTTAAAGAGGATACCGTCGTCGTCTGTACATGTTCCAGGTCTCTATTATGGGGTCAGCATATGCCTGGTGTCGTTCGCTTCCGGACTGGCCGTGGTCACGCTGAATCTTCACCATAGAGGGGTACGGGGCACCAGGGTGCCCGCCATTATCAGGTCTTTGGTCCTCGACAAACTCGCCAGAGTGGTTTTCCTCAACTTTCAAGAAGAGAAGAGATCGGTAACGTATCCTGCTTCAAGGTAGACTGTTTTTCCTTTCGGTGATTTTATCGGTTCTTTCGTAGCCTCGGATTAGATCAGGGGTCGGCAACCTTTTGAGTCGGAAGAGTCAAAAATTACAATTTACAAAATTTCAAAGTTTTTAAAGAGCCACAATTCAGCGATTCAGAACGATTTTTAAATGTTTTTTTTTATAAAATAAATAATATTTGCGTATGGAACTAAAGAGCCGCAGCTTCACATCCAAAGAGCCGCAGGTTGCCGAACCCTGGCCTAGATGATGAAGAACTTTGAAGAAATTTTTCGGTGAATTCAAAGATCAATTATTGATAAAATAAGACTCGCCTGATACCGCCGCAGCAGAGACCGATATTTAAACTGAACAATTACCTTCAGGAGCAGATGGACCCACCTCGGAGAAGGAACAACTGTCCCCTGCACTGCAAACCGGAAGTGTCGCAGCCCCAGTCGTCGCCCAAGTTCACGAGCAAACGCGAAGACAGCAACAGCAGCAGTCCGAGTTTGGGTGAGTCCTCGAACCGTCACTGAACTTGAACCGAGAACACGTTCCACGTTAGAGCCAAACAAAAAACCCCGCAGATCTCGGGAAAGAGGGCGGCCTTGAGGCGCAATGGTCCCGGGTGCTGGGAAGAGTGCACGCGACCATAGACAGAAACGAGAGACGGCTGACGGAGCAGGACCGAAGAGAGAGAACCGAGCTGGATTGGAAACAGGTTGCTCTAGTCAGCGACCGGGCTCTGCTCTGTGTTTTTTTCCTGACGACCATTGTCAGCACCACTGTCATCCTATGCGGCTCGCCGCCGACCACGAACATTGCCAAAGAGGGCTGAGACAATGGCCCTTCGGACGGGAACTAGGATCAATTAAGGATCGAATTAACGCGTCATCCACGGAGCTGGACCGCTGACTACTTACACCTGATAGGGGATGATTTTTGATCTAGGAGATTATAAAACTTTGGGAATATACATACCGTGTAATTTTATCATAATATTTATTCTATCCCTTACAGTTGCAAAATACAATTGAAAAACAGTTGAATCTTCAGAGATTAATTTCAACCGCCCAGGGTGAATTTGGACTGTGAAGAAATTGCGAAGTATATCATTATACATATATGCTTTACATATCCCCAGAGTTTCATAATTTTCTGAATTTCCAATTAGAACATCCTCCTTCCTGAATGAGAATACATAGAAACAATAATGTAACAAAGTATCAATGAAATGCAACGACAGGATAGCTTGACGCATCTCTGCGTCATCCGTAACAGATAACAATACTCGTCGCCTCCATCGATAGAGTGTTGAGGTCTGTCTCTCTTCCTTTTTTATATGGCAAAAGGCGAACGAGGTAGATTCTGTAAATACAAACGCATCGAGACAGAGAGAGCTGTTGTCATACTTTTAACACTAGGCTTACGGGACGCGTTCTAATATTTTCAATTTACGATTATTGAGATTGTGAAGCTGCATCCACGAGGAATTCAAGAAATTTATTTATTCGGGGAGAAAATTATAAAATACTGTAAAATAGTCACTTTTAGTGCTCCGTAAACCTAGTGTTACACCCTCATTGGGTGTAAGTGTTCTAGAGGTGAAACGTATGGTCTAATAATGAACTCTTTTCTCTGTGTTAATCTTAAGGATAATGTACCTTTACTATAAATATTTGTTATAAATACATGTCTGGGTATATTATAAAAATTTGATTGGTGTAAAAAAGTATTTTAGTAGTAGTCAGGTACAGGCGCACAGGCTATCTTCACAAAGTCCTCGTATTTTACTTGTCCATTTAACGAGACATTAGCTTCCCGAAAGATTTGTTCCACTGTAAAATAGTTGTGTTAGTTGTTAAGTTCAATTGTTCTTAATTGTTTTTGTTCGTTATGTGCTACCTTCTTTGTTGCTCAGTTGTTCACCCCAGTGAAGCAGCATGTGGGCCAGCTGCCGGGCAGGTATTGTACCGTTTCTAGACTTGTCTGCGGCTTGAAAAGCCTGTATCACCTCCTTCGGAAGATCCTCTGCTCTAGTCTGTAGATGCATGACCTCCAAGAAATCAGCGAACGACATCTTCCCACCTGGAAACCTTGCTTTTTAGTCGACTCCCTACATTGTAAGTCCTTCTAATTAATTTACGTTAATTCATACCCTTGTCCTTTAAATATTTATTCAACTCTGCTATGGTAGGACTCAGTCCTAAGGATCTCATGATGATAGTCAGTTCGTCCAAGGTTCTTATGTGGCCGTTTCTTGCAAATAAATAAAAACACTCTCTGAATTCTATAAAAAGGAGTAGATATTAATAATAAAATAATTTATAGAATTTTTATATAATTGTGGCTTGGTTTTTAACATGAACGAACCGTCTATGTCTTCTTCACGGAAATAACGAGCCTAAAATAATAATGATTTCAATTAATTCATGTGAAAACATTTGTTAGACATAAGATTAGATAATTTTTTATAAATGTTAAGATATTGTAGCGTGGTAATCAGCGTTTAAATAAGTGGAGCATAATTACCATAACTAATTGTTTATTACACAACACTTATTACAAGTTGTTGCTTCGCTTTCTACCTGTTGTTTACGTGTCAGATAACGTTACCTGAGGTGAAGGTAGGTGTGCATGGTCGACTGACCCAACTGCACCTGGTTTTCTGTTGTTGTACGGAGGCGACATCTTTCTGCGCATTCTGCAATTTTTTTGCCGAAAGAATGGGTTATCACCTGTGGTGCAGCAGTCTTATATTACTTTTTTAAACATGTGAAAATCGATTTTATCGTAGCTTCGTATGCATCAATTGTATTTTCAAGGTGAATAGTATCTTTTGTGTGTTTGAGAACCGGAAGTCCTCCGGGACCACATTTAATCTTCAACCAATTTCCAGCAGACCGTAAATATTAATTTTACAACTGATTCGAAAACGCAGCTAAATAAAAATTCGATATTGTTCCAGTTATCCTGACATTTCGATGCTCGTCCTTTTTATTTCTTCGGCATCTGTGAACCGGAACTGGTACGCAACAACTCCTCTCGTTAATAAAACAATAAATCTAATAAATTGTATATTCAATGAAAATAGTTTCTTTGAGTTGAAGAAATTGTATTAGTCAATTCTAAAGAGCCGATTATATTATAGGAAACGTCGTTATAACCATCAAGGATCCTCATCACGAAGAGACAACATCATTTTCCATTCCCGAAGTGCCTCTACACAAAAGAATAAAAAGTCTTTCCGCTACAAAGACACTGAATCATCACTATGAAACACAGAAGAAGGAGCAAAAAAAGATATGCAAAACAGAAAAACCGCTACAACGCGGTATATCGTTTTAAGGAAATTTTTGCGTAAACAATTTTTTATATCCGCGTCTATTTCCCGTACTCAGGCTTTCAAAATGATCTCGTCGCTCAGTTAAAAAGGCAGCAAGGCCCCGAAAGGGTCTCGCAATCGGCTCTCGCCAATCCCTTACTCGAGAATCTCTGAAAAGGTCACGACCATAAAAAATCCGCCTAAAAAAAAAAACAAAAATAGACGATCAACGTTGTAAAACGGATCGGGGTGCCGCAGATCGTTCGGCACCCGGCTCCACGCGTTCTCGGATAGAAATGCACCGCCCCATGAGGCACGGCTCACCGTGTTCATCCCCTCTGTAGGGAGGGGGTTGGTCAGAGGGGCGGCAGAAGCGGCGGAGGTTGATCGCGGTCCCTTCGATCGCCCTTCCGCTTCGGGAGAAGCGCACCTTTCCTTCGACCGACGGCTAAGGTCAAGTTACACGTGTAGGTGGGGGTCTCGAGCAAGCGTGGGTGGTAGGGTGCGAGCGGGGTGGGTTGATGGTGGTGGAACGTGTGACGGTATCGGAGAGCGTCGGTGTGAGTCGCGTCGCGGGGAAAGGACTCGTACGTTGAACGAAGACGGCGTTATCAGGGGTAGCGGTGAGAGCGAGATAGGGAGGGTGCAGCGCACAGCTGGGTCGAAGGCGAGACTGGTAGGGGAAGTCGTTGTCCTCGGAGAGCGTTGGTTCGGCGCGAGTCACGAGTGATCCCGTCAGTGCGACGCGGAACGCGTTCCTGCTCGGGTTGATGCTCGTTGGGTCACCTCGGACCCATCCCGGTCTCCCCGTCTCTCTTTTTCTAATCTGTCTATTTCTCCTTGTCTCCACGGAGACAACCACGTTGTGCGCCAGGACCGCGCAGTAGGGTGTTTGATGATTGTGTGTTTGAGTGCCTCGTCGGACTCGCGCGGGTCTCTCTGTGTGCGTGATCAGGGTGCGTAGCAGTTAGTGTTGGTGCGACAGAATGCGGTACAACGACCGCATAAATGAGTAATCGAGCGAGAACCGGTCGGAAGGACGAGGATCCCGGCGGAAAGGACGCCAGCCCGTCGCAGGACTCCAGCCGCTGTGCATAGGTAGGTGTCAGATAGTACGCCAGCTTCTTCTTTTCCAGTATTCCCCCCCTCCTCTCTCTCTCTCTCTCTCTTTCACTCTCTCTATCTCCGTTTCACTCTCCAGCGTACTCTCTTCTCCGTGGTTCCTGCGTCCCTCGCACACATTCTCCCAGTACATATACCTGTCGAAGGCAATGGTAAGTCGCCCGAGAACCATGCCAGATTTCTCTCTTTCTCTCCGCCTCTCCCTTTCTATCTGACTGTCTCTCTACGGCTTGGCGGCTTAGGGCACGTTTACACCGACGCGGTTATTGTCGGTTCGCTTGAAATCGTGACACGTTGACTTTTCGGTGACGGGATCTTACGGGTTTCGTACAGTGGTTATATCTCTTCTCGCAGGCGGATCTGTTTAAGGATAATAAATGGAGTGCCAACACTCTACTCAGTTCCGATGAAACTTTTGGGCAAAATAATTTGAACGATTTTGTTGCGTTAAATTAATCATAGGAGTTCTCGAAAAATCTTCCAGTACATTGTTTGAAATCTTTCCCTTTGCGTTTTGGGCGAACACAGTGGACGTCACAATGCAAGGTTCAATTGTTTTATCAAGATTCAGCGCTCCGAGCATTTTTCGATGCCATCGGCGACCGCAGCTATTGTTAGCGAAGCTATTGAAAATCGAAAGTTTTTTGCGGCTTTGTTTGGTTCGTTTGGTTTATTATTTAGTTTCGACTTTGTTTCGGACAGACATAGAGTGTCAGTTCACAGTAACTCGCACAGCACGAACGTCTTCGAGTATAGACAGATGAATTTATAGCGTATCAATCTATGTTCTTCGATATTTACGAGCCGAGCGAAACGTACGGCTTTAAACACAAGCGTCGTGGCGTCGTAAACATATTTTATTTCGGAGCGGCCTCAATATCGTACGGACATTATAGCGTAATTGAATATCAAAGTTCAAAGAATTATGAGAAAATTGAACAAAGCAGGAGGCTGACAATTTTCACGATGGACCCTAAGAGTTCAAAGGGTGCTCCAAAAAGCTAACCATTGTTATTGTCGAGCAAAAGGAATATCAATTTTTGAAACGATACACGTGCTTTTCCAAAAAACGCAACAATTTAAAACGGAGACCCGGTGAAAAATGAGCTGGGTTCGCACTCGTGCTTGATTCTCGACGTTCTAACTCGGGACTTGAAGTTAAAGTTTGTCGTGCTCTAAGAGCCGGAAGGATGCTCCAAACGTTCGAGCGGAGGCGTGCAGCGTATTATAATTCTTACGTAACGAGAGACACCGTTACAACGCGTCCTATTACACAACTATAAACATTGCTGCCGACGTTAAACTTTCCTTATGATCGGGCACGGTGTAAACGCACCCTTATCGTCCGATGGGCTGTGGTTAGACGGCAACAAGCGTTTCCACGGAGTGCGTTCAGTCAGAACTCGCTTTCTGCTTTACACCTGTTACTCTGCGTAGTTCGTTTTTATGTCATCTGGGTGCATACGAAACGACTGTTCGTTTCCATTCGACTGGGGATGGAAAACGACCATCCCTTTTCAGGCACGGTGGTCATTTTCTGCAACCCCTTCTTCACCGCCACCCTTTTGCCGTAATAAATCCCATGAACGAAGGGAACGGTCTTTTGAATACGATGCAGTTTCTGTTGCACTTTTGCACCGTTTCGATCTATTGTTTGTTTTTCCACCAATTTCTGTTTCGATTAAATTTTTCGCCCGCTGAACTCCTCGCGGATCTTCGTGCAGAATAACGATTGACCGACGCCGGATATTTTTATGTCGGATCAAAAAATCGCTGGTTCCCGGGTTTCGCAACGCATAATTAACCGAGCGACGTGAATTTTGTTCAGCTTTTTGCGATTCCGGCCGGACACGAGCGCTGTCGGCAATTACACGGTTCCGGCGGAAAGTTCATCGTCTGATAACGCTAATGAGTCTTGAAGCTGCTTCTCGAGGCCGCCACGGAGAGTTCCTTAAGGCCGCAGCTTCTCACAGAGAGAAAGAACGTAGGATAGAAAGAGAGAGAGTGTGTAACAGAGAGAACAGCGCCGTAGAGCACCGAGGCAGTTATTTTTTTTATTATAATGTAACTTTCACGTAGATAAGCATCCTTATGCAACGCTCGTTACACGCGCTCCGACCCGATATCCGACCGCTCGCGTTTAACGCTCGCTTTTCCCGTTAAACGACAATTAAACTCTCGCTCCCCAACTTTCGCAATTTCCCACACAGATAACCGTCGCGCGATCCCTTTGACTCTCGCTCTTTCCTCTTCTTGCCGCGACAATCCTCTTTTCTCCCGTTTCTTCGCTCCCGAGGGAATCCTTCAACCCTTTCGCCCAGGGATTCGAGATCGTTACGCGCCGACGTGAACTGACGTGTTCGATTATTCTTTTCGGTCATCCGGTACACGTTTTCGACAATTTTCTAGTTTAATTGTTGGGAGACTAGGCGGTAGGCGCTTTTAAAACTGCTTTGTTTCGTCCCCTCCCCCCGAAAAACATTGTTTAACGCAGTGTTTCTCAACTTTTTTGTAAAAATATCTGCAATTATTTGCGGCACATTTGAGTATAAAAAATGTAAAAGTTGTATGATACAAAAGAACAAACAAAAATGTATTTATTTACAAAATTTATTCATTGAGAGAAATCTAATCGAATAAAAACGCGGAAAACAAAAATTTAAAACAATTTTCTTAGTAATCGTTGAGGTAATTACAAATACTATGTCAAAGTTACAAGACCCATGCAATTTTAATTATTTGTCAAAAACCCTTTCAACATATTGCGGCATATTCAACAGTCTCTTATGGCACACAGGTTGGGAAACTCTGATTGAACTCCTTGCCGTAACATTTTCTTTACGGTTACAGTGATTAAAACGCGTTCGTGCCCAAAAATGTCGTAGAAGACAAAAGAAAATATATTTTTGAATGGCTACGTGGATTTTGATGCTGAAATATTGATTACAAACAAATCAAACTTTATTTCATCTGAAGAGAAAGGCGTAACGTTCGTAGATGTTAGACTTTGTTCGAAATCTTCGTCTTCAACCGATGCTTCTGTTGAAAAATATTTCGAATTCGATATTCCTACGTGTCTGTCATTGACCACCTCCGGAGGGTTGAAATAAATATTCGCGTTTCCAATCGGCTCTGCAGCGACGCGATACGGATCGCGCGGTCTACGATTAAAAGGTGCCGGCGTTGTTTGCGCACTTATCAGAGTGTGTTAAGAATTTCCCTGTGGCCTTTCGACCGCGAACGGTATGAAATATTTGGTAGCGAGACAGCCGGCTCTCGGCTCGCGTGTTTCGCGTCGCGTCGTGCCGCGCATCCTGCTCGTCGCTCCATTGTTCTTTGACGCGGAGGCGTGCACCGCGGGCCTCAGGAAAAGAGGACACGGAGAGGCGTATCGCCGCGATTCTACGTGGGACGATTGTCATTCGCGGATTGTCGGGCCGTCTCTCGCAACACAATTTCTCAAATTGCCGACGGATAGACGCGTCGACTCTCGACTCGAATTTTATCGTTTCACGAGTCCGCGGACACGAGACCGCAGCGCCTCGAGGAATAAAAAGCAATTCCTTCGGAGCATTACGATCGCACGGTAGGCTGGACTCGCCCCGAGATTCGAGGAGAAACGGAAAGCCGGCTGGCCCGCGCCGGTTACACGGTCATCTGGTTTCCTTCCCCGCTTCCTGTTTGTTTCCTTGATCGCGGCCTAATTGCGGCCTCTCGCAGTCGCCGATCCACGCACCATAACCACCCCCTCTCGAGTCCTGATCGCTCGTTGAAACAGCAACATTTTTCTAATCTCCGAGTTTTTGTATTTTAATGAATTTTTTTAAAGACGTTTCTGCTCGTGCAAATTTCTCGGCGATACACCGCTCGATGTACGGTACCTCCAGCTATAAACGGACACAGTTTTTCGGTCTTACCAGCTCAGCGTTCACCCCGGCGCTTCCCGGCTAGAGCCGGTATTTTCGATTCGCGGCTTAATGTTTCTCCCTCTAGTCTTGGCTATGCACACGGCGAAACGGCCGACGCAATTCTCGGAACGCTCACCTCCCTCGATAACTGTCGCGACGTAGACCCGGCCCGTGCAATCAACCGGGCATTACCGTAATTAGATAAAAACGAGTACGGCGAAGCAGCTATGTTCGGTTCAACGGTTCCGGGGGTGTTACGTTTTTTAAGCGTTCGGACCGTTTGACAGTACACAGTTACAGCGCGAATCGAATTGCTTTCGCGGCGCGTTTGTACAGAATAGCGTCCGCGCGCAAGCGTCTATAGGTTCTAATTGCTGTTCTTTTTTAACGATTTATTTTAATTGACGCGAAGCTCTTGGCCATTGAATTTCGTCGACCCCGGTGGTTCGCTTTAATTAGCTGTAAAAACGTTGCATAAAAATGTTACCAGCGCAGTTTCCGGTGGCCAACCCGTGGCTGGACTACCGCGGATGCATCTGCAATTCCAAGGAGGTCCGGGCAGAAAATAGAAAATTATCTTCTTCGCGAAGAATATCAATGGGACAGAGACACCGGTAAAAAATTGCAGAAGGAATTTATCTTGGAGCGGTGTCTGTGTTCTTTATGTGAACGTAGGAATTGCTTTCCCAGATTTAAGAGTGAATATTCGCATTAGTGTTTTCGCTGTAGCAAATTCAGCTAGAATTTGCAAACTTCCAGAAAGAATAATTTTTTAAACGATCGGACCAATCAGATTTACCGATCGCCCAGCTGTCTCTGTAGGAATTTATCTTAACTTGGTGTCTATTCTGTATGGAAACATAGGAATTGCTTGTCCAGATTTAAGATTGAATATTCGCATTATTGTTTTCGCTGTAACGAGTTTCTATAGAATTCGCAAACTCCGACGAAGAATCATTTTTTAATTGATCGGGCCAATCGGATTTACCGATCGTCCAGGTATCTATAGGAATTTATCATAACTTGGTATCTATTCTTCATGCGAATGCAGGAATTGCTTTCCCAGATTTAAGAGTGAATATTCGCATTAGTGTTTTCGCTGTAGCAAATTCAGCTAGAATTTGCAAACTTCCAGAAAGAATAATTTTTTAAACGATCGGACCAATCAGATTTACCGATCGCCCAGCTGTCTCTGTAGGAATTTATCTTAACTTGGTGTCTATTCTGTATGGAAACATAGGAATTGCTTGTCCAGATTTAAGATTGAATATTCGCATTATTGTTTTCGCTGTAACGAGTTTCTATAGAATTCGCAAACTCCGACGAAGAATCATTTTTTAATTGATCGGGCCAATCGGATTTACCGATCGTCCAGGTATCTATAGGAATTTATCATAACTTGGTATCTATTCTTCATGCGAATGCAGGAATTGCTTTCCCAGATTTAAGAATGAATATTCGCATTAATGTTTTCGCTGTAACGAGTTTCTATAGAATTCGCAAACTCCGACGTAGAATAATTTTTTAATTGTTTGGGGCAATCAGATTTACCGATCGTCCAGCTGTCTCTATAGCGTATAAAGTATTGCGGTGAATTTTCCGCAGCGCTTTCGCTCGTTCCTATCGTCTAGAACCGGAATGATAAACACGCTAAGGCGTCGACACGAATTCTTCCCCGAGATCGCATGCAACACACATCGATACCGTTACCGGCTGTTCGATATATCCCCCTCGCGGTCACGAGACAGTCGACCCGGTTTTTCCCATGGAATCGGTTAATTTAGCAGCTCCGACCGCGCGGAACGGGGCCCCCGTCCAGAAAGAGGAGAATCGGCCTCGAGTGTTTCGAATAATGAGAAACGTTTCCCTGCGCCGCACCGCGCCGCGGATTAATTCTGCTCCGTGGAAAATTAACTTCTCTGTCCGCGAGAGCGCGAGCGCCGCGCCGAGAGGAGAAGGCAAAAAGAATCTCAATCAGCCGGCAAAACTCTTGCCTTATCGACGCTCGAGGTGCCGTTGCGTTTGCCGCTCCGAACGATATAGCTGGTGACACGCGATTGATGCGTACGATCGCGTGATCGTACGCAGAGCGAGCCTAACACCTTCGGAAAAAAATATCGAACAGTCTGGTATCGAGTGATTTAAACAATTTTCGAATTTCCGAAGCCCGGGAACGATGGACAAATAATTGTTTCTTCCTCGCTGGTGAACCAATGTCCACGAGAGTTGCGAAAACTCAAAATTTCGAGTAATTTCATATTATTCGCAGCTTGATCGTTTGCAAGAAGAATAATTGTGTACACTTTCGAGTGGCGCAAGAATGCGCTACAACTTGCGATGAGAAATCATGAACTACATGTCGATGAACGTTGTAGAAAATCCGTAGTATCGATTAAACTGCTCCGAAACGAGGCTATGGATCACCGTGTCGCGTACAACGGTTTGATTTTCGCTTTTTTCTTTTTCTGTACCGACGGCAGACTGTCGCCATTCAGCGCCGGCCGTGTAACCGAAACGAGCAATTTGCAACTCTTTCCTCTCCATTCCGCTCCGCGTTCCGCCTCGATCCTCCTCCGCGCCCGTACTATTTTCCGAAATATTCGAACGACAGACACTCCCGTGCGGTCGGACCGGCGAAAAATCGGCGAGATCCAGCGCGCGAAATCCGCGAGCCTGCTAACTCCGATATTGCCACACCGTCCGTGCCGTGCCAATCGAAAGTGTCTTTTAGCGTCGCGAGCCTAAACGAACGTAAACGCTGTTGGGCAACGCGGTTGGATTCTTTTTGTTCGACTATCTCTTTGAAACGACGGAACGGCTCTCCTTCGCTCGACATTTCTACACGTTCTGCGAGTTCTCGGACTGTAACTGTAATCGAAATAATTTTTTTGATTTTAATATTTCAATGAATTTTTTAAAAAATCACAAAAATTGCTTTGATTTTATGGAATTTTTCAGGCCGATCAGAACGTAGAATTTCTAATTGAAAAAATGCTATTCTACTCGAAAGAGTTTACAGAATCGTGAATCCAGGGTCGGCGCGAGGCCAGTTCAACGCGTTCGCCGGGACCCGGCCTCGCGTTTTGAAAGTCCCCGCGGTCTATGAAAACTCATCAGACATTTTGCAGGACCCGAAGTAGTAAAATCAATCAATTTTTGTGACGTAATCAAAGGTTTTGCGGCGAAAAAAACGAGAAAATAATTCCTTATTGTGAAATTTAAGTATAGGATTTGAATGTGTATTCTGACCCCGCAACATTTTTGAACCGGGCCCCGCAAACGGTCATGCCGGCCCTGCATGCATCACTGATAAATTCTTAAGGTTGAAAGTCCGTCTTGAAAAATCATTTTCGGAGCAGCATTTTAACTGGACGTGAACGATCGGCTAATTTTATTGACCAGCGTGTGGGCGGCAAGGAAGAAATTTCGATCGCGTCGGGGACCGCCCGGTGTGCATGTTTGCGAGTATCGAGAATTCGCGAAGCGTCGTCTGTTGCGACCGCGAGGATTTTCCTCTGGTAGACGAAGCGGAAAATCGTCTCTCCGGTCGATAACCGAACCGGCCGAAAAAGGGAACAAACAGTATGAACGCGAATAAATAGGAAAAACTAGGCGGTGGAACCGCGGCCCGGAGACTCAAGGGCCGGAGAGCTGCTCCGCGCTGCTTCTGCAGCTGGCAACCGAGGTCAATTAGGGAATATGGAAGCAGAAAAGCCGCAGAACCGGATCTCCATTCGCTGTTTGCTATTTCGACTGACTGGAATTGCGAGAGAGCGCACGGATTCGTCGGCCATGCTACGTGATCCGTTCGGGAAACAAGCCGAAGCCGCAGAAAACGCGGAAAACCACCTCTCTCTCTCTCTCTCACCCTTCACTCGAAGGATCATCACGATCATAATGATGATGATGATGATGATAATGGCGATGACGATGATCGCGGACCCGTGCTCGAACAATTTTCCGTCGAGCTGAACCGTTACGTGCATCTACCTATGAAGCGACGTCGCGTCGCTGCGTGTGCACTTCGCTGCAGAAATCGTCGCGAATTTTTCCACGAAACTGTTCTTCGCGAGTGGGGACACTGTGTGTTCGACTTGTCGACTGCGTTACACGATTTTTAAAGTGATTACCGAGTACAACGGTATCTTTTTAATAACGTTACAAACGTTCCTGTGTAATTAATTTTTACAGAGAGCGGGGCGTCATTAGCGCAGCCATTTCGTCTGCGAACTGTCTGAGCGGGGACCTCCTTCGAAATCGAAAAAATTAGAACGCAACTAGCAATTTTCTTATTTTGGAACGATTCGGATATTTTAGAGCATCGTGAAGCGAGAATGAAAATTTCCGACGACTCGCTATAGAAATCGATCCACACGACCGTTAGATTTTTAACAGCAACGTTAAACAAACGCAACTTTTTCCCTAAATGAACTTATCGATCAAAGCGAACACCATTGTGATCTACGTATTTTGTCAATGAATGTATTATGGTAAGAATTGATTTTTTTACTTATTCGCGTTCTTCCTTTGCAAGATTGGTGTCTCCGTTTTATAGACTTTTTACCGTCAACGAATAGTTATTCATCACATTCTTTCGAAAATTCATGCTACCGCCAATAAGTTATTTTTTCCATAAATATGGAAGGAATATACGAAAGAATATATTTTATATTGATCGACGTTGACATAAACATTATTTAAAACTAAAATTAGACATAAATTAAAGTTGAACGTGCGATGTTAAGGATTAGCTTCGCACCTCGACGTTTTATATATTATACAATTAACGCGAAACATTTTTATCCCGCGCGAACATCCGCAGTCTAGCTGAACGTGTCAGCTAAAGAGAAACACATTCACACATTCCCAATGGACGCCTCTTTTAGCCTGTTAAAAGATTGATTTATAGCGATCCTAACCGGCCGAATTCCGATTTAGGAGTACAGCGCGGGGCCTCGATATCGGTTTTCGACGGAAGTTTACCCGCCGTACCAGAACGTTCGGCATGTCACGGCGTCATTACGCTTTCACGGGTATCGCCTGTGTGTCCTCCGTTCTGCTGTTTCTCTATCCGGCTGTCTCTCTTTCTCCCGGTTTTCTATTTGTTTCCTTTTTTTTCTGTTTTTTTCCCCTTTTTTTTTGTTTTTCCGACAATTCGCCGGATCCGCGGAAACGGTTTTAACGACCCGGCCCGTTGTTGCCAGAACGTTTGTCGCTGTTTAACCCTCCGCGCCGCGTTTCGCGCTGCGACGCGCGCCAATGAAAAATTCGAGACAAAGCTTGCAGCGCTCACCGGCCTCCCTCTCCCCCATCCCCGAGCTACCAAATACTGCATTCGGGGGGACGAGCCCATGCACCGGGTGGCCCGTGAATCCGCGAGACGATCGTCGAACGAGCGCACCGCGGCTAGGCTCGACGAATCCCGAGACGCAACGGCGAAGAAGGAGCCGACGCGTCGCGACGCCGTCGCCACTTTTCTTCGGTCGAAAATGATACGACCACTAACATATTACACCGCCATCTGTCTATCGATCCCAGCATCGTATCAATCTACAAGCCCGCGACCGGTCCTTTTCGCAGATTACTCCTCTGGGACCATTTCCGAATTCCCATCGTAGAAAAAGCCCGAGGGAACCAGCAAAGAAGCGGGGGTGACCCATTCGTAAATTAATCCAGGCCCGTTCTTGCTTTCAGGAGTCGTTGGTAGTCGTCATCGAAGAAGAAGAAGTGGAAGAAGAAGAAGAGAGGGCGTGGGGAACGGGCCGCAGGAGGATCGATCGTGGAGGACGAAGAAGAGGTGGCCGATCGTCGAAGGTGAGGCGGCCAGCCAGAGTAGGACCGGGTGAAAGAAAAAAAAGGCTGCGACGGTGGGGTAGGGTCGAAAGGTTGAGCGACCTACGGAGGAGAAAGAAGAGAGAGAGAGGACGTGGCGGAACCGTGTTCCCTGGAGGAGCTGGAAGAGGAGGAGGAGGAGGAGGAGGAGGAGGAGGAGGTGGCGAGCAGAGGAGAAGGAGAGGAAGAGGGAGGGATCGAGGGAGGAGGAAAGAGGAGGAGAGAGGAAGAGAGATGAGCCTGGCGGGTGACTCGCAAAGCGCGGTGGTCGGCTGTACGACGAAAGGCAGATAGCGCCATTAGTTGTTGCTGGGCCGGAGGACCTCGCGCCGATGCCTGCTACGGCCCTGACCATCGGCGAAGAAGGGGAAGGGGAAGAGGAGGAGGGCGAGGGAAGGAGAAGAGCTCGGAGCCGGAGCCGGAGCAGACTGGCCCCGAGGGCCACAAGAATGCCCCGCTCCAACGGACGATCGTCGTTTTCTTCTTCTTCTTCTTTTTCGCTCCCCAACACCCCGATGATCTTCCTGACGCTGGGATGCCTCTCGATCGCCGCCCATGCCTCGCCCCTCCATCCCGCGCCACCTCACACAGGTGAGTCATCCCCGAGATTTCGCAGGTATTCACTGGAATTTCCCACGTAAACCGAACGCGCATGGCACCGTTATCTCTCGCTCGGTCGACGAGGTTCATTAACGATCTCTTCCCGGTCTGACGAAACTACTCGAGGCGGATCTTTCAGGCCGGGGAGACCTTGAGGCGAGGCCCCGACGACGACGACGACGCGCGAGGTTGTTGACTTGGCGATCGTCGTCTCGGTCGGAACTTCTTCGTTTCGCTTGCGGATCGCCGGCACTTTTCGTTTGATGCTCCACAAGCGCGCACTCGCAAATTTTCAGACGAAATTCATTATTTCTTTACGTGGAATCTATCTCCCCCACTTCGGTGGTACCATAATTTTTCCATTCAATGGAACGTTACAGTTCGTGAAAATCGTTAATAAAAATATTGAAAATGAAAACCAGCCAACGCGAGGTACCACCGAGGAAAGAAAAAAATGATAGATCGAGGGATCAAAGCGCGGTCCCCAGGACCGTTCGCCCTTATTTACTTAGAAAATCGATTTTCATATAACGACGACCGGCTCTCGGAGTCAAGCGACTCTTCCAAAGGGAGCTCTATCATACGAATCGAGGACAGTGCTCGGCTAGCCTCTAGCAAACCCGCAATAATTTCACTCTGCGAAGCCGGGGCCATAACTCGTCAATAAAACCTGGGCGAAACGTGCACGGGAACACGAGACGCCGCACCGGCACCGGCACCGATGCGGTGCGGTGCGACGCGGTGTGTGCCCTACCATTTCCAACTTTATTCGCCAACCTTTGCTCGTACGTTTCTCCCTTCTGAAGAGTCTTTCAAAGGGTTCCGGAGACTTCGGGATACAGAAGAAACCCCCCCCCCCCCCCCACCGGAAAAAGAGAACCGGGAAGCGTTTTCGCAGGCGTATTGGTCACGTTCATCGGCCGTTTCCATAAAATGGCTGGAATTAATAGAACGTTCGCGAAAATTGCGCGAAGTAACTCAAAAACGGAGCTTTTGTCTTAATTGAGCAGGACGCGACGACGTACCAGAATACGCGAGGAAACGCGTAGAGGCGTCTAGAAGCTTGGAAATATTTTTTAGAAGCTCGCAGACGCGTGTGGAAATGCGTTCCCAAGCGTGTGTAGGACACGCGCGGAAACTTGCAGAAGCGTTTAAAAGCGTGCGCGAAGCGTGCAGAGCTTGTCAGACCGAGTTTAGCGAGTTCCGATCTTTGCGATGGGAAATCCGATGCAAAGCGTTAGTTCGGAAGCCAAGAGCCGTAGCTCCCGCGCGGAGCGAAGGCGTCGATAACGAGTCCCGGTAATTAGTTTATATCGGACGTCGTCGTCGTTGCGTAATCCGCGAGTTGAACGACGATCACGAGGCGTCGCGACGCTGGAATCGGCACGCGCGTGCTTTCATAGTCAACACTCGACGCTTTGTCCCGCTTGAACCTTTTGTTCTTGATCGGTGCTTACCGCGGAACAATGGAAACGCGACCCCGAATGGTACTCTAATTGTAAGTACACGATGCCGGGCTGACCGAGCCCACTCTCCTATCCTATCCTATCCTATCCTATCCTATCCTATCCTCTCCTCTCCTCTCCTACCCGCTCCTCTCTAGATTTTCCAGCGTCCCGTTCCGGCCCTGCTAACTCTCTGGTCGATTATTATTGTTCGGGCGAAGTTTCGATGGATCTTTTTACCGACGAACTGATTCTCTACCGAGCACAGTTCAACAGGATAGGAACGTTGTTTCCCGTGCATCCGTTTCGTTGTGTTAACAATTTTCGGTTTACGAAACAACAACACCCTTCTGTCAATTTGACACAGACTTCTTGTAGATAGATTTTAGTATTACTTGTAGGTGAATTTGCCCGAAACTTCGTGAGATTTATTTTTTTCAATGTGAAACTCATAATAAAACTGCGGATCTTTATGCAAAATAAAAATTTTCTGTGAAAATTGCAAGATTCGGGTGTCAAATCGAAGGGTTTTTTCTTTTTTTAATCATTCTGAGCAGTTGAAAATAATGTATTGACGTACATAAATTTTTTTAATTGTTCCTCCGTTTAGATGTAAATGTGAACTAATCAATTTGGACTAAAAAACATCGAAAAATAACTGTTTCTATTGTTAATTAATCAATCTTTTACCACTGTGTCAATTTGACACAGAGGGACAGTTTCGGTTCGTGAAATGGGGGACGGCTGAGGATTAGAATATTGTACAATAGTTTCGACCGAAAACTCCACACATATTTTTGGGTGAGAAATATTTTCAATGGAACGGTGAACGTGCTCGGTAGAAAAAAAAGCAACACGAGAATGAGAATTACCACCTGTTGCCAGTTTCTCGAAATAATACCAAAGTACAGCGGGCAAAGCCAGCGTAACAAAAATCTGTGCGATTGCAACGGTGTCTTAGGTCCCCGGGTCCCATAGGTAATTTCCTCGGGATCTTCACGGCACGAACATAAGTTCCGTGTTACAACTTCTTACGCTGTTTGCTCGCGCGGTATTAAAATAATCTAGCATCCGTTCCCTGTAGCGGCTCTACTAAAATACCAAAACAACGGTTCCGGGAAAATCTAGAACGCGCGCCGAAAGTAATTTCAGCGAAATGACGCCCGAGGAATAATGTATGAGGCTTGTCGTTATTTATCCAGTGTAATTTCGTCGGATGTATTCGGTATTAATATAATTCCCTGGCACGTATACATATATGCCGGTGAATATTCGAAGAACGCGCGAAGATCAGTGAAAGTAAAATCTCCTGGCCAACCGAGGGCCAGGATATTTATTTAATGGAGAACTGCTTCGTGCATTCACGAAGTATTCGCATTGTTTGCACAATCTATGCACCCGTTTATGACACGATAACCTCAAAATTTATAGATACGGCTAGAATCGAGTACATACACCGAACGTTGAATATATTAATTAGATAACATTGCGCTACCAAGGTAGATATTAGATGAAAACTGGCTGTGTAAAATCTTCGCTTCGTGCTTTTATACTGAATTATTAAAATAATAAATATACAGGGTGTTTCACGTAACAGTTTTCACGATTTTTCAAGTACTTGCGATAATCTGACAAAAAAATATGATCAATTTTCGATTGGCCATACATTGCAATGAAAGGAAAGTTCGAAAAACTTTTTTCGATAATTTTCAATGTCAACACCTCCATTTTTTAAAGTGGCACTTTATATTTTTGACTTAACAGTGCCTTCAAGGTCGTCCGAAGGTCATGCTATGTTAGGTCGTTGAATTCGTCTTGATACGAGCTATAATACTGTTAAAAATTTTCGAACTCTTCTTCATTGCAATGTATAGCCAATCGAAAATTGATCAACTTTCGTTGAAAATATTATTTTGTCAGATTAACGCAAGTATTTGGGAAGAAAAGCGTTAGACTCCCCGTATTTCACTGTTCCCCTAGGGGTTACAATTTTTCTTTACAGACCTCTACCTTGACCTAGACTTGGTCTACCTATTAAAATAATATATGAAAATAACATTATAATGATTCTAGGACACAAAAATGTCACAGTAACAATTTTAAAAGGCGTAGCAAAAGTGTGACGTCTGTAGTGAAACGCGATTTCGGGGGAATAACGTGCGAGACACCGCAAATATTTTCCAATGGTTTCCTTACGGTTTCCTTATGGCGGACGGATAATGGCATCGTTCAGGGTGCCTGTTGGTCCCGATAGCACTCGGATCAGGAGCCCGCTAATACGTATCCGTTCTCTATTCTCTCGATCGAAGTTCCGCATCTTTGTTCACCGCGGCGACAGTGAAAGTTTCCCGTCCCCACCCACACAGAGCCGGCCGCGGCCCCGAATTTTGCAAGAACCTCGAAATCGCTCGGAGCAGTTTCTCTTTGTCCCGATCCGTTCTATCGAGACCATAAACAGAGAGAAAGAGCGAAGAGCTTTCCGTTAACGAGCCTCGTAATTCGACGCGCTTCCCGAGAGGGGACGTGACAATGCAGCCGTGTGCAGATGCCACCCTCATTATTTGATACGGACTCGTATCGGGACTTTTAACGAGGCTGGCTCGCGTTTTCGTTTTCCGAGACTCGTTCGTGTTGTGCTCGACGGAAACTTATAACTGCTGTACTTCCTTCCGACGTCATCGTTCTTGGCCTTATTGGCTAATAATCGCCTGCCCTTTTTTTCGCTACTCGACGACCTCGATAAAAATGTTCACCGGACTGCGGATTTCTATGGGAGATAAAAATTCTCGAAATTTTTTTCTTTCAACGCTAACCGACATCGTGCACCGAAAACGATTAGAATGTTTTAGCTTATAAAACTGTTAAAAAAACTCTATTTATTTTCTGCAATTTTTATTTCAATATCTGCTTGGATAAAAAAATTTATAGAATCGATTTCCACGCAAGTAACATAGAGAACTTCGATAATTTCAAAGTGAAAAATATGAAACCGGTTATTTAATCGACAGTGGTGGGTTTAGTGTTAATAATTTTAACCGTCCGCGAAGAATTGATTTTTTTCCAATATTTATATATTTTTTAAATATTTGACGTTCCTACGACTCAAGCGGAGACTCGAATACTTGTTTTTTTAGATTTATTGAAAAGCTAGAACAGTTGTGAACGAACCCGCAGGCTGTTTATCACCTAATTCCAGCCACATCCGAGTTCTCCGAGCCATAAAATGCATAAACAGCTCCACACAGTTCGATTTTCAATTTTCCCCCAGCTAATGGAACGAGCTTGACAGAACCATAACCGAACGGAACAATGTTTCAGGTATCATTCGGAGCTCGTACATCGGGTACTACGAGGCAGCCTCTTACGATACCGCGGCCTTGAGACATCATCGTAACCGGATGCGTCGCGACGCCGCCAACGTCGTCGACGAGCAGCCACTGCTGCTTCACCTGAAAGCGCTCGACAAGTAAGTTTCTCCGACAAGAAAAGCGATCTCTAACCTGCTCGTCGTTATGGTTGTCGTTGTTGTCGGGACACGTTTATGTTTCTTGCCTCGCGCGCGGGAAAGTTACATAGAGAAACGCTGGAGGATTTTCTTCCGGGTAGTCTGATCGAAGCTTGAAAAATGAAAACGTTTAATTACATTTCTCAGCCTGTTAACTCTTAACGGGGACCAGTGCCGCCGTATAAACGGGCAAAAAGCATTTTATTCATTTCATCACTTTTATTATTTACATATCGTTGGGACGCGTGGATCGTGATGAAAACTAAATACACATATAAAGCAAACGGACCGCGATCCTACAAATATTATAATGGCCGCCACGTGCTTTTTCATGCCTGGCACTGGCGGCAAATAAACTTGAAATACTTCCACGCTGTTAACAATCGATTTCAACTGCAAAATTTTCCTGCGTCGCTGCACGGAGTAGGCTCCGACTGTAAAAAAAATCCGAAAAAATTTCGGGTCCCCGAATTGACACAGTTCCGTGGCGAAAACTGTTCGCTGCAGAGAGGCAATTCCGGGGTCCATAATGGAACGAGAAGAGCAAAGTGGCTCGGGAACGGTGTTCCATCAGCTGTAAAAAGACTTTTAATTGCGGCAAATTGGAAACGTTAACCGGTTAAAAATAGTGCGGACCGATAACAACGGCGCGCGGTTGGTTCCTTGGTCGAAATAGGGCATCGGAGAGGTTTGGTAGCGTGGGTTGTCGAAGGATTAAAACCGGCATGGAAATGGACGATCAATGATGCAGGAGAGAGAGAGAGAGAGAGAGGAACGGCCGAAGTGTTCCACGAATCGATCCGTTGTCCGCCGAAAGTAAATTCCCCGCAATTATTCGAGGCTCGCCGTTAATCGGGACACGATTCCTGCGGGGTATATCGGAACTCCCGGGTAATCGTATCAGCGTACGCGCAGCATCGTCCGGTTAGGTCAATAGGCCTGCACATCCAATTAAGGTCAAGTTCGTGTAGACGGTGCACAACGTGCGGCGACACCGCACCGCATCGCACCGCACACACCGGTGGTGTGTGCACGCGTGCTCACATTTCACACAGGGGGACGTAGATGCGCGGGTAGATTAACAGGGTTGCACGGGGAATGCCTGGCACTACATCAACCGGGGAAACAAAGCCCGCTTGACATTCGAAAGCGATACACCGGGCCCGAGAGCAGAATATACCATTGTGTCCCTGGCTCTCTCTCTCTCTCTGTCTGTTCGCCGCGCGTTCCGCGGAAAATCGCGCGATACCGGGTGTCCCGTCCTCCGCGGCACGACTTAACAACGACGGGCCGATTCTATGGGAAAAAACTGAGCGGAAAATGTGTTTTCGCGTATTCTCCTACGAAGCTCCGTTTCAAAGAGAGAGAGAAAATTCGTCGAGAACACGGTAGAAGTCGCATCCGTATCGTCGCGTTTCTACTTAGGGATGGCGTGTTTCTGCGCGATAGCTCGTTTTTTTTCCAATTGGGCCGCTCGCACGGATGGAAATTTGTTCGGCGATTTTTCGCGGCGAATCATTTCCCGTTTGGTAATTGGTTTCGCAAAATTCTCCGTTGAATGAAAGTAATTATGCGAGCCGGCAGGAATCGATGCGCTCTCTCTCGCGCGCCGCCCGACAATTCGTCATCGGGCGACGTTTCGGGCACGGGGCTCGCTCCGGAACAACGTAACAAAACGGCCGCGAAATTCCATTTTAAACCGTACCACCTCGCCGCGCCGCGTCGGACCGGCTATCAACCGGTTAATTATTCATTCCTTTCAATTACATTTCGTTTCTCGTTACGCGTCGACTGCCCGTCCGCGCGCGACGCTTTAATTCGGCCGCGAATATGCTCTCCGCGAAGGTTCGCCTCTGCTGTGACGGGCGTGTGGAAACACGTTCTCGGCAGGTCGCCGCTCCGCGCCGCGCACCGGGCGGATTAATCAAGCGGAATCGCGCTTCGTTGATTGCCTCGACGAAAAACCCCCGAAAATATCTCTCGTATTTCTTTAAACCAATTTACGGGACGGTAACAACGAGAATCGGGAAATCTTATTTTCGGGGCTATGTATACATACACCCACTCTCGCATACACACACACACACACACACACACACACACACACACACACACACACACAGACGGAAGACTTTTTCGAAGTTCTACCGGGTTGCGTCACACCGTTTGCTTTTTTCATTTTCTACCGGCGGTAGATTCTTTACGACCTCCTGTGGCCACGGATCCTGAAGGAAACTCGCCGCGGAGTTAATAGAATTCGAGAGGAAACGAAATTGCCTTTGGCCGCGGACTCGATCGGTTTTCGAGTTTCGGTCAGGCCGGTCGAACCGCGTTCCCCTTTCAATCAGTCAATGGTCCGTCCTACACGAGCCTCGCGGAGTCCATCAGGAACACCAAAGTACACCAGGATCACCCAGAATCCATTAACATTTTTATGAAGTCCGTCAAGACCTTCTAGAGTCCATCAGGATATTCCAGAATACATTAGACCACCTAGAATGCATTAAGAACATTCTTGAGACTATTAAGGACATCTAGAGTCTATCTAGACCTCTCAGAAGCAACTAAGAACTTCCAACATGTACCGAGAGCTGCCAGACTCCACTGAGAGCTCTCAGAGTTCGTTGAGGGTGCAGAGAATCCACTAAAAGATCCCAAAGTGCACCGAGAGTTCTCAGAGTGCACTGAGAGATCCCAGAATTCATGGACAGCTCCCAGACTCTACCGAGAGGTGTCAGAGTGCACTGATAGCTCCGAGAGTGCACCGAGAGGACCTAAAATGTACTGAGAGCTCCCAGAGTGGACTGAGAGCTCCCAGATTCCAGCAAGAGCTTCCAGAGTGCACTGAGAGTTCTCAGAGTGCGCCGAGAGCTCCCACAGTGGACTGAGAGTTCCTAGAATGCACTGAGAGCACCTAAAATGTACCTAGAGTTCACTGAGAGTGCAGAATCTATCGAAAGTTCACGGACTGTACCGAAGAGTGTTAGTTTTCGCCGAGAGTTGTTCGATAGACCTCCCAGAGAATTTATTGAGAGCTTCTAGAGTCCCACGGAGTGCTCTGAGAAGCTGCCTAGAGCTCTCGCACAGTCCACCGAGTAGTGTTCTCACAGTCTACGAAGGGCGACTGTACGATTCCGCCGCGACACCGCGGAAATTCGTTTCGTCGCGACGCGACGCGACGCGCGACAGCGCTCGCTCTCGTCTCTTTATGTAAATCGGTCGAATTCACGGCAGGCAATAAAATGTAAAGCAGCAGCGGGTAGCCGTGGTTCCCCCTCCTCCCTCCTCCTCCCCCTATCCTCCGGTTCGCGTTTCCTCTTTTTCTTCGTTCCCCGTCCCTCCACACACCTCCGCCGCTTCTACCCCTCTCTCGTTGTTTCCGCCCCGATGCACCTGCTACGAACTGGCAAAGATAATGGCGAAGGAGGGAAAAGTACCACCCGTGCGCCTCCGCTAGCTGTTTTCTTCTCTTCTCTTTTCTCCCCTCTTCCTTCCCTCCACCCCCACCCCCAACCATTCTCTTCCGGTTTCTAGCGCTCTACGTGTCTTCTTTACGGACGGTTCACTCTCGGCGAAAGTGGCTTTTCGAATTCCTTGATTACGAATTTCAACTAGATCCATGGCACCCCCTCTCTCTTGCTCTTTCTTTCTCTCTCGGTCGGCCTCTTTAATTTTGTTCTCTCACGGTTCTGTTCTCGATCCTGTGTTCGAATTATTGCCGTCGTTAGGGGGCCAAGTGACCGAGGACTCGAGAACCTTTGCCACTGATTATTTTTCCTATAGCTCCCGGACGGTATCTTAAACTTCGACGCGTTTAAAACGACGATCGCAGATAAGTGGGTTCATTTTGTTAAATTGAAAATTATGGACGGGACTTTGGAAACTAGTTAGCGATAACGTCCTTTCTCAATCTTTCTTCGATTTTATTTTATCAGACACGGTCTTGCTCTGCACAGCAAGTAGCCTTCTAATACAACGTTCATATAGTATATATTCTTTCAGAACCTTTAATTTAATCATACACAAATTCGCTGTATGCGAGAATTACATTGAACCGCGTTAGGAAAAATTCTGTCTCTTATAAATATATCGTTAGACTGAGCGCGGTTACGTTGACGATAGGTCGAATACGAAAATGAGAAGACATTAGACGAGTTCGAAGATCGTGTGTTATATTGTTTTTCACCTCCTAAGATAATAAAAAGAGCAAATTCTCTTTAAATCGACTTGGACAATTTTTATTTTCGTCAAAGTTCGTATATTCGCGTTTAAAGTATAATGAAAATTATTTGCTTTAAAATTCTGTCTTAAAACACACACACAGAGTTTTGCCGGTTAAAGTAAATGCCCGTCTTAAACCAGGCTGAAATATTCTTTCAGAACTCCGGTCGAATAAAACAGAAATTCACAAAGCGGAAATGATGGAGATGACTTTAAAAACGCATTAGCAATAAAGTTGCGTCCGACTGTCTTTCTGCAATTTCATTTTACGCCGTGCACAGTGTTGCTCGTTAAAGCGAATATCTTTTAACTATTCTTTTTCAGTGCCGGGTAGCTCGAGAAAACAGAAATTCGCAAGCTCAATCGGTCACGATTTGAACGCGTGTCTGTTCATTGCACGGTTATTCTACTCGGAAGAAGAGGCATCGTCGTCGGAGCTTCTGAACTTTTAAAACGCAATTCTCCCGATAACTGGACGTAATAAAAAAAACAAATTTCATTCCACATTCTCCGGCGACGTTCGCCCGCGCGCGATCACGTATCTTTAAGGAAACAGCCTGTATAATTCAGCGCGTTGCTGTGAAGCCGGCGACAAAGTTCGCCCGCCTGCACCGGGCTCTAAATAATATCTCGACATTATCTCTCGTCACTCTCGTTGCACAAAGCTTGTACACAGGATGCCGCTCGCCAAACCCTTGACACGGGGGAACCGTCTACATTCAAGTTAAACCTTCCAAAAATCCAAAATGAATGAAATTAGAAATAACTTGCCATTCGTGGAAACGAGCAGGCTAATTAAGTCTATCGTCGAATCTATTAGTAGTTTCCTGAAACAAAAATATCGTCTTACGTATATTAATTCCTAACATTGCGAATGAATAATTAAATAATTTCATTAACGAAAGATCGATGTACAAAATGGTCCACTTAAATATAGCCACCTGAATATCTCCCATATTTCCGATGACATAATAAGTGTTTTTAATGCAATATAAATGGTATAACAAGGTGAACTCCTTGCAAATGTTATTCTTTTTTCCCAAGGTTATTTTTCCAGAGTGTTCACAATTAATTTTCAGAGATCAAGGTCATGTTATTGTACATATCTGAATGGTATTTTTCGATTAGTTGTGTCAAAAAACACCGATGACTCTGATAACTAAAAAAAATGATCTTGGGAAAAAATATCCTTGCCAGATATTTGGTCCATTGACACCCTGCACATTAGGTAACAAATACTTCGTGCATCACTATAACCTGAAGAGATATCTATGTCGCCTTACGTAAAAGGACCAACCTGTATTTATTTTTGTACATTGCCCAAAACTGAACATTTCAATACAAATCCTCGTCTGCAGAGGGGTTTGTGCTGTAATTTCAAGAGGATCCTGATTTTTCGATAAATTATTTACTTGCCTCAGATGAAAAAGTGGTTCTTTGAGCGTCGACGTCCAGGCTATTTATACAAAACGGTGAACCTTCGCCTTCCGGCGACGCTGCAGCGAAATATCATAGAACTATCGACGTTATGGCTCGCCAGTGACACCGGATTTCCTGTTAGCTTGTTTCTCGGTTGGGGTGGTGCGCGTGCACCTGTGTGGGTGGTGCGCGTGCACCAGTGTGGGTGGTGCACAGCGGCGTAATTTCTGCCGTGCGTCCGCTTGTTATTTAAGAACTCGACCGCGCGGCACGGTCTCTTTACGAGCGCGAACTTGAATCGCTGTTTCCGGTACATTTCTAACCGGCTTGTCGGCGTGGTGACCGCGTTTTCGAGCACGTATTCTTCTCCTACTGGATCCTCGCCGTCCCTCCGTCCCGGCTAATGTCAGGGAATTACGGATGAATTTTTTCCGCGGAACGACGGAATCGGCCCTCTGGCCAACCTACTTCCGCCGGGTGAGTCGGAACTCTCGGGTTTCTTGCTGCCTTAGAACGGAACCCGCGCGATGGGAACGGGGCTTTACGTTGTCCTCGAGGCTTCGCAAATCGGCAAAACTCGATGGCGAATTCGTTTGCGATTTTTCGACACGGTGCTAGGCGAATCTGACTATCAAAAGCAACGAAACAATCACTCGAGAAACAGGCGACCTTTGAGAATTTATTACGGAAAAACCAGATCAGCTACGGTGAAAAAACTTGTCGGAATACATCAGCACGTGAGTCAGTATTATTCTAAAATGTTTGCATCCCGGCACATTCGATGATGCTCGTTCCACACAGCGCCGACTGGCTCGGTGAAAACGGTGTGGAACGATTCGAGTCGGACGAAATGCATATTTGAGAATTTATTGCAACAAAACTAGACGGTGTACGGACGAGAAACTTCTCGCAATCTGTTCGTACATCATTCAACACCGTGCACAAATTTTTGTAACGTACCACGTTCGATGATGCTCGTTCTATGGAACGTCGTTTGACCGAAGGGGGGCAGTAATGCGCGCACTTCCTCGTAACTGTTGACCGAACAACAAACCGCGCGCATTATCCTCCAACTTTTGCACATCATTATACCGGTACCGCAGCACCGCGAAATTTCATTCCGGCCGCAAAATCTCCCTCCGACCGATGCACGTAGCTTGGCCGGCGGCATGGCGCGGCGCACGTTCTTTCCCCGATAAACGGCTCGCGAAAATCGGCGCAGCGACACGCGGGGGCGCGTTGCACGGACTCTCGGAAATTCATTCTCGCGCCGGCGGACGGATCGGGTAATCCCGGGTAGCAGCGCTCGCTGGATTTTTCTCATAAACTTTTTACGTCGCGAGACACGCCGCGTGCCGTCGCGACACGGCCGCGAATCCCGTGTAACGAATCCAATAACACGACGGCCGTCCCGCGAATCCGATTTTCTCCGGCCGCGCGGAAACAGCGCGGAGAAGAACGACGGGAAAAACCGAGAAAGAGAGAAGACGCGGAGAATAAAATAGAGAAGAGAGAGGAATCTAATAAATTCCGTGTATTTATTCGTCGAACGCGATTTACCGGGGACAACGTGACGCGACGCTTTAACGCGGCGCCGTCTCGCGCCCGTGCACACGCTGCTGCATGCAACCCGTATGCAACAATAGATAGAACAGAGAGAGCGAGAGAGAGAGAGAGAGACTATGTGTGTGTGTGTGTGTGAGGGAGATGAGGGACGAATTTCCTTTCGACGTGATTGATGCTTCCATCGTGGGACGCTTAACCAACCCCGACGCGCAGCGCCGCGCCGATTTTGATTGATCGCTTTCGCGGCTATTTAACGAGCTCGTCGACGAATCGACGAGCGTCGAGGCGCCCCGCGTTCCGGGTTATTGCGAAAAAGGACGCGCGTTTTTGCAATTCATATGCGGGACCCCGCGCGCGCCCCCCCTCCCCCCCCGCGACATGTGCGTGACACGGGGATTTTTATTCCGACACTGTGAAATTCCATGAGAGAGAGAGAGAGAGAGAGAGAGCGAGAAAGAGAACCGCAAGTCGCTCAAGTGATAAGGGACCTTCTCCGCGTGTTCAACCCGAACGAGTTAACTCCACGATTATACGACTCTCCATCCGTCTACAGATTTTATGCAGGTTTTTCTCGCACGTTGAGTGAGCCATTTAATTCGAGAATTTCCAAGTGTTTTATGGGTGGATTGTCATTTTTTTTTCCGGTGCGAGTACCGTGATGCGAGATGAGGGAGATTGGGGTAATGAATAGACTCTCGCGGATCTTTGTGCGAGATAAAAGTTGTCTTCCGTTAATTCGTATGCGACAGGTGGAGCCGAACGGCGAATCTCTTCGAAACTATGACTAAGCCGAAAATAATATCGTCGTTGGAATGTTTTAAATTTCGTCTGCTCGTATTTATCCATAAATTGTGATCCGTTGTAAAATAATAAATGGACTGCTGGACTTTATGCACTTATGGGAAAAATTGTCAAAAAATGCTGGAATATAAAATTCGATGGGATTTTTATTTATTTCGAATCTACGAAGACTACTCGTCACTGAAAATTAGGTTTAATTCCGCTATCTTAAAACCCGCCTTGAAAAATTGACAATTGCACAAACATCCGCAGTCCAGTCATAAACTTCGTAGTCGGAAGAAATATCCGAGTTGTGGAATGAAAATAGTTCCGAGCGCGAGTGTTCGAGGCTCGTCTAATTCGGTTAAATAATTTTTGCAGAGGGTGGTACATAAGGGCAGCTTTGAAAAATTCCACGAAAATAGCGCGGCACGCGCGGATAGAGGTTTCGGAAATTGTTCGACTGGCTCCTCGGTGCTGCTCGGTGCTGCAATTTTTTCCCGCGGAGGCAGTGCATAAAATTCACACGGTGCTCGCGGCGATGCGTGTTCCAGGACGTACCGGCCCGGTTTAGTTCCCCTCCCGCGTATGAAAACGCGGGTCGTTAGACGCCTCGGTGCGAGCGACGCGGTGGAACACGCGTTGGTTGGAGCCCGTGGATTGAACCTGTGCCTACGTACCGGGGAACCGGATCCCCAACTATATTCGGAAGAACTATACTCGACGAAGAATGCGATTCCACGCGCGTGACTCGAAGCCCTTTCGCTCTGAAAGATTTCATTTTACGTGTATCAGGTCGTGCCGCGCATAATGCGAGTTTTCTTTATTTATGGAACGCGGCGAACAAAAACCTAATCGCGATCCTTCTGCAGCCCTGTAGATCGCACGAGAAAAATATGGTCACTGATGAAAATATTAAGCTAGAATAGTTTCGTACAAAGGAGAGAACGTATCTGGTTAATAATTGTAATTGCTATCTCTGCAACGGGCCTCGCACAGGATATCGCATGAATTAATTTATTAAAATTACACTAGGTACCAGAAATCGCGTGTGTGAGTAGATTTATCGCAAAAATACTAGGCGTAATATAAAACAGTGGTATTATCATATCAGAAGAGAACATCGTAATTGGGTTGCGGATTTTTATGCAAAATAATTGAATACGTAGACATTTATTTTTTCTGTTCTTAATAATTATCGTGAACATTAATGGTTGAAAACAATATTTTCAAATTCTTCAAATGTTCCGTAATATTGTATGCAGTTTATTTAGAATGATTAAGGAACTCTTCTTTCCAATGAATACAGAAAATGATTTCTTACACTTTCTCGTGAATATCCTCTCCGCGCGAAGCACCGAAAAGAAAATTCGCATTTCTCACGGGGGGCGGGAGGGGGTGGAGGAGGAAACGAGCCACGATACGAACGCGATAAATTTTTTTGTTATTAGTTGGAGCCTGGATAGAGCAGCCTAATTTTTCTCCGACGTCAGTTTTTGCGAATTCAACTCCCGAGGATTTATGTTCGCGTGAACAAGTCCCGGCGAGGCCGGGCAATGAATAAATTACCGCTATGTCTGCCGGCGAAATAAAAATTGGAACAGGGTTAAACAACGGATTTAATATTCGAAACATAACCGTAACGTTTAGCGAGGCGGTAAGCTTCTATGTAGATGCTGGTTGTATTAATGGACGCCCAGAAACATTCATTTGCATAAAGATCCGCAGTCAGGACACGGGACTATTGATTTTCGACAAGCTTGTCTCATTCCCTCTCTCTCTCTCTTTTCTCGCTGTCTATCGGTACGACGCAAAAATTCACTTCTGTTACGAGCAGGTCAGAGCGAGGGGATTAATAATTGCGAGTCTTCGACAGGCCAGCCCGAAACTCTAGCTCATCAAAAATGCAGCCGCGATAACACCCGAGAAACGGTTGACACCGTTTGTTACAAGCAATCTTTGCCAAATGTTCTCGCTTCAGCTTACGCAAGATTTTACTTAATAGAAAACAGATCGTTAGGAACTCTCGCAACGAAATTCTCTAACGCGTCTTTCGATTGCCGGAGATTCTGAATCCGATTCTATAAAAATATACGGGGTGTTTCGAAACTTTATGAATAGATTCCGAACGCTTAGAGAAGAAAAAATAGTTATGTCAACATAGGTGCGGAAAAGATTTTTCGAGACAGCAGGTGGACATATTGAACGTTTCCTCGAAGACGATGCGACGAGAATTGCGGCACAAGAACTCCAATAACTCGGAAACTAATCATTTCCGGACCTATGTTGACATAACTGTGTTTTGTCTTCTACGAGCATTAAGAATCTATTCCTAAAGTTTTGCCCACCTGTGTATCCAAAGTGTAGAATAAGATCTTTGAAACGCGTTGATACAAAAATTTATTTACACAAAAGATGGAATAATATTTCCCCGTACAAGGCTTCGTTCGCGGGATAATCGACGTCGAAAGACGCGTCTGATCATGGCTCACCGTTTCTACTTGCCGAAAACCTATTCACCGTTTCCAGACGTTCGACTGCGTTTCTCTAGGAAACGAAGCGTCGTCCAAAAAAAAATATTCTACACTTCGGACTCGAATAATCCTCTTGGATCCGACGTTGTCCTCGACGAAGAAACGCAAGCAACCGACTTTTCGCAACAGGGTCTCCGGGTGTCGATTCGCTCGACAACAAATAATTCTTCCGCAAAAGTCCCGGACGTGGAACAATAAAAAAAAAAGATAAATCCAGCCTGGCAATCGGGATCACCAATCACGAGTCAGCTGTCCAAGCGTCGCGAATCGCGTCGAACGAATTACACGCGCCAGCGGAGACGTTCGAAGCGGTTTTAATACGCAAAAACGCGCGAAGAGGAGCGTGATTTGCAACGCGATTCGATCCGGCGCGGCGGCGAGTGCATGCTGTTCTTAACGGGACCGATTTTAAGCATGAATTGAAGGTCTCTTCGAACGTTTCGATACGTTCTGTCTCGCAGCTAATCCATAGAAAAGTATTAAAAAATATCATGATATCAGGTTGTCCCGAAAGTTCGTTTCGTTTTCGATTAATGTGCTCGATTGAAATTCAGAGTAGTTTTTAAGAATGTCATGGTGAAGGAAAGGGAAGCTTAAGGAATAATAAAACATTAACGAACAGAAGATTGTGATTCCGATGTTATCTAACGATATGGAATGTACACATAATGAAAGAAACTTTTGGGACAACCTAATCCCCTCCGACAATAATATTGGGCTGCAGCTAAACGATTGCGGATTTTAACTAGGCATCTATCGACAAAATCCGCAATCGTTTAGTTGCCAACCCAATGGGACAAGACTAAGGTTGATCACAAATACGCGAGCAAATGAGCAATGAAAAGCAATTCCAGTTGAAATTGTCGAAGAAAGAAAAGAATGCCCAAGTGACTGGTGTGCGTGGCGATTGACGCAGACAATTTTTACCTCGCAAAAAGATCCGCAGCCTGGTTATATAAAATGATATAAGGGGAGTCCTCGCCGTAATCGAGAGGCAGATAATTAGACGGCGGACCTTCCTGCAGAATGAAGATTTCAAATGCGCAGAAGCGACGCATTCTGCTGATAAATAATATAACTTCCGGTACGGACGAACAATTCGCGGATATCATTTTACTCGATGGTAACTGTTTATTCCGATGGGTGATTCGAGGAGACAAAGAACCCAGCTCGCAGGTGGGAAGCAGGCGAGGTGAGGCTCACCGTTATCACCGGTATCGAGTTATGAGAATAATTAGAGTCGGGGGGGAGCTGTACAAGGATCCGCGACTAATTGTTGCTCGCGCCGTTAATGCCTCACGCTGGGCTCGGAGCCTCGCTCCTCTTCCCTTCGTTTCTTTATGCTAATACCGCCGGTATTAAATTCTTTCCGCGAGAAAAGGAGCGAGGAGACCTAAAAGGACCCTCTATCTTCCTCTTTCTCCATCTCTTTCTCTCTCTCTCTCTCTTTGCGCGTGTTTCGCTATACATATTTCTGTCTCATCGTGCGAACCATTCGCGCTCCACGCGCGCGATTATTTTCCGAGCGAAATCTGTTCCCGCCCGGAAATGGAAATTGTCCGAGCCGCGGGAACACCCGGTCCTTTTACACGCAATACATTTTTTTTCCAACAGGCTATCCGGCACCATCTACCTTTGTGCGATCCCTTTTTCCGCTGATCGAGCACTCTCTCTCTCTCTCTCCCACCGGCTCGCAATTTCGATGATTCGCAAGCCGGATTTGCATCGGAGCCGCAACGCCCGTCGATTGGTCCGCCGGCGTGCGAGAAATCGCTTGGTATAAAAATAAGCCCTTCAATTTCGTGATTGCGCACTCGGGAGACTGCGAACATAATTTTTTTTTTCGTTGGGCATTTCTGTTTCCTGTTTATTAGATATCCGTGTTTGTTGCTCTTCGGCTTCGGGTGTCGGAAGAGGTTCAAGTACAGAGGTACTCTGACGCGGAGAAATCGATTGTAACGTTTCGCAGGCGATTCTGAGTATGATGTTCACATTGATACGCATCTGACAGGTGTCTTTAATTGTCCGGGTAGAAATTGTGGCGGGCGGACAAGTAGACGCCCGATGCAAAACCATTGTCTGAATCGAGAAAATGGAAATTGGGGAAATTATTGGGAGATCTCACAAAGACGATAGAAAGTTTCAATATATGTAAATATATTATACATATATATTGTATATTATATAGTATAGTATCCTATATGTATATCTATACTATATTATTGTATAGTATAGAATAAAAAAAAAATTCAATTTGACTAGATGTCTAAAGACTGCCCAGCAGCTGCCTAGATTAGATCTTCGAGCTCTGAATAGTAAATAGCAATAAATTCTCGATCGCGATTCCCTCGAAATGAATTAAAAGCCGGCGGCCAGCGCCGGCGGCTATCAGATCAATTAAAAAACAAACGGAAGGATAATTAATTACTCCGTGGAAGATAAGCGGGTTGTGGCTAGGACAGTGGTTGCGCAACGCGCTATTAATTCTAAACGCGAGCTATCGTTCCATCAAGATCCTCAAGATTCCGGGCGAGTATTCCACGGTTGAGGGATTTCGCGGACCTCGGTGTCCGTCGGTGTCCGTCAGGGTCCGTTCCGGTGATTCAGCGATTCTTTCGAAGCTGAACGGTAATCTGTGAAGGTTTTCTCGTCGGTGCGGTGTGCAGCGATTAGGCGGTCTTGAGTCGGTTCCCGCGAAAGTGGTGTCGCGGTGACTAGACGCTTTGCGATCGAAGGACGAAACCAAGCAAACGACACGTAGCATGGTCGACTCTCTCTCTCTCTCTCTCCCTTTCTCTCTCTCTCTCACTCACTCTCTCTCAGGTATATACAATCGGAATCAGCTCGGATCGGCTCGGCTCAGCTCGGCAGACGAGGCATATTAAATTTAGAGACGTGAAAGGATTCGAGCGGCCGCAGAGTGACATTGAAACGCGGATCGGCCGCGATTGCGTACGTGCCGATGCCGTATAATCCCGGATCCCCGGGTAAATGGATTACGTTTAATTAAATTCGCGATAGCCCGAGGCACGGATTAGCCGGACCGCCAGCGAAATATTACGATTTCCTGGCCGCGCTCTCTCTCTCTCTCTCTCTCTCTCTCTCTCTCTCTCTCTCTCTTTCCCTCTCTCGTGCAAACCCTCCTCCAACTCGCTGCGCTGCGCTGGTTCGCATCAGCGAGAATCAACTATTTATGCGGGAGAAATTGTAGAACGAGACGCGCTAATAGCCCGTAGCGGTACGGCTAATTTTTCTATGGGACAATGGAGAGATCACGATGCTCTGAAACACGTTGCCACTTGTACTGTTAAACGTGTCTCGAGGTTCAACTCGTTGAGCACGAATGTCAGAATATTCTCAACTTTTTACATTCAATTTTTTCCACTTGCAAATGAAAAATTAGTTGTACGTGTAATTAGAGAAATTAGTTAGTGCTACAATCTTTTCTATAGGACAATCAAGGTTTAAGGTCGTTCATGGTTGAGGACGAATGCTGAGATTTAAGCTTTCATTTAGATGCACAATTGGATTCTTTATGTGGAGCGAGATTCGCGCATTTTGTTGGTTGTTTTAATACTTGACGAATATACCAAGATTTTTTTTTTGCCAATGAAAATGGCGAACGTATGATTCGACTAAAAAAGAACTATACGCTCCCCGAGGATAATCAAATCAGACGAAATTCGTTCGTATTTTGGGGAATCCGCTTTTTCGAGCGAACGCTGGTTAAAATTATGGCGCTCCGGTGTTCGCGATTAATACAAGAGGACCGTATTATTTTATAATGATATAATGAAGACCGCGGAGTCGGTAGTCGTATAACATATTGGCATTCTATTTTGGTACGTGTCTCATTTTAGTATAGGTTCTATTTGACAGTCGATAGACATTCGCAGTTGATTTTCTGACAAATGGAGACTCGTTACATATTAAATATAACGCATTACGCGCTTCCTCTTAGATTATTCAAATCCTTTTGACTGGCCTCTGAAATGAAAATCCTCACAGGAAGCACCATCGAGTCAATCCTCCTTTCTTGTCTCGATTAAAAATCAGATTATTTCTAGCTATAGATATTTTCTTTGCAGACTTTTGAAGACTTTCACGTTTTCTCTCTTCGCGATCAATGAGATCATTGTTCAATGTTCCACTTTTTCGAAATTATTCTGTCAGTCCTATCTAGTTAGTTGTTTTCACAATTTTAGTTATTCTAAATGAATAATAATAATAATTCTTTTATACTGTGCTCTCGTCATTAAAATATTACGAAATAAACAGAATAATATTTACATTGTTTCCAAGCTAACGAGATTTGTTGTTAACGAGGAACGAGTGAAACGAAATTTATCCTAACAAATGATGGAAACGATGACGTGAACAAACCCCATATTTTTCAACAAAATCACCATTTTTGTGAATAATTAGAAAATATGAATAAACAAGTCGAGATTGCCACACCTAAAATACTGTTTTAAATAAAAAAAAAATTTTTTGGGACCCGTTATTTCGACGGACCCACGAACGATGCATGACGCAACCAACGAGAAGGAAAGAATTTTTGCAGAGAGAAAAAAGTGTTTGCTTGTCGTCTCTGTTTGCCGTTGACCCGTCGCCGTCGACGTTCTCTCGTCTCTGGTCCGTCGATTCGCAAGGTTGCCTGACGTCGGCGTTTAGAAGGCTTCCCGACGACCGTGATTCATCCTCTCGAACGATCTCCTCTCCCACTCTCCTCTCACGGCTGGGACCGATAACATAGAGGATCACGACCGCGCATAAAACCGTTGATTCCATTCCGGTTCAGAGAGAAAGAGAGTAGAATCGGAGAGAGAGAGAGAGAGAAAGAACAGCGTTTGCACAAACGCCGGAATTTTCTGCGAAAGAGCGGACAGGAAAATGAAACTCGTTCGCGATAGCGGCGCACGCTAATCGTCCCGCGAGCACTTTTCCCATAGTTCCTCTCTCATCTTTCTCTGTTCGGCTTTCCAAATCTCTCCCGGGCTCTCTCGTTCCCGTCTTGATATCGGATTATCGGGGGCTTCCGTGTTCGGGGCCGAGATTGTTATTACGCGGACGGAAATCGATAATTAATCGGAGCTGCACAGAGAGCCACTTTGTACCCGGCTGTATCTTTTGTCCAACGGAATGCTAAAGCGTAAAGCTCCGCTACCTGCCTGCCTGCCTGCCTGCCTGCCTTTGTGCGCCCTATTTGCCTTGCCCCGACGCGAATTACAATCAAACCGACGCCGATTTTTCCCGAAAACGCACGGTCTTTAGGCACGCATTGTTCGTCCGGTCTTTTTGTTACTCTTCAAGTCGATAGAGAAAATTATACGCAGCTCCAAAGGCTGTTCTACCAAAACCCCATGTTCCCGTGGATACAGCCCTTTCTTGATCTTTGAAAAACCCTTCGACGATGAGTTTAATCGTCACTCGAGCTTTCTCTCACCTTTCAGAAAATTCTTTACATCTCCGGCCGCATAGAATACGTAGAATGACGACTAGGTCCCCGACAGCAGATGAGGAGAGAGAGCACGAATCGAGGGGAAAGGTTACCCTCTCTCTCTCTCTATGCCTGCACTGAACGCATGCGCGACAGAGACGAAGCGCGTCACGTGACCGAGCCGTGGCGGACGCGTGGGGAACAGCGTCGTAGAGGGGGAAGGTAGAGTCGGGACACAAGTCTTGTCCCGTGGACCTTCTTGTCATCTCGGCACAGTTCATTGTTATTACGTGTTTTATATTACATTATTTGCTTATACATTCGTTCCTGTCATGAATGACATGTATTTCTCTGTTGCAGACAATGGACATTGCGTTTGATTCGTGACAAGGGCCTGTTCAGCACAGATGCGACGTTCGAGGGCACCAAGGGTCCCATTCCCTTCGACACTTCGCATTCCTATACGGGCACCGTGATGGGTAAGCTCCCCATAAAAATACTTCAAATATCATAATCATCTCGGGACAACTGCCCTAAAAATTCTCTCGACCCAGCCCGAGCTATTTTAACCGGAAAATTAAACGTTTCTTCCCACCGAGAATAATTCCATTGTTGTATGATTTTTTCATTTTATGGATACGAAGTTGATATAACGCCTCGTGGGATACTTAAATGTTTAGTGATTGATTGGATACCAACGTATTTAACATTAAACCTACCGAGCACTAAAAGCGACAAAAATGTTTTATCTTACGAAAATGACAACGCACTATTTCTTTAAATTTTGTGCATTTTTGAACTCAGTATGTACTTGGACAAAGATCCAATCAATTCCGATGTAAACAACGTCATATTTTTTATAATTGTAAAATGAAAAATATAAAAGGGGTAGTTCGATCCCTCGTGGTAGGTTTAATGTTAATAATGTGAACAATGGTACAGTAATTTTTAGCGACGAGTCCGAGTACTTACTCGAGCGCTAAGACTTAATTTCTGTCTTGAAGTGCTGCAAGCGTGAAAAAAAAATTATGAAAAATTGCCTCGGGGATTAATGTCGCGACTCTGTTTTTTAAAACGTAACAGGACTTTCCAGGAGGCCGAACATTAATCCGGAACGTCGAATTTCCGCGCAAAGTACCGACGAATCAAATTTAAAAATGAAAAGTGCTCCTCGTTCATTGTGTTTTCATGGAGCGCGCGCGTTAATCTCCGCGCGCGGCCACCAAAATTTTTCGCCGAAATTATTTTCCGCCGCGAATGGGCAATTTGTCGTAATTACCAAAAACAATTACCCGGCCCCATCCGCGAGAGCGTCTACGCGCGCTTAATCCCCGGTCCATCCTGTTCAATTTAATCTATCTCGCGGGTACAAAGAGGGAGAGAGAGAGAGAGAGAGAGAGAGAGAGCCGGCCGGTCGAGTCTGTATTTTCCGTGGAAAAAGAGCCGGGGCACGTCGGTCCGACGGAAAACAGGGAAAATAGGGAAAATGATCCGTAGGTGTAATTTCTGCGGTGAGGGTCCCGCGCGCATCGGGTTCGCGGATCGACTTTTCCGAGCTGCGAAAACTTTCGTGCAAAAAAATCCGTAATTTTTGTTGCATGTGCAACAAACAGGCTCGATACACCAAATTTTAGTACATACGACACCGATAGTCCGCGATATTCAGTTATTGCGGGAGACGAAGGATCGGTGGATGTTGGCGGAAGATTGACCGTGTTTGAGCTGCTGTAACTCGTTGAAAAAAAATCGGAGCGGGACGTTCTTGGGCTTGTTTGAGAGCGCGAACCTTGCGGTTTCGATGCTTCGAGGTGGATTTTGAAAATATTTTTTTTACACAAAATTGGAACATAAATTGTATGTTACGGTCTTTTTTGGTGCATTTGGTGAATTCGAGTGTCTCTGGGAGATTGGAAAAATTTTTTTGCGAATTAAAACCAATGCGGAATAAAAGAATAGCGTGTTCTCTTTATAACGACATCTTAAAAATCAGTGTACGATTTTTTCTCGCCGAGTTATCGCCATTTCAGTGCAAAGTGAGCCACTGATGCGCGAAGGGTTAAGGTGGAATTCGCAAGCTGTTGCATCTTCATGCTAGGATTTCTGTATTTTCGTGAAAAAAAATCGTAGGACAATGCTCTTAGGCTTGTTTTAAAGCTGGAACCTCCTATTTTGACGTCTTTGCGGTCTCTTCTAAAAATCTGTTCGTCCTGGGAACCGGTCACATAAAACGTACCGTAAATCCCTGCTCGAGATTCCTCAAATTCACAATTCTGTGGGAAGCATGGAAAATTTTGTGCAGCGATTAAAATTTTCGACGGTATCGGACGACGTCTTTCCGAATATTTCTGCGCGTTTGTGGCGGTGGTACAATAAACGCAATGCCGCGTTACGAACGCGGTTGAAGCGCGTATTCAGCGGGTCCGTCAAAGGATCCGGGGCTTCAAACGACCCGCCTGTCGGGCTCCCCGACGACCGATCAAACCGGCGTGAATTTTCGGACGGTGCGCACGGAATTTCGATCTCGACAGAAGCGGGAACGAGAGCGAGGGAACAAGCGCGGGCGACCGTCAACGGCAAATGGAATCCGAGATGAGCGGCGAACAGGCGGGTTCCTTGGGCCGGAATCGCGTTGAGCCGCGAGTACCCGGGTCCTCGAGGCGGGTCGAGGCGGGTCGTGACGGGTAATCCTCGCCGGTGGCCGCCGTTCGAGCCGGGAATCTCATTTCGATCGGCGTCCGCTCGCACGCCTGGTCGTTTGGAAGCCAGCCAGACACCCTATGAAAAGGTGTACCTTTGCTGCAGGTCGGGACCCGCGATGTACACGTTCGATATACACGGTGGGACACTCGACACCGTACCGTGTGGCTCATAACTTAATGAAATTTTAATTACAATCGGGTCTTAATTGGAAGACGGGGGAGATCGTTCGATGGTGGGTGCAGATTGACCATGTTTGAGCTGCTGTAACTTCGGGAAAGCTAATCGGAGAGCTTAGGCTCGTTCGAAAGCGTGAAATCTGCGCTTTTGATTTCCCGAGGTGATTTTTGAAAATATTTATCTGCTGGAAAATGAGAGTAGAAAATACTGATCCCTTTTCGAATATTATTTAATTCAAGCCTTTTTAGAGCATACGAGAAATTTTTTTGCGCGTTCAAACCAATGCGGAATAAAGGATTACAGTATCCTCTTTAGAATCACACCTTAAAGATTGATGTTCGATTTTTCCTCGATTTATCACGAATCAAGTAAAAAGCGCGCCGCTGCTTTTTCGTGAATCCTTTGCGGCAGGATAAAATGTTTATTATTGCACGGTTCCCAGCGGTAAATACTGGACGTGTTGTACATTCTCGCGAATTTCCAATACGGATATTCTAAGCGGTACACCCAGTACACGAGTTCACGTTCACGTGTCACCCTCTCGTTTTTCCGGCGCGCCAGCATGATATTCACCCTCCGGCCGGGGTGCTGCTGCGGGCTTCGAAATTGCGAATACCTTCGACGTCTGCGAATACCGCCGTTCTTCCTCCCCCCCCCCCCCCCCCGGCAGCTACGTCCGCCGAAAACGTTATTGTTGTTATTGGACTGCGGATGTTTGCGTTTATAGCATCCCCTAATACCGGCGAGCGACCGGCTTTATAACTCGGATCGTTTGTCTTGGCGGTAGCTATCGCGCATCCCTTAGCATTAGTCATCGGAATAACTGCCTGGCGAACGAGATACGTACTACTCTGAGTCATCCGCCCTCGGGTTTACGATCTTGGCACGATCATGCCGCTCAAACTGAACAACAAACATAACGCGGACCGGGAGACTCTGCTGGAGCCATTTTCCCAATACTGCCTCGCCTGGACATATCTCGGGAAACCCTTTTATTTTAGAAAACAAAAAAAAAGAAACTCGCTCGACTTTCCTATACCATTTCGAGAACATTTCAATTAAATCAACGTACCAGGCAGAATTGCATCTCAACTCCGTCGACGAAAAATTTTCGGTAAACGCGCAACAATGAATTTCACATTTTCTCCTGTACAGTTTTGAAAATAATTTAATTAAATTAACGTGGTAACGCGATGCGTTTCAACTGTACCAACAAAAATATTTGAAAGAGAATAGAACAGCAATTAACTGCAGCTACAAGCTAGTTTGTATCGTTTCAAAAACATCGTTGCCTCTGTCGCAGCAAAGCAAATTCCATTTCAGCCCGGTGTCTGACGTCAGGCGAGTAAATTCCAGTCGACAGGTTAATTCAATGGAAGCCCAATAAATTGAATAAACATCTAGCGAGTGAGAGAGAGAGAGAGAGAGAGTGCTGTTCAAAAGCTCTCGTCTTTGCGACAACGAATTCCCGCGGTCCAATTACCATTTGAAAATTCCGATACGACCCCGTGCTCGTCATCGCAGCCGCCGGAAGTTCTTTGGAACCGAGTTCACCATCCACAAAAGGAAGCCTTTTCGTGCCTAGTTACGCGATCGTTACACGAATCCCGTGAACATTCGCTAAAAACTCTCTGGCATTGGTTATGTGTATTCGAAAACGCGTTTACGGCCCCGCGCGACACGTCGTTTGATTGCCGCGCGTTGATCCCCGCAGCAGCATCCTACAAATTTATTCCATTATCGTTCGCGCGGTGGTAGAGACGCGAGGGGAATAGTGTTTTCGGCTGATAACGAATAAAAATAATTGGAAGCTTTCGAGCGGCGACAAAAGCGGGGCAACGAACGGCCGAAACCGGGCATAAAGGCGAGTAATGCGAGCGAGCCGCTGGAAATTTCGTTAGACGGGGTTTCGCTGTTATGGCTGCCGTTCCACGGGGAAGAATATGGCGATGCCGCGGCGGGCTATCTGATCGCGACGCGGAGCGACGAGAGAGTAAACGAATTCCTGTTTTATACGGCGTATCGGGCGGAAACCGATCGACCGGAACGAACGGAGACGATTCTACGGGAAAAATTGAATCGAAAATGAAGAGCAACGTTCTTTCGGCAGAGGGCGCCGCGCCGTTACCGAGATAATCGTCTTCGAGACGCGAAGTCCGCGCCGGCGTCTGATCAACGCTGGCTGTTTCTACTTACTGGAAACGCTCGGACGTGTTCGCAGCCGGTCATCACCGGAACGGAGGTTCGCATTGAAAAATTGCATTCTTTATCATCGACGCAGCTTTTCCTGGAGAATCGCGTACGATTTTTTGTTTTTTAATTTCAATATTGCCTCGGTACTTTGATAACGGTGATTTTTTTGCGGGGAAAAATAATACATTTCTTTGGTTTTAATCGTTGACGACTGAGTTTTTTATTGTTACCGACTGACTATGCGCGATTACTTCTTCGATTACAATTGATTGTTACTTCTGATTGTTGCGTATATTTTATTCTTATAAAATAAGATATATTTTTAGGTTTTATCGATTTTTTTAACATGCCATGGGGCGGCATGTTAAGAAATAAGTATGAAACTATGGAAATTTCGACCACTGTGTATACATATATATATATAATAGAAACGTCAACGCGACAAAAAATTTCCGAGCGAAAATTCGAGAGAACGTTCGATCCGCAATGATCAAAGTGCCGATGAAAAGTTTCTTTTCGTCCTTGAGCATCGCGAAACAGCATATTCGAGTAAAAATCGTGAAAATATGGTTTCTCGTAGAGCCGGTTCGAAGCATAAGCGACTTTATGGAAATTTCTCGTGTACGAGTGGCTCTCTCTCTCGCTCTCGCAATAGAGTTTCGAGCGTCGGACGGTTCGGAACCATCTAAAACTTGATCGAGCCCGTCGAGACGACGACGGACGGATGGGACGGGACGAGGCCGACCTGTTTCTGCTGAGGAGAAACGTCGTTATTGCCTCGATAACGAGCGAGCCGGGCACCTCCGTGGAATTTCAGGCCTTGCGGAACTTGTTGAATCCGCGTTCCTTCGGTTCCGCTCGCGATTAACTCGTAACGCGTGGGGGCCGAGATCCTTCGGGTGGTCCGTGGATTCTACAAATGCCGGGATACGGCCAGGAAGATCCTGCGAGGATCCGAGGACCGACACTGTCTCCGATGGAACAACGAGTCGGGGAATGTTTACGATACATTCGAAGATCGCTTGGATAGTGGTTCTTATCCCGTCGGAGCAACCTTGCCCCGATCCTTGTCGCGTAGGATCGATCTTGCTGTGCTTGCAGGATCCTTATCTTCTCTTGGAATGGTCAAGACACTATACCGAAGTATTCTTTTCTGCTTGGTGAGGCCTTTCCTTTGGCGATTTCAGGATCGATGGATGTTGGAGAAAGATCGACCGTGTTTGAGCTGCTGTAACTCGGTGAAGAAAAAGCGGACAGGGATGCGCCTGGGCTTGTTCGGAAGCGTTAACCTCGCGCTTTCGATCCCCCGAGGTCTTTGGGGAGTTGGAAATTTTTTTTACGGATTAAAACCAACACGGAACGAAAGATCGGAGTCTCCTCTTTACAACGACACCTTAAAGATCGACGTACGATTTTTTCTCACCATTTCGTCACTACTCGAGTGCAATGACCAATTCTTTGGCAATTGTATAGTCGAAGTGCCGTCATTGCCCGCTCTTCCCCTAAGTTCGAATAATTCGCAGGTGCGGAATCGTTAGCGGAATCAGTTATCTGAAGCAATTAGCGCCTTTCGTAGTGAAAAGAGGGTCACCTCGTCGGTGGGAAACGGCTCGGGATCGTTAGGCGTCGGAATCGACGAATTAAGGCGACGTCGTTGCGGGAGACAAAGGACGAAAAATTTCGACAGAGGTGCCTGGCGAGAGCACAATGGCCCCGCTAGAAAGGATGAGTTTCTTCGGCGGGAAACGGGAGGTTAAAACGTGGAACAGGGGGGAGGAGGGGAGGTGGGGAGGTGGTAGGGGTAGGCGGTGGCTCGCCGTCCTCGAATCCCGGCTTAATTAGCCAAAGTACCGTCGCGTTAAGTACACATTTTATCTCCGCCATTTCTGTCCCCCGGTAATTTGTAACCCTCGAGTGTGAAAAGCCCCGGGACCCGGAGAGAAGCGGCGTCGGTTGGTTATGAATACGTCGTCGTGCCGGGATTGGCGAGTGGCCAGAAGAACCTGCCGCAACTACACGGCGCCTCCCCCCACCCCCGAAACTCGCCCCCGCCTCGAAATTAATCGACTCGACGCCGGCGAAAAAGCGACAACGTCGTCCCCAGATTGCCAAGAAAACTGTCTACAAGCCTGTCGGGCCGACGACACCCCTGTACCGTCGCGATCCCATCTCGCCTCCCGCCGGAGCACGCGTCGGTGGTGTGGTGGTGGGGCGGAGGAGGGCGGTTGCAACCCCCGCGATCACCGTCGTGGAAAATCGGAGGAAGACGCGGCGTACAGCGGATAGAAGCGAAGCGGGAACATCTATCGAGCCGATTCAAGAGTCGGACAGATAACTGGAAACGCGCGTTCGCTCAATCTCGATCTTCGTTACAAGCGAAAATCATCCCCTAAGTTCCACGCTCGCGAAAATTTCCCGGTTTCGCGCGACGATATTCCGAGAAAGAAGATAACGCTCGTGACGGGGAAGCATTTTAAAGTTGCGCACACCCCCGCGATTGGAATTCCGATTAATAACTAAGCCACGACGAAGAGGGTAACCACCCCCGTTTCAACGAATCGACCCGGTCACTATACATCCTCCGCCCCGTGGATGATACCGTCGCGAAACTAGGGGAAAGATACCGCAAAGTTGCTTCGCAGTAGATAAGAGTCTGATTAATAACTGAGATACAAGACGGAGGGTGGCAACCCTTGCGCAGCTAATGATTTTAGACTAGTCCGGGACTATCCGTGGGGGATGATACGAACTTTTTCCAGCCGGCGTGAGTCAGATTAATAATTTAGATACGCGGGGCAGCGGGGTTGGGGGGAGGGAGGGGTTGGAGTCGCGTTAATCATTTTAGTCTTGTTATCGGAGCGGAGCGAGGTTGTTTTGCTATGAATAAGAGAGGCTAATGATTTAACGGTGAAGCCCGCGGAGCCGCCGGAGCAATCTCCGGCTGAATCGTGGACGGCCTCGTCAAGATTTGATGGCGAATAAGGTTAAAGTCGGGTCGGGCGGAGCGACGGCGGAGACGGCGAAGCGATTAATAAAACCGGAGTAAACCGAACGACAATTACGCTATCGCCGACACGGCATTAAAACTTGAACGCACGAGCGTTAAGAGGATAAAGAGCCGGACGGTCCTCCCGGAGAGCGCGTTTCCGCGCGGAAAGGATCGCCTCGGGAGGAATTTTCCGAGGGGGGATCCCGCCACGCTTTGCCGGCCACCGGAGATCCGGGATTCCCCATTACCCGTGGCCCGTTGATCGGCCGTTTCCGGCCGGAGCAATTACGCGCGGGTACACCGTCAATTAGCCAAGTTTAATCGGTAATCGGATTATCGGTGATACGCGCGTCATCCTGCGCCAGACTGCGCCTGCGTTCGTCGAAGCTGCTCCGTTCACACCGAACAACGATGCTCGATCGAGCGTGCACACTTTCGCCCGAAAAGTCCCGGTTAATTCGGTAGCAGAATTGCTCGAGAAATTCGCTAAGTACCGTTCGACGAACAACGCGCCCCGCCGCGCCGGCTTCAGCGTTTCTCCCGATTAGGCCAGTAGTCCCTGATTACACGCGCGTATCTGCATCGGCTGTAGGCCAGCTGCGATTATCATTCGCCACGCGTGACTCGCCTCGCCTTTATCGGGCCGGCATTATTTGTTTCTGGTTGTCCGGAACACTTGTTACATTGTCCACTGATAGAATGGTGAGGTTTGTTAATGAAACGCGTCGGTCAGGGACCGCCGACCGATATTGGAACGGCGGAAGTTGACTGACGCCGGCTTTTCTTGCCACGTGAAATTGATCCTGAATTTTTTCAAGCCACCCAACAACAGCGGCCCGCTCTTCGCTATAATCGCCATGAAACGGGAACCGAGAATCGTACATCAATTTTCAACTCTCGTGTTAATAAACGAAATTTCATTTTATAGTTTCAATGCATATTTTTTATTTGTCAAATGTTAACTCTTTGTACTCGAAGCTACATTTTAACTTGAAAATTAAACATTTCTTCCAACCTAGAACAATTCCATTTTATATATCTTTTTCGTAGTTTTATAAACATGAGATTGATATAATAGCCCAAAAAATATTTTGAATAGTGGTACAGCAATTTTTAGTTCGAGTGCTAAGGATTAATTTATAATGATTCGAGAACAAAATCCCCAATAATTTCGATATTTGTCAACAAAAATGCGAAGGAAGTTTTCGAGAGAAATCGAAAGTGGATACCCGGGCGCCCGGTCGTTGAAACATTTCGTTCGTCAGAAACGTTTTTCCAACGTTTCAGAGATGCTGTAATTGAAAAGTATTTCCCACTGAAAAAGTTTTTTTTTTTCAAAAACGGTGTTAACAGTTCCGCGTTTCCGTTATATTCGTTTTCGTCAGAACTACATAAAATCCACAATCCACCGGAAACACCCGAGTATCGCCGCGAAAACTCGTGCTCGGAGCGGCGGGATCAGAATATCAGGATTGCTTATAGTTCATGACACACTTTCCAATACTGCCGGTTTGCGATTCCGATGTCGTGCGGCGTCTTGTCCAGTCCAGAAACGATAATCTCGCGGTTCTGGAAAATTGAATTTCCGCAGTTGAACGGGACAGCGCGCGCCGGGTATAGAGAGCGATTCGAAGCGACGGGAACGGAAATTATTTATTCACTATCGCGATAACGAACGGCGAGCGTTAATGAAAGCTCGCCGGCCGAATTGGACGAAGACAACGACCGCGCAGCCCCCCATCCCCCCACCCCGCCGGAACGGCGTGTCCGCTGTCCGGGCAGTTTGCAAATTTGACTGGACAACGGTGCCCGGCCCGATTGTTGATTAACCATCGGTTTACGCTGATCGCGGCGTTGTTTTAAATCACCCCCGCGTGTCCGGTCCCTATCATTGCCTGGTTTCGCCGCTTAATCACCGATGGGATTCCATCGGCTCGCGACCTATACACTGTTCGCCGGAAGTATGCACACGGTTCCTTAATTTGCAATTTATACGGCCGCCAAATTGTTCCCCCGAATTTTCTGACATTTTTCCCCCCCGTCGCGTTTCTCTCCGCATCAGTATCCATTATTACGAGTACAATTTTCGCAAGTCGTTCGATTAGTCAGTTAATTGCCAGTTCTTTTCGGTTGCCTTTTCACGAATTAATTGTTCATTTTTCATCACATAAAAATGTCATCCTTCCATCGTTTTTCGTAAAATTCTTAATGCGACCTGAGTTCGACGTTGTACACTCGTCACGGCTTGATTTTAATTCCGCGCTCTGTGGAGGATTTTTTAAATTAAACCGCAGAGTGTCTGTGTGTGGATTAATATCTGGTCAGTGGATTTGAAACCGCTATTTGAAAACAGCGAGCAGATCGGTAAATTTTGCCTAAAAACGAAGAAAGAAGATTACGTCCCACGACAAAATTGTCCCTACAAGAATATTACCCAGCCCATTTATAACCACGCACGCCGCTGTCGGTAGGCGTGGCCTAGTAGCCCGCGGGTCTCTGAGAGAGCCATGCCAATGCCCCAGGGGGCAATGTTCGTTTCCTCCAGATCCCATAAAAATGCTCTATGTCCCCTAGAAATGACGGTGTTTAATGTTTGAATATTTTCCTGAATAATCCACTGCACTTTCGAGAGCGCGCGCACACATGGATGAGGATTCCAAGTTCGAGATCGACATCGCCACGGAGGAGGATTTTATTTACGACGTCTAGACGACCTCGGCTGTGGAGGGGTAGAAATCGGTCCTGAAGGCGCGAGGGGCGGGTAGATCGAGACCCGTCAGCGTGCACGCGGCTGCCGCTCGATGGAGGGGGAAGGGGGGGCGATAATCGATATTCTTTGATTAAATTCGACAGAAATCCGACGTGGCACTTGATATCGCGCAATATTACGTCCCGGTTTCAGAGGCCGGCCTTTAATTAAACCGTCCGGGAACGTCGCCGGGTCAACGTCGAACCGCCCCCGTGATCCGGCCCCGGCAAAAAAAGAATAATCAACTCCTTTCTCCCCCAATTAACAGCGTCGGAAATATTCTATTCCAGGCTAAACGCCTGGCCCCCGGGAATCCGGGGTTTTTAATTTCATCTCGTTCGCGCGAAATCGGGAGAAGAGGGATCAAAATTCTCGAGATTTTTTCGATCAGTTTGCTCGGGAAAAACATTCATCGTCCACGGAAAAATCTTTAATTGGCCGAGAAAAACATTCGGATGTTTCAACATGCGTCCTTCCTCCGTCGATCACGGAAGGAAAAGCGAAGAAGACGAAGGGGTTGAAGGGATTTTAAAAGGGATGCCAGAGCGAGGGAGAGAGGCCTCTCTGGACAGCCGCCGCTTTCACGGAGAAAAGCTCTGGCGCTCGTTAGTGGAAAAATCCAATTTATCCGGGGGAACAGTTAGCGGGACCGGGTTGGGTCGGGCCGGGCCGGGCCGATCCGGGCCAGCTTGGAATCGCGAGTTTCGGACAACAGGCGACAAGCGACACGCTCGAACGCACTGTCGGTGGAGAGAGAAAGAGTGAATACGCGCGCGGCGAACTTGTTTTCATTGATTAACAATCGAATTACGTCCAATCGCGGACGCATTCATTTGAACCGGCTCGACGCGGCGCGGCATGGGCACATGGCTTTCACGCCCACGAACGTTTCCCGAGCCCTTCCGAAAGGGTCTGTCTGGCTGGCTGTCCGTGCCTCTGCCGGGTGCTCTTCGAGCCCTCGGCTATCGATCGGCCGACTCTTTTTAATTAGTCATAATCCCGTCGGCGGTAATTAATTCCGTCGGACAGAGTGTATCGACGGTACCCCGCTCTTGATTTCGACGGTGTTACCGGGAACTTCGCTTCTTTTTTAAACTATTCCATCGCGTGGTAATAATTGCGAGCCACCGAGCCACGCCTACTCGAACCGTTTCATCCACTGACAGATTCGAAAATGACTGATTCCTCGATGCGCGAATTTTCTTTTTGTAATCGAATTAAACATCACAACTCATTGTACACGCTGGAATCTCGAAGAGAATCGAACTCGTTCGAGGTCGGATACGCGTCTATACTTGAAAATTGCCGGAGCTTGTTCACCGTCGAGAACCGAGCAGAAAAACGTGTACGGTACTCCTTTTCCGTTCGAGGCTGGGCGTTCGAGAGAACCGAGTTCGAGGAGCAGCATCTCTTGAATGAATCTTTAAGCTCGATCTTCTGGAAAAAAAGGAACAGATAAAAACGTAGCCTCCGATGGTAAAACCTCGTTCCACGATTTTAGGGTGTTCTTGTACACAGAATAATCTCATGGTCGATTTTGCTATGCTTTGCGTGCGCCGGTCTGTGTCTCTGCGTACATGTACAGAAAGAGAGAGAGAGAGAGAGAGAGAAGTTCCTCGAGCCCGGGATATCCGTCGAGTAGGATCTGCGAGCAGAGCACCAAGTAATAATTCAAACGATCGAAGCGACGTCGTTAAAATAATCCGTCGACCCGAACCGCAGCCAGCCACCGCGTCTCGGCATTAAGCCGTGTACACATTAGAGCACGAGGCTCGCGACCGGCTACGCCGCAAACCTTCATACACATTTAATACAAATCCTCGGCGGGGTTGCCAGTCTCTTTCCCGAAGATACCGAGATACTTTTCTCTATAAACAGACGGTGGATCTCGGTGCATTTGCGGGTAGAATAATATAGGAGCTCGCCGAGAATTTTCCCGTGTTTTCTAACCCCTCCGCGCTAACCTCCAGCCATCGCGAGCTGCACAAGCGGCTGTATTAACAGCAATAATTAGCCCGCGGATCTTTGCGCGTAAACCGGTTTCACCGGGGCCTGTTTATGCTGGTCAAAATCTGGGAAATTCCTTGCCGAGAAATGTAACAACAGTATCGCCAGGTTGCGATGGAGAATTCGCTTGAAAAATTGTTCCACTCCGAAAAATTCTCTACGTACTGCAAATTGATCTGTTAAAATTGCTAAAGAGGATCATTGCATCGACGTAGCCATCATTTCTAGGAAACGAACGTGCGATTTATTTGACGGACCGGAGGTCGAAAAATTCAGCTACCTCGCGGAGATTAATTGTAGGAGAGAATTCCCGTTTGGAAACGCGATGAAAAGTTAATTTTTCAGATTGAAGGGGGATCGGGGTGGAAGCGCGTGTACACCCCGCTCCGCCAGACGAAATGTAAATACTAATTCCGCCGGAAAAATGGAATTCCGACGCGAAAACATCCCCCGGGTTGATTCATAAACGCGCCGCAGTGTCTACGGCTCCGACCGAAAGTTTGCGATCGCTCTCCGAATCGCTGGGGATAGAGATGTGCTTGTTCAGTCAACAAGTCGAGCAAACTACAAACAAGTCCGTTAGTTTACGAACGGTAAGAGCCCGGGAGAGTTTCGGCGGTTGTTTCGAAAAATATTAGACTCGGAAGGAAATTAGTCGCCGGGAAACATTTCCCGATAGTCTCTCGACTGGGAAACAGAAATATGCAGAACGCATCTCTTCGCTGCACGTCGCGCTCCGATAGACGACAAAAACAACACGAAATACGCGCTTGAAGGTAGCTCGAGCCTTCGTACATCGGGCAGAGAGCTAATCGAGACGGTCCACGGTGCAGCGGAATGTTCGTTTTCTGGACAAAATTCCATATGTTAAAAACTGTAAGTGGTATAAAAGAATGTTTCGCATGAAAATTACAGGGTATAGGGAAGAGTATACGATGATTGTATTTGTTTGATATTGTTGTAACCTTGAGAAGCTCTGTGAAAGTCATTTTAAAAATTTATATTTTTGATTCCTTGTAGGTGAGGTTAAGATATTTTCTAGACACTAGAAAAACATTATTTTTGCATAAATCGTTATCGAGATATAAATTATAAGGTCTATAGTGGTATTAATTACGCATACCGAGATGCTCAATAATAAAATAAAAATCAAATTAAATAAATCCTGAAGTACGCATAGAATAGTAAGGTCTCTTTCACTTGGTGGACAGGAGAACGATTTCTCAAAAACCGGGTGTACGTGTTTTCTGAACGTCTTCTTGAATAAATAATTTTTAAAATTAGAAGGGCAGCTCGGGGCAGAATATTTTTAGAGAATTCGGTAAAGAATAGTCCTACGAATATTCTTCAGCAAGAATTACAAGACACGTTGTGCCTTTTGTTTTCTAGCGAGTGTTCACGAATAAATGGTGTTTTTAAATTAAATTTATGTAAACAGATGTACATATAAAAAATATTGATTTGTTCATTTTTGCACACATGGTCGATGCACCGTGCGCGGTCGCTCGCGAATTTTTTAAACGCATTTCCGTCGCGAGAGGGAAAATTCGTAAAAAAAACTCCACGTTCGCTTCTCCGAAGCCTTCCGGAACAGCGTGGAGAAATTTCATTTCGTCAGCTAAGAGGATGCAGCCTCGGCGCGACGATTTATCCGCTAAGTCTTCGGAAAAATCGAATTTGCCTCTCGGCGAAGGTATTACATCTAAAAAAAAAAACTGTTGATCCCCGCTAGAGCCTTCAGAAATGGCATTAGAAAGATCTTGTTTGCGGCGCTAAGGGTATTATGCGTGGAAAACCAGCCCGGTAAACAAATGATTATGTCGGATAAGTCGCTTAGTCCGCGGCTCAGTCTCTGGAGGGTTGAGCCGGGCACGGTTGCACAACCGCGCAAACATTGCGTGACAGCGTCGCCGCGTCGAGGAAAAATAGGGTTGCGCAACCGGCAGCCTGTGGACGGGGCTTAATGCGACCCCGGTGTCCGAATTAACCGAAGTTTAACCGGAGCTCCTCCGCGAGAGACGGAATATACATTGAATAGGCGAAAGAGGCGTCCGCGTTTGTACGCGGGCGCGAGCGTGGACCGTTCCGTTCCCCATCGGATTCTTCTATCCGGTTTCTCTTTCCGAGCAGAACGAACCGGTCCTGGAGCACACGGTATCGCGTCGACAGTCGACTGGAAATCGGTCCATTACCCCGAGAAGGGTGTTCGCAGCTGATTCGAACGCCGAACCGGATCCGACATCCGATCCGGAATCGCGGAGACGTCGCTCGTGCGTGTCGCGCGGTATCGTTCCTTCTGTGGCCGGGTAAAAATTCTGTAATTATTTTCTTAACGAAAAACAGTCTTTCGCGTGTTGTTTTATTCTGCATCGAATCGGGCCGAAATCGAGGCAATATTTTCATTATAATATTTTTACGAGGAATTATAAGAATATTATAAGAAATACGACTAAAAACTCGCAGGAACTCATTCTTCTTATTTCCATGAAATAATATAAAAAGCACTCGCTTTCAGTGCTCCGTAAACCCAGCGTCAACGATTATCGAGATCCGACCAAATGTATGTTTTGCTCGGAATAAAGCAAACGTTGCCTTGTGGGAATTACAGAAATAATTGCTGTAATAACTGGCTCGTCTATTGCGCGACTTTCATGGACGCTAATACGGCAATTAACGCCGTAACGAAGCCAACAGCGACACTTTGCATCTCGGTGAAAAGCACGAGTGCATTGACCGCTTGGCTCAATTTTTCTGCTTCGAGCTTTTTCCCTCCGAAAATTCTAGGATGCGCGGATGACAGTGCACCGTGACGAAACTTTTCTAGCGAGGATGTCCGACCCCGACCGGTTATCCTTGAAGGCAGCTCTGCTTTCCCCGTTGGCGCATCCTGCCGAGCCTCAGGACTATTCTGCTTGCCGATCATGCACCGCGTCGCGTCGCGTCGCGTAATATCGCCTGTTCCTCTGATCTGTTGTACTTTCGGCGTCGGACTCCGACTGATTGCGAGCTCGCGAATCTGTGGGAAAGTTCGCGCACCTTTGCGCAAACTTCGCCTTAAGCCGCGTCCTCGCTGGCGCAACTGCTGTTCGTTGGATATGGAACGGAAATCTCCGATCCTTTTTCGCGGGATAATCGATGCTCTCGAACTGTCTCTGTTCTTGCGAGCGTCTGGGGGAATTGGTCGGGTCTGTCGGGACCCATCGGACCTCCGCAATTGTCTTGCAAAATGTCCCTAATTTTATCAACATTAATCTACGAACCCTTCAGATTCTTAACCGATCTTAACCGAAGACTACACCAGCTCCGTAGGGACGCTCCTCCGCCTATGCAGCACTTGGAAGTTCCGAGGCGCAAGATTGTTAATTATTCAAGTATTATGCGCTAAGCTGTACCCCGCTTTAAATAGCTCGTCTACATTTTGCAAGTCTTCTGTTTCGCAACCCTTGGAATATTGACTCTCTGAAGACCGCGTCGGGCCTGTGGAGACCTATTATGCCTACGCCTGTGCAATTATCCGATGCAAACTGTATGGTACTGGGTATTATTAATTTTTTTCTTTTTTTTTTTAATGCGCAACAACGCTCCAATTCGTTTACCGAAGCCTTCCGCTCCTTGATCCCACGAATTGTCGATGGTACCGAAGACTATAATCCGCGGGGATCCATAGTACTTCCGCCGATCCATTATTTCAAAGTTTCCGATCTCTCGAGGTCATTAATTATTCTGATAAATGTCTGAATCAGAAATGTCTGATAATTAGTCTGAACGTCTCTCTTCTTAATCCTCGCAATATCCCGAGGATACTGTGCTTGACCTCTGCAGCTCCGCTGTACCTCCACCGTATCGCAAATCATTGTTAACGTTCGAACCTGAAATGATCGATCGTCGAATCTCCGAAAAATCAATCAACCAACTAAATGGACAGGGTCACAGAAGACCCAGCGTCAAACGGAGAGGATTGAAATGCATTTCACGTACGAGGTCTTCACCTCGACCATTTCCAGGTGGCCGCTTCAAGAATAGCGTTCATTTTCCTCGTAAATTGAATCCGAGCTTAATATTTCTTAATTACGCTGCCCGCGGGAGAGTCGGCCGGTTCATCTCGCCTCGCCGTCGCGTCGCGTCGCGTCGCGTCGCGTCGCGTCGTCGCGTTACTGTCTCCGACACGTAGCTACGTGTACTGATCGCATCGCCGAAACGTGATTTCCTTTGAACTATATTTCCGAAAAGTGTATTCACGAAGTTCTTGAACATTCCAAGAACATAAATAATCCTACAAAAATAATTCTGTAGATTAAAATGTTCGAGTATGTAAACGACGTGCAAGCTGTGGTAACATTTGGCAACAATTCTCTACGTAACAATTGTTTATTAAACATTGCACGTACACCGGATGCGGCGCAGGATTGATACCGTACAAGCGAACCATTAACAATAACGAATCGATAAATCATAAGAAAAATGTGAACGATGACGTAACAAAATGGCACAGAGCGCCGAATAACAAATTGAATCGGACAGCTTTTAGCGTTAATACCCATTAGTAACGAGGGAAACTGACTTTTATGCGTCCGACGTCAATGAAAATACGGTTGCGAACCATTAATCCTCATCGACGATCGCAACAATCGAATGCAAAGTTTTTGTTACATAAAATACTTCGAACAGCCGTCGACAGTGGATCTCGACGAAAAATCCGTGCGATCGCAAGAACGCTAGGCGTCGAGACGAGAGGCGATAAAAATTGCGAAGACAGTGAAATCGAGTCGGTGGGGCTGGCAAGTTGACCAGGTCTTTGAGGACGATCAGAGTGACGGAGCTGCGAGAAGAAACACAGCGATTCCGATCCGATCCAATCGCGCGAAAACTTTTCTTTTATCGGCCAATGACGAAAGGAGGATGCCAGGCGAAGGGTTCCCCCGGGGAGAGCGGGAGGGGGAACGGACGCGGGGGCGGGGCGGACGGGGAGGGGCACGAAGGGGTGGGGCTGCCGAGGAAATAAAAAGAGTCTCCTCATCGGCTCGACTTACGTTCGCCGCGGACCGTGAGAGCTCTCGGTTAATTCGATCCAATTTCGTGAGGTGACTCCGAGCATCGACGGCGATTCCCCTCGGGCGAGCTTCCGCTCAATCGACGCGGGGTCTTCGACTAAGCTCGTCGATACGGGATTCTTCGGAATTACAGTAGGCTCCGGCTCGAAAGCCACCTATCAGCTCGGCCGGAATAGCTCTCTCTCGCTCTCTCCCCCTCGGCTAGACCTGCCATTACGGCAACGATTTTTAGAAAGATAATTACAAACCGGGAAAATTATGGCCGTAGCATAGACGAAAAGGGAGGAGTTCCGTACCGGGCGGAAAAACGTACAGTGTTGATGCTTCCTGGAGAAAATCGGAAAAAATTGCTCTCTCGCTGAGAACAAAGACGAATAGTCGCTCTTTTTCGTGGAGAAAATGCTAAAGAATTTGGAAAATAATTGGTGCCCCCGTTCGCGTCATCCCCCTACCCCCAAAATACACTGCTGTGCAAAAGAAAAAAGCACCCGGGTATATTTAATAGAAAAGCGTAAAAAATCAAATAAGAACAGTTAATTAGGTGAACTTACATATATCTACCAAAGTATTTGTGCATACTAATTTTACTTATGCTTATTATATCTTATAATTATACTAGGTGCTTCTGTCTTTTGCACAGTAGCGTACAAGCGTTGCTGTAAGTGGGCGTGGCTTGGTTGCTCCCTCCTTGGCCAAGGAAGTGCCCTCCGACAGGGCAATTCATGAATTCCCTAACAATTTATTGTACCGTATTATCCCCAGACTCTGTACCCCCCAAAAATCCTTAGACACCCCCTTACTCTTCGCGCGCATAGATTGCTCCGACGGTAGACGCGGTTTCGTTGTTCCTGAAAATCAAAAGCCCTATGCCCATTGAGCAGTCAATGACCTCCCGTCCATCATGAGAGCTTCACATATTCCAGAGAAATCTCGCCTCCGTACGCGCCTTTATTTCACTTTCTGCGTAGATTGCTCTCCGCGTAGGCGTGGCTTCATTGCTCCCGGTGTACGCTCGCCAGTGCCCCACGGAGCAATCGCCGTCAGACCGACCGGAGCATTAGTCTTCCGAGGACTCGACTTTCGGCGTATATCGAATCGGTAAAGAGGAAGAGGCAGAGCGTGCGCACCGATTGCGACTGGCCAAGTTTATTGCTCGTCTCCGGGCGGGATAGAAAACAGTGGAACAGTATAACGTCGGTGTAATAAACTACGAGCGGAGACGGGACAGTTTGCGCGGTCCTGAATCGTCTCGTTGTCGACGGTGCTGGCAGAGACTTCTCTTCTTCGCCTTTTCTCTCTCTCTCTCTCTCTCTCTCTCTCTCTCTCTCTCTCTCTCACTCTCACTCTCTTTGCCATCGGGTTTTTGCCGGGGCTTGGTAAACAACGGAGTCACGTCGTCGGGTTCGTTCGCAGTCTGCACGCATATCGACGGCTCCCAATATATGTGTATAATATATATATATATATATACAATAAAGATACATACAGCTTACATACTGTATAAACATATAGTGCACGCATATATGTATATACGTGGCGCCCGCACACACCGGACTGAATTTAATAACGGTCTCCCCGGTGTTCTTTGTAATCTCAATATCCGGCGCCGATCCTTTTTGACCCCCGCCTCGATTGACCGTCGTCCGGCGTTCAGCCTGTTATTTTTCGCGGAAACGGTTCGCGGAGCTGGGCTATCGACCGTGTGCAAACCGACGACCGTTCCCAATCGGGTACCGGTCCACGCGTCCCGCCGCCGCGCCGCGCCGTACTCGCAAGGACCCGAACGATATCGTTTCATAAACCATCCCCGTGGGCTCGCGTGTCCTCTCTTTATCTCTCTCTCTCTCTCCCATGCACAGCCGTTTTTCAAATGGATTTCGCCGTATTTTCGAGCACAAATGGAACGAGAGGTGAAAGTCGTGGAAAACAGTCGATACGGTCTCTCTCTCTCTCTCTCATGTTTCCGAACGTGTGCGTCCTTTTTCCAATCGGAGGAATTAAAACCGTCGAGCGTAATGAGCACCACGCACGCTCCTCTCTGTTCCGTCTCCACCTCCTATTCCTTTCTCCCGCAGTTTCCCATCGCAGCGAAATCGTCGGCGTTCGAGGGGAAATTTTCGATTCTCGCTTAAATGGTAATTTCATTCGAGCGTGGTTCCGCAGCGGAGAGCAGTGAGTGAATGAGAGAGAGAGAGAGAGAGAGAGAGATGCTGGACGGTGGAATCGTTTGAGCCCCGGAGAACCCTTTGTTCAATCGTTTCCTTTGTTCGGGGGTATCGATTAGCATGAGGGGTGAATTTACCCGTCCACGATTCCCGCCGAAGGGATTTAAAACACTTAATTGCAGGGAAAAGCCAGCCGATAATTCGCCCCCGGTCTGTCCGCGCTCCGACGAGTTTACCCGTCGTCTACCTTGTTTAGCCCTCTTCCACTTCTTCGTCTTCTTCCGCTTCCTTCTTTTTCTTCCATTCGCCCGGTGACATCCGTTTGCCTCGACTCGCCTCTCGAATCCGTCGCGCAAAAAGATAAACGAACACGGGACACGCGCGCACCGGTTACCCCGTTCGATTAATTATGAAGAACGTCGCGGTAATTGCTCGCCCGGCAGAGAGATAGAAGAGCGAAAGAGAGAGAGAGAGAGAGGGACGGAGGGAGGGAAAGAGACACGAGCAATTACGGTGAGTTACGTCCGGTGCTGTGCGGCCAGAGCCACGTTTCGACTTCCGGTTCACCTCCGATCGTCCCGTTTAGCCGCGATTCGCCCCATCAATTCCAACGCGAAGAGACCCGTTCGATTCCGAGCATCATCGCCGCAATCTTCGCTGTTTCGTTTGTTGCCCAGCCGACAAGTTATCGAATCAGAGCGAATCTTTTTTGTTTCCGCCGCTTCTTCCACGATTTACGGGCCGCATGCAACCCCCAGTGGGCGTGGTCTCGTTGCCCTTTGCGCGAAACATCCCGCGCGGGCGGAGTTACGTTGTCGCGTACATAGATCTCTTGTGATGGGCGTGGCTTCGTCGCTCCGATCGTCTAGAATTGCCCGGTGGGCGTGTCCACGTTGCTCCCGACGATTCTATGCACGCTAGGACGAACGAAATTACAGAAGTAAAATATCTTCGATTACCATTCGCGCACATTGACGCCGAAACAATTAGAGGGTTCCAATTTCCGTCGCGTTTCACTGTCCCCTCCCACTCAGCGGTGGGCGTGGCTACGTTGCCCCCGACGATTCCGCATACTGTGCCGATAACGAACAAAATTTGAATACTTTCGAATTCAATTTTCGCAAATAGACGTCGAACCAATTAAACGGTTCGAATTTCCGTCTCGTTCCGCGATTTCTCGCAGTTCGTCGACCCAGTTCTCGAGAAGGGGGCGGGGATTGGATCCGCAGGGGATGGGCGCGTCCCGGAAATTATGAAATCGTCGAAACGGTGTAATTCCCGGCGAAGACGACGGCCACGTCGGAAATGGATGTAGCTCTCGTCTCCCCTTCTTTCTTGGTTATCTGCTCCTTCTCCCCTGGCTCCTCTTCGCTCCCAACTCTGCTCCGCTCCGTTCCGTCCCGTTCTGCTCCGCGCTCTGCTCGCAATTCCCCGGCGCTGTCTTCTCACCCCGAGACAATTTTCGATTCCGTGAGTTTGCCACGGAAATCTATCGCCCGGACCGGAACCGGAGCCGTCGACGACGAACGCCGCGGAGAACACGGAACGAAGTTAGCCCGGAGTTCCCTGAATCTAAATAGGGGGACGATTCGCTCGATTTCCGCGCGACTCCCGAACGAAACCCGACGCCGATTACCTGTACAAACCTGCCCAGGACCCGGTGTATCCTATGCATTAACCTGCCTCGGAGCAAAGATTCGCTCGTTTGCCTTTTTGTTTTTTATTTTTTTTTTATATATGTTCTGTATATTTTTGCGTATAATCGATCCTTCGTTGTTGCAAATTGTTTTATATCCGGCGGTACTTTCCGCAGTCTGAAGTAGATAGCTGCGAATTTTCGCGCAAAGGGAAAATCGTTAACGAACGTTCGCGGGACTCGCGGAAAATGAAAATTCGCAGTTTGACCGGGAAAAGCGACATTCCAAATGTGAAACAACTTCAAGCGACGAACAGTTTGGCCGAATAAAAATGTATACGATCGTAATGACCGCTGGGAACACAAAGGTACGAACGGATCAAAGGGAAACTCGCTAAAGGGACATAATTAAATAAAAGTAAAGTTTCATTGGACTGCGCGGAGGCCGCTGTTCCACCGTAATACCCGTACCGGCGGCGTAAACTGCATCGTAATTGCATTTATCGCGGGGAAACCTTTCACGAAAATTGTTGAACTTGAGAATTATTGAACTTGACTTTCGGATCGAAAGTAAAATTATCGAGCTTGCCTTCGGGTTCGATAAAAATTGTTGCGCTTGGTTTTCACTTGAATTAAAAATGATCATGCTCGAGTTTAGCTTGCGTAAAAAAAAATTATACCAGATTCGGGATTAAAATTATTAGACCGAACGAAACAGAGTTTAATTTCTTTCGCGGTGAAGATTCCAGGTAATTAACGGACGAAATTCCTGGGGAACGGTGTTAACAAGTCACCGCTCCGCACAGCGCCGCGCGGCGGAGAAGATTACGCGTCCGCTGGACCGCAACGTCGACGATTCCGCGGAACAAAAGACGTTAACTCTGCGCGGCGTTACGTATCTTCGCGGTGCCGGCGTTCGTTAGCCAGGGTAGAAAAAGCCTTTGAGCTTGCCGGGAGCTTATTCACGATCGGCGAAAGCCGCCATTGTGGCCTACCGGAGGAGGATCCCTACGGAGTGTACATACCCGGCTCATTTCCGGCATCGATTTTCGCGGGAAAAGAGCTTCTCTTCCGCGCCCAAGCCACGGAATTTGCATTATTCTTCTGCCGCCGCGAGGAATCGCATTCAGGAAAAAAACGCTCGACGTAGGAACGCGAGTCGACGCGGCGCTCGCTCCGGGCTGCCGAATAAATTACGGTCTCGGAAGCGACGGAGACGGTTTATTAGGACGCGAACCTGCCGCCATTTTTAACGCTCTTACCGTCATACCGAGTCCCACAAAAATCCCGCAGAATCGACACGATTTATTCTCCGCGAAACTCGAAACTGAAATGCTCGGATTCGTCGCGAGCCCTGCTCTTCCGAATTTTCTCCGCTCTTGGCAAGTGTTCCAAAATTTCGAAAAAATTGTTAAAGGTACAGCTAAGCTCTACCTAATATTTGCCCTTCGGTTCGTTTGAATATCTCTAGTGGTTGTCAAGAAACATACGTCCGAAGCTAGGCTTTTTGGCTCGAAATCTTTGCGATTTATCGTAACGGCTGCCCTTCCGGCATTTTTTCCGGCCCCGGCCAGTGGCCTAAAATTTTGAAAAAAAATCTGCGAGGCGCATCGAAGATGCAGCTAATCGTTGCTTCTCCGTTCGCTGAGATATCTCGCGTGGTCGCGAAGAAACGTGCTTCCGAAGTTAGGCTTTTTCAGGTATGGCCATCGGTCTCGTGCCGGCGGACAAGCGAGAAATATTCTGGCTCCGAGAAGAACGGATTTCCGGACGCGATGATTATCCTCGGCGCGAGCTGCCACGCGTTATTTCCCGTCGAACGAAACGATATTACGTCGATAACGGGAGCCAACGCCACGGCCAATTCGTTCCGGGCCGGCGGAAGGAACGTCGATCTTTCGGCAGATAAATTCCCTCGATCGCCGCGCCGGCTTTAAGCGGCGAACCCATCGTCGCGTGTACGGTCCACACGCTCCGGAAACTTTCGGAGCGTGTGGACCTCCACGGTTTCGTAGATTAGCTCTCCCGTGGACGGCTCTGTATCCGAAGATTTCCACGAAGCACCGACACACCTTATCTTCCTCCCCGATCCGAACCTATCGAGTCGTTTTACTTTCCTACAGCTCAGTCAACACGATCGATCGCAGAAAAACTTGGTAAAAACGATAGTAACAACGAAGTTTAGAGTTTCTCCAGAAAATTTCATAAGGTTACTGCGCGTACTCGGAAACGCCGAATCGAAGGTACAACGTGGCAAGGGATTAGGCGTATGAAAATTGGTTAAAATTCCCTTTTCTGCTATGGCCACGCCATTTCTTTTCGTCGAGCTCTTCTTCGGAAATATTTTAGTACGGTCACCGATTTAAACCTGCGTTCTGAATATTTATGTTCGGGATCTTCCGTTCAATACTTTATATACATAAAAGCAGTCCTACATTTATAATCAGTCGTCTTTACCATTTTAAACGGAATGACAGTTTAAAGGATTCCGGGGACTCGGGGGTATCAATGTTTCCAATCCGAGTTCTACAAACCGTAATTACTGGTCTCAATTACTTCAATCTACTTTTTCTGCCAGATTTGTTCGCTAATGTAAAAAAATTGCGCGGTGTTTCCAAAAGAAAACAAACTTGTATGCATCTGGCGACACGTTTAAATTGGTTTCTCGCTGAGCATTCGTGGACTTGGTTGTTGCAGAGGACGAGAACGCCATGGTGCAGGGGATCGTGACGGAGGACGGCTTGTTCGACGGCAGCGTCGTCACCGGATTCGAGGAATATTACATCGAGCCTACCAGCAGATACTTGAATAAAGATGAGGACACGTCACCGTCCTATCACAGCATAGCTTATCGTTCCTCGGACGTGTTGCCGCCGAGGCGGTCCCTATCGTGCGCGAGTCATCACCTGCATCACGGGAATCTTCAGGATTCCTTGAAAAGGTCAGCTGGAAAAATCCGCCGTTCCAATCGTGCGTGGTCACGCGGCTAAATATATACACGCGCGAAATATCGAATTTATACGAAACGAATTAGATGATTCAGCCACCGCGTTTCCTCGTTGTTAACAACGCGCGAACATTCGATCGAAACGTTTCCGCAAAGTCGTATTAGCGAACGAACGGCCAAGCAATGAATTGCAAACGATCAATTTCGGATTCAACGGTGCAAACGGGGCCGAAACAAAGAGTAATCCGGGAGCAACGGCCAAACAAGCGAACGAAGACGAGCGCCCTGGTGTAAGCAACCCTCGCGCGTCGGAGTATAATGCTACGCTACCGCCCCTCGCGCCGCAACCCGCTGTACTCGCGGGTAAAATTGGACGGCAATACCGGGGCGGCGGGCGCGCGGGTACAGGATCGAATCTTCTCGGGGAAAATCCTAGTTAGTACTGCAGAGTGTCTCCGAACGAGGCGCGGATTTTCCAGGTCTCGTTATAGGCGCGCTCATTAACGTAACAAGGTAACAGCTCTAAAACATCCGGGGTAAATCGCGTTACGTTAACCGTGGATGAAAATTGATATAACGAGAGAGGGAGAGAGAGAGAGAGAGGGGCGGAGGGGGGGAGGGAGAGAGCCGGTGAAGAGAATGAGGCCGAGGGACGATCGCGGGCTAAACGTCTGCATCGTCTGAGGTTTATCAGCGCCGGAACACCGAGGCAGCCGCGCTCCTCCTTCAGCGTTAATTTCGTTACCGATTCCTCGGGACGCGTTATGCTCGTAGGCGTGCGTTAAGCGCGTTAGAACCACGCCGAGGGCTGTAACAAGGTTTCAACCGCGGATCCTCAAACATTCCCAGACGAATCGCCGGCAATTAAATTAACACCGAGCGCAGACCGTCGGCTGTCGGCTCAGCGTTCTCTGTTGTGCACACGCTTAACGCGCGAGATCGGTCTCCTTGCCTCCAGGCCGTCTACTATTGTTGGAACACCTGTTTGTCCCGCTGTGTTATTGTCTGCGGAACACATCGCGATTCTTCTTGGCGCCTGTCGACGCGACTCTACGATATTAAAAAATCGTTGAGGTGAAATTAAATAGTGTCGGTTATTCGGAAGTGACATAGAAACTTCTCAGGATATATACTTCATTGTAATTTAATGTGCAGGCTGAGTCAAGTTTTGCGCGTGAAATATTTTTGTTGTTTTTGAAATTATTTAATTCAACAAGTTGGATGGTTGAAAAAAGAGAGAAAGAAAATAGTATCGTGAAAAGTGCCTGCGCAAAATGAGATAGAAAAAATTGCTGCTCGATTAAAACGCGACCTAGTTAATCACGGCACAGCGTAGCGCCGGGATTGCGTCAGATCGTCTCGGTGTTAATTTCTGCTTGTCGATTACGGGGGCCGCAGCCGCGCCGCGTGTGTCCGAAGGAATCTATCGAGCATTCCGATCGCGCGCGGACTCTCGCCGCGCCGCGCCGCAAGAATCCCGCTCCTCGGCTTTCCCGGCGCGGATTTGCTTTCGCGGCCGACACCTTGTCGTCCCTCGTCTTGAACATGGTTTTATACGTTTTCCAGGGAGCAACGACAGCAGCGGCACGGCCACGGGAACGATTCTCGGACGTTTTACGAACCTCTGCTCGGCGAGAACGTGGCTCTCTACTCGAAGGAAAACAGCGCACGGGTTTTAACATCGGAGAAGGATCGCGCCGCGGCACGTACCGAAACGTGAGTTCCCAGCCGCGCGTCGAAAAATCACGAGGACCTCCGAGGAACCTAGAAACAGGGCCTGAACCGAGTTTCGGAACAATCTGCCAGGCCTGTACCAGAATCGCGAGACGAAGGTTCCTCTGGTTCTCGTCCTCTGGTAACGGAACGGTATTTGCAAATCGACTTGCTTTCAGAAACAACGGGGATCGTATCGCAAGACATCTGCACAAACGTGACACTGTCGATCCGAGGAAGACCACCTGCATGCTCTACATGCAAGCCGACCATCAGTTCTTCGCGCGTTACGGCACGGAGGAGGCCTGTATCGAAGTGATGACCAGACACGTGCAGAGGGTCAACTCCATCTACAAACACACCGGTACCATTTCTAACGATTCCGATCACCCTAACAGCGATACTTTCACTTCCTCGTGGTGTTGCGCCCTCGCTCTTGCGGAGAGTTCAGTCCGGGCCAATGGCGGCTCGTAGCTAAAATTAGTGGGGGTGCTGCTCCGGAAAATATTTGCCCCTTGTTTTAAAATTGTGTAAAAGGTCTACTGACGTTAAGCTTAAGGATTATGTATTGTACAAGCATGACGAAAGATTTAGAGGAAAAAGGACGAATTATATTAAATGTTATCGATAACACGAAATAGAGTTCCACAGTGCTAATAAGCGAGCCGCCACTGGTCCGGAGCGAAGACGAAATTTAAGTTTTTTCTGCTGGAACATGCGTAGAAAAATTCTTTAGACGCTTTCGAATACAATGATATATTTTTTTGTAACGTTCAGAATGTGCGTAGATTTTTTAACAATTTTCAAAGAGACCAGAACGCAAACTAGGAACAGAGGACACTTTCAATTCCGTAAAATTCTTACAACTAAAAATTCCTGGTGCTCGTTGTCCAACGATCAACTGTTTCGCACCAATTCTGGCATTAAATGGCTTGATTATCAGAATCGACAGAATAAATACTTTCGAGCGAGATAAAAATAGATCGACGCCGGTCGTCCACGGCGAAGCGGACAAGTTCACGGTGAGGATACGGTGCTAATTGTTCGACGTCGAGCAGCAACGTTGAGCGAACTTCACACGGAGGACGCTTAACGATCCCTATTTGAAATAGGATTAGCCAAGTTAGTCAACACCAGGAGGAGCCCCCTCGGCGCGGCGTGGCGCGTCTCGGCGAGCTTAATCCCGATCCCGGCCGGTTATTAAGAGCCCCCGGGGGTGATGGACAGAACGGGCCCGGAGAAATCACATTCTTTATTGTTCCGCAGATTTCAATCAGGACGGCCGGCCCGACAACATCGGCTTCATGATCAAGCGTGTGAAAGTTCACAGCGAGGACGCGCTCAGGGATCCCAATTATCGATTCCCCGGCAACTACGGCGTGGAAAAGTATCTGGAGCTCTTCTCCGGTAAATAAATCCCCTCCGTAATTCGACCGTTCTCATATCATCCGGGTTTCGTGGAGAAAAATCGAGGAGCTAACGAGATTTAATCGTTTCGATGTTTGCGTCCGGAAAACACGATACTGGATACATTATATTGTATGATGTATCGTGAATCGAGTATCCAGTATCGTGTATCGTGTATCGTGTATCACGTATCGTGTATCGCGTATGATGTATCCAGTATCGCGTATCGTGTATCGCGTATCGTGTATCCTGAATCGTGTATCCAGTATCGCGTATCCAGTATCGTGTATCATGTATCGCGTATCGTGTGTCGTGAATGATGTATCCAGTATCGCGTATCGTGTATTCAGTATCGCGTATCCAGTATCGTGTATCGCGTGTCGTGTATCGTGTATCGCGTGTCGTGTATCGCGTATCGTGAATAATGTATCCAGTACCGCGTATCCAGTATCGTGTATCGCGTGTCGTGTATCGCGTATCGTATATCCAGTATCGCGCATCCCTAAAAAATAAATAGCTTAGCTGCACGTTTCTCGGTGGTGTTGTACATTGACGCGATAACGTTCAGAAGCCAGAAATATTAACTCGAATTAACGTGTTCTTAATGATAACGTGCAATGTTTGCAGAGGAGGATTACGACGCGTTCTGTCTGGCGTACATGTTCACCTACCGGGACTTCGAGATGGGCACGCTCGGGCTCGCCTGGACCGGCGATCTGAAGAACGCGGGCGGAGTGTGCGAGAAGAATGGCGTAAGTTCCGCTGAAAACTCGCGGTATTTAACCTCACACCGTGACCATGGTGTTCGAGTGCTCGTGCGAGCCAGCAGAAGACCGAAAGCAGCCGCAGGACCGCGTGAAAAATCCACTTTCTTCAAAAAGTTTTCCGCTGGTCGTTGATACACCGTACACGGCAGCTCTTATCTATATTTCCCTAAGTGACCAGTAGACAATATGTCGTTAGTCGAAACGGTTGACTGCTAGACACAGTTCAGAGAAGGTTTCATGAATGTACGATCGGAATCCCCAGCTCCTGGCCATTTATAGTCCCGCGTGCGCGTCCTACTTGCGATATCGGTTGCTGGCTCGCGAACACTCGCTGGAACCTCGGTTCCGGAATTAAGGATGAACGTCGCCGCCTAAATGTATGCCGAAACTTTGCAGTTCTATCGCAACAGCATGAAGTCTCTGAACACCGGGATAGTGACTCTGCTGAATTACGGGAAGCACGTGCCGCCCGCAGTTTCTCACGTCACTCTGGCCCACGAGATCGGTCATAACTTCGGCTCGCCGGTGAGTAGCCCCTGGAACAGCAGTGTTGTTCGCGCGCGTGAACGAGTTTCGCATAGTTTCCGGGGCGCGCGGAAGCCTGTGCTTGCGCGGCGGAACGGTAAAGCGGGACACGGTTGGACAGGTGTCCGGTTTTGTTTTTTCTCGGCTAGGCGACGGCCGGACCCGGAAAAACAGCTTCGATGGAAGAGAACGATCGACTGTCGATACACGAAGTGGCACTTTACTTTGTTCCAGCACGATCCGGAAGAATGCAAGCCGGGCGGGGAGGACGGAAACTTCATTATGTTCGCTCGCGCAACCAGCGGCGACAAGCGTAACAATAATCGTTTCAGCCCGTGCAGCTTGACTGCCATCAACCCGGTTCTGAATAGCAAGGCTCGCTCGCCGAAGGGCTGCTTCACTGGTCAGTAGTCCCTCTCTCTCTCTCTCTCTCACTCTTTTCTGGCCGGACCCCGGAACGCGATTTCATTATCCGCGCGAAAACAATTAGGAGACGAGGCTATTGACAGCCGGCGATCGATGCTAATGAAACTGGAGCTACAGGAAAAATAGCTCCCGAGTCGCTGCGTGAATAATAATAACGCTGTTTTTAATAACGCTCCGTGTAAAACGAGGGAGAAGAGAAACAAAAGAAGAAAAATAACCGTACAGAATGGTCGTTACGCTTTTCGAATTACGCGCTTTGGCAGCAGGCAATTTCATGAAAGCGAATGAGTTGTACGTCGCTTTTAATAGAGTCTATTTAACAGCACAAATTCTAAAGTTAACATCCTTTTCTGATTTCAGCTTCATTTGATTTTGTGAGAATTATTTTTGTAATTGATATTCGACGCGTAACGAGCTGGATGAACACACTGTATTATGTAAAACTGGGGAATTGGATAAACATCCACAGACTGGTGATCCAAAATCTCGTAAAAGACTAGTACCAGTCGAATCATTGAACGGCCAGGCTAATTCTGAGGAATCGACGGTGTTTTCAGAGCCGCAAGTGTCGTTATGCGGGAACGGCGTGGTGGAGGAGGGCGAGGAATGCGATTGCGGCTGGGAGGAGGATTGCAGGGACTCGTGTTGTTTTCCTCAGCGTCGGTATCCGCCATCAGGTGAAACCCCGTGCACCCACAGGCCAGGTTCCATTTGCAGTCCGAGTCAGGTACACGAACCAGTTCCCGAAGCACGAGAAAACAAAAACCCGGCGCTTAAACGTTTCGCCCGTCCACGGTGTTCTGAAATCGCGTGTGATCGTTGCAGGGTCCGTGCTGCACCGCAGAGTGCAATTTACGGTTCGGAGACAAATGCAGGGACGACAATGGATGCCGGGAACCGAGCTTCTGCGACGGCCGCTCGCCCTACTGTCCTCCTTCCATCAACAAGCCCAACAAGACGATCTGCAATCGTGAATTCGTATGCTTTATGGGGGTAAGCCTGTACCCGTGTACGCCTCTGGCTGACTGCTTGCAAACTGCAACTGCAACGTTTCTACAGATATTGTTTATCTCTTCCCACCATTGCAGGAATGTACCGGCAGTATATGCCTCGCGTACGGCTTGGAGTCTTGCCAGTGCATTCCCGGACCGAACGAACCGTCCACCAAGGCCTGCGAACTTTGCTGCCGACTTCCTGGAGAAAATCAGCCCTGCCTGTGCGTTGGCAGACCTCCTTCCGCCCGAGCATGTGTGGTTGCATTCCAAGGGGTCGTTCGGAGAGGCTGAAATGTCTTACCGACACGGTTCAAACGCAAATTGACCCTTCAACTGCGGGTGCTTTTAGCACAGCCGATCGATCTAATTTTAAATTATATTACTGAAGTGATATTCTATTTTAAAAGATTTTTTTTATTGTATTTATGTTATTCTTATCTTAGTGGTATATAAGCCAAAGCTGCTGTTTGAGATTAGCGAAAATTAACATGTTTACCACACCCGCCTCTGGCTATAGTTTTAGTATGTGGTTTATAGACCACCCCCGCAGTTAAAGGGTTAAATATTTATATAGAGGAAAAATTGGAGATATTAAAAATAAAAATTTTTCTTCAGCACAATTACCCTCTGAAACGCTAACCACACTCGGTAAGGTACTCTGTGTACCACTGTAGTGCCAAGAAAGTTGTACTAACCGTGGTGTCCACGTCCACAGATCATCCTACGATTGGAACTCGCCGCCTTACGACATTCCGGACATGTTCTCCAAGCCAGGGACGCCGTGTAACGACTACAACGGTTACTGCGACGTGTTCCAGAAGTGTCGAGAGGTGGGACGACGTCACTGTCTTTCGATGTTCCTCTTCGTCTTGTTCCATGGTTTGTTCAATGCGTTGTTGTTCGTTACAGGTGGACCCTAGCGGTCCATTGGCTACTCTGAGGAAGCTCCTGCTCTCCGACGAGAGCCTGGCGACCTTCCGTCGATGGATGGTGGATCATTGGTACGCGGTTGCTTTCATAGTCCTCGCTGCGATATCTTTACTGGTAGGTATCCTCGCGCTGGCCTCGGTTTCTCCTATCTACATATATGTATAGAACCCGACGTTCGTATGAGGTAGCGAACGGTATTACAGCGTCAATAATTTTTACGGCAGAAACGGTCGAGGAGACGCGACAAGTGTAAGTTCTGCGAGGCTGAGCGTAGAGTGTTGTATCCTGGCGATGATTCAACGGCTCGAACAATCCTACAAAATAACAGTAAATCAATTTCACAAAATAACCAATGCCAGGACGTTCTTACGTATATTCAATGCTAACGAAGTTCAGCGAAATCTGCCGAACGTTTATAGTTCCATAGCTAGACTGATAGCAATCGCTAGTCAATAGTTACTAGAACCTCTAATTCTTGTCTCCCGATCATTGTAAGCTGTTTGGCGATCATCCGGGCAGTACCAGGAGAGATTTCGATGCTGTAGAACATAATTTGTATCCGACATATTGCTATTAACATTGTCAGAATCGACGTTTTCCAAGGTAGTGCTTGTAACGTTCCTAGGGACAGGCTTTTACGTGACTTTCGTGTAATGCAGGTTGCGAGCATGAGGGTGCTGGGCAAGCGGCCGGACCTCAAGCTCAAGTCGGTCACGATAATACACAGCTCGACGACGGAAACGGTTCGGCTGCCACCGGAGGGCACCGAGGGTGTGACGGTGCATCCACCGGCTGTGAGGGCAAAGCTTCCGCTGAGCAGAAAGGTCAGGGAGAAGAGGAGGCACCGGAAGCATAAGGATGCGGTGCACGGAAACGCTGACAAGACCAGCAAGGTGAGAACGGGGACAAAAAAGTACTCTCTCTGGACGTGCTTCTTCTCCAGCGTCAGTTCTCTTTGAGTTCGAGAGCTTGATCTACCACGCGCGATACTAACGCCTGTCTCGTTTAAAGGATGCATCGAAGAAGAAGAAACCGCCTCAGCCGCAGCCGAAGAGAGCACCGGCAATTCCAGTGGAAGACTTCGCCAGGAAGCGATCGGCAGAAGCAACGGCAGCCGTGGTTCCGGAGAACAAGCGTAAGAAGACGTTCCCAACGAGAGAGAAGCAGACCTCGAACAACTCGGCGGCCAGCAACTCGGAGAGCGACAAGAGGAAGCGAAAGAAGCAGCAGCACAAAAAGGAGGTGATCGACTATTCGACGAGCCAGGCGGAGAAAGAACACGAACCGAACGCGGACCCGAAGAGCAAGGTTCGCTCGTGGCTGTTGGCCTCGTCGCAGTGTAACTCGGAGGCGATTAGAACAACCACCGGCGCGGGTCTGCCTAAGAGCAAATCGACTCCGGTGGGTCTGACCAGCGCAGGGATTAGGCTGCCGGCCACCAGACAGGCGAACGTATCGCGAAGATCACCGGAGACCAGGGAACCGAAGCCTTCGCCTGTTAACGCCGCGCGAAAGGAGAGGGCGAAGCTGCAAGTGGTGTACAAGCCGCCGTTCAGGTTCAGCGTGAAGCTGAAGAAGTCGGACAAGGTAGCTCAAGTGCCTGCCCAACCGGCGAACGCGAGCCACCCGAACAGCAGATCGAAGCTGCCGAGGGCCGGGGTGTTGCTCAGGACCGCCAAGAAGAAGGACAGGGTCAGAATAGGCAGGGCCAGACAAATAGCGCCTACAGGAATCGGGAACGGTGCCGGTGATTTACACGAGCCGGCCAATTCCGACCTGCACACTGTCCCATCCGACCTGGAGGTGCTGCTGTCCGAGAGCCAGTTCCTCTTCTCGGACACGTGACACCGTCCGCAGACCATGCTGTTCCGTGCGGGGCTTCGAAACTGTTATCACGGCGATTCCGACACGTGAGACGGCCCCGGAGAACCTTTACTCCGAGCGACTGCTACGCGGATCCGCAACGTCCGACTGTTATCATCCGATAGGTAGTGTCGTTGTTTATCGAGATGTTAAAGGGGCTCGTTCAGAAGAAATTTCGATTGCCATATTTTTGTAGAAGCTTTTCCCTCTGTGCATTTCAAGATAGCATCCCTTAAAATGCGCATTTGAAGCGTTCAGATTGTATTCAACCCGTTGAAACAGAAAGAATCGTTTCAGATGATAGTTGGAAATTGCAGTCCTTCGTAACAGAGCTGTTCTGGATAAAAGTTCTTCGCAACCGTCTCGATCAGATCCCTCGTATAACAGTTTTAAACAATTATTTTCGGAACCGTTTCAAGCCTTGATTCCGAGGAATCCCGTCCGATTCCATCTTGTAGTTTTGCCTTGATCTCGCTGACAACGAGCACGATACAGGGTCATTCTTACCTGTTCAACCTAAACTACTCCTAAATCGTGACACAGAACGCGCGAGACGTAAAAATACAATTTTCAACCTCCATAGCCGAGGACCACTTTGGCGACAGACATGGTACAGAATCAAAATGCAATTGAAAACGTTGGTTGTCGGCGAGATCGAGCAACGGAGGCACGGCTCGTTTTTGATGCACGGATTCTCCCTCGTTCGCGTTGCTGTGTCGTTTCGATCCTTGTTCGGCTGACGCCCCGGGGGGCGTGGCAAGAGGCCGGGCTAGACGCGCAACGCGGACGAGGAAAAATCGTGGCTGTTAATTAGTGGCGCGGCTGTCGCGCGTTTTTATTCCGACGACTAGGACAAAAGAGAATACGCGAAAGCCCCGGAACGAGCTTTTTCAGTTCTACCGTGCTGGAATTTATTTTTCTACGGGTATGTGTAACGCGAAACGCAGTCGCCGCCGCGCGCGTAATTACACGTATTGCGTACGCTTTTGCTCTTCTTCGCGTCTTCCTAGGGTAATGTGTACGCGCGTCAGTACGTATACGTGTGTCGTGTGGACGATGACGGTAACGTAGGACCTAGTACGCGTTTCTTTTTTTTTTAATGGAAGAATGCACCTCGTAACACCGCGCGCCAGTGCTAGTTTCACACGAGACCCAAGCCAAGTTTTCTTCTTCCAAAGGAAAGGGGCCAAATTGAACTTTTAAAAACCGAAAGACTACTCTACGCGCGAGGAGAAGCCGACGAACGCGTTAGATCTCGCGCAGAGTGTGCCGACAGTTTCACTGCACTGCGGACTTTATGCATTTGACAGTATAGAACGGTAACAATGCTAAGCAATTTGAAGAAAATCGATGCATTATCGCTAAATCTATACCAGGCGTTAAAAGTATCTGGCAAATGTTGCCTTATGAAAATGGCAACATGTAATTTTCAATACGATAGATGCTTATTGACAAAGGACATTTGTTCTATTATTTTCCGTAAGTGAAATTCTTATAATTTCAATAACTGTAAAATATAAAACTGGTCGTTTGACCGTGGTAGGTTTAGAGTTATTTCCTATCGTTTAGAATTAGTAAAGGAAGAATTAACTTTTCATTTAGTTGCCATTTCCTGTAATCGCTGCAAGAAAATTTTGCACAAAGACTCGCAGTCCAGCGATCGCTATAACTAGACCAAGGTGATAACGAGAAATAGTATCAATTCCCTTGGGAATCTTGCTTTCGGTTTGCGTCGTGATTTTGGGACACTCTGTAGCTGTAAGTTCGATACGAGAAATTAATAAACAGCATTCCCTCTGTAACGTCGCGTTAGAAAGCAGATCAAATTGTTTCTGTTTCTCCTGAACGACTGGCTCTGATCGTTCTGAGGAGAGAAACATTACGGAGGGAACACTGTACAGCAATTTCTAGCGCGATATACCGTCGTATTTTCAGGACTATAAAAGACACTTGTAAACTATCGCTGTATCGTGCCTATTATCGTACACCGCTCTTCGAAACTCGGATGAAAGGGATCTCGCAGTCGGAGAGGAGAACACTTTGCTTTCCTGGCGACGATAGTCGTCAGAGAGACAGGATGTCCGCAGGCAGAGGTCCTCGAACGTTGTCTTTATACTTGGAAGCGACGATAGCGAGGCGGCTTGATCATAATCAGAAGCTGTGTCCTCTGAAAAATTTCTTGAAATAATCTTAAAGAGGACTAAAAGAACTTAAAAGATCAGTTAATCATGAGTAGACTGCGGATCTTCATGGATTTATAGCAAAATTTAATAGATGAAATTCAAAATTATAGGAATATGATTTTTTATCTATTAAAAAGACTAAAGAAAGAAATAACATTCTACTTACAAGTTGTTAGTTTCTCTGTACCATGCAATCGACGCAGACAATTTTTATTTTGCATAAAGATCCGTAGTCTAATCATGAGTAAACTTTAAACGAGTCAGTGCGATTTACGATGATCCGAGATATTAACAAAATTCAAGAATGCCAATGATCAAATCATTAAACGAAAAGGCAATTTTGTATATGGCTGCTGTTTCTCGCAACTGATGCGGACAATTTTCATTTTGCAACAAATATCCGCGATCTAATCACGAGAGCAGTTGAACCTCTGTTTATGGTCTTGCGTGGTAGCTACGCCACTACATCGTTGCGTCCAAGTATGACGGGTTGCCTGCGCTTGCTGTTGATCTAACGTACTATTCTCATGGTTCCTATTTGGCCGGCAACTCCTAATATTGCGGTGTAAACCTTGCCGGATCGTTTGCATGATGATGATAATGACGATGATGATGATGATGATGATGTTGAAGATGATAATGACGATGGTGACGATGACGATGACGACGATGACGACGATGGTGTCGTCGACGTGAACGGAAGCTCGTCGAGCTATTTATATTTTTGAGACTGTATAAAGAATACGAGATCGACGAACGACACGCTCCACTAGCTTCCCGCGAGTTTCATTTGCCCTCTCGGATCGTGCGTAGATCTATTAGCTGGACACTCGGTCGCGGTGCTATTAGTCGATACTCGGTAAAACGGACTCTTTCATCCGCGAGACATTCCCCGCCGCTTTGAGTATAAAAAAAAGAGAAAAAGAAAAAAAAAAGAAACTCCACGAGCGCAGTCCACGAGTTTTAAGTTCCTCTCTGTCGCAGATCGCAGCGGAAACCCCGTCGTAGACAAAATGCTCAGCGCCATTCCGAATCTATCCGGCCCGCATCTGGGATACTCTTCTGCCTCTTCTCAATCGTGTTATCCCGCGACTTTTGCGGTTCCAAAAACGGTGGAAGTTCAGATTCGCTTCGAATCGCGTGAGAATCGTGACGGACAGAGATCGTTCGAGTGCCACGTGCTTACGTACAGCGTGCTTAGGGGTATGTAGCCTGAGCACTTTTCGAGCAGATTTCGTAGAACCTGGCACTCGAACGGTTAATTGGAAGACGGGGGTGGGCGGACCGTTTCTCCGATGATCGCGAGAATCCCGGACAAATACTGCCACGGAACGAGCGTGGAAAATCCACTCGGTCCTCGTCTCGACTCCCCTGCTCGTTTGCTCATCTCCGACTAAAGCCGCCGGCTGGCCGCGATGCGAAACGAGCAAACGCAGAATCCGCTTGTGTCTATGTATACATACGTGCGTGTGCGTGTACTTAAGCCGTAAGGATATGTGATTTTACTGTTACGCGAGTTTACTAATTACAACCGTATAGCGGCCGCGCGCGCGTGGCCACCACTTAATTAACCCATTGGCCTAATACCGTTTAAGCAGTTAGTTAGAAATTACTCTCTCTCTCTCGAACGGGCCGCGAACGTGTCTTGTCCCGTTAAATTTCTACCCCCTTGTTTCGTCGGAAATCTTTAGGAATAAATCGAAGAACAGAGCGAGAGAGGAATGAGAGAAAATATGTCGATAAGCAATTAACGCGCGAGTCAACGTAGGCGAATGGGTTGCGTAAGGAAATGTGATTTTACTTTTAAGACCGATCTGTGTTACATTACGGGAGACTTCGCCGGTTCTGCGCCAGTGGCCATGTCGCCTGACACCCTTGTTGTTCAATTGTTATCCCCGCTCCCCCACCCCCCGGGAGAGCTGTTAGGTAGACGATTATTTAGTTCGCTGCAATAATAAGCAGCTGTATAATAGGCCAGAGCCGCCCGAAGACATACAGATCCCAGCGTTAGGTGTAGATTATAGTACTTGACTTCCCCAGCATATCCGTTTTTATCGTAAATCGCGTAGGAGATCCAACGAGGAAACGATCAGACCATTTTCTTTTCCACGATCTCAGTGATAACCGGACTGCGGATCTTTATGCATTGGGCGTCCATTTTCCTCGGTGAACGACCGATTAATTGGAGAGCGACCACGGCGACTAGCCCCAGTTCACCGAGGAAACAAAACTAACGTTCGTATATACATTTTATAGTCATCCTTCCGACCACTCGGGTGCTCGTTTATTTCGCTGCTCCGACAAGAAACCGTTCCCCGCTAACGAAGCCAGTGTGAATGGGATACGTATTCGTGATTCGGGAGGGTTCCTGGGACGGAAGCGACGGTTGCAGCGCGGAAGATCCCCAGAGAACGCTTCCCCCCCGACTGCCAAGAAAAATCCGATCGGCGGAACGGAGACACGCGACCGGTTCCCATCCGATTTTTCTCTCGTTGAACACGCCCGAGGCGCGACTGTTAATTTTTCACTGGACTGCGGGTGTTATGCATCCATACCGTAGTACACTATTACCGTGAAAAATCTGCAAAATCTGAACGCGATATCCATGTCGATTTAACCCTTAGTTGGTATTGTTGTGTCGCAAGACTTAATTTTCCATTGATCGCTGGGCATTTTTATAATCCTCGCGTTCTTTCGTCATATTCGGATCCGGATGTCGATCCGAATTTCGAGTTACAATGAATAATCCAAATAGTATGAGCCCTAGTTAAAAGATTAGTTCCCTTTCCTCGGCGTTGATCTTATTTGTTGTCAAACCAACTAAGAGTTAAGCGAGCCGATTATTTTCTCAAGTTCTCATGCGAGCCCGGCTTGTCATGTGGATTTGCATGAACACCCGCAGTTTATTTATTACGTACTTGTATCTTATATAAGATGGGGCTGCTGTATTTTTACACGGACTTTGTACAAAATAACGAGAGCCACGAAAGCCGCGAGGGCGACGTCGTTCGCGCACCATTGTATATAACTATATACCAATAAATAGACGTAGAAATAGTCTGAGTATCTTTCAGAGGGTCGTGTATTCCTATGACTTCTTCAAAGCACTCTCCGAAAAACATTTTACTCCCACATTTCCGCAAACTTCGCTGTCCCCGCGTATCCCCTTGCCATCTTGTTTCGTTGCTGCAGCCTTGATCCGCCTACATAAGGTTTCATCTTCGAATCGTAGTCTATTCTTCGTTATAGTCTCTCTCAGCTCGTTTCCGTACTGGAGAACTGCAAGTATGATTATTCTAAGAACGTTGTTTCATAGTTTATACGCGCAAAGGTAAGTGTTGTATAAATTAAGAATACTTTCTTCTCGACGCTTTTCTTCCTTTTTCCTCTCCGCGATTTCGAGCTTTTTCCGTTCCTCGACAAGATACCTTGCAAAAGCTGCGTCGATCGCGTCGTCCTTTGCTTTTTTCTCAGCTGCGGCCGCTCGGTGCCTCACCTACAATTATTTTAGACTTAGACACTGGATCGAATCTTCAAAATCCTATCTTACAATTGGATCTGCGTTCCTCACCGCAGGTGGCAACATTTCATAATCCACAGATCAAGAAACGCTTCCGTAGACATTACCATATCCTGCATAAGCTCCTTCGCCATTCGTTTCTTCTCCAACGCCAGCCTAATCACCTCGTTAGCCAGTTCACTGTCTCTCTCGGCCAGGAACAAATCCCGACAGATTCTCTCGCGCTCCAGTTTCTTAAATTCCGCGTCCATGATTTGCTTCCCCACCTTCTCCGCCATTGCTTCCTTCCCCGATTGAGTATCAGTCTTCTGCTCGGTTTCCTTCTTCTGCAGAGTCTCCTTTTGGGCGATGATCTTCTGGATTTCATCGTGCTCCCGCTTCAGAACTTCCCTGCGCTTGCTCTTCCAGATCTGTCTGGCCTTCATGAACGCGTCCCTCTCGGCTTGCTGCAAAGCAGCCTTCTCTTTCTTCTGCTTCTCCGCCTCCACTTCCTCCTGGCGCAAAGTTTCCCCGGCCTCTTCCACGATCTTGCGTTCTCGGTGCTTCTCCTCCTCCGATTCGCGTTGCCTGCGACGATTGTTAATCAGCTGGTACTGCAGTTCCCTTCTGTAACTCAACTTCTTCTTCCACAGCTGCTCCAAATCCTCCTCGTCGCGATGTAGAAAGCTATCGGGCAATTGTAAACGCGTCGCGTCCTTTTGTTTCTCTTCGGTCAGCTTTGCTGTTAAATCTTGAATGATGTGGTCGGGAACTATCGGGCGAGTGTTCCTTGCCTTCAGCTTCTGGAAGGACTCCTGTTGCTCGTGATCTGTGAGAAGAAATACATTCTTTTCACAATCTCGATAATCGTAAATTAAGAATGTTAGAACCTGTCGTTTCGACGAGTCCCGTAAACCGAGTGTTAATTCGGGAATTTACGTTTTCGAAGCGCCAACTCTTCGGCAAGTTTCTCGTCCCGTTCCATCCGACGTAACTTCAAGTCAAAGGCCTCTTTGGCACGCTGCAGCTCCTCTGCTTCCGTTGCAGCCCTCCGCTCGATGTGCTGCCGACGCAACCGCTGCTTTATGTCACTCTTCTTCAACAACAGTCGCCGACGGTTCGCAATCTCCTCCTCCTTCTTCTCCTTCATCCTCTCCAGCTCTTCGTCATCCACTCTCACCTGCATCTTGAGAATTCACTCAGAAATCCCTTTCCTGTTCTACTGTCAAACTCGTATCGATGCCGGAAACATAAACGCATCGCTTGTGAAACATTTAAAAAATTGGACACGCGTGTAACTAGCATAATATACATTTTATTCGCTTACGAATTAATTTTTAAAAACAATAGGAAATTATTTACAGGTTTCAGAATTATTTCTCCAGCCCTTTCCTTATTCTGTTTCTACAAACTATGTCGCTTCAAACCGGCAGACATTAATTTGAGATCGTTTGAATAACAATATAACATTTCTTACAGTATGGAAAAATAACTAATGTTGTGCACAAGTCACGGTAAAGTGTAGATTTGTGTGACGAAAGAGCTGGAGAAAGTATACAGAAAGTATTTGATTTAATAATCGGCCGCATTGCTAGCCAAATAATCCCGGCGTCCAATGTTCGACGCCTGTTTGTTTTGGATTGCCTCCAGCTTCGGACACTCCGTGATTCTGTGACCGAGACCACCGCAGTAACTGCAGCCACGTTCGTCTGAAACATAACACGATTTATCAATGAATAATCAATTGATTAATTGCAAAAGTAATCGAAGAATCTTACCTCCCAAGTTGAGGTACTTCTCGTTCTCGGAACAGAGCTCCAACAGGAAGGGTGGAACCTTTTGTTTCGCCTCCATGAGCAAATGTTTCAAATCCAGTAACACGGACTCGTCGTTCGCTTTATTTATGAAAGTAGTCGCTATTCCTGTACGCCCAGAACGACCAGTTCTTCCGATCCTGTGCACTGTAATCACCATAACATAAAGCTCGTTAATTAACATATAAATTTCTTCCACGTACCCGTGTATGTATAATAACGTACCATAATTTTCCACGTCGTCGGGCATATCGTAATTGATTACATGCTGCACATCAGCGAAATCGAGACCCTTAGATGCAACATCCGTCGCAACTAGCACATCTTTTCGACCACCGCGGAAAGCTTCCACGGACCGTGATCTTTCTTCCTGATCTATAACAGAGAATTTTCTCTAACGACTCCGCGCAAGAACAGCCTCGAAAATAAGAACCCCCCTTAATATCGCCTTTTAGCGACTCCCAATACCTTTTCCGCCGTGTATCGCCACCGCCTCGACACCCTTCAGCAATAAATATTCATGAATAGCGTCCACGTCTTGTTTCTTTTCCGCAAATATTAATACTGGTGGTGGAGTCTTCTGCAAGCACTCCAGCAGATACACAATTTTGGCTTCTTGTTTAACATATTCCACCTCCTGGATCACGTTCATTGACGCTGCACCGGCACGACCCACGTTGATCGTCACGGGTTTCACCAGAGCGGAGCGAGCAAAATTTTGGATCTTCTTCGGCATAGTGGCAGAAAACAATAACGTTTGTCTTTGCCCCTGAAGGTATACAATTTTATTAACATAGAGCCATAGAAAATTGCTGCCCGACATTTTTTGTATTCTCGCACATCTCTACAAATATCACATTGCTAAATGATTACCCTGAAGAACGAGAAAATCGTTCGCACGTCCTCCTCGAAACCCATATCGATCATACGATCTGCTTCATCCATACACAAGTAACGGCACACGCTCAATTTCACCATTTTCTTGTCCAGCATGTCCATCAAGCGTCCAGGAGTGGCTACCATGATATGTACGCCCCTGCAATCAACACAGTTGCATTATTACATAATTCCGAGAAGTTGCTCAGGCATTAACGATGCACGTACTTATTAATAACTTCTAAGGACTCAGACACAGGCACGCCGCCAATAGCCAGACAGCTGCGGATTTCGGGGCAGCTAGTTTGGCGTAAACTATTTGTATAGTGCCTAATAATATCGTAGGTTTGTTTTGCTAATTCCCGTGACGGACAAATGATAAGGCCTGTAAGACAAAAATGAGCATAAATAATCAAATTCTCTCATTCAGTGATCAGAATATGAAGATATTCACCGTATGGCCCCTCATTTCTTATAAACGGCATGGCTACTTCCTGCTCCAAACAGAACATTATAATTGGTAATACGAATACCAATGTCTTTCCACTACCAGTGAACGCAATACCGATCATATCGCGACCAGACAATCTACAATGTTTGGAAAATAAAAATTAGAATACGAATTAGTTCTTCCGGCTCGAGAAAGAAATATTGATGCTTGTAGAGTAGAGACTAACACCGTAGGTATCCCTTGGACTTGAATCGGTGTAGGTTTGACAATGCCTTTCTGTTCTAAACCGTTAAGGATCCCCCTATGGAATTTCATCTCCTTAAAACTCTTGAGAGGCGGTGGAACATCGTCCCCTTCCACTAGAATTCTGAGCTTCCTTCTGAGCCTCTCGTGCCTCAATTCGCCAAGAGCTAGCACTGCTCTCGGCGGTCTCCAACTGGTTTTTATTGGATCCTCATACTGAATACCCTTTGCCAATTCTGCTACACCCATCAAAGCCTTGTTTTCCGCTACACTCTCCAAGATCTTCTCTTCCTCCTTCAACTGCTTTTCCATAGCACTCTCTTTCTTGGCTAAATATTTCGTCGATTAATTAATTTGTATTTAAACATGATTTCGTTAGTAAATATATACCTTCCGCCAATTTCTTTAACTCCGTATGCTGGTCCAATAGGGAAATATTTGACTTTCTCCCCCATACTTGTCCGTCGTCATCATCTGCGTCGTCTCTCTCATTTTCGCTGCTACTTTTTCCAATGATGCCAGCGGCAGCTTCGTCTTTGAGCTGTCCAAGCTTACCGAGTTTGGCCAATCGCTGCTTCTTGCGTTCCTTAACCGGTACATAAGGAACATAATCGTCATCTCCTTCCACAGGGCTACCCTCTCGCCCTTTTTCTCTTCTATACTTCTGCATGGCATAATAAATTAGAATTTAGTTCAACAGCTGTTAATTTATACCCGAAAACGTATTGAATGTATCGATAATTGATATTGAATCGATAAACTAACCTTTCGAGGCACCCCATCCCTTTCTTGTGACATTGTTGCGAATTTGTTGATATATTTCGCAACCGACTTCACATATAAATATGTATACGGTATCCTCTCTGGTATACGCTTAAATTCACGTAATTTGGTGAAACCTGTATGGTAATTCACTCCAGAACATTACATTGCCTCGAAACTAATTTATTGAGTGCGTGCACCTTCAATGTTAAGATATTAATCACTTTTACAAAACTAATGTATATATATTCACAAATTATATATATATGTTCAATTTAAAAGTTAACAAAGCGTCTTGTAAATATTTTTATTACGTTTGACTCGATACTCGATATTCATCGATCAATCGAACAATTGTTTCGAGTCGAAACCTCTCTGGTCGAGATTTGTCAATTCAATATTTGTTATCGACAGTCGATATATATAGGCTGATTCGATTGTCGACAGCACAGCGAATCGAACGCGAAATTATTCGAATCGAGTTATATTATTAATTTAAAATTTGTTATTGTCCGGTGATTAAAAGCTTTAAGCATCATAAAAAAGAGGAATTAAAAAATACTTCTAATTGAAATTTACATTAGCTTGTAGTATTTTCTTAATGATGTACATGATTTCGAGCAATGTTCACGCACGAATCGAACGAACCCGAATTAAAGAAAACTAAAATATCTGTCAATCAAACGAGTTGTAGATAAATATGATAATAGATACAAAGTTAGAAACAGCGATAATCGTATGCCTGTGAGCTTTCACACGCTATATATTACGTATACATATATCCGATCATCTGATTGGGTAATATGACAAACAATATATACTTATTACATAGTGCGTCTCGTGTCGTAGTACGATGATCACGATACGGTTATCTGAGTATTTCTCGTTGTACAAACATTATTAATAAGTACTTTACGCGTGAACATCGATCAAACGACGAAACCTTTCCACAGTCTCTTCCTTTGTTGGGAAACGTCAGGACGAACAATGATTAACGGACCTAAAATTATTATTGTCGGTGCCGGGGCTGCTGGAATTGCTGCGGCGGCCAGATTGTTAGAGAAAGGCTTAGAAAACATAACAATTTTGGAAGGGAAAAATCGAATCGGTGGCAGAATACACACTGTAAAATTTTGTAAGTTGAGTTACATATTTATGCTTGTCTTCGGTAAAATACAACGATCGGTCTATCAATTAATGACATTTTTATATCACGATGATTACAAGGAACTTCTCAACTATATCTTTTTTTTTATTATTTAAAATTGCGAGCTTGTAATTTTAGTATGGTAATTTCATAAAAATCACCTCCAGTATTTTGCAATCAATGTCCAGTTATCATGTTGTTTTAACAGTCCAGTTATTGTGTTATTTCTCTAAAAGATAGCAAAAAATATTTTTTGATTTTTTTAATTGTAACTGATTGATTAACTGTAAATTATTGTTTTTTTCCAGCTGACAATGTTGTAGAATTAGGAGCACAATGGGTTCATGGTGAGAAGGGGAATGTTGTTTTTGATCTTGCATCACAGGAAAACTTGCTGGATTCGTCGAGATGCTTCAATGAAATCGATGCACACGTCTTTGTTACCGCTAAGGGTACAATAATACCACAGGAAGAGGCCTCAGAGGCATTCAAGGTATATCACAATATATCTGAGAATATAACAGAGGAAATAAACAACGCAAGTTCGTATGGAGAATATTTTATAAAACAGTAAGTAAAACTTCATTTCGAATGTTTTTGTAAAATAATGTTATTGATGAATGTATCGATGCAGCTCTCTTTAAACCATGCTTGGAAAGTTGGATGCAAATTTGCATTGAGAAGTGTTTGAACTTCTTTATCAGGTACTATACATCTAAAAAGAAACATATTCATTATATCTGCAATAATATATGTATATCAATATATAAAGGTAAAGAACACTGAAGTGCACACCTCACACGATAATTAATGCATACTTTTCTTATGTACTCTAACTTCATTAAGGAGTATATATATTTGATATATTTGGTATCTAATTTATTTTGATCATCGCTGTATATATTTGTATGATTGTATATTCTTTTCAAATATCCTTTGGTTAGTATTGGTATGATAAACTGCACCTGGATAGAATTAAAGAAAATGAGCGTAACATAACGAGTATTCTAGTTATAGATAAATAGAATCACTTTACTTGATGGAAACAATCATCTATAAACTGTTCCGCTTTACTGTACACATGATTTTCGTGTTCTTGAAGGATTAGTACTCCGATCTGATTAGATCTGAACACTTTAGATATATATTGTACTGTTTCCAGACCATCTTCTGCAAATGTTAACATAACTCTACACTCGCACATCTGTTTACTCTGCCAACAAAAAAAACCAACGTTTTTATCTACACTCGAACTCACTCGAATTCTCTTCATACCTTTTGCTGGTTTTGAGAAACTTGTTGAGAACCAAGAGCTCTAGTTTGCATCTCTTGTGCACTTTCCAATGGAGTTAAAACGAAAGGAGCCCTTGGAATGCTTTTAGTCATCAGCACAGTAGAATCTGCGCGAATATAAATTTTTCCAATCATTCAGCGAACGTAAAACGATTTATACTTCGAAGACAATAATTGGAGTACCAGAATTTGGAATATCCTGTTGAATAGCATTCAGCAAATCGGAAATATTATCCTTTATTTGATTGATCACATCAAACCGACGCATTTGTTGCAAGGCACTTAGAATTTTGTCTATAGTTGCTCCGACATGTTGCACATATGCTAACAGTACATAATAAGTAGGGTCCTGAAGGCCTTTGAAGTCGTAATCTATGCACTGCGAGAAAACAGCTCATTAGACAACAATCAAACCACATTTCTAACTAAACGCATTGACATGGCACAGACGCATACACGTATTTGCTCCATTGTCAGACCCATGTGCGTTGCAAATTCTTGCCAACCGCAATACGCCTTTCCTGTGGCGGTAGAACTCAGCAACAAGCATAATTTCTGCAATGTTGGTCGCCCAACCTGTTCGAATAAATAGGATGCATGGATTCGGCAAGTGGCCCTTTGGATACTTAATGCAACGGTGTCCAAATTCGGTGGACCATCAACTTCGTTTCTCAACTTTTCTAGTTCTGGATCAACATTGCTGAAAATTGTATACTGATATTGTGAACACAGTCTTACTGTGTTTTTAAGAGAGATCCTTATCTACTTTCTTGAGGAAAATTAATCCATTTTTGAGTTGTATTTTTCTTGGGACATATTCGATTAGGAATTAAGACGGGGTCTTACCTTTTGGCAAACATGATAAAAAATCTTTGGGAGGAGAAAATGTGTTTTGACACTATCTCTCTTTAGGTGTAACGCGACGCTGTGTTCGCGGTATAATTAGAAACATATTTTCGCGTATGTATAGTTAACAATGCTATAGGAGAACGCCGCGAAGAGATACACAAAATGCTCAATATGCTCCGAGAAATTGCGAGCTTCACGATACGCGTACACACGCCAGCATCTTTAATGCACCCGAAAATCCAGTTGTAACACATTTACTATAGTTTCCCCACCACTATTTACATCAAGGCCGATGACTCAACGCGTGCTGGTTTTGCCGCTAGAATTCAGAATCTGTGTAATTCTGCGTTCAATCAACCACGAAATTAGAAGTTCCTCAAAATTTATAATTCAATTTAATAACGATAAATTATTTAAAAATATCCTGAACATTTTTATCGCGTAAAAACAGAAATGTTGTCCGGTTTATTTGTAATTTAAAATAACAATTAAACTAATGAGAGCATTCTCTCGTTCCAGATTTTATAAGAATTACGGGGAGAATCCATTTACTACTCGAGATAGGGCCGAGCAGCTTCTGGACTGGATGCAAAAATTTGATAATTCGATTCAATGCAGTGATTCATGGTTCGACGTTTCTGCAAAGGGGATTACAGAGTACTGGACATGCGAAGGAGATGCTCTACTTAATTGGAAATATCATGGCTACAAAACGCTGTTCGACTTGTTATCTGTACGTGTTATTTTAAGCGATTTCAATTATCTCTGACCGCGAAAGTCTCGAGATCAACCCTTGGACGCCGGTTAAGTCTTACGACTACTACTCCTTGTAGACGCGTTAATACGTTAAAGACTGAGCAATTAAATGACGGTTTCCATAGTCTGGGTCAAAATAGGCCGAAATTCTGTCTATACGAAAGACACTTTGTATATTTTACCGATTTTTCCACAGAGGCTATCGAACACGAAACACATATTGCCAATAAAGGAAAAAGTAGAGTTTAACAAGGACGTTTGTAACGTTGATTATACATCCAGTAACAATATCATTGTGAAGACAAAGGATGGTGCAAAGTACACGGCGTCTCACGTTATATTCACTCCATCTCTCGGAGTTCTGAAAGAGAAGCAAGCTACAATGTTCACGCCGAGTTTGCCCGAGTTCAAGCAGCGAGCGATAAAGGCACGGTAAAAGTGGTGACACTAGTTGCAAACATTAAGGGGCTACATATGTCTAAAAACAATCTGATAGAAATATTTAAAATATTCACCATGAAGTTAACACACGTAATGCATTATCTAGGGTCTGAACATTGGAACCGTGAACAAAATCTTCCTCGAATTCCCGCACAGATGGTGGCCAGAGGATTGCGCTGGCTTTAGTTTAATATGGTCCAAGGAAGACAAGAAAGAGTTTCTCGAGTCTCACGGACAAGTAAAGTTGCATTTAATGTAACTGTGTGCGTTATGCTATTGCCCCGCGAGTGTATTAAATTTGAATTTGATATGTGACTTAGGAATGCGAATGGCTGTGCGATGTTTTCGCATTTGTCGCGGTAGACTATCAGTCGCGGATATTATCCACCTGGATTTCCGGCAAGTTTGCGAGACATATGGAGACGCTCTCCGACGACGAAGTGTCCGAGGGATTATCGCGTTTGTTGAAAATGTTTCTAGATAAGACGTACAATATCCCACGATTTGATAAAATGATTAGGTAATAATTTACGACCGGACTGCGAACTTTATTTCTTTCGATCGATGTAAAAAATTTTGCATAAAGATCCGCAGTCTATTTATAACATATTTGTTAATGCGGGAGCGCCGATACAGTTGTTCTTTATTTGTAGATCATCATGGTATACCGATGAACATTTCCGTGGGTGTTATAGCTTTAGAAGTATCACGACTGAAAAATTAAACGTGGAGGCCAAAGATTTAGCGAAGCCGATCCTCTCAGCTGATGGCAAACCTGTACGTATTTCTAACGATTTTCTACTTGCACAGCGAATTAAGTATCATAATTGTTTCTAGAGCGTTTTATTTGCTGGAGAAGCAACACACGACCATTATTACTCAACCGTGCACGGTGCGGTTGAAACGGGGTTCAGGGAAGCAGACAGAATAATCGACTTCCATAGGTAAATGCGGAACTGTCTTTATTAGCAATTAATTGTTAAGGCTTATTCAGAATCACTAGTTGTTGTGTAGACTGGTACAGACTTTCTCGATCACTCGTTTTAGTTGTGATAAAGGATTTTTAATTGCAAGTAATGATTCTGCGGATGATTAAACGACAAGTAACACCGAGGTAATGTCTTTGTGCGTCATTTGCATTCGTAGCTTTAGTTTGATCATCCTAATTTTCATTATGTGTTAATTTGCAAATCATATCTTTTATCACACACGATTCACTCCGTTTACTTTAACGGTATAGGGCTAAAACATTACATAAAAATAATATACATATAGCGTTCACGATCATCGACGGTCATTTTGTATTTAACTAATCTCCAACTTTCTTTCCTAACAAGGCGAGATATTATTATTGATTAGCTTGCTTTTTCTCAGGCGATTAAAGTCACAGCTCTAGCCAGAGCCGCATGTCGCTTCCTAAAGGATGATGGTAAACTATAAACTCACTCGATGCTTTGCAACATCCGAGCAAGGATCAATGGCTTCTTATACATGCACTTTTTATCATTTCCAATAAACAGCGTTAGGTCGTGAGTGAACTCTATCGATGTGCCAAATTATTTTTTATGTCCTCTTTATTTTATCTTTTTAAAGGAACACAACTTAAACCGAGTACACGTCTTTGTTAAACATTTATATGCATATATGTATCGTTAATCGAGAGAAATATTTTCTATTGCTGTTTTCTTATTGTTCTATTCAGTTGTTATATTATATACACATATATCTATAATTATATATATACATACATATATATTTACATGTACCAAACTTTTACGTAACTGCAATCAAATGGTAATAAAAAAACTCACAATTCAAATCATGTAGAACGTGTGGTTGGTTAAAGCAAGTAGTAAACAGCTTCGATAAAGTGGGGAGGATGTTGAATACCGGAAACGAAATAACGGAAAGAACGAAAGTTGTGATAGTAGGCGCGGGTATAGCAGGATTGGCTGCCGCGAGGACCTTGGAGGAAGCGAATTTCAAGAACTATCTGTTACTCGAAGGTAAACCGAACGACATTTTAACGCTAGATTTACGGAGCATTAACCCCAGGTGTTGAAGAAAAATTAAACGAACAATTTATTTTGCAGCCGAGAGTGAAGTCGGTGGTCGGATACGAACGATACCGTGGAACGAGAGTTGGATAGAATGCGGCGCCCAATTTTTGCACGGCGACAAGAGCCCGCTCGGAGAACTTTGCTACCGAAATGACCTAATCTCTGACATCGACTTTCGAGACGGCCAAGGCATGTTCATGCGCAACACCGGCGTCAAGGTAGACGCGGCCTTAGTAGAGGAAATATGCGATCTCGTTCATAACACTCTAGAAGACTGCGAGAACGAAACGAAGTATCTGGAAAAAGGTTCTGAGAGTCTGGGTAGAGTCCTCAAGAACGCACTGAAGAATCACTTGCGGCAGAGGAACGATCCTCCAGCTGTGGCTAGCATAAAAGAGGAATTGATGGACTGGAACCTCAGGTTTCTTGTAATAGATAACGCGTGTTCGACGCTGGACGACTTGTCCACCAAATATTGGAGCAAGTTCAAGGTGAGAATTACGATGAGTTTCCGTATCTCGCCTGTTGGTTGATTTCCCGGTATACATCGATGTTCAGATGGTTTACAGTATGCACGGGAGAGTATAGTGTAAACGTTTTTTCTTTTCTTTGCAGTTTGTTGGAGGCTCCGAGAATCTCTTATTCAGGAATGGTTACCATAGCCTAACCAAAATCATCGCGAACGGTATAAATAAGGAAAATCTACGACTGAACACTGCCGTGGATTCCATCGAATGGCACTGGGTGGTCGACAAGGATCTCGAGGCACCTGTTGTATTGAAGTTATCGGACAACACTCGGATCCTCTCGGATTGCGTGATAGTCACTAGCTCGCTCGGATACTTAAAGGACAACTACAAGACGATGTTCGTGCCTGCTTTACCGCAATCGTTCGGTCAGGCGATCGAGAATCTCGGGTTCGGTTTGATCAATAAAGTCTTTCTGGACTTCGGTGAGGCTTGGTGGAACGGTGACACGAAGGGATTCCAGTTCCTCTGGCCGGAGGGCAAGCCCGAGATCACGAACGGTACAACAGAGCCCTCGTGGATTAGGGATCTTACCGGATTCGACATTCTTCCGGATCGGGAAGGTGTTCTTCTGGGTTGGGTGGGCGGCCACGGCGCTCGCATCATCGAGACATTGAGCGAGCAACAAGTAGCAGTCGACTGCGAGAATTTACTGAAACAGTTTTTGAATCTCGACTCGATACCTCCGGTGAAGAAATGCTTGAGGACTAAATGGAACTCGAATCCGTACGCCAGGGGTAGCTACAGCTTCATACCGACCAGGTGCGATGACACTGGGATCACACCTGGGGCTCTGGCGGAGCCTATATGGAGCAAAGTATCGGGCTACCGCGGCAATAAGGTGGGCAATTGAAAATCATGTATATATGTATAGCAGACACGATGAACTGACGGTCAATCCTACCGTACTCTCTTTCTTACGCAATTCGCTGTTGTTTGTATCTTCGTTGCGCTCACACTTCGCGCGCACACATCAATCGTAATCGCTTAACGCGGTAGTACTGTTCAACGCAGGGTTAGAACGGTGACGTTCCATGAACATCTTGTGTTCCAGGCGATGCCTACGGTGATGCTCGCCGGCGAAGCAACCAATGACAACTACTTCTCGACGACACACGGCGCCTACGACACCGGCGTGAAGCAAGCTCAAATTTTTCTACGCCACCACGTATTTAGGTGTTGATCGAAAATACGTGCGACATGTTCCTTGTATTATACGTATACGCGCACAGCTCTAGCTCAAGAGGGAAAGTTATATTTGATACGGTACAGCGGTGCCAGTTATTTTGCCGGAGTCAAGCGTGGCTCGTGTATTTGTAAATATAATCAGCTACAATAATCATCTGGTTATTATAATTTCTTCTTAACGCGTTGAATACTACGCCAGTTTGACAGGGGTTGCCCGTGGCGCCACGATGAATTTTCTATTATACGATACATAAGCGCGACGGTCACTGGTGGTCCCCATGGCGCCACCGCCAAGTTGGGTGCCGGTCACCGGTGACTCCTGTGGCATTCAACGTGTTAATCTGCTTCGTTACTTTATTCAGTTGGACTGTCGGTTTTTTTTGTGTGCAGTTTAATCAATCTCTCGGCCTCCCGCCATCCGCTTTCGATGGCACCGTGCACCGTTGCCGAATTCTTCTTCGTCGTGGCCTCCCCAGCGAATAGAATCACCTGTGAACAAACAGTGAACGATCGAATATCGATGTACCGAAAGCTAGTCCATAAGGAGAACCCACCGGTTTTCCATTTTTCATTACAGGCTCGGCTAGCTCGTCCGCACCCACGTTCGCTTTACCCGATTCCACACTCACGTAGCTGTACGTGCCCCGGAAATGTTTATTCTGATGCCATTTGCTCCTGCGGGCAAAAAGTAACGCGTAAGCACGAGATAAGCGCCGAGAGAAAGAATGCTTCGGATAGTCGACGCAGATGGTACCTTGTCATCGCCACTGGCTTGCTGACGTTATAAGACTTCGAGAAGAAATTTTGCAACATCTCTGTGACCTGCTCGAGAACCTCGGCGTCGGTGCGATCATCGATAAGACGCGCGCCCTTTCCGGAGATCCACAGCGCCAGTAAACGGGGTTTGTGCTCCACCACGCTGAAGGACATCGAGTAAGGCATCCACATCCTTTTCGGCTGAAAAACGCAGCAGAGTCTCCTGTGAAAACATTGCTTAACGTTTTATCTACCACCGACGACGGTCGATTTGTTAGTTTTCTTCTGTACGATCGACGTTGCACGATGTTACAGATGTTAATCATTAGACCGCAAATTTTCATGCAAAATACACGGCGAATGAAAGCGAATCTAATGTGTACAGACGTCGCCGCCAGGGGGTTAATGAAATTTTATTTCATTTTGATAATGCGCGTTATAGGAGTTATAGGAGGTCCCCTGCTGCAGGACCTTATACGCACATCCTTCTCGAATGCTTCCAACTCATCCTCTGTCCACACGAGCTGCATCAGCTTGTTCTTGAGACCCTCCGGGTTGAACCAAGTGTCGTTGAAGGCCAGGTGCACTTTACAAGCGTTCCCGTATCCATGTTTCTAAACAACGAATCGCGTTCAGTAAAAAATCTTTCTCGTGAACAAATTGTTAACCCTTTGCACTCCGTGACACTAAACATTTCTGCCGACCTAGGATATTTCCATTCTACGGTCACAAATGTTTAGCAATTTGTTATATACAAACAAATTTAATAATGCAAAAAATATTTTGAATGATTATAATATAAGAATTTTTAGTGGGGCTCTCAGAATCGCAATTCGAACGGTTAACCGTCTATCAAGCGAGGAATATGTACTTTGATCGCTGTGATCTTCGGTTCCGAAAGTTGGGGGGTGAACAGGTTTTCATGGTCAGCTTTTAGGACTCCCAACGAAGGCGTCATGATCACATGATCGGCGGTGTACTCCTTGCCGTCTTGCGTCGTCACTTTTACCGTACCGTCTTCGCTCGAGTAGTCGACTTTGGTCACCTCAGCGTTCAGGATCGTTTTGTTCATCACCGGTAGTTCCTCCTCCGGGTTCGGGATCTTTTTCTGCGAGGAAATGGTTTGGTTCAGATCTGAGCCATGCCGAGTGTTAAAGTACAGACCATCATTATGTCCAGAATAGTACTGTAGCCGCGCGTCTTCCAATTAACACCTCGATCTCCTCCCGACACCTCATCGTAGCCGAAAATTGAAACGTCGTACCAAGTGTCCCCTGGTTCGAGACTCGTCAGCATCAGATTCATGTTCCACAATAATTGCTCTCGCATCGTGTCATTCAGTTCCGGAAATTCGCCGAGGCGCTGTTTCACTCTAACAAAGCAAATTGAATGTGTCACGCGGTGCCGCCAATGGACACAGAACGAAAGGTCGTCTTTCACAAGTCTTTAGAACCGTTCTAAAGACTTCCGACTGTTATTGTTCCATAGTCTTTCGTTTTAAAAACCTTTGAACGTCCCGAGCACGCTTTAGATGCGCTCCGGAGCTAGAAATCCGCCGAAATAATGAGTTCCGACTATGTTAGGCAAAAGGTAGAGATTAGAAGATAATACCTAAGTTTCACCTAATTCTTTAACTCTGTCGTGCTCCTCGGATGAGCTGTACATTTATAATAGTGCTGAGAACGCAGAGATGTTAGTGTCAATTTTTTTTTTTTTAGTAAATTAGAATCTGAATAGACCTATGCAAGCACGTCTATTTTTAATGTGGTTTGTCTTCCAAGGGTTTAAGGAGTTTGAGAAAATTTGTAAATTCTTCAGCGGATCTGACTCGATTCTCGTACCTGTCGTCCACGCAATCACCATACGACTCACTGCAATTTTTGATGAGCTGATCGCTCTCGGTCTCCAGGTACTCAATGAACATGTTGGTGATATTAGCCACAAGATCAGGTTCTAATTGTTCGCCGTTGGACGAGAACATATCGAATCGGTACGGATCCGAATGGTCTGTGAGGTTCAACGGGGCCGCCATATCGTATGCCACGTTCCCTTGATCCCCATGGAGCCATTGCGCACCTTCGTCGATCAGGTACTCATCTACAAAAATCAAAAATTATCAATTACTATCAAAAGAGACAACTAGATCGCGGATTTTTATGCCAAATTGTCTGTCTCGATAGCAAGAAATTGGGGCTCAAAAATTTATTTAAACGACCTGAAAATAATCGGCATTTTTTGTTATAAATCTATGTTTGTTATAAATACATGAAATCCACATTCTATGTTGCGAACGCGCTGAAACTGCCTCGCACCCGGCCTGCTTGTGGTATAATGAAAATTCAGGGTAGTACAAATTAGGTCAGATAGTAAAAAATAAGACGAAAATTCTATCCAATAACACATGCATTTTCATGTCTACTTTTCGCAAGAAGGAAGCCTCGAACGCAATTTTGTTATTCTTGATTGTCGTCTTATTTTTAGCCGTACTGTCTCCCTGAACTAATTCGTACCATCCATTTTAGCCCAACCGCGTATGTGGTTTAAATTTTACAAAAGATTCATCTCCTCGAGTCAGATACCCTGCAAGATACTCACCGAACTTGATAGTCTTGACTCGACCACCGATTCTGTTCTCAGCCTCCAGTATCAGGACATCCTCGATGCCGTTCTGCAACAGCTTAGTCGCAGCTGCAATTCCCGATGCACCCGCGCCGACGATCACCACCCTCGGTGAACCTGAGTTCGCCTGAATCTGATTCAAGCTCACGATTAAGCCGAAGAAAAGCAAGATCACAGATCGGTACATCCTCGCAGAGCCGTAACGACTGACTATTTGAACGTGTAGATTTATCTGCGATTGAATAGACAATCTCGTTTCACACGATAACCCTTCTTATATATGGTTCAGTGCTATTGTGCGAATTGTAATCTGTCTCTGTGTTAGGAAATAGAGCAATTGATAGTATGTGGTATACCGGTCGCAACAGCAACCGGAGCGGCAGATAATCGAATTACTTACATAATTTTATCAATGGATCATAGGGTCGAGGGTAAGATCGGATACCATTGTTTCGCAATCGTTCACGATTTCTTTCGGCGGTTTTGCCCTTTTTCGCGACGCTAAAATCGACGTTCTGGTCTTTGCGGGAGTTCCGGTTTTTTCGCAATAAAACCCATCGTTCTCGAGGTGCAATCTTGTGATTCCACGGCAACGTAAATGAACCGCGTAGACAGTACGTGAGCTATCTTCAATGATTTTCTCATATTTGTATACACGATACAAAGAGGTTACATAAATCTCTGCCAGTGCTATTTTCAACCATGCAACCAAAAAAAAAATAATGTTGCTCGACAGTTAGGAAAATTCCTTATTTAACAGCTGTTTAGCAATCACGATTTTTTTTGTTTTGTCGTCGATGTCGTGTCGAAACTCGTGTCGAGATATAGAGTATCATACATTCCTTATTACGTCGACATTAATATTTAGAATCGTGAAATTGATGGGTACGAGTTCTAGAACTCGAAACTAAGTCCGTTGTTCGTAAAAAACGAACAAAATTATAATTTTTAATACAAATATCCACTTTTGTAGATCATTTTATAACGGTACGATACTGGTTTGGAATTATTTCTCCAAAGCTAGGTAAACGTTAGGATTTACTTTCTGTATACAATCAAACAGAATTATTTTGCGAAACTAAAGATAGCTGTTTATTTTGACTCTGAAATGAAATTCATCGAATTAGACTTGGATACGTAAGATCGTATCGATCCAATCCCCACTACAAACAAGAAAACTTTGACGGCCAATTGAACATACCTCCGAAACGTGTTTACTCATCCAGGGCTATGGATCGACAGGTCGGCGGAACTATGGTTTCCTAACATTGAACTTTCCCACGATGAAATATGATAGCCACGAGTCATGATTCAATCGGCCAACAGAAGAAGCATTCAATTATCATCGTATCAACGACGCGGGCGATCCTTTTTCCTTTTTACATTCTACCTGATTCCGGCCACAGGAAAAGATCCGTCTCGACCGGTATCGGAACGATGCCGCTGCGACTGGAAACCGTTATCGCGATACTTTTGTTTGTTTTCTTTATGTTGGTGCTGGCTGCCACAACAACGCGTAAATCATATCGATTTTAACATCCGCATGCACGCTTCGTATTTTGATCTCATGCGTCCTGAATTGTCAACCGTTGAACGATCGATTCCTCTCCGCGTTCTCATCAATCGTTCACTGTAGGTATTAATCTAGGTCTATTCCTTTTTAGACTAACTCGACTATAAACTTGGATAACATTTTTATATCTTCTGCTATCACTCAGTCTCCTTCTAACAGTGGAAACAAATAACATCACAAAGATGACAGGACAGACTGACAGTGTTCATTTCTCAAATCATAATACAGTAATTCATCTATAACTGTTGAAAATGTCTAAACGCTAACTGTCTAGTCGCCTACCCATTCCACTGAGGGGCATACCCCGTGAGGGGCCATCGGAATTATATCATATTTGGTATCATTTTCATTAGAAAAATGCCACGAATATATTGGTGAAAGTTCCATAAAAAAATAATAAAAAATAAAGAAGTTTTGTCATTGGATTAGTAGTGGTCTCCTGGTCTCACACCGATATACCCGATCCGGTATCGGGTTACATTGCTCGGCGGCCGAGGTCTCTCGAGCTTCGGTGTTGTGTTCTACGTTCGACAAAATTCAAAGTATAGTATCCCTTTACGATAACTGTCTTTGGTCATACCCGTGGTATAGACAGTTATGGATGAATTACTGTACTGTCTCCCTGCAGTGTGCAAATGACACTGTGAAAACTACTGTAACACCTTTCACCATTAAGCCAATGTATCGGAAAGGATCTCTGAACGTGCGAATAAATATGGGAACTCGAGAGGAAAGTCAGAAATCAACGAGTGTTCCTGCCTATTGAGAATAATAATCTATATTTTGTGACAGTGACTGGTCTTAACCTTGCAATTGCTTTTTTCTAAAAACGTATGTGGTAATGGTTATAAAAATATAGATGGCCTTCAAATTTTGCAAAAGATTCATCTCCTCGAATCAGATACCCTGCGAGATACTCTCCGAACTTGATAGTCTTGACTCGACCACCGATTCTGTTCTCAGCCTCCAGTATCAAGACATCCTCGATGCCGTTCTGCAACAGTTTAGTCGCAGCTGCAATTCCCGATGCGCCCTCGCCGACGATCACCACCCTCGGTGAACCTGAGTTCGCCTAAATCTGATTCAGGCTTACGATTAAGTCGAAAAAAGCAAGATCACAGATCGGTACATCATCGCAGAGCCGCAACGACTGACTATTTGAACGTGTATATTTATCTGGGATTGAATGGATAATCTCGTGTCACACGATAACATTTCTCATATACGGTTCCGTGCAATTATGCGAATTGTAATCTGCCTAGCAATTGGTAGTAGTATACCGATCGCATCAGCAACCGGAGCGACAGATAAACAAATTTATTACATCTTTTTATCATTGGGTAGAGGGTAAGAATGAATACTATTGTTTTGAGAACGTTCGCGATTTTTTTCGGCGGTTTTGCCCTTTTTCGCGACGCTAAAAACCGATGCTCAGGACTTTGCAGAAATTCCGGTTTCTGCGCAAAAAAAGATCGTGTCGAAGTGCAAAGCGTAATTCTACGGCATCGCGAATGAGCCGCGTAGACAGTATGTAAGTTTTCTTTAATGATCTTCTCTTATTTGTATACACGATACAGAGAGGTTACATAAATCTCTGCCAGCGCTATTTTCAATCGTGCAACCAGGAAAAATTGATGTTGCTCGATCGTTAGGAAAATTCCTCCTCCAACAGCTGTTTATCGATTACGACTTTTTTTTGTCTTGTCATCGATATCGTGTCGAAACTTTGCAAACTTAAATAGACTATTATTTTTTTCTTATTATGTGTTATATTGATATTTAGAATCGCGAAACTGATGGATACGAGTTCTAGAACTCGAAACTAAGTTCGACCGTTGTTCGTAAAAAACGAACAAAATTATAATTTTTAATACAAATATCCACTTTTGCGGACCATTTTATTACGGTACGATACTGCTTTGGAATTATGTCTCCAAAACTTGGTAAACGTTAGGATTTACTATCTTATTGTATACAAACAAACAGATATATTTTGCGAAACTAAAGATAGCTGTTTATTTTGATTCTGAAATGAAATTCACCGGATTCGTAAGATATCGTATCGTGCTTGATCCCATCCCCACTATAAACAAGAATGCTTCGACGGCCAATTGAATATTCCTCCGAGACGTGTTTACGCATCGGCGGCTGTAGATCGATAGGTCGGCGGAATCATGGTTTCCTGAAATTGAACTTTCCATCGATGAAATAAGGTAGCCACGAGTCATGATTCAACCAACCAACAGACGAAGCATTCAATTATCATCGTATCAATGACGCGGACGATTTTTTTTCCTTTTTACATTCCAACTGATTCCGGCTACAGAAAAAGATCTGTCTCGACCGGTATCGGGACGATGCCGCTGCGACTGGAGACCGTTCCCGCGATACTTTTGTTTGTTTTCGTTGTGTCAATGCTGGCTGTCAAAACGACAAGTAAGTCATATTGATTTTAACATCTGCATGCACGCTTCGTATTTTGATCTGCTTGTTACGTCTTTGTAAATAATGTGTATACGTCTTGGATAGTGTACCGTTAAACGATCGATTCGCTCCGCGTTCTCGTAGATCGTTCTCTGAAGGTATTATGATAGGTCTATTCCTTTTTAGACTAACTCCACTATAAATTGGGATAATATTTTTATATCTTCTGCTACCATCGAGTCCCCATCTAACCATGGCATGAAACAGGATCAGGGTCGATCCGTAAATAACATCGCAAAGACCACAGGATAGACTGACAGTGTTCATTTCTCAGATCACAACAGTGTCTTCCTGCAGTCTTCTATAACACTGTGAAAACTACTGTAACATCTTTTACCATTAATCCAGGTGACAATGTATCGGAAAGGATCTCTGAACGTGCAAATAAATATGGGAACTCGAGAAGAAAGTCAGATATCAGTGAGTGTTCCTGCCTACTGAGAATAATAATCTATATTTTGTGATAATGACTGGCCTTAATCTTCCAATTGCTTTTTTCAGTGTGCCAGGAGTATGGAATGCAGATCTCAGACACAACATTTTTATTACCCTTAGTTTCTGATCCACTGGTGATCACAGTTTCCACCGAAAACTGTTTCGATGCAAATCAGCTTGTTACCGGAGGTGTTGATGCCACTTCTGGTGAATTCCCTCATCAGGTTTCCCTAGGAAGATTAAAGGATGGAGTTTACAAAAATCTGTGCGGTGGTTCGCTCATTGCACCACAGTGGGTGCTTACAGCAGCTCATTGTACTTACAATCCAGGGTACTGTTTTGTAGTTTCTCTATCGATTTAATTGTAAATAGACTATGCATTTTCCTAACATTGTAATGCGATTCTTCGTGTTTTTAAAAAAGCCCTACAGACGTGCGCATCGGTGTCCATGATCTACGAGACACGCAAAGCGGTATTTCGACAAAGGTGGACATCATGATACGGCATCCCGGTTACAAGCCTCCTGCGATGTACAATGACATAGCTCTGCTGAAGTTGAAAGAACCAGTTGAATTCAATAAGAATATCAGGCCCGCCTGTTTGTATCTGCGGTATGACGCAACACCTACGCAAGCGTGGGTTAGCGGCTGGGGTGTTACTGAATTTGGTATGTCTAATATCTGGTCGCTCCATTAGGCGAATATTCTGGTTTTCCATCTTCAAAAAATCGATTTATCCGTCTTTGCATTTTCTTCAAGTATACGTGTTGTAGATAGTAGAATATGTGTGCAAAAGGATTTTTTGTATTCGTAAAATTAATGTAGTTGCAGGCGTTTGAACAATGTAATTAGAATACTTCCTTAAGCAGTGGCAAACAAAATTCGTATTATTTAAAAAGAGATGACCTGTGAGATAGTCTGTGCGCAAAGAATTCTTACAAGTAGACAAACGTTTGCAGGTGATGAAGAGGGAAGCAACATTCTGCAGAAAGCCGACCTCAAGATTATCAGTAGCATAAGATGCGCAAAAAGGCTCCAGTCATCGATACAGATACCATACGGGATCACGCCGGCTATGATCTGTGCCGGAGATCCTGTTGGTGGATGGACCAAGGACTCTTGTTTAGGAGACTCGGGAGGTCCGTTGCAAATCGTTCATCCAGATAACAAATGCCTCTTCCAAGTATTCGGCATCACCAGCTTCGGACAAGCTTGCGCGTTCGCTAATACGCCTGGAGTGTACACGAAAGTCTCGCATTATCTTGACTGGATAGAGGGTATTGTTTGGCCGTGAGCTTGTATTCGTCTTATGAACGTACGCGTTACTTTGCAAAGATAAAAAAGTTCGTTTATTTCTTTAGCAATCGACCCAATCGATCTCAACATTGAAAAGTTTAAAATACATTTAATAGTAAGATTGTTTTAATGTACATTAGAGAGAATGATATATGTTTCTTAGAGGTACGGTAAAGAGTACATCTTCGAGAATAGTGAAAAATCTTTCCGAAATATTTTACAAAGCGTTCAGTTGACATTGGTAAATTATTTTTATCCTCCCTCTTTCTCTTTCTCTCTCTCCTCTTGGTAGAACGAGAAAGAAAATTCGTTAAATGTACTGTGACGCTAAAACAATCGTAGCTTTGACTAGAAGTGTTTGAAATCTGCGGGTATAGCTTCTTCGTGACTGTTGAAAATAATAAATGCGAGCACCGCCGTAGGCACGGCGCGAAAATTACACTCAAAATATCTTTGCATCGTGAATGGTCCTCCATGTGAGCGCATCTCCGTACGGACCATGGTTCGATGGAAAAACTATATACCACCAGCTTCTATAATCAGGGAAGAAACGGTAGCATTATTTATTGAATGATCGTATTAAACGTGATTTAATCAGCGACTATGAACGTTCATTTACCTGTCGACTATGCCTAAAAACAACTTCCAGTTCTGCACCGTACCGAAGTTGTATGGATTCTCGTAGATTTTCCCGAGTTTTTTATACTTTTCTGCTTCTGTAGTGTTGATACGCGCTTCTATACTCGTTTCTCCCTTACTGATAAGAGTCCCGTGCCACCACATTAGCACTCCCAAGGCGGCGAAAGCCGTTAGGCAAATTAACGCTGCGAAATTGATAAGTTGTCGCCTCCATTCCTTAGCTTTTACGTCGGCAGCCTGTTTAGCTATTTTCGCTATCTCCTCCTCGCTCAAATGATCCAAGGACTCGGACTAAAATCGACACCGGTACCGGCTATATTAATTCTGTTTGTTCGTTCTGACGATCACAGTGTTGTACAGTAATTACCACTGGGATGATCTCGGAGTTATTGATCCGCACAGGATGGCCGTCCAATTCTGGATCTTGCGCGGAAAAGCATTCTTGATATGCTATTTCAACTCCAAACAGCATAATAAATATAATTCCTAACACCATGAAAACCATGTACTGGAAGAAGTACCGGTGATTGTAATGGCCAACACAGTTGTTCAGCCACGCTATTTTTTCAGGAATCAAGGAATTTATCGAAAAAAAGTCAGCTGTACAATTTAACGTTTTATGGCAAAAGACCATAGGTAAATCATTTTGGATACGTTGCATTTAATTAAATATTTTAACGAAGAAGGCAAGCAGCAAAATAAATTTTGGTCATGAACGCGTTAAGAATAGATATGGAATTCTTTCTGTGCACATAATAGAAATCTATAGGTGCGTTAATTTGATGTTTAATCCAGAAGGATACGACAGTGGTGGTCCATCTTAAGAATACACCTATTACACACAGAGCAGTGATGCGTTCTGGGTGGTTTTGGTTTAATGCATTTTTTACAAATGCTCACAGCCTCTGGAATAAGGCCACCTTCGGGTGGGTAGCCAGCCGGGACATTAACGCCCATATAATAATGGAAACAGACATTCGCTAGCAACCAGTTTCCGACAAGTAGAAGGATTATTGTCATCGCTGGACTCTTCTCCCACCAATATGGCAAACCGATGTAATAGGCGATGTATACGATGTACGTGGTTAAAAGAGTTACCATTACTACAAACACCTGTGAACTGCAAAGCATAGTAAATATATTGTGACCGATATGGGATTCGTTTGTAATTGCTGGAGCCACGACAAACAATTTGTGCACAGACTATATGTATAAAGGATTATGAAAGTAATTACCGGTCCTAGACAGGCGATGAACATCTCCACGAACACAAACATTGGCTCTAAAAGTATATCACAGACGTAACTCCAGTTCAAGAAGTGGTTATAAAACAAAGATTTCGTGATGATTCGAAGCTGCCGCCATTTCTGCTGCAAGTGAACTCTAAAATCGAAATGTTCGATGAAGAGATAAGAAACGTTTTTCGTTAATAAACCGTGACTTACTTGACAGTGTTCGGAGTCTTCGTTATCGACCACTTTATCCGAACCATTTTGCTTAACATGTAGACCTTACTAAATATCCTATAATTCTATTAGAAACTAGTTAATTGTTACGAGATCTACCGCCTGATATCGTGTTCGATTTCACGTCCAGAAACTTCGTGTGGTCTCTCATGTAACCATTGACGTTTTTTTCCTTGCAGAACATTAGCTTGAAGTACTTTCCCACAGTTATCAGATAGGGCTGCTGATAACGATTTTAATCGAACTTTAAAAATTGGAGAAACGAACTAGACAACACCAACACAGACACGTCTTGTAGATTGCTCGCAAGGCTGCGCTCACAGACGAGCTGCAAGCTGCACGAATAAACACCTCGTGGTATTTACCGTTCTGAATTACCGGCTCGGTAGAAAATGCTCCAGCGCCGACGAAATATTATGCACAGACTGTTATAGTGACCTCTTCTCATGAGTTGGAGAACTGTGTTCTAAAAGGACTTGAAGTGATCAGTTACTGGTCAGTCAGCGTAAGTAACTTGTCAGTGCTCGAAGGGAAAGGGTATTGAACGAATTCTTCATTACCTACTTCGTTGCTTACCCCTTGTGAAGGTAGTCACAGACTTAGGACACAGACTTAGGACACAGACTTAGGATTAGGATCAGTACAGACATTGCAGCTTATGGACTTTTCTGTCCACGCTTCGGGGGGCTCTAAGAGCCCCCGTACCATTTCGGTGTCGCGCTCACTGTTACCGATAATTCGCGAATTTAGGCGTATTAGTAAGAACTGAATATTCCGTATACTTCATTTTTACTACGGATTTTTAATTATTTCTTGCAATGTCTGTACTGATCCTAAGTAAAAATTAAAATTAAAAATAGCTATACTACAGTCCCACGAAGATATAAAATATTGTTAGCTAAAATGCCTCAACGACTTATATATTTTGAAATATCAACATCACTAAAAGTTCCGCCTCTACCTAAATAGAACATTTGCTCGAGATCTAAGTAAGACTGCGTCAGTGGCGTACGTAAATGGACTTATATGTAGTATCGTAGGTAATGAATAAACGTAGAATGCTGACATTACTCATTCTATAATTGCTTGGAACAAAATTACTTTTTACTGTAGAATGTCATAACGCTCTTATTGTCGTCGAATCAGACGGAAGGTGACATTGCAAAATGTTATAGAAGGGAATAGGTTTGAAATAATCATGGATATTAATTTACAAGATCTTTATTGAAAATTTTTCAATACATTTGTTCTTACATCAAGCACGCCTTACGTTCTAGTGTACAATATAAACGAAAATTCTAACTGTGCAGCTATTAGCTCGATATTATTCACTATTTGTAAGATACTAGAAGTTCTTACAAATAGAGGATAATACCGATTGCCCAGGTCTCACCACGAGGAGGTTGCTGCACAAGAGACCCGGAGAGGGAGTCAGAACGAATGCAATATTCCTTCTGGCTCCCTTTCCTAACAACGACGAACTTATACTAACGCAGTAACGCAATATGTCGAGTAATTATTGCGGGGAAAAAGGTGTGAATCGGAGAAGAAGTCTCCGATCCACGGGGGAGCAAAGGCGAATCAGGCAGAAGGCTCTGATTCTTTCAAAAAGAGAAACAAGAGCGAACCAGAGCAGAAGGCTCTAGTCCGAGGGTGACGCGAACGCGTACAATGCTTGCAGCCAAACTCCAGTCAGCACCGATACCCAACATGAACTCAAGAAGAGCGATGACCAAGAGAAAAGCTCACACGGTGTCCCATTTACTCCAGTTACCACCTGTTACCAAGCAACTTACGTTGAGGTAACTCGGGTGGAATTACGACAGAGAGGACTTTTCACTTACACAGTGTAACACAGCGAACAGATCGCTTGACCATCCACTCTCAATGAATTGACGTCGAATACCGATACCAACTGGATTGGTACATACAAGCAAGGTCCGACACAGCAGAAGGCTGTGTCGGAATAAAAACAACGAGCCGAGCAAAGTGAAGTTAGAATAAATTAAAGTCAACTAAATTAAGTGAAGTTAGGGCAATAATTACTCGACATATTTACAACGATAATATACAATCTTAATAGTTAACGCACGCACGCAAGCCGAGCAATTATTGTCACAAAAAAATTAAGGCTTTGATTCGCAACGAAGAAATATGAACCAGAGCTGAAGGCTTTGGTTCGGGGGTGACGCTAAGACAATAATTGCTCGGCAAATATAAATAACTTAAGATACGCAGTCTTCACGATGTATTCTTTTCGTTGGGATGTCCTCTTCGTTCGATGTATCCTGACCGACTGTTAAACAATACATGACCCCGCATACGAGTACGAATACGACAAGAAATACGACAAAACTAAATCCCGCACACGCGTGCGGCCTATAGGCACTTCGGGAGCCCCGGGGACGCGACACCCCGTACTCACTCACGGTTTCCCCATTCCTGAGTGAGCCCCTGAGGGACCTCCGATCGAAGGAATACCAATTTGAAATAAGAAATATGAATTTTCAGAAGACCATCTCGAAAAAATTCAGAAGCAATTCTATTATAAATCGAGCAATAAAACCAACGATGATGAAGATGCGATGAGAGTAACTATAAACCCCGTACACGAGAACTAACTACAAACCCCGCACACGAGTGCAAATCTAACCAGCTCACGATAGCCAACCTAACACCAGCTCACGAGAGCCACGCTAACCCCGCACACGAGTACGGCCTGCCTACGTCGCACACGAGTACGAATTTAACCAGCTCACGAGAGCCAACCTAACACCAGCTCACAAGAGCCAAGCTAACCCCGCACACGAGTGCGGCCTATAGGCGATTCGGGTGCCCCGGGGACGCGACACCCCGTACTCACTCACGGTTAAGTGAGTGAGCCCCTGAGGGACTTCTGATCGAGGGTATACCAATTTTTAATAAGAAACTTACAATTTGATAATAAATGAATATATTTGGTCTTACATCTATCATGTCTTACATTCTAGGATATAATATATTTACACAAATTCTAAATGTGCAGCTATTAGCTCGATATTATCCACTATTTGTAAGATACTAGAAGTTCTTACAAATAGAGGATAATAGCGATTGCCCAGGTCTCACCACGAGGAGGTTGCTGCACAAGAGACCCGGAAAGGGAGTCAGAACGAATGCAATATTCCTTCTGGCTCCCTTTCCTAACAACAACGAACTTATACTAACGCAGTAACACAATATGTCGAATAATTATTGCGGGGAAAAAGGTGTGAATCGGAGAAGAAGTCTCCGATCCACGGGGGGGGCAAAGGCGAATCAGGCAGAAGGCTCTGATTCTTTCAAAAAGAGAAACAACAACGAACCAGAGCAGAAGGCTCTGGTCCGAGGGTGACGCGAACGCGTACAATGCTTGCAGCCAAACTCCAGTCAACACCGATATCCAACATGAACTCAAGAAGAGCGATGACCAAGAGAAAAGCTCGCACGGTGTCCCATTTACTCATATACCAACCGGTACCATTCAACTTACGTTGAGGTGACTCAGGTGGAATCGCGACAGAGAGGACTTTTCACTTATACAGTGTAACACGGCAAACAGATCGCTTGACCATCCACTCTCAATGAATTGACGCCGAATACCGTTACCAACTGGATTGGTACATACAAGCAAGGTCCGACACAGCAGAAGGCTGTGTCGGAATAAAATGTAACGAGCCGAGCAAAGTGAAGTTAGATTAAATGAAGTTAAACGAAATGAAATGAAATGAAATTAAATTAAATTAAGTGAAGTTAAGGCAATAATTACTCGACATATTTACAACGACGATATACAATCTTATAATGCACGCACGCAAGCCGAGCAAATATAACTAACTTAAAATACGCTGTAGTCTTGATTGGTGTCCTCTTCATTCGATGTATCCTGACGGTCTGTATAACCCCGTACACGAGTGTGAATACAACAAGAAATACAACAAACTAAATCCCGCACACGAGTGTAAACTTAATACCCGCTCACGAGAGCAAACCTAACACCAGCTCAAGAGAGCCAAGCTAACCCCGCACGCGTGTGCGGTCTATAGGCGATTCGGGAGCCCCGGGGACGCGACACCCCGTACTCACTCACGGTTTCCCCATTCCTGAGTGAGCCCCTGAGGGACCTCCGATCGGAGGAATGCCAAATTTAAATAAGAAATATCAATTTCTAGAAGAGGACCTTATGAAACTTCAGAAACACAACTCAATTAGATGTCGAGCAATTAAAACAACGATGATGAATATGTGATGAAGAGCAATGGTAAACCCCGCACACGAGTGCGAATCTAACCAGCTCACGAGAGCCAAACTAACCCCGCACACGAGTGCGGCCTGCCTACCCCGCACACGAGTGCGAATCTAACCAGCTCACGAGAGCCCAGCTAACCCCGCACACGAGTGCGGCCTGCCTACCCCGCACACGAGTGCGAATCTAACCAGCTCACGAGAGCCAACCTAACACCAGCTCACGAGAGCCAAACTAACCCCGCACACGAGTGCGGCATATAGGCGATTCGGGAGCCCCGGGGACGCGACACCCCGTACTCACTCACGGTCAAGTGAGTGAGCCCCTGGGGGACCTTCGATCGAAGGAATACCAATTTTAAATCAGGAATATACAATTTGATGATAAATGACGATGTTCGTTGAATTAACGGTCGAGGGCAGAATCGTTGAAGGTGGGTCAAGGGTAATCAACATAAGCATTGTAAAACCCTTGGCCCACCCTGTGCTGTAAAGCAACAAATAAACTCTCGCAAAGTAAACCATCACAAATAAAAAAAAAAAATTGGCCAAACTCACCAAACTGCACAGCTACTGGACTGCTACTGGACAGCCACTGGACAGCCACTGGACAGCCACTGGACAGCCACTGGACAGCCACTGGTCACTCACTATCACTCGCGTTCACTCGCGATCACTCAGTCGGACCCGTCGGACCGCCCGGGCCGGAGTCCGCGGCCCAACCAGGCCCAACTGACTGACTGACTGAGAGTGCTCGCCGCGTTCAGGCGCAGCTGCGCAGCGACGCGGAACTGTCCCCACTCCATCTATTTCCACTCCGGCGATTTCGATCGCCGTGATAGTAATTATTGATAAATTTATTATCTATGGCTGTTTAATGTTTATAACAATTCCTTTTGCCAACGATGCCGACAAACACTCCCTTGACCACCTGGTCATCTAATTTTTTAGCGATGATAGGTAGTAGAACCCGAGATAGAGAATAACTTTTAAACCATGAACATTTTCACGAATTAATTTATTAAACATAATACACTAATAAATTTATTATTTCGAATCGGCTAATATTTATAACAATTCCTTCTGTCAACAATGTCGACAAACACTCCTTTGACCACCTGGCCATCTAATTTTTTAGTACAAATTTTTAATAGAACTCGAAATACAGAATCACTTTTAAACCATGAACATCCGCACGCATTAATGTATTGAACATAATACACTGATAAATTTATTATTTCGAACTGGTTAATATATATAACAATTCCTTTTGTCAACCATGTCGACAAGCAGTCCCTTAACCATCTGTTCAGCAACATATTTTTGTTCCCACAGATCGATTCTTTATGTATAAAAACGATTGTAAGGAAATAATGTGCGTTGTAAAATATTTTCAAGTTCAAATTGAGGTATCGCAATATGAAAATTGAAGTAAGAATTCTTGATTTTTCTAAAATTATGTTTTAGTACTTTCGTATGTACAATATTTCTAGGAATCTTTTGTCCTTGAAAATTCTACATTTTAAATTAAGAAGCAATATGTCTCTGAATTTTGACAGCTCCGTCAAGCAGGAAAGGAATCGGTCAAACGCATTCGATGCGAGCATCGACGGTTTTTGTGTGAATATAATGCGGCAACATTGCACTTTTAAAGGTGACAACGTTGTAAAATTAGCATTCTCGGACACACACCGTTTGTGTTGCAACGCCATGTAGTTCACTAGCTGACCGCTCCATTTCGATAGAGTCCGCTATTGTACAGGAGCATTTTCTACAGGGTCGGTAATTCAGAACCGTGGACAGAAAAATGCATTGCTTGCAATGTCTGTACTGAACCTAAGTCTGTGTCTGTGCTTAGGATCAGTACAGACATTGCAGCTTATAGACTTTTCTGTCCACGCTTCGGAGGGCTCTAAGAGCCCCCGTACCATTTCGGTGTCGCACTCACTGTTACCGATAATTCGCGAATTTAGGCGTATTAGTAAGAACTGAATATTCCGTATACTTCATTTTTACTACGGATGTTTAATGTCATACATGAATATGGCGCGTATATTTGAACAGAGAAAATAGTATTTACGAAGAATGAATAATAAAAATACGAACTATAGTAAAATTAATTTTGTTATATTGCTCGTATTATGTAGTTCACTAGCTGACCGCTCCATTTCGATAGAGTCCGCTATTGTACAGGAGCATTTTCTACAGAGTCGGTAATTCAGAACCGTGGACAGAAAAATGCATTGCTTGCAATGTCTGTACTGATCCTAAGTCTGTGAGGTAGTCGACATGCATACAATATTTTTTAATTCAAACTTTAAAAATGCGTAAATTGTTACTTCGAGATCATACATCAATGTAGCAGTGTTCAAAGGAGGAATATTCAAAAAAGTTTTGTGATCGTGTTCGGACGTAAGAAATAGAATAAATGGACGCACGGTTGCGTACACAAGGGTGAAGGGATTAAATCTACTAAACTATATCGTAAAAAGAATATGTAACGTTGCAATAAAAATGTTAAAAACCATGGTAAATATCCCACACCATACCCAGAGATTCTGGAATGAGATACTATTGATTCGGTTAGCAATACTGTACCTTTAATGAACTTATAAAAAGTCAGAAGACATTCAATTCGATGTGCATGTGCATTCGATCATAGTCCTGCGTATAATGTACAGCATAATAACGAACGCGGATGTATGCGATGTATCAATTTAGTAAAACAATCGATTCCTTGAATGGCACGGGTCGTACCAAATATATATTTATATATATTTATATATATATATTTATTTATATTTTTATATATATATATAATATATGTCGAAGAGCAATCAAAGGGAAACCGATATCTCTTATACATTTACAATCACGTGGGAACGAGGCTCACGTTCCGCCCTGAATATATTATGATACAGACTTTTACAATAAACTTGAGAAATTCAACGGGCTCGATGATAATTTGTACACGGTAAAATATCGCTTTAGAATGCCTCGAGTAGACGCCAACAATATCTATATATAGGTATGATATTCAACGACAAGGTCTCGTAGTTCAGAGATGGGCAAAATCATTCTTCGATTAAAATCGTTCCAAACTGTCTATATAAATTTTTAGCCATTACAATCTTAATAATCGTAGATTAAAAATATTAAAACGCATCGTTTGACCTGTAACCTAGTGTGAATCTTTTCTCGAGAAATTCTTTTTACAAAATAGTTTAATGACTCGAGTAACATTTCTTTTTTTTAACGATAAATTGAATCTATTACTTCAAATTGGAACTCTTAATCGCTGTTTTTCTTTGATGGGAGTTATTAAAATAAGATTTCGCCCATCTCTGGCGAATAGAGGGTTAGAGAATACTTGTATCGATAACAATAATCTGGAAAGGCGACGGTTATAATAATTATTAAGGTACGAGAGAATCACACGAACCGTGTACCACGCCGGGCCACGTTTCTTAGTTGGTCGAGGGTATCTAAGGTGTAGTTAATGGGTATGCTATCTACTTTATCTCCATCGGAGATGTCCCATAGGTTACCGAAGACATTCTGCCTACACTCTACACAACAGGCATATGGAAATACCATGGAACCATGCGCGCTTCGCTTTAGAATTCGATCAACATCGCATGTTGCGATTACAAGAGAAAACTTCTGTGTCCTAGAGACACGGGACAGGTTTCGTCGATTGTCGAACATATAATTTCGCATCTGCCTGAAGCCTAGCGATTTCAAAATCGAGCAGTAAGATTTAAATCATTCCGCAAGCAATTTTTCGCTATTAGACTGCGGACGTGTATGCAAATAGAATTCACAAAAAAATTGGAACCGGTTCCAGATATAATAAAAACCTGTCTTCCTGTTGATCGTTCCAGCAATATTTCATCCTGTTTGCAACAAGCGAATAAAATCCGCAGTCTAAACACCGTCCGTTCTTTATCGGTATGTAATGCGAAAACGATGTCGAAGCTCAACTGTTCCATAAACGATCATTTTCGGACAAAATGCGCGGCCTAAAGATCCTGAGTAGTTGAATCGAGGATAGTCGCGATACCTCGCGAAAGGGAAGCCACTAGAGCGAATAGAAGAGGTCAAAGATTAAATTCGAGGGGCTGAGCGTCGAACCGACTGCCGAGCTCTCTCGACATTCATCGCCGCGACTCGGAAATGCGGTTCTGATGCAAATAGCAATAAATCGAGAGACTCGGAGTTTTTCTCGACGCATCGATCCTGGCTAATGATCTCTTAACGCATACTACTGTCGTCCGGAATTGCCAACGGGGCGCATACAATTCTATCAGGTCGGTGCAAAAGTATTGAAATACAAGGAATCGAGCAGAAACTCTTGCACCGACCTAACAGTTGGCGATACAACTGGGTAGCGTACTCAGAAGAAAATAAGATTATAAAGGAAGAGCTGGTTCACAGAAGTTGGGCGTCACTTTTCACTTGTTACGTCGAAGCCATTACTACGACTTCTTTGAAATCTAGTTTTAAATAAATAATCCCAAGAGAAATTACTAGATTATATTACTTGGCGTGATTCGGTATTCCACGATTGAAATTGCTATTACTATCGAAGTATTCATTATGAAATCCTTAGCGTGATCGTAGATTTTTTAAATATTGTGAAATAATCGCCGATAAATAATAATCGTTGCATCTTCGTTCCCGTTAGCTTCACTACCTCGTTCTACCGTATATTATCGCACAAGTCAGGATCTCTGTCGTCGAGCGTGTCCGTCGTCGCGTTATTTACAAAATGTTGCGGTTGCCAAGAGCGAAAGGGGGGAGGGGCTGAACGCCAGATCTCTGCGCCAGAGGTTCGGTAATACTGCTAGCATATCGTGGTGCTCTCGACAGCACGGTTGAAAGACTGGGTAGGTAGGGTAAATACATATTTACAAACGGCGCTCGAGAAGATCTGGCGCAAGAGGATTCACGCGTAGAGCTCGCACGAGCGCCGGGAAACTAGGGAATCCGTGACCGTCGGGAATCGAGCGATGATTTCAGAGTAGTCGTAGCGATCTCATAAGACGGTGTCCAGGGTGTCGAGACTTCGCAGGAGCTGCTCGTCCTTGGAACACCACTGCACCAGCTCCTCGATGGTCACCACGCCGTCCTTGTTGGCGTCCATTAACTGCGGAAATTAAGTTTGTCATCTGAGCCCTATTCGCATGGTACTCGGCCTATTGCTCGTGCAAGACAGTGGATTTTATGCGTTTACGACAAAAATGGATGGGCGTAATCTCGAACAGCAAAATAAATTTCTGCTTGATGCCAATTTCTTCCAATTAATGCGTACAATTTTCATTTTGCATAAAGACCGACAGTCTGCCCACGTCTAATTCTAAAAGAGGCGGTACAGACGTGAAAAATACGATCGACGTGTTCCCGGGCGGCCAAATGCGGTTCGACGATTTGCGGCTGAGTGTACCGGCCCAGCATCTCGTAGATGGACCCAACCACGTCCAGCATCTCCTCCTTGCTGATCAGTCCGTCCCCGTCGAGGTCGTAGAGTCCGAACACCCACTGCAGCTTCTCCTCCACCGAGCCTCTGGACACTTTCGATAGAATCGTCAGGAACTCCTGAAGATGAGAAGTTGTTAACGACTTGTAGTCATCTAATGTTAACAATCTAGCGGAGATCGTATCGATGGATTCGGACCTCGAAGCTTATCTTCCCAGATGGTTTCCTCTTCATGGTGTTGAAGACGTAGTGAGCATACTGGCTGGCGTCTGAAAGCAGATTGCACGTAGGATCATTGTAGACGCAATCGCTGAACATTTCAATGCTTACCTCCCTGCGGAAAGAACTGGGAGAAGATCTGCTTGAAGGCCTCTTCGTCGACGAGGCCGGTCGGGCACTCCTGCTTGAACCCTCGATAGATCAGCTGTATCTCCTTCCTCGAGAACCTGGTGTTGGCGGCGAGCGTCGCAAGCTCCTCTGGTTTGTGCCGGCCGCCGAGGGCAAGGGCGCCGGCGGTGGAACCCCCTAAAACGCCCCCGAGTTCTTCAAGCTCGCCCTCTGTAAGTTTGCCAACAGGCGCTTCACTCCTAAGACTGTACCACGCGTTCGAGAGTACTCCCCTCTCTCACCTTTCGGTATTTCTCAAATGTGCGTCATCCTCTACATCAGTTTTTTTTTTTTCTAAAAGGGAAAAAGAGTTCTGCGCGCCGCCGACCTTCTCCCTCTCCCTTAAGTCTAGAGAGCAAGCAATGTATACAATCCAAAGGAGAGGGGACGGCGCGCTCTCGGTGTCTACTTACGAGAAACAGGGTGCAAACAAGAGCTCGGAGGGAAGGAGAAGATACGCCGGGTGCCCCGAGAAGACAGATACAGGCTGATCGTCCTCCAGGCAACCTGCTTACGCTCCCCCACGGAGCTAGAATTAGGGTCTACCGGGCAGTGGTGAACGCCAGGGCCTGAGCAACTGTTGCGATCTCGTTACTTACTTGGCATGGTCACGAATAGACTAGGTTTTATGCGCAGTTTATGGCAAAAGTGGCTAGCTGCGATTTCACGCGGAGATCAAAAGAATCGAATAATGCGTGGTCACATACGTTGCCTAATATGACCTAGTTAAATTATTATAGAGAGGAAAACATTCTTAAACACGCTCGTTCGTCCCACATACAATGACGTTCACGATCTGATAGTCCAATCAATTTTATACAATTTGCTAATGAAAATCATTTTTCTTCCAGTAGAAATTCTTCACCGCTTCTTCCAGTAGATCGTTTTAAGAATTCGCAAACGCAAAGGAAACGCGCTACATTCAGTCTCAAGCCCTGGTAGAAACTCTGGGGCGAATGTGCGCGTGGATAATCGCGTCGATAATACCTCAAGGTGTGCACAGGTGCACCGGAATTGCAGGCGGAATAAAGACTCTCGGGAAGTGGGCCTAGAACCTAACCCAGACCCAGGTGAAACCAATCTGGCCGTGCGGATCGTGACGTGACTCGACGACAACCAAGAACTTTTGGAGAAGATCGCGTTTCACTTGGGTTGTGCTTGGATGGAAGCGCACGGTTCCATCCTCTTGCCGGTGATCCACCTGTTAACCGACGAGATAACTCGTCGTTTCGTAGTTGGAACCTTAGCAGTAGGAAGAATAACACATTCTTGTCGCGTATCGTCGATTAACAGGTGAACAGTGGCTCGCCAACGGAAAAATGCTCGTCGTTAGAATAGAAAGAGATAGGTCGTTATAATAGATCGCAAGTGGCTCGAGCGAGAGAAAGAGAGAAAGAGCTACTGGACGTACAATAATATCATAGTTTAAAGTCGGAAGGTGAAGAAAACTAGATGATTGGTTTCCGGCCGACTCTCAGCGTCGAGCGATCGCTTTCGTTGAGGATAAAATACAAAATTCACGATGGAGAACACACGGCTAGTCTAGACTCTCGACGTTACGTGTATACATACGTGTATGTACGTACATACACTGAAGTGGCCGCAACGTTTCTGATCGATACTGATTAACGCAAGTCTCTATTAATATATCGCATAATTGCCGGCGGAAAAATCAAGGCTCAAGAGCAAACGAAAGCGTGACCCAACACTAGAATTTGCAGAGAGGTAATTCGAGAGAGCTCTAGGATGTCTATAGAACAAATGCAGCTAGAGAAAGGACCTAGCGAATCAGTCTACGCAGAGCTCTACGGAAATGTGTTCTCTCGAAGCGTTCCGTGAATCATGGTTTAACGTAGCCTATGACTCTTCCCAAAATAAGTTGGACATTTCATGGTCACTTTTTGTCTATCGTTCATGGAACGCCTTGGTAACACTGCTACGGTAATTATTCGGTGTGCAGAGCGAAAGTTAAAGCATCGGTGTACATCTGATACCGATATGAAGTAGACCGCGGATTTTTATGCAAAATTAAAATTATCTCCATCGATTACAAGACGCAGCAGCTACATACAGGCATTTATATCTTTTCTTAACAATGTTATTGCCTCCCGATTGAATAAAAATTTTAATTAAACCAACTTTTGCCCAGCACGCCGAGCGCTACGTGTTCACTGAGATCTACAGAACGAACGCTATCGACTAGCTAATTCCTACGTCTCGCAGCTTTCAACTTCGGTAAATACTAACCCTTTGCACTCAAAACGAAACGTTCACGGCGTTCTCGACTGCTACTGCGAAAGCGTTAATGGAGTCCCGTTTCGAGGGTGGGCGGCGGGGAGGGGGAGAGACAATGGCTTCAATTAGCGGAAGTGGCGTGGGAATAAGGTCGCGGGATCGCTAGTCGCTCGTAATAAAAACTGCTCGAAGTGCAAAGGGTTGAAGCGTTAACGAAAAAGAGAGGTATGTCGATCGATCGGATTAGAGCAGTTCGCAGGCGGATTTCGCGGATTCGTGTCGTCTACCTGGCATGCAGTCAAAATTCTCTTGTAATGTACGCATGCTGCCGTTCAGTACTTGAAAAACGACCAGGCGAACCGTTCAACCGACGTTCCTTCTCGACAATGTCGTGCGCGCACCGTTGACAAACGGATCGAGCTACCCCTCTTGGGGATCGTGTACGCGTCCCGAGAGCGACCGGTCTATTCCTGTGACGTCGTTTTCATGCTCTTCCGTTATCACGTTTACTGTACCGATTAATATTAAAGTAATTTCCCGGAACGCGGACGGGTTTCTCGTTTGTACAAAAGGTATCCTAAACGTGTACCAAGCTTCATCCAAAAAGCGCTCGCCCGATTCACGATCTCCCCCCGTAAAGGTAGAAGCTTCCCATTGATCGTTGCTAAAATTACAATCGCGGAACTTGCCGAGGAGCGAGCAAATATTAGCCCATTATGGAGATTACGCGGTGCTACACGATGTGATCTATGTGTATGTAGAGGGTGGCGTTAACCCATTTGCATCGTTGACGTATATACGCAATATTTTCCTGGTTACTATCGCCAGAACGTATATTGGATAACACTGCGAGTGGACGTGAACAGTTAATCATGAAAGTAATCGGTCGAAATCGCTGTTTCTCTTAGCAGTAGTATGTACAATTATGTCACGGTATGTACTTATCACCGAAACGTTAATATTAGACTTACGGAGCGCTACAAGTGACTATTTTACATCTGAATAGTCGAAAATTAAAAATAAAACCCGCTAACCGTAAACCCGGTGTTAAGCTTTCTGTCACCTCGTGAAGTTTGTCTACTTGAATACAATAAAAAGAAAATTTACGAGAAAAATTATGACAAAACTATTTCACTCTGATTATCTGATACAAACGGGTTAAGATCGAATATACAGGGTGTTCCCCGATTCGTGGGCCGAATGCCAAAGATAGATAAGTGTTTACGTTTAACGATCGAGCGCGCTTTCTCTGGCGAGGCTTCTTCGAGTGTAAACGGCAACGATGAGGAAAAAATAACTCGACGGTCAGCTTCGTCAGGGGTCAGACACTCTGATAATCCGTCGATGCTACCCTTGTAACGTGTTTGGACATTCTTTCATAGAAGATGTGACTCGCACGAGAAACTCCGAACAAAGAGGACTGTTCCAACCCTCGATAAAGACGTTTCAGACACGTCGAATGTTTCTTATGCTGCGGTAAACATTGGCGGCTCTGTGACGTAGTTCGAGACGTTAATAAACATTTGCTAATTGAGTTACTCTACAACTTTATGGTACTACGCATTTGAATACTCTACATACAACTTTAAGTACTACGAATTTTAATTACTCTATAACTTCAGGTACTACGCATTTGAATTACTCTATAACTTCAGGTACTACGTATTTGGATTGCTCTACAGCTTCAAGTACTACGCATTTATATTACTCAATTCAAGCTTTTGAAATACAGTGTAACAGAATTACAGATCAACCGAGGAAAATTCATATCTGATCGTTAAACGGATTTTTATGCAAAATAAAAATTCTCTGCATTAATCGCAAGATACAGGAAGTTCGAACAGTTGACACGATTGTTCCGACATCTTAATAAATCGATCATTCCGAATCACTTACGTAATGCTCTGTAATTCCGCAATTCTGTAATTCAACGGCAAGCGCGAGTCGCGTCGATATTTTAATTAAACAAAAGGTCTAAACGTATTTGGGTTACTCTGAAATTACAATTTCGGGAGTAATTCAATTACAACGGCTCGCAACCGTGTCGATAGGTCAGCAGGATCGCCAAGGGAGTGCTGGACGATCAATTTTGCGGAAACCCGTGAGAGTATTGATCAAATGGCAAGCAACCGGTTGCCCATATATTTTTCCCGTCAAGACGCTAGACTAACGACATTAGTTTTCGAACTTGGATCCTCGTGCGAGCGAACACCGGATAGACGGATGAGGCCGACGAACATGATCGCGAACTAGGTGTTGATAAGTAGCGGGGGAGAGAGGCTGGCTTTCAACAAAAATTCTACGCTGTCCGGAGGCTCGAGAGAGATCGTCCGAAACACGGCCGTGCGCTTTGGAAGTTTCTTGTACATGTACGACGGAAAGAGAAAGAGAGGGAGAGACGTACGGCCTGCACCGTGATTCGACTGGCAGCTCTGGGTCCCGGGCATCCGGGGTCACCATAGCAACGGGGGTTGGAGCTACCCCCGTGGCCACCCCGTTTCACTTTCCGAGGGTTTCCGTCAATCGCGAAACGCGGGAATCCGAGGCAAGGCCGGATTCTCGGGGAAGAGACCACCGAAACGTGTCAGAGTCGTCGCCATCGGTCGGTTCCCTAGCTCATCCAACTACCAAATCCAAAGAAAATACAGACAGAGATAGAGAGAGAGAGTGTCTAGGGTGGTGTGGGAGGCTGAACCGGGACTTCGAAACTATTATCATATCGATTCCGGGTCCTGAAGGACCCACACAACTGTTGCGGAGAACTCTAATTTCCAAGTTTTATCTGCTTCGGTAACAGGTCCCATTTCCATTCGCATGTGGGCTCCGTAATCATTATTCTTTTGATTCTACGTATACATCTATGAAACAGTCCCAGCATGGTAATAATGATTGCAACTGTAAATTACTGTGTGTATGTGCACGGACTTTACAAAATGATTATAGACGAAGGAGAAACATTTATATGTGCCTGTTATTGATTTTTAATATAACGCTGGATTAAATAAAGCGACTACATATTTTTCACGTCCACGCGTACACTAAATTATCCAGGACAGGAAGTTAATAAATAGAAGCTTCGATTTCTTGTTTGCTATGTTTTACTTCATTTTATAGAGTGGCTAATGTAGAAATAAGATATAAAAAACTTAACTCTTTAAGCGTTTCATTTAATTTTGAAACTGCACGCCTGCGTGTTCCAGATGAAAGCAAGGTAAGTGCTTCAAAAGAACTGTAAAACGAGAAAACTACAGGAAAACTAAGAACCGGCAGTTGTGAATCCCGGTTCCCCGCAACAGTGCGACTCGGAATCTTTTAGTATAAGAGTTCGAAGCCGTTCATCTCTTTTCAAGCCTCGTGCTAAAACCGTTCAACAAGGACTCGTCCGGGGCAAACCAAGTGTGTCTCGGGTGGTCAAGAAAAAAAAACAGGACAGAGATACAGAGATGAATTCGGTTGCTCTGTCCGAGTCGATAGGAAGTCTCGCACCTTGCCGTTGCATCTTTGCCAGCTGTAATCACTGAACACGCGCGATTAAGGGGGAGATCAGTCTGTAGGGCCGGAGGGCTGTGCGTGCAATCCCTTGGTTCTCAATCTCGGATCAGTTTTCCACGGCGTATCGACTGTCAGGCCTGCACCCGGCTTACTTTGGAGAGGAAACTCGAGCGGCACTACAGTCCGCCTGTATGATCGATGGACTTACTTTTCTCGCGGCTCTTACGTGCCTTCATTTGCCGGTTTGATCGTACTCTCCTAGAGAATATCAAACAACCCCTACACAATCCAAACCGGTCCGCGAGTCGAATCCAAATCTTACGGTGTTGTTCTCTAGCTCGGTTTCTCTATCTCTGTATTTCTGCTATTTCTCTCTCGGCTTCTTCGATCTCTTCGACAGGTGTTCCTTGTACAAGTAGGTAGCTTCTCGCAGGACCGATCGTTTAATCTCGGAGCAGCGTTGTTCACCTGTCGCGCTCGCCTAACCGATCGACGTAATTGTGCACCCGATGAAACCGATCGATGGTACGCGACCGACTAAAGCAACTCGCGGACGTTATGTTCTCGACGGAACGAGACGCGCACGACCATCGGCACACAACCACGATGTGCATCGAAAGCCAGCCTCTCTCTGGCCACGCAAAAGCACGGCGCCAGCCCGCTGACGCGCAAGTCCGAAACCGTTTTTCTACTAAGCGTTGGACCACGACTCACAGTGGGACAGAATATCGCGGAACGATGGACGTAATTCATTACTCTCTTAATTATACGTTATTAATTACTAGCAGTGGCGGCTCGCTTATAGGCACTGTGGAACCGCAGCACGCCCCATTTCATATTATCGATAACATTTAATATAATTAGTCCTTTTTCCTCTAATTCTTTCTTTATACTTGTACGATATATAATCCTTAAGATTAATGTCAGTAGTCATCCCCCTTTTACACAATTTTAAAACAGAGGATAAAAATATTCTGGAGTAGCAGCCCCACTAATTTTATTCAAGAGCCGCCACTGATTACTAGACTGCGGATCTTTATGCGTTTATAGCGAGAACGGTTGGATGTCACATCAGACGATAAAAATATTAGAGGATATGCGACGTCCTTAATCTTGCAGTTTACTCTCAAAGATAGTCGAATTTATTTTATCTTCTATTAAACTGTTTCAATATTTCATCGAGGCGAACTCACAATTTTGAACGTTTCTCGTGTTTTTAGTAAGATCTTCAGGCTTGGATGGAATTTAACTGAACGGATGAAAGACCGCGCCACCCGTATTATTTGAATAAACGATGATCTTTCGTCGCGTTATCGACGAATTTATTTAGCCAAGTGGTCCGTGACTACGTCTGGCCTCTTTCCCGTCCGAGGGGCACAGCCTAGATTCGCCGGATCACTCTAACGCTGAATATTCATGATTCCACACCAGACGTGACGCGGCCGGTCAATTATTTCCGAGGCGGTTAATTGGGCTGGTCAACGACTGCCGTTGGCAACGTCAGCACTCTCAATTTTTGTCTAATCTAATTTTCCTAGCAGCTACCGCTTGAGTCTTCGGAGTGAATATAGTCCTTGGACCGTGTTTCGACATGAAAACTGCAGATTCTTAAATTCTTTGAATGTCTCCACTGTCTTGATAAAATCCACAGGAAGATATTACTTAAATAGTTCTCAAACAATAGTCTAGAAACAACCTTGGGTCTCAGAACTCTAGATACAAATGGCGACCGCTAAGAAAAATCGTTAAAGCAATCGTACACGACTATACAGAGACATTCAACTTGTTAACAAATGAAAAACAAAATTACTCGACAGCGTATACTAACGGAAAACGAGCCAACTCCCCAGCCAACAGGTATACAGGGCAACAGGGAAGCCAACTCGTACACAGAAAAAGGAATCGCCACGAAGGAACCATTCCAGAATAACGGACGGTCGCGTTAATGCGCATAGTCGCGCGAGAACGTCGTAAAGCGGTCGTTTCGCCTCGAACAAAAGCCCCGCGAAAGCTCTCTGTGGCTTTATCGATGGCCAGACAATAGGCTGCGAGGAGCGTGTGTATCTAACAGCCGCCTTTGCATCCGAACAACAGATGCCTATCGCGATGCTTAAATAAAGACGCAAACTTTAAACAGAAGGCGCTTATGCCGACGGTAAGAGCTGTTTACAATTCGATTTCTACTGGCATAACTATCGCTGGAATCTTCGTTTCGCCTCTAGACTTGTTCCTGATCGAGTATTTTTAGTCTTGAGTGGCTGGCTGGCTTCTGAACGTCCGGGATCTGACCACACGCGATTTTTCTACTGCGCGGTTATCGTTGACTGTACTACTTGCTGCCTGTTGCTTTCGCTCTACTGCGAATTCACCTAAAATAGTAAGCATGTGCGTTACCACCGGTGGATGGAAAATGATAAAATAATGAACAGTACCCTCGGCACCCTAGCCTCTTGACCTGAGGTGATGAAAATTAATGATTTAGTAGCGTGGGATTGAATATTTTAGAAGTTCGCCATTTTATTAACTCCTTCGCATCGATTTTGAAAGTAACAATATGCATTAGAGCGCGGATCTTCGCCGTCTTACATTTCGTCATAAATGCATCAAATCTGCAGTCTAATAATAATTATGCACAAGTTACTAAAGTATGGAAGATAATAAGTTTTCTATTATTCCTTGCGATGCAAATGGGTTGATTTATTTTGTTAGTAATTTTGCAGTTCGTTACCTGATCGTACTTGCGTTTAAAAACGTTCTCGTTTTCGGTTTTCGGGCGCCGATTTTTAAACACCCGGTGCATGCGCAACAGGAGCATTACCTGGAAACGACTAGAGCATCACGGTTTAACGGTGTAGACACGATATGAAGCAGTGAGAGATGCTGTTTCGCTATCATCAATTGAAACCGAGCCAAACGCGTGGTCGTCGTAAACCGGACGATTCACCAAATTTATGTTGATCGTTGATAACCGCACGCGGCGAGCCACGCCAAACGTTATCGGTGCACAACAAGTAGCAGCGGACGTTCATGCACCGGCCACTTACACCGGAAGGGATCAACACGATCGGAAAATCAGGATGAAGACGATATCCCTGTATAATAAAGACTACGTTTCAAATTTAAGTCGATTATAAATGTTATCAATGTATCGATGTACGTAGATTAATAATTATACGAAATTTAACCCCATACCTGCGTAGTTCGATTAAAAATCATCCGACGTTTCAAGCCAAATGTGAAGAAGCGGTAGCCATGTTTGAACAAAGTTCGATAATTAGATCTATCGTCAATTTGCCAAACTACCCCACTTAGATACTTGCTGATAACAAGGATCCAAGTATTATCGATCGGTAATATCGAATTTTGACATCGATTTCTAGATGGCAGGTAAATAGTATTTGCAACCGATAAATCGTACGATTTTTAACGATACGCAGAAAGTTGTTCGATTAAATAAAGAATCCATCGATACCGAGGGGGGCGTTCGATCTTTCCGCTAAATCGGATCGATTCCTTTTCTCGTAGATCAATGCTGGACAGAGCAAATCGTTCGGGAATCAGAGACGCAAATCGTGCGGTTCGGTTAGCAGACGAATTTTTCGATCGGCCATATCAGAAATGTACAGGAACCAGGAAAAGGATTGCGGCTGAATGCCTCGATATTTGAAAATGAACGGCAACGATATTACAAGATTATCGTACAAGGAATTGCAGGCCCTAGCAATCAGATACCGTGTGCCAGGTAACATTAAGGTAAATGATCTGTTCTTTCTTCGCTCTTCAACATGGGAAATTCGCGAACTCGAGTCGCCGGGTAATTCCCGATCTCAAAGTCAAGTGTACCTCGGATAATTGATTTTTCGAACGATCGCGATTTTTTCGCCGTAGAAGAAATTACTGGTGAGAGTGTTGCAAGCCGCGAAGAGCGGAAATGAAAACGAGGTCAACAGGCTACTTCAGGATTACAAGCAGAATCGCAAGAGGAAAGTCAGGAAACTCAAAAACGGATCTCTTCTCGGGTTAACCTCCACACCACTGGACAGTCCCGACTACGTTATGGCCGATGACTATTACTTCCCGCAACAGCAACCACCTTATCAGTGGGTGAGCCGATTTCACCCTTAAATAGCGCACCTTGTTCTTCATCAAACAATTGATCATGCATAGGACTATTTATCAATATTTCTCGTTAACCATTTCTATGTTTCAGAGGTATATATAGAAATAAAGAGTAAACTCTAATATCATTTTTACGATATTGTAATACAGGGATGGAATTAGCATCATTTTTGTTTTCATAGTAAAAATTAAACAACTCGGATGAAAATCAATTTTATTTTGCAGTATCATTTTGAAGCAATGGGCCTTAATATATTCTAGCCCTGGGATCCAGGTGTTTATCAGTATTCTAATTAATTACCTTGTACTCTAATTATGAATTGCATTGTGATTTAATTGAATAGTAAATCAGTATTATTAATTAATGAACCGCGGATCTTTATGCAAAACTGTCTGCATCAATTGCAGACAGAGGAGCTCGGTAAAACTTTCCTTCTTTCTCGTACAACTTTAATAACTTATAAATAATACATCCATATTTTTTTGATTTTTTAAATCTTCCTGTTCTTTCAAATCGTACTCATTTTTGTCATAAATGCATAAAATTTATAGTCTACTAATTACCAATGAGGTCTATAGAGTAGTTCAGTTGTAATTCTGTTGAACCATGTGCTCAGGTTGCTGCGGAGGAGGAGATAGTGAGTAGAGACGACGAGAACAGGATCCCCCACTACGAAGAGTTCAAGCAGTTTCTTCTAAAGAGAATACAGAGGGAATTTCAGACGTACGATACGAATAACAATCAAATACAAGACCCAAGCATTGTAGATTTAAGAACAGCAGCTGTCTCATCCGTGCTGCCAAAGGATCCCTTGGACACTGACGACTACAGCAGGTCAAACATCATTGCTGTTAACAATGCGGAGTCGTTTGTATACCAACCCAATGATCACGTGGAGTATCAGACACTGGAGGATACGAATAGCAATGTGCAAGGGTCCGTACTGCTGAAGAAGATGCTGCAAGCACCGGTAGGTGCAAACTTGGGGGAGATAGCTAGCCCAGTGGTCAGTGGTTACAGGGTTTGGCCAATGGATCATTATCAGTCTAACGATCTGTTGGACAACTCTGACACTCTAACAGCAGAGTCGGATAATGAAGACAACGAAGAGAATTTTGAAAGCAATACGGAGTGTTACGGACTGCTCAGTCGCATAAAGGGAGAGTATTTATTGAACGAACCTACTTTTGTAAAGAACGTGGACGAGATTGGTCAGCAAATCTCGAGTGTACTCACAAATGAAAATGTCAGTCAGTACAAGTATTCTTCCTCGAATGTGGACATGCAACAGGATTACGAGAACTGGACCATCACCAATGTCATAGACGCAACCGAAGCAAATGGCGCGTCGTCGGACGTCCAGTCCTCGAAAATATTTCAATCCATGTACTACGATAATATGGGTCCCGATCCGTTGAATAAGCCTATCAACGACGAGAGCTTAACGTGTCAATACAGTATGGCCGAGAATGTACATACTTACAACTCTAACCAAAACGTATTGAATCTTAATCCAACCGAGGAGAATCAGTACTATGACACGAATATCATACCCAGCGAACCCAGCGTACAGTCCGACATAACTAACACGTGCTATTTACAGAACTTAATTAAGTACAGCACAGAAACTAGCGGGGAGTATTTACAAAGCACACGCTCGTTCTCGAACGCAAACCAGGAGTTGTACTCTACCACGGTCTCGCAAACCTTCTCCAACAACAGTCACTACAACTCTGCCCCACCATATGTAGGGGCATACAGCAATCAAGGAAACGTTTCCACCAACTTAGAACAGCAACCACAAAATTGCAGTACTTCCACGCAATCTGAATCTAATGTTAACAAAACTAATTCTGGTACTTTAGATAAGGTGCAAACTAGCGGTATGTTGTTTTCGCATTATTTCTAATCAACCGACTACACTGTCCAACACCCGCTCACTTTGAACATTGTTTAACACATTTGCTGCCGCGTGAATTTTGGAGTTTCTATTTAATTCGATTCAGAAAATTGTTGATGTTGAACAGTGTCACCAAAGTGTGCGAGAGAGAGAGAGAGAGCGAGCGAGCGAGCGAAAGCACAAGATGCCCTGAACAATTAAATGTTTTCAGGACTGCTGGACTCGTTTTGGCCCGCGAAATTTCCGAAAACTCCCGGGGACCCGGTGCTGGAGAACATTCTGAACCTGATCGACGCGAAGCGCGTTGATCTATCGAAACTGGATCACACGTCCTGCGTGTATTGTTATATAGCGCCTATAGTGTCGCATACGCCGGTCTCGTCGAGCGTTGTTTGCTCGCAAAAAGAGAAGTTCATCGCTGAATACAGGCAGCACTCTTTCACCCCGCACTGGCTGCTGTACAACGATGCGTCAAGTGGCGCGCGAATGGCCAATCTACAATCGAAACCGGAGATCGCACCGGAAGAGGCACAAATGCCGCGTACATCCACGCCCAACAATAATTCCGATTTACGGGAATCGGATAACGAAGACTCCGTGCCGAAGGTATGGCAAAACTATGAAAAGGATGCGAACATCGGTGACGATTTAAAAGTCGAAGTCACAGACTGTCTTTTCTCAGTAATCAATACTGAGCCACTGGTCACTCAAGCTGATGATACCTCCAAGAATCAGAGTCAATAAGAAAAACATGTATAATTGGTAGTACATAAAATTTTATGTAGCAATTTACGTCGCAGGAGAAGAAGAAGTACAAAATCTTGAATACTATGTAATTTAGAGAAAGTACAACGGGACCATACCCGCATACCGATCGGAAAATTGCTACTGCCCCCCCCATATAGTGCCATTAAAACATCGTAAGATTCTAACACTAAGTTCATTTAAACAATTATTTAATAATATTTAACACGAGCAGTAGCAATTTTTTAATCGCGTCACGCGGGATCCTGCCGTATTTGGTTACTCGTTATTTATATATTTAAGAACAAAAGCGAATCAATGTTCCAGCGAGAGATTATGTTTAACCGAATTATGTTAATCGAAAGAGAACAGGTTGTTACGTTTTCGCAATCGTGGATAGCCACGTTCGCAGTGTTGAATAAACTATGCGGAATTATGTGATTATTGAAGAATATCATTTTTGTTTCCTCGATGTTGAAGATCGAGAAGAAACACCGCTCAAGCATCACTGGAAAAAAGAAAACATTTCCAACGATCTCAGATTTCTGTTTGCCGAGCAACAAAAAGACATACAACATTTTTTTTCACGAAAAGCAAGTCGTGGAGATTACTTTCGATCATGTGTAATTAATTTTCGCAACGAGGCGTCGCGCACACTTTTTCCAATCATTCGCACTCTTCGTCCTCGACTAGCATTTGTAACATTATACATTTTACTAAGAGAATAAATTGTGAAGCATTAGAAAACGAGGCGGTCTTACTCTGTATACCCTCTGCCTGCATCTGCGTCTTCAGATAATTGAACACTTTCACCGGAATCGACTCCTTTCTTCGGTTTCTGTACATCCCCATCTCAGTATCCACAGTTTTCGAACTTTTCTCAGAGGATCTACCCGGCGTCACGTTGACACTATACATTTTCTTATTCTGCGTCTATTCGTTGCCGCAGTTCGTACGACCCTGTCCCCTTTGTACTTTTATTGTTACGAGACGATGGTTGATGCACGACACGTTTAAGACCGTTCGACAGAAGGGAGACTGCGATGCACACGGGGTTTGGATGGACGATGCAAACGGAGTAGTCAGCGAGACCAGATCTCTGGCCGCACTGCTTTAAAAAAAAAAACAGATGCAATACCGCAATGTAGGTGAGAGTGCAGTGGCGCATTCGCCCTGTATCTAATGAGGCCCTCGAAACGTGTGACTAATTATTGCACGGTCTCGTGCATGTCTTTTTTCCGCAGTGTGCCAAACAAAAAAGTCTTCATCTCACAAAATTAAAAAAAAAATGGCTATAGAAAAATACATAAAACGCTTTCAGACTCATATTTTCTTATAATCGGTTTTTTAAAAAGCTTTAGATTTAAATATTAAAATGTATGTATTTTTCTAAAAAGAAAGAAAAAGAGTATTTAAAGTATTTTACAATCCAAGATACTTTTCAATAAATGATGATTTGCATCTTTGGTTGCAAGGACGATCAAATTGTCTGCTATCTGTAAATAAAGAGCATAAGGTGTAGTAATAATGTTTGATCAATTTATTTTCGAAATGATGAATCTTAAAAACTCGTAGGACTATCGCGCGCTTGATGTTTACGGATGTCGCTCGAGGCGCATTAAATTATCTAGGTTATTCTAGATGACGGTCAGATAAAAATCCAGATAAAACTATGCGCAACAGACCTAACCTAACAACAGCAGATATCATAATTTTAATATGAAAATGGACACAATGATATCCTGAAAACTTTAATATTTCTGACAGAATCGAGTTCAGAAAAGTGCGCAAGAATACAAGGGGAATATTACAGGTAATTATGCGATTGTATAAACATCTGTTCGATGCATTGAACATTTTTGTTTTAAAGGTTATTGTAATAATCAGAGACAATGATACGAATTACCAGCTCTATAATGGGTACCAGTACGTTGACAATAAGAAATTTAGCTGGTTACGATCATTTAATATCGAAAGCAACAACTATACAATGCGTACGTTGGAAGAGGAAACCGATTTGGTTGCCTACGGCCAAGTCGAAAATATTCAAGGTGCCACAGAAGCCACAAATACCCGAGGAAGAACATGCAGAACTAATGCGTCTGCATAACAATTACAAAACAATGATGAAGTCGTTAAGGTATATTATAGACATTCATTCCAAGCCCGTACGATAATATTGCGTTATTTAATTGCCACACGTTTCGGTTCTAGGAGCTTCTTCGTAAAGAAGTTGGAAGAGGAGAAAATTAAGTCTAGAGTTACAACTTCGCAAGAATATGCAGATGAAGATTTCTTGGTTCGTTATCACGTAAACAAAGAATGGAACAAACAGGTAGCTGCCGAGAGAGAGGAAAGATTAATGGCAGAAAGAAGTAAACGTGCAGAGGAGATTATGATGAAATTAGAAGACAGAGAAAAGAGGAACTTAAAGATTCAGCAGGAAGTAGACGCAGAAATTAGAAAAGCGAAGGAAGAAGCTCCTACTTTCATTACTACTGATAATATTGACCAAGCTATCGCAAAAGCATTGGAGAATATTGTAAATCATAATGCAGCTATCGATATAGAAGGCAATTACTATGTAGAACACAGCGGACAAATACTGGAGAACGAAAAGAAAGATGAGAATACTGTATAAATTATAGAATAAATCGTTTATATCTTAAGTAGTTTCTTTTTAATAAACACAAAAGTACTGCAATTACATTTGTACATTTGCTTCTCATTATCATCAAATTTAATTCGGTCAATTCGTCTAATTCACAGAATATGTTTATTGAAAATGATCATATATAATGTATTAATAATATACAATAACAAAAGGATTTGTAAACACATCCATTCAAGTTCTCTTAGCATATGTGCTTTATATAATGATGGTACACAGGCAATGCATAAACTACCCTAATCACGCAGCCTGTCGCACCACGTTGTCACAAATTCTATTCAGCACATACCTAGACAATTTCATTTCTCAACAATATCTAATAATGCATTATCGTCGTACAAGTTTTGTCATAAACGTGCGCAAATATCAATTGCGAGTAGAAATCATTGTATAATCTTCTCTTCTCAACCTTGTCTCGACGATAATCACAGACGTTAATTTGTAATTTGTTAGACGCTTATCATTTTATCTTTCTTCTTCTTCTCTTTCTTTTTTTTTTTGTAGCGATCACCGGAATTTTAACACCTGAATGAGATTGTGTTCGAACGCGTGGTTTTTTAAAAAATGTTTATATGCGATTCTACTTGCATTATGTATTGCGACATATTTGTTAAGAATAATTACTTTTACATTTCATACATATTCGTAACGTATCATGATGTGTAATCGTACCATCAGAGTATCTTTGGTTTAAACACACACAATTTGTTGAAAAAAAAGAGAACGAAAACAGAGAATAATAGATTAATGACTTCGTAATAAATTCCCAGCTATTTCATCAGAACGAAACGCGAATAGACAATGTGTGAAAAATAATAATATTCACGATTAAGTCACGGCTGCGAAGCCTCGAGTAAAAAACGTATTAATATATTATTTTACAAGATAATTCATTAATTCATACGAATAGCAATGGTAAATGTATAATTCTATTCTGATATTTATTGTACGTGCTTGTGTATAATGTTCCTAAAGTTTAAGAACAAGTCTTTGAGTCTCAAGATCTGTAATTAACGACGAAGCCTCACATTAAAATACATCATTACGTCTACGGGTTCAAGTAAAAGATTGCTATATAAATTAAACGAGTCACAGAATGGAATCGATGGGAATTGAACGAACCGGTTTCGGACCATGTCACAACGCAAACTCGGCTTGACAATATTATACAGAAAGAAAAATCCTGAAGCATTAGGCTTCGTCATCGATCGTGACATTATTAAGCAAATCGGTAGAATCCTTAAATAGCAAGATATAACGCATACACTACCCTGGTAAAAGTGGAAAAAAGCTGTAATAATTCGAGTATAGTTTATCTCTTATTTAAATTACCGTTATCATCCTCTCTTTTTCTCTCGATCGTTTAACGTTACATAGGCGTTTCATTTTTTATTTTTTTTTACAACTATCAGCTATGGTATCTTTGACATGAGACAGGGCTATTGCACTTTGATACCGGTACTAATTATATGTTATGTATGAAACTATTGTTCGGAGGCGTCGATAAAATATCGTATGAACACGTTCTGTAGAATAATTTCCACTGTAAAATGAGCCTTCTATTATACTTTGTGTGTACCAATTTCTCTTATTTCATACCTACGTGTGTTATGCGTACGGAGTGTGTGGAATGAGGTGGTTGAGGGCTGGATGAAATCTATTCGTGAATGCTACAATTGGTTTTTGAACGCATATCAGCTTTTTGCAATGCACATCACGTTCTCGCATACATTTAATTCAGCTTAAATTGTAGATATACAAAGTTCTTTCTTTCTTTCTTTTTCTCTCTCACGCATACACACACATACACTCTTTCTATCTCTCTCTCTCTCTCTCTGGATCCCGTAAAATCTATGGGGGTCTAGGACGTTCCGAAGCACCACAGTTAAAACGTGTGTTGCATCCGCGACTCATGAGCTTGGTAAAAAATAGGATTTATAAAAAACCTTACACCTGTTCGTTATTTTGCGTACACGGTATGTATGAAAACGATGGCACATATGTTTCTAAAGCGAACTTGGCGGTAAGTATGCTTAAACGCGATTTTTTCCCTTCTTCTTCTTCGTTTTTTTTCATTTTTTTTTTGTTTGTTATCATTATTATTATTTGAACTCTGTATCCCTCCTCGTTTAGTATGGACAGAAAAGTGATGGAAATAGCGGTTCCATTTGTATTTGTTTTTTTTTTACTATTAAATTACAGGCGTTGTAAAAATTAATTTAGTCGATAACATTACTCTTCACATTTTGTCATTCATCAACAAATGCATCATCGTATCCCTCCTGTTACTTTTTACCGTCCCATTCTCATCCCTCGGATCGTTTGTCTTTTTCTTTTTTAATTAATGGTGCTGATAGATTGCTTCTTTCTCGACCACATTCTCGCCACGCAAGGTGATCCATAACTTTACAATCAATTAGAAGAACAAAGCACTTCACGATAACCGAATCGGCTCCGCTCAATCAAGAGTAACTCCACCCTTTTGCTTGTGTGATATCGATGCTCGAAAGCATTCATTATTCCTTACAACGATATATGTACAGATATCGGGTCGATGAGAACTCGTCTTGATCAAGTATAATCATAAAGAAATATAAGAACAACATGAACACAAACAGCTAAATAATCTCTACTCAATTACAACAAAGAAGCAAGAATTTCTTGAGTACTTATACTGTGCATCGATTAGTTTCTTTTTTTTTCTTTAAAAACAAGCAGTAAACTCTCTCTTCTCTTTGCTTAGAACAAATGAAGATAATATAACGTCTGTTGCGTACATATACATATGCGCACATATATGTATGTATATATATACGAATAGGTATAAAATTTGGTCAACGTTTTTTTCTCTGTATGATAATATTATCAAATATAGCATATATATAAGAATATTTTGTACGAATATAGAATAATAAAATGGTTGGTAAACAGTAAGTATAATTATTCAACAAGTACTACATAGTAATCGTAGTAACATTGGTGGTCGATTAGAGAGGAGACAACTGAATAGATTCTAAAACCCGCTAAGAAAACATGATCAGTTCTTTTTATCGACTTCTTCCTTTGTTTTTTCTATCTCTCCTCGAATATACAAGATCGTACCATGTTTCGAACGTTCGCAGAATGGCCTCATCTCCAATAACCACGCTAATAATAATTATAATAATACTAACTATAGAATTAATTCATGTCCTTCGAGGGAACGTAATGGTAAAAAAGAAAAGACATGAAAAACAGCGTTCTCAATGAAACAAACATTGCAGGTATTTGTGTAGTGATATTTTTTGGTTGTAAATTATAAAAAAACAGACACGACAATACAGAAGGTTCTTCCAATAAAGCACAGTGCCAAACTACTGTCAGCACAACCAACAGGGCGTGATAAAAATATGACTTTCTAATACAACTATATACTTTTCTCAGTGTTGTTGCTCCCATTCAAATATTTTGCTACGCGATAAACCTATGTTGAATTCTCTGCTTTACTGTATACCCTATCAATACATCCCCCCACCCCAATCCTCGATACTACAAATTTATAGAACGGCGTTATTTATTTATTTATTAATTTATTTATTTATTTATAATAGTTCTATGTACTAGAGCTGTGACCCGACAGTACTTTGAGACGTATTGCGTTTCTTCAGAAAACCTTCCTACTGTGCACACATATACAATCCATTTTTTCTTTTATCCATTGTTCGTTTATATCCGACCATAGACATTGAGCTTAAAATTTGTCATTGTATCTTCTTTATTTTTTTCCCGTTTTTTCTTCTTTTAAGTAGGATGTGTGTCAGTTAAGCTATCTTACAAAGCTAATCTCAAAAAACGAGATTATGACTATTAACGTTTCCGAAAGTATCACGTTTTACTCACGCACTTTGCTGAGCTCACCAGGCCACGCCATGGGAAATGTATTTATTCTTTCTTTTCTTTCTTAAATCGGACACCGCGACTGCCTATTAAAATAGAAGTCTTTCATCCTACCTTTGTTTCCTCATGTAGGTGCACTCTCGCCAATCTTCTTAAAAAATAACTTCTCATAAAGAAAAATAATATTTCCTTTGCATAACGTTTGTACGTTGACGGTAATGCAAGGCCGTGGCACACATTTTCATCCTACGCGACATAATCATGTGTGTAAAATATATAAAAAATCTCGACGAACATTCCAATGCGACGGCAGCAATCGTTCTCGTCTTGGATCGAACCTCGCACTGTTCCCATTCCTTAATCAACTTTGTTGGTCTCCTCGCGAAGATACCCCGGCATGCTACTGCGTGTGTATACTCGCGCTTTTTATACATTTTGCACACTTGATGCAGAGTCTGCAGCAATGTGATGTCTTTTGTTTTGTATCGCATGTATTATTTCAACGATAAATTAAATTATTCAATTCCCCGAGGACCGTCTATTGGCATAGTGTGTAAAACTTCGTCTAGTAACTGAAGAGCTCTGTGCAAATGTACCTGTATCACAGAAACACGATCATATCTTATTCTCTTAAATTTCAGCCACAAAAATTGTGATCAGATAAATAAAACATACCTCTATCCAACAGGGAGTTTCCTTTATACTTTGCCGGGGATAATCGGGGCCCCAACCCTTCACGAAACTTAAACGCAAAATGCAGAGTCGTCGGAGATCATCTACGCCTATTCCAGCTGCTGCACTGAGACCTGCGTTATGACAAAAATGAGTAGGTGTAATCAAAAACACTAAAAATATTAGAAAAATTAAAAAATACTGTTATATTATTTTCAACTTATTAAACAAAAAATAAATTTCCATTTCACTGCAGTTCGTTGTAATTCAGGTAGAAAATTATTTTGCACAAAGATCGGCTGTATAGTCATAAATGAGCATATGGTTCTTGGAACAAAGTTATCAATGTGGATTGAACATAGAGATGATTCTTTTAGGCGATTAGAATGTTATACTGACTTTTAGTGATCGGTGCACCGTGCGTCAAATGTCCCGCAACGGCAGCAGCCTGTGCCGCGGCAGCGGCTTGAGCAGTGGCGGCTTGTCCTCTCATTTGCTTGTGACACTGTCGTAAGTCGAAGACTTTAATGTACGCGGAGGGATAAATTTTGTGTACTGCGTCGCCGGGCGCGCGACCTGCCTCTCTGTCTAAATAATAGGATTGTACAAAAACGCTGTGTTCGCTTTGGCATCTTAACCAAACGTCGCCTTCTCCCCTCAGATCCAGCACGACTCCTTTACCTGAAACATTTCCAATCGTGTGAAATACAACCGTTTCAACCACGAGAAAGAAAAGGAAGGATACCTGTCGAGGCTAGCAATTACGTACGGTTTATAACGCGGCCAAGGATTTACATTTTGGGTCTGTCTTTCTTTCTTAACGTTTTTTTTTCAGCTGTTTTCGACGTGTCATAAACCGTAACTTCGACGCGTTATTTCCAAATCGAAGGTCCGCTGGTGTCAGTAAACCGTTATTTTCTTTCTGACAATGACTCGTCGAGGCTACAGTTTATGACACGTGAAAAATAGGTGAAAAAGAAACCCTTAAAATTAGCTGTAGGATAGCCCGGACATCTAGCCAAATGTTGATCAGTTCGCCAAATATCTGGCCGTGTTATAAACCGTCCCTAACTGCTAGCAATTGATAATGCCTACAAAATTTACCTATGTGAAGACGTGCCTTCTCGCTCTGCTCCGTTCTGTGTACATTACTCAACGCCCCTAAACAAAATCTATTACCGCCGCTCGGATCGACATATCCATCTACTGTGACGGTCGGACAACTACTGCTTACTTTAAACGTTTCGCCTACTTGAGTATCTAATTCGAAATAGCCAACGGAACACCAGTATTCGGGTGCTGGTTGCGTGGAGAGCAAACCGCCGATGTTACCGCCCACATCGCCTCCATGGCCACCCCCTAATAAACATGGAAATTACAATTTTTTGTAAATAACTTAGTGTTTTAAGAACCGGAGCCGATATTAAAACAGTTTTCAAGCTCCGATCTAATATTTGTCATTCACTTACAGTAAGAAGTGGGGTGGAGGTGTCTGTGATCTGGAGGTTGCATGCTCTGAGTATACGTGAGAGTATTAGCTCCAGTCCACTGTGGCGCTCCCGAGTTGTAAGCAGCCGTGCCCACTGGAAATCCATTTGGATGATGAATATGTACAGGTGAAACAGGAGAGTTCTGGCCTTCTCCTGTTAGAATATCAAATTTCAGGATGACTAAATAAACAAGCACCGAAAGCGACTTTTCAGGATAATATCGCATACCTAAGGATGCTGTTAACGCGTCCATACTCGGAGGTTGATTGGAGTCTTGGGGCGGTGTGTTAGTCCCGTAAAAAGCTTCTGTAGACTGGCCCTGCGAAGGGCTGAGCATTTGTGTGCCATTTCCTCCGCTAGGTGTACTCAATGACTGCTGTTGGCTACCTACGGTGTGACTCATTGGATGTACTACTGCTGCAAAATCAAATGTAACTCGTACACAATACAGGCAACATAACAGAGAATATCAATTATACACAACACTTTCTCCAGAGTCTCTGAAATTCATTACGGAAAATGATTCTAGAGACTATGTACGAGTTTCGACTAGTACGAAGCAAAATAAACTAATCAGCTGTAGATGGAAAGTACGCTGCTCAAAGCAATTAGGGGATCTTCTACTTTTATATCGGAGTCTTAGCTTCTTCTCTTATATCCTCTAATTTTTTTGGAGCAGCATAGTAAGTATATAACGAAGCGTTCTATCATATACGTACGATGATGAATGTTACGCGTCGTAGAATGATGAGGTGTGAGAATCCAGGTTTGTCTGGGGCAATTATTGTCGTCCAATTTATTGTGGGGGTTACCAGCATTATTCCCTCCCCCATTACTGCCAAACATACCCTCACCACTAGCTGTGCCAAACAACAAAAGAGAAAAGAAAGAATAAAGCTAAAATGAAATAGAACTAGCAACGCAAAGTAAATACTAGATGAAGCGATAGTGAATGAAAAAAAAATTTGCCACAGACAAATGAAGTCACCTTCTAATCTACAATAACATAGCTTTACTCATCATTATTGTATATGAACGTACAAACATGCTTTGTTCTCGAATCACTCCGTATACAGGAATACATTTACAAACCAAAAATTCTAGGCACAGAAAAATTAGGAAACTACAGCCCTAAGATCTGTAACTGAGCAATTACTGAGAACTAAAAATACACGCTACTTTGATGCACAATAAATAGGCTGCGGATCTCTATGCAATATAAGTATTGTCTGCATCAATTACAAGAAAGGGGAGTTCCAGAAAAATTGATTCCTTCTCTTAATAATTTTAATAAGTCATATAATATATACCAGTAATATGAAATTCGTCCGATGTTTCTTCTGTTTCATGTTTCACCTACACATTTTTGCTATAAATACATAAAATCCGCAGTCTAATAATAAATTATTAACACATTCATACCATATAATGGATATAGAGGTCTTTAGATTGATACATAATGGAACTTTGCGAAGTTCTATGAAATGAACCAATGAGAATGTGTTAAAATATAAAATACCCAGAATGAACAACGAATATCGTTAACAGAGGATCATAATACTTTGCTTACTTGGATTAGGCGGTGCTAGGCCAGGTATAAAAGTCTGCTGAGACGGTTGCGTATTGGACGAAGTGGGTTGAGCAGGTGGATGGTGCTGAATGGTCTGATTCATTTCACCGTCGACGTCCATCGCGGTACCTACTGCTCCAGCTGCCGCGGTTCCTCCGCCGCCGACAGAGTACTCATCCTTCACTAATCTACCACCCGGTCCCACGCCCACGCCCGACTGCAGAGTCAGCCCAGACAGGTCTGTAAAGAACGGGTCTGTGCGGGGGAAACCAACCCATTCCATCATACACCGAGGCCACAACAATAAATCGTTTAACACTTATGGTGCTATACAAATGAGTTCGCAGAAGCTTCGCGAGGATAACAACACAACGAAAGGAAGTCTGAATCGAAGCACACGATCTCTCTAAAAAAATACAGAAACTAGAAATACGTTTCTTGGACATACCTATGCCAGGAGACACAACTCTCTCATAGTGGTATGGATTTACACATACAGAATCGCACTTTAAATCAAAAGCGAATTGGCAGTATTTAACGTGTTTCAATTCGTTTTTATGTAAATCCGGCCATCTCCAGATCCGGGCATAAATGACATGCGGGAAACCCTTGCGACCCGCAACCTGCAGTCTACCATCCAGAGTTCTCTGTATAGTAACGCATTTACTGGGGTGAGCTCCGTTGGTGGTGATAGCTGTTATCAAGCTATCCAACTCGTCTCGTTTTTCCTAAGCAGAGTAACCATTTTAGCACAATTTCTCACAATAATAGATTAATTCAAAGAACAGTACTCACTTTCAGTTTTTTCACCAAGGATTCTATAGCCCTTTTACTAAATCCTTCGCTCTCTCCTCCTTGTCGATGGCACATCAGCGAATGCACTATGCTCAGGCAAGCATCCGCGCTGGTCGGAGCACTGGGAGCGATTCCAGTCATTTCTCTCACTGCACAGAGGTATTAGCAACGCGTAACAGTAGCGTGTCAATGGTGTACAGGGTAAATATATACTTGTCGCGGACGTTCGTAAATAAAATAACATTATCAAAACTTACATTCTGGATTAGGCTGCACTGGGGGCGAGGGATACAGATGACCTCCCCCGCCCGCCAATCCAACCATCTCTGTGAAAGCCGTGGCGAATACCGTTCCAATTCTTCGATTGAGACACTATTCTTATCCTTGGCTTCGCGACGTTCGAGTTTATTATGATTTACCATCTAGCAGCGATCCGTGAGCCATGTGTGTCGCGTACGTAGATCTGAAAGCGGCGCAGAGAGACAGTTAAACAAATCGCAGAGCTCGCGGATGAATCGGTTATGAAATATTAACAGACAAACGGGACGAACCTTATCGGCCGACGAACTAATTACCAGCTCGGCCGCACAGAAAATAACCTTAGCCGAGGTATTTCGCGATGACGTACCGTGAACTGACAGTTACCTCGATCAGGACGCTGCTAGTTTTTTTCAGGAGGTTAGATTGTGCCGTTGCGACATCGGTAGCAGAACCTGGCAGAACCGCACTTATCTCTAGTGTCTAACTTGCACGATTGGCGAGGCGACGAAAGCGCCAAGACTTTCGTGCGCGAGTTTCCAACAGCTCGCGTCCCGTTCTGTCTCATCTATTCCTTTTTCTCCCCGAGCACACCGAAACCGAATGTACACCAATGTACACTTGCAGCAACTAACAGTTGTTCGCACTGGTCCCGAGGTCTCACCTCACCTATGTATGCACTTATCTTTCTTCTACTATCTTGAACCGCCTTCGAACAGCAGCAATGTTGCACGGACACAGGGGTGACACGAACATCCGCAAGCTACTCAGTATCATGGAGGTCGGGCTTCGGAATTATATGCTCACGACGGCTGATTTTCAAAGGCTACGCCCCCTGGCTCTCGCCGCGCGTCTCACTCCCCGTGGCGGCCATGGTGCTCGAAGCTCCTCAGGCGCGTACCATAGGAACTATTCGCGGCGCATTAGGGCGACACTCGTATCAATAGATTTTCATTTCCACATCACCCATAAGGTACTATTGTTTGTTTTTTCTTGTCAGTGCTATCTTCTGTAATTCCACTATGTCATACGATCATTTCGTACAATAGATATAGAAAATAAATTCCAGACGCGAATAAAATGTTGACAATAAAGTTAAGGACTATTTTAAACATTTTTCTGCGGAATGTATTTCTCAAATTTATTTTCTACATCTATTGTCCCAACTTATCGTGCGACATAGTGGAATAGGCCTACAAGGGATACCACTGTAAAAACAAAATGCATTAATAATAGTATCTCATGGGTAATATGAAAATCTATTGATACGAGCGTCGCCCTAATGCGCCACGAATAACTCCAATGGTACGCGCCTGAGGAGCTCCGAGCACCATGACCACCACGGGGAGTGAGACGCGCGGTCGGAGTCAGGGGGCGTACCTCAGTGTTGCCAACTCTACGGATTTCTTATCCTATCTACGAACTTACATATTTCGAACCAGAAAAATTGCATTTGCGACAGATAGAATGACAATGTAAATTGCAGTTTCTCGCCTTGTAACTTACATGCTTACAGTTATAAAAGTAGATGGTAGATCCGTAGATCTACGGATTTATCAAGCAATAATCTATGGAATTTTTATATCTTTTGTACGGACTTTCAAAAATTTAAAATCGGCCGCCGTGAGTACCGTAAGCACATAATTCCGAAGGTTGATGGGGGGTGACAACGTTCAACACCTGTCGGGGTTGGAGTGATTTTGAAATATATCCGAATTTATTGAAACCTACCCTTTACCTGCTGCGCCCCATTTTTTCGACTTGTTTTATTTCAACGGCGGGCTTGGACCGTTTCGAACTTACAATTAGTCAATATGATAATGCCAGTAGATAATATATTTATATTCAATAATACATTTTTTAATGTAAATGAGTCACATTAATTGAAACAAACAAATGTTTTCTAAGTGAACATTTTCGCTCGTTGTATGGAAATTTCCGTATTCAGAGTGTCTCGAAAATTAAGCGTACGGTTACCAACCGGGGGTGTAACTCAGTGGTAGAGTGTCTGCTTCGCATGCTGAAAGTCCTGGGTTCAAATCCCAGCTCCTCCAAGATCTCTTTTTTTCGCTCTCTCCCATTATAAAAGATCCTAGTCCATTTCAGAAGCACATCTACCATGTTTGAAACAGATCTAAAGCACTTGGGGGTGTAACTCAGTGGTAGAGTGTCTGCTTCGCATGCTGAAAGTCCTGGGTTCAAATCCCAGCTCCTCCAACTCTTATTTTTTCCATTTTTTATGGTGAATTGTATTAAACGGTTTATTCTGTTCTACTTTTTATTCTTTATTTCATATTTTAAACAATTACAGTCACTAAATAAAGGTAATAATGTAAATACAAGTTGATGAACATATATGGTCGACCGTTCTTCACGGTTTCGGGATTTCCGAACGTTTTATTTCTCTGATAAAGATGCGCGCCCCGACCCATTGATAAGCACTTGAGCAGCAGGAGATGTGGCAATTTCTAACCAAACCTAACCACTCCTGCGGCACTAGTACTTAGGAACGGGTTAGGATTTATTTCTGTATCTATCACGCTTCTGCTCATCACTGTAGACTCGTCCGGGCATCGCCTTCTTGATCCCCGACCCCTACAAAACAGATCACACGCTATTAGTCATTGCTAATTAATTGCCACGCGATTCTAATTCGTTTAGAACACGGGCAATTTCTCGGTTGAGCTATATCTACGTTCGAGTTCATACAACGGTTATTCTCCCTTATACATACAAGGCATGTCTCCTAAGGCGACTAATTACAATTACTATTAAATTATTGACTGTACTGTTAAAGGAAATGTGATAAATAGGTACGTGTACACTTGGTTGCCTACACTAGGGTAGAATTATTACAACATGTGTTTGATATATTCTACCATACAGTCAATAATTTTGCACGGAATTTCCGATTTGTTTAGAAGATTTACGAAGCGAAGAGAACTCCCGTTTCCGCAATCTAGTCATTAGTCATAAGTCGAGACAGAGTAGAAAGTCGCGGGAAGAGGACCGATGAGTAAACTCGTCTTTCCCGGGGCAGAAGGTCTGCACGCCGATAAAGGAGCCGTTTCGTATCATCCTCAAAGAAAGAAGTATCGATCGGGGTACTTCAGCGCCACTACACAGAGCCCATTCTCCTTTGCGGTATAATGAGGGCCCTTGTTGGTAGCGTACGTGCGTTCTCGCTCTTGCTGGCATCCACGAATCGTCCGAGGCAGTAAAAACAATTGACACGAATGTAGAAGACATCGGGACGGAACTATAAAACGTTTCCACTCGTTAGCAACAGGCGGAGGAAACGGCCGGACTCTCCGGAACAAAACGAAACGAACGACCGACCGGCCACGGGTGATTAATAGATAATTAAGGAAACTGAGGGAAACCCTAATACAACTTGCCCACGTTTCGCTGGTAATTCGCCGGGAGATTAGATAATCGACTTAAGAATACTCTGTGCCCGGTAGATATTGCGTGACGCATTGGCCGCGTCCACCGTAATCGTTCAACGAAACGAACAGAAGTCTTAAGTCAATTAAGTTAGCCTATTTACCAGATAAGGATTACCGGTGACCGGACAAAATGTTCTCCGAAATAATTATTTAATCAGCAGCCGTCAGCGACACCGTGGATTAGAAATTTACGAAGTGAACAATGGGAGATCAAAAGAGGCCCGGCAGCGTGTAAAAGCAATATGTCACGGTACCGGTGTCGATGGTAAGACACACGGTATAATTATTAGCCCGGACGTGGTACTACATGCACGCAGCGGCATATACACGCTATAATGACGCGATGACACACAGTGGTACTCATTGAAGCGACCTCGACGAGTCATTAAAGTCGCCCACCGCGCTCTCGCTTCTCTCATTCCTTCATCCAGCGCGATTCTCTCTCTCTTTCGCGCGCGCGTTCGTCTCCGAGAAATTTCGAGCCGCCCCTCGGTGAAACCTGTTGCATCTGTAGAGGATTTCGACGCGCGCCACGCATCTGGACCGAACGCGCGTCTCCGCGACGCAGCCGGGAACACTCGAGCTGTAGACACTCGCTGTTGACAATCTCTGTTAACGTTGTCCGTCCTTGGTATCGTTAACAGCCGATTGGCTGCGCCTGGCCTGGCATCCTCTATCCGGCTGCGCTGTAAAACGGAAGAACAAATTGATCACGTGAGTCAACACCCGGTGTCGAATCTCGGGCCCGATCGATTCATCGATGAGCCGATCGTTAACCCGGTTCCCTCGAATAAACGTGATGTAATTTACGTTACCGTGGATCAGTGGCTCCCAATCTTTTCGTTCACAGTCGCCGGGTTCGTGTTCGCCGTTGATCGAAGATCTCTATCTGCACACGGGACACGTTAATCGTAATCGTTCGCGTGATCGGGTTTTCTGTTTTGCGATAAAGATGCGCGCCCCGACCTATTGATAAGCACTTGAGCAGCAGGAGATGTGGCAATTTCTAACCAAACCTATCCACTCCTGCGGCACTAGTACTTATGAACGGGTTAGGATTCGTAGAATATTAATAGAACATTGTTACGTTAGCAATTGGAACCTTTAATTTTGTCACCCTGGTCGCTAGAGTACAGTGGAACAGGAGGATAAAAAGGAGTGGAATGTAACTGAGTTGGCTCGTTCTTTCTTGCTGGCAGCCGAGTCCCTTGTGTGTGCCTGAACCCTGGGGGATGAGCAATTGTTTTAATTAGAGGCTGAGAACGGTTTCTATCTTTAATACGGTACCTACCGGCGATTATTTAACCAAGCGAGTTAATAGATTTCCGGTGGACAAAGAGCGTTAACAAATTTATCGAACCGCCGAATAAACGTTACCGATGCCCCTCGTTATCTTTACAATATTGTAACCGGGCGTTATCGCGCGTCCCAATTAACAGCGAGGGGTTAATATACGATCCATCGAACGGAACGCAGCAAAACGAAGGATGAATCGCGCGATGGGTAGTATCGCTCGCGGAAACGCGAGTCCCGGAGATAAGGAGGAGCCGAGGCCACAATCGAATCTTTGATTTCTCTGACCCGGGCGTCTCTTTCATGCTTCTCGGTCGGTGAAACGGCGTATTCATCGTCTCGCGAGGGCGCGGCAGCGATGCTCCACAGCTTTTTAGGGTAGCGCGCAGCTCATCTGAAATCAAAAGAAAAAGCCAGATAGGACCGAGGAGAAATTCTCGGTCGTCCGCCAGACCAGTCGCGAACAAAGAGGACGCGCGCGCCGCGTTAAAATGCAAAGCCGCATTAAGTCGAAGCGGATTAGCCGGACATGCTGCGAGCATGGCAAGGCGCGTGGCCGCGTCTTCTGCCGGAAGACTTCTGTCGCACAGCTTGCACACATTGCGGCCCGTACGTTTTCGGCGGACGGATTTTTTTTTAGTTGTCCAAAAAGAAAAAGGCCGATGACAACCGAATTCCATATCCTCTTATACTACGAACGAGATGCATAGCGTTCCTCGTGAGACTTCAATTCTGATTGCAACGCCTCATCTACGGGGAAGCAAAAGCGCATAGAAGTTCCATGTTAGCAGCGTTGTCTTAACACGTTGAACGTCATTTATTCCGTTCGATAAATCACTTCGATCGTATTAATTACCGAGAGAAAATTAAGCTCCTCCCGCTCAATTGGCTATCGTTGTTATTTTTCGCGCGACAAAGCTGAAAAGATTCGAAGTTGTTAGTGAAACTGATAGGGTTAGGTCTGCCGTTGGCTACATTTTTCCGTAAAGTGCAATAAAAATTGGCGCGTAACGCATCGTGCGCTCCCCTTTGTCAGTGGATGTAGGGGGAGAGGCGATGAGACGAGACACGAAGAGAGGGGAGCGTAGACGAAAGCGGAAAAAGATCGGGGGAGAGACGAAGGGAATTGCAGAAAAGGGGAAGACGCAAGAGATCGGCTCGGGGGAGGGGGGACGGAAGAGGAGGAGCAGACCAATTAACGCTAATTTCTGTTAATGTCGGCTCCCTCTGGACGCTCGCGAAATAGCTCGTCAACTTATTAGGCAACGATGCACAAATTGTGGGTGGATGACGGGATTCCGGGAAACGGCGGGGTATAGACGGCCTCCCCGGGCCAGCAAAAACCGATTTGGCCCTCGGCAGGATGGCACCGAGAACTTTCGAGGATTTTAATTCATATTTTAACCTCGTGCCTCATCGTTTATTTCATTTTATCTCGGATTAAAATACTCTATCACAAGTCCGACTTGATACCATAGGGCGAGGTGCTGACAGTATATTAATAAATTATAGAACACGAAAAATTGTTGTACAATTACTGCTTTATACTATGCCTCGAACAATTCGTTAATTTCAACAAAAATGGCGCGTTTAGAAAGCGGGGAGGGGAGGGGCTTTAACGGTTGGTTTCTAATTTTTGCCAGTTCGTTCGGCCATAATTCCATACGCAAATATAAAAGTCGAAGCGTACGAGCACACACGCGTTACGGGAAAAATTGTCACGGTTCGCGGAGACTCGCATTTCGAAATTGACGACACGCCTCGACGTGGAAGACCCGGAGGACCGTTAGCATAGATGTAAATATGTATTTCGTACCAGACAAGCTTCCCTCGGCAATTACTCGTGGCTGCATGCTATCATCCCGCGAAGGGTCAAGAAGTCGTGAAGATAAAGCCATACGGTTAGTGTGCTGCCACATTTTCCAGCGGCCTACAAAATGCCATCTCCAATTGTAACGCTCGTTCACGCGAGAGGTCGGACCGGCAAGAATCGTCGTGACGAGGTAACAACGATTCGATTGTTTTCCAAGGAATCGTTGTTCCTCGAGACCTCGATACGAGCGTCCGGTTCGAGAGATACTCGCGAATCTGTATGTATATATAGGGTGTCCTTACATCGATGGTTTAATTTTCCGTAATTAAAAAAAAAAATAAGAATTGAATGTTTTGGAATGGATCAACCATGTCTCCCATTGGGACACCGCGTATGCGTAAATTGACCGTGCGAAACTCATTTCGATGTACAAAGCGATGAAGATGCATAAAATCGAAAGAAAAAGATGACTGTGCTAATGTAACGGTTTTCAACATAACCTTAATGGTCTAACGATGCGATGGGAATTATTTATGTAAATGTAACGAAGCTGAAATAAGCGGTGAAACGATGTAATTGTTAATTTGTGGGGGAAACGGGTCAGCGACGATTCCACCGATGGTTTCTCCGTTTATCGACGGAGACACCGGTCGGGAATTAATCTTGTTTGCGAGCACGGTGCCCGGGAAAATGACGAGACGGTTATAAACAAACCGATCTATAGTCACCGTATGTTCAGAAACTTATCTGCCCCGAATGATAACGGCGATAGTGGTCTCTCCATGCCCGAAAAAAATAAAATAAAATACATAACGATATTTATCGACCGAGTAGCGCGCGTGCCGGGGCCTCTGCCAAACAATCGGAGGAAATCTCATGACCTTTAGCTTCTATTCGACACTAGTGGACATTGACGCGCTCTTCCGCACTTATCAACGTAATAATACGGTGAGTTTTCCTTGGAATCACACTGTTCTCTATTCGGTCACCGAATGACGACGGTGGGAACGTCGTTTCGAATATACTATACGCGATACGTATATCGTTAACACTACACTATTCTCTCGCCGGGCGAGAGACGACGGATCTTAACCTGTTAACCGGATAAGACGAGTTAATTCGAGTGCAACCATCGCCGGTCGAACAACTGCCGTTTCCTATCAATTTAACTATTTAGTTGTTCAACTGAATCTCGAACTACTCCATTGTCACAGAATCGCCGTCGACTAACGACGATTTCTCGACGAATAATACCCCGAACGGAAGATATTCAATAGAATAATTCCACTGTTGCTAAACGAACTACGGATCGTTAAGTGTCCACAATCAGAAAATCACCCGGTTAACAGGCTAATGGTCGTCCGCTGAATGAAAAGATTCGACGAGTACGATGATCGGAGAGGGGGGTGGGAAGGGGAGACACCCGATCCCTCGGGATCGAAATACAAAACACCATAACAACGAGACAGCGAATGAACGTTAATTACCGTAATATGTACAAGGGGGTCCCGTGGATCGCATCATCGAGCGTACGCTCCCCGTGTAAAATTCACGTGGTTCCCTTTCCCGCGTGTGCACAGTCCTTTGTTCCACGTGGTGCCGTGGAAAAAAATATATCGGTTCGATTTCCGGACCGATCTCTCGGTCTCGATCCGGCATCCGAGGGATTCGAATCGCGGGACGTACGATTTGGAACGAGTACCGGTGGTCTAATCACTGAACGAGACGGTAGCGCGACAAGTGCGCGGTTGTTGGATCGCGCGCGGCGCGGAGCCGATCGGCTCGCGACGATCGGCTGTGTCTCTGTCGCGGTTCCTTCTCACGCGAGACGTTCCTTGTACCACGACGTATGAACATGTTTTTTTTTAAAATTGTTTTTCTCGCAAGAAGAGTACGGCGGAGAGGCGGACTGGCAGGCTGGCAGGATGCAGGCAGGCGGCAGGCAATCGGGCACGCACGCGCACGACACTCGCGTCACGACGGCAGACCGACGACTGAGCGATAAACTGTTCTTGATTGGCTTAATATACTCGGACGAGGACTGTAATTGGCCGCTCCTTGCCGCGGCGGGAAATGATTGGTCAATTTAATCCTAGAAGCTCGGTGCATTAAGCATTCAAGCAGCGTTCAGTACCTATTAACGGTTCGCAAGAGAGGCACTGCCACTGGCCACCACCGCCATCGTTTCTCCGCGCTACTCTCCGTGCGTGCCTCCTTCTCTTTGTCGCTCTCTTATTTTTTCAGCTCTCTCTCTCTTTCTCTCTCTCTCCCTCTCTCTCTCTCTCTCCAGCGCGCCGACGTTCCAAATCAATTTACCAATTGAAATCAGTGCCGGACAGCGAAGAATCGCGTCACTGAATGGGTCCGGGCAACCGACGGGGAATACGCGTCTCCCATGTGCAATGCCTTCCTACCCGCTTGTTATCAAACCGTTCACCGGGCAGGCCCGAGTCTTTATTGCCTCGCCTTCGCGCACGAATCGAATCGCGCGGCTAACGACACGATCGCCCGCTAGATTCCCTCTATGACAGTGCTTTTCAACCTTCTCCTCCTTCTCCCTCCCCTCCCTCGCCGCCGCGTCGCGGCCGAATTCGAAAGGTCCGCGCGAACCGAATGCGCGGGAACCGAAGCTTCGATCGCTCGCTCGGCCACTTCCGGTTCCAGCGAACAACCGCTTCTCTGCCCACTCGATTCATTCGTCTTCATCCTAACCAGAAATTGTAGATGACAAAAGGACAAGCGTCATTCTATTTTAGGTCAGTTTGCCCCTCTGATTCATTCACCTTTTTATTTATTGCCGGTCGAATTTCTGCAGGGCTCGTAATTGGTTAAGGATAAATTAGAATTCAGGAATAATATTACGGTTTACAAGGATTTTTATTATCGCTATTATCGTAATAATACACTCGATCGATTTTACTCTATAATAATTGTTTGTAAGTTGACGCGTGTCTTTGCATTCGGTTCAGTTATATTTTCATGAAAGTTGATACGTAAACATTGTCGTTTATTCCGAGTCTGCATTTCGAACGTCTCTTTTCAAGCCTTCATTTGATCCCAGTGGTGCGCAGTTGAGAATCGCAGACTCGTCCGACTCGTCGTTGATTGGTCGAGAGGTTCCCCTTCCGGTTCAACGGTGGTGTTTTCAGAGGTGAGATTCCCGCGCCACTATTGGCAATTTCTCAGCTAAAATTTCTGTTAATCGGGGAAATAAATTGAATTATGTACTCGGTAATACTTTCGAAGTGACAATAACGATTAGTCGAATCGAATTTATTGGTTAGAAACACGGCCAATCGATTAGTTACCCAGAGATCTGCTGTCGATGTTGTCAGCCAGTGCGACCGCCTTCGAACTTGACAATCTTTGAACAACGCATCGACAATTGGTGAGTAACATAAGTTTAATAAACAGTAATTACCTAGTTCAGTCGAAATATCGAGCAACCGTGAACTTGTTAGCGAAAACAGCACGCTTGCCCCTGATGTCCGCCGTGGTCTTTGCGTGCCTGCATGAAAAGTAATCGTACCGAGGTGAATTTCTGATCGATCACCTACGGCACCACTACTTAGCAAACAGATCAACAATGATCGAGAGTGCCGGAGACAATTTCACGCCGAGAGCTCTTCCGTGTCCGACAATTGCCGGTCGACTGTCTTTCCCCAAATTCAAACCGAAATATATACGCCTCGGAGGGGTCTAAAGTTCGAATTTTCCTCTGACATTGTTCCCTCGTTTCGCTCTCTTTTATCTCGTGCATTGGTCATTCCTCGAAGGTTGTTTTCCGTGACCGTTAGGTTCGATATCTTGTTTTCGAGTCATTGATTAGACGTGCGTTTGTAGGTTATTTGTTCTATGTGTAACTCGAGACGTCTGTTGTGAAGACAGTCTAATTCGCGACCGTAACAATGTGCGTTTGAATTTCGCGCCCATTGTTATGGTCACAATTTGAAATATCTTCGAAGGTTATTTATCTGCAAAAAATAATATTCGTTATAAAGCAACTATGTAGCATATTTTTTAAATATTTCGAACGAAATTGAGATTACACTTCTATTTTATAAAGTTTAAACTGTTCGCATATGTGGCTAGGCTTGTTTTATGCTGCTCACATTGTTAATAATAATAATTGTAATGTTTACACAGGAGAAGTTACCGGGGGTGAGTTGTTGGTTCACGGTTGAAATTGTTGTCGCTGACAGATGACAGACACTGTCGATGACAGATTTTCAAAAATTAAGAAGACTCGACCTACCAAGATTATTTAAGAAGGAAACAAAGTTCCAAGTTGCTATTACTCGCGACAGACGCAGAAAATTTATATTTCGCATAAAGATCCGACAGTCTAGTATCAACGAAGCGGTATCTCGTACTTTTCCGCCTCAATCTCTGCAACCATAAATTAGACCCGCGGTGCGCAGTCCAGAGATACTCGAACAAACGAGCGAAATCGTCTTGATCGCTGGCAAGGCGCAGAGAGTTCCTCAAACAGATTTATCAGACTAAACAATGCGCTCATCTGTCGCATGAATCATCGGCTTCCGTGCGAGTTTTTCGATCGGTCCGACACGGTTATGCTTACGGGAGGGCGAGTGGAAACAATGTCGCCGGGCCGGGTCGAATAATTGGTCGAAGGACCCGTGAATAGGTCCGGCGTGCAAATTGACGACGAACGGACAAAGAGAATAAAGAGGATAGAGGACAGAGGAGAGAGCTGGCTGATTAACGCGTGTGCACAAGGCGCGGTGCCCGTATCCCGCCGAATGTGCCCCGGCAGCTCGCACTTTCAAATAGCACGACTATTTCATAATGATCGTTGCTTCGCCTATGCCCGATCGGTGACCCGTCGGATTTTCTCATGCGGGCCCATTTTGTCCAGGTTTTTTTCGAACGTAACTCGACGGCAATGGGCGCTACGCGCACCACCTTTTATTAGGACACAATCCCTGTTGCCGTTGCTGCTGACGATCCATTGTGCATCGATTAGGATCCCCAACTCCCTCGAGACTCAACCTGTTAACCGTAGAAGACGCGGCCACTCGTCATTCCTATTCAGCCGCGGGCTCGCTCGATCTACCTCGTTTAATTCGCTCTTTCGTTACGCAGCCTCTGAAAGACGATGTTCCGGGACAATGGCAGATGTTTACGTAAATAGATCATCTTAAACTACTCCGGAATAATTGGGATTGTATCGATCGTTCGAAACACTGCCTATACGAACAGAAATTTTGTTCGAGTCTATATTCCTTCGGTGAGCAAATTCTAATTATCAATTGTTTGTTTTTTCGAGCCGCGAATGCCGCCAACTATGCGAACCTTCAAATCTATGGCAGTTTCATTAACGTGAAAAATTTTTCGAAAGTTTTTGGAGATACTTGATTTTACAGGCTACTAAAAAAATGATCTTACTACAAGATCTTCATTGAAGATATACGAACGTTCAACATTGAACCAAGCAATGTTTATATATTAAAAATGTGCCAGGTGTTTTGCGAATTATAGTCTGATTTTCGCGTAGTAAAACGCTTTACGGTGCAAGAACGAAGTCAAGACTCTGTAAACTCACTTTGAGACACGGTCGGGCCATATGTTCCTCAGGGTTCCTCGATCGATCCTCGTTCGATCCTCCAGATAACGATTACCGCGTGTGTACCATCGGATGATCTTCGAAAGAATTGTTTAAAACGCAAAGATTAACGCAGTGGAACATTATCGAACACTCTGTACCGCTGTTTTGAGCTGGAATGGACTACTCGTGTGTGCCTCGAACGCAGCCTCTCGCGCGGAAGTCGCACGTGCACAGGTGTTTTCTGTGATCATGTGTGCCACATATGCCAGCCCGGCAATGATATCGATTCGTCGCCGATCGAGGGATCTACGTTTGTCTAGTTGTTCGACATACATGGCCGTCAGAAGGTCTCGCATTGTATTTTTGGTTATCGAGACACGATAAATGTTCACGGGAGAGGGAAAAACTCTGTCTTTCCGACTGACTACGGCGAACTGGAATCTCTGTGTAAATGTAAATGGAAATGTTGTTGAGACTGAGGATGGCCTCGGGGACGACGGCGACGGGATTTAATCCAAGTCGGAGGGAAATTCCAGAGGATTTTCCATGGATTTCCAGGGAAAATTGCTGATTGAACGAGGGAACGGCCGCGGCCCCGGCCCGAGTAATTTAGAAGAGTTTATTAAATTGGGTAGAATGCTGTGCGTAGGCCCACGCCGGATACTCGGAGAATGAATCTCATCCAACGAGAGGAAGTTCGAATTAACTCGAGCCACTGCCAAGGGGGTACGGCAGAACCCCATATACGTTATAAGCTCTTGTCCTATTTATTCTTTGCACATTTGTGCGACGCGTTCGCTCATCGAACGGTCGATCCGTCGAACAACCCTTCCATATTTTATTAGGTGTGCAAATTCGTTCGTAGTCCTTCCTTCTTGAATTTATCGGTCATCTACAAATAGTCGAAATACGTTCTACCGTCGAAAATAATCTTCATCACTTTCTGTATATATACATATATCTACTACATTTTATTAATCAATAATGACTAGATCGCAGATTTCATTTGGGTACGCGCAATTTAAAGCAGTGGATATACTAAAAATATTTAAGGGAATCAGTGCATTAGTTTCAGCTTAATAAGATACTTAAAAGATGAAATTTTTAATAATTTTAATAATGACTCGATCTTCAACTGGGTGTATAGTGTGCTGATTGAAACGGAGGAGAAATTGAGAATGTAGCACAATGTAGCAGCGAATTAAGGCTTGTTTGTGGAATTTTTGTTGCCGATTAAAATAAAAGAAAATTGTATAACGAAATAGGGGTGAGAGTGGATCACCGAGATTTATGCGATAGTAAGGTTCAAAAGTGCAGAATGTAGTAGAGAATTAAGACTTATTAGAATCATTTGACCCTGGGCTTCTTATAGCGTACTGAAGACTTTGATGAGTTTATTTTATCCGGGATCGGGGTGGGGAGACCGAAGGAAAGGAGAGGGATCAATGGGTAAGGGAACAGAGGACAGAAACTACACGCAGCGTGTCGTGCTATTCGCGTGTTAGGCGGTTCACGACGTGTTCGCGCGTGGGCGAGGATCGCCGCACGAAACAAATAAAAGGATAGAGAAATTAATTAGATCCGAAGAGAAAAGGTCCGCCGCAGGTCTTCGCCATTAAATTTATTCGTGGAATGTACAGGGTTCCCCGTCAGAATCTCCACGTACCAAATATATCTACAAGAATATACGATATATAATAACGCGTTCGCTTAAATCTAGTAATAACAGAGAACAATACAGTATACGCTAGAAAAGACAGTGTGTAACGTAGCGACAATCGAGCTCTCGACGCTTTATAGCCGTTTCCTCTCGGCCATTCATCCTCTTTCGCAAATAACTTCGACCACGTTCGGATCCATTAATATCGGGTCCAAACATCTGTGCATTGCGCTACCAAGTATCTCGCCCAGCAACCGGTGCATCACGCTAGAAACAAAAATTGCGTTCGTTAAAGTCTTTTCTACAAATTAATCCCATTGCCAAAAACATTTAACACTAGACGAGTCCGCAATCTTGTTATAAAAATGACAAATCTGTATTTATTCTTGTTTTAAGAGATTCATGTTATAAATCCCAATTGATAAATTCATTCAATAATTTCTCACAAAAGCTTCTTTATAATTTCAATAATCGTCGAATGAATGAATCTCAGGCCAGTCTTTGCGACTGATAGTTCTAGTGTTAAAAGGTATACTGGCCTTGGAGCAATAAATTTTTTAACTTGGACGGTATAGAGAGGAACTCACTCCTCGTCGAAGACGAATCTCCACAGGTACTGCTGCAGGTAGTGCGTGTCGACCTGGATCTGTTGCAGCCCGTACTTGCTGAACGTCCGTAATCTGACGCATTCTAGGAATGTCTATAAATACAAAGGAACCGATGTTTTATTGGGCCTGGCCGATCGTTTCTCGGTAGCGTGGCCTCGTGTTGCGTAGTATGCAACGATACGCGACGCGGGCGATGTAACGCGCAACGCGAGGAGAGAAGAACAAGGTATCCTCGCTTCGCGCAAAGTGGATAATGGCCGTGCCATTTTATCATTGTGACCGGTCGACCAGCACCTGTTTCTCTATTACCCGGTACTCTGTCTGCTAAAAGTATATCACCTTTAAACTGATCTTGATGATCCCGGTGAGGATCGAGGTCTTGTTGAACTGGACCGACGAGAAGATCTCTATCCGTTCGGAGAACAATTTGTGAATGTTGCTGGCCAACGAGGAGTCTATGTGGCTGGGAGTGTAGGATGATAAACTGGTCCTGTAATGACGCCTCGACACGCTCACGCTGGAAATTCAGTCCCACGGTTAGCAGAGTGATGACACGGTTTCCATGACCCCCTTAACGTCGCGTGTCTGTCCCCCTAATCTCGTACACAATCCAATCGTGAGGGAAACCGATCAGGAAGGAAGCAAAGCAGCTCTAGTTCCTCTCTAGCGTCTCCCAAAGTCACGCGACGTTATGGGAGAAATGTTAGGTCAATGCAAAAGATTTCGTGCAGAACATTTGCAGTGCCCTAATATTTGACCGATATTACCTATGAGTTTTCCGGCTGCTGTCGCTGCTTCTGTCGACTTGGCCCTCGGTGTCATCGTACAGAACAGCGACCTGAGAATCGATCACCGTCACGTCCTCCACTATCCTCTTCATCACAGGCCTCACGGTCCTCGGTTCAATAGTGTGCAACCAATCTCTGGTCTCCACCGATTTCCGTATTAGTCGCGATACGGCTAATCCTTGAATGCGAACGTAATGGTTTAACAAGTTCTGAGCAGCTTCCTGGAACTTCTCGGATAATTCTGAGTCTGGTGTAATTACATTCCCCGAGCAGGTGTATTGGTCGATGTTGAACAGCTCGTCGGTTGTAGAGAGCTAAAAGTAGAATGGCATTAGAGTTTCATCGCTTTACGGTTTCTGGTTCAAACGTCTCGCTCCTCACCAGGTATTTCACGTTATTATCTTTGTACTCGATACACATTTTACTCAAGAGAAGTAGGAGGGTGGGTGGGCACTTAGGTACGTCGGATCCGGCACAGAATCCACTCGCTGTCGCCATCATATGGTGTAGAAATCCCACTATCAACCCTTCTCTGACCTCGTCCACGCAGAAATTGTGGAGGAACTGTGTTTTCGAGCTGAAGGACAGATCTGGTTGCAGGAACACCTGAAATTGAATTCCATTTTAATTTGCTAGAGGTGTGCGAGTATCCGAAAATGTCGGATAGGGACGGATTGAGTATTTTATTCGGGATTCCCGAATATATGGGGATTTCTGAGAGTTTTCAGGATTATTAAAAATAATCCCGATACTTTCGAAAAACCGGATCCCGAATAAAATTCTCGTCTCGATCAGTCCCTCGTTGAGGATCTTTTCAAGACGAACCAACAAGTCCTGCAGAACTCCCTTGACTTTTTCTATGGTGGGCATAACGAGCAAGGCTTGGAGTTCCGCCAGGCTACCATCTTCGTCCTGTGAGACCTTAGTCGCCACTGTTTGCCTAACTTTGCCGAGCCCCTCGCTCAAGTGCTGCTTTAAATTGTCTAAATGATTGCGGCATTGTCTTCTGCCTGCATTGACGACGATGTCTGTGCCTATTCTGATAACAGAGGAAATGTGTTCGATGATTCTCTTGATCTCTTATCGGAGATGTTTCTGTCTAGTACCTTACAAAGTCTGTCTCTTTGCACAGCATGTTCACTGCTTGCAGTCTCCTGTGAAATTTATCCAAGGCTCCGACTAGAACCGCCGTGTCAGACACATTCTCTACCCTTTTACCAATCAGTTCGAAGTATTTCATCATGTTCTCCATAATGAAATTGTTCAGGTGCATGATAGCTTTCGTTTCAAAGTCGTCCGAGAGCTCGTTGTCTTCGGACGGCAGTCTGTCCACGAAGAGATCGTTGTAGGATCCAACGATGAAGCATAGATCATTGAGGAACCCGTAACTAGCCATACCTACGAATTCTGAGATGTCGTTCTCGTACATGTCTTTCAGATTGTATAACTGCTGCGTCAGTTTCTCGCCCGCGTTCGTTAGAAATTCGGTGCACAAGGAATCGGCTGGTTCTTTCAGCTGCAAGAGGAGATCCACATTCTCGGCTAAAGCTTTGGTCGATGAATTGGTCTTGTAGAACTGTTTTCTCAGTCTTGCTTTGAGCTCTTCTAAAATAAATTCGCAGTCTTTTTGTATTCCTTGGAAAGAGGGTAAATTGCCGTACTGATTTAACACACGCTGCGCATGAATATAATCCTGTACTGCCTAAAAGAATAAGAAATTAAACGGTTGAATCGAAGGGTCATAGAATTGATTATACAGTTTACAGAGAGAGAAAGAGATATATAAACCTGTGCATAATTCTCTTCATTCATTTCATCTTTCAAATTGGCAGGCAAGTTGAAGAGGAATTGTAACTTTTTCAAGAGGGCATGAACGGAAGACAGTTTTGCAATCTGCTGTCTGGCACCCTGAAGAGTCGACGAAATCTGTTCCGAAAAGGATGTAATACTATCCATATTTTTCGCTAGCATATCCATGCTCTCTTCCATTTCTTTGAAGTCAGTCTTCATCTACATTAAAGAAGGTTAAGATTAAATAGCAAACACGATAGATGCTATACGAGTTGTTCACCTTTCTGATAGTGTCTGTGGCAGATATAAATTTATTGTAATTCTCGTACACAAGCGTCTGCATATCCGAGTGCAACGTTTGAGCGTTCCTTATAATTTCTGAGTCATGATCCATGATTTGTTTCAACGTGCATTCCTGTCAAAGTAAAAATAACATTCGTAACAATATATTACAAAAATCCTATGAAAATTTCCAACTTACTTTTAACAATTTGTGGAAGTACATATCAGGATTAAACTGTTGCCCATTAATGTCATATGGACTGCTCGAATTTTCTGCCATCGTGAGTATCTTTCTTGCCACAGCTTGGCTACCAGGCTAGTTTGACAGTCAGTTTACCTTTTACACGCAACGTTAGGTTAGTTCGTGGGCTACCAACTTGAGGGTCTGTTTCAGACAGAAGGTTAGGTGAGACGACGCTGCGATCAGTAACATAACCTCCCTGAGATTACCAAGAAGGCGCAACAAGTGCAATAAACAGTGAAGAAAGTGAGCTAGCAGCATTTTCTTACAGAGTAAAAGTGTCTGAATGAAATCTTATCATTTTAATCTCGCTCGGAAACGCAGCGATTCATGAGAACATCGAAATCTGGTCGTATGCGAAGGATCGAAAAGAATGAAGGGGTCGTTGTATTTTATCGTTGAATTTTATAGCACGAGTAACCTGAAATTGTATCGTCTGCAGAAAACCTACGAAAAGATAATCTAAGGGTCGTTTGGAATGCGAAACTTTCCGGTGACAGTCGTCAGAAAAATTCTCTGAATCGGAGATAACCTCCATCGTTGCGTGCGTGTGTCAAGATGATATTTTTCATTTGACGAAAACGCGGAGACAAAATCAACCGAGAAAATGCCGCACCCTTGCGTCGTGTGCGGCCGTTCACGCATGAATCCCAACAACAGGGAAGAGGAGTACATGTTCTTCGGGTTCCCCGTCAACGACGAGCCCAGGTGCAGGAAGTGGCTAGAATTCTGCTGCCGCGAGGATCTGTACAAGCTTACGAAAAAACAGCTGCTCCAACGAATGGTCTGCTCCAAGCACTTCGATAAGAAAGACTTCTTGAACGATTACTTTGACAGGCTAAATGGTAGCGCTGTGCCTACAGTTTACGATCCCAAACAAAGCTTGTACAACATAACGTGCGTACTCTGTGGTCATTCCCGTCGTGATCCACCAGATGCAGATTACGATGGTGCAACCTTCCATCATTTTCCTGGAGAGGAGTTTCGTTGTCTGAAATGGCTAGATTTTGTAGGGGTTGATTCATACTATAGACTGACCAGAAAAGAGATTTTGTTCTGTTATATTTGTTCAAAACATTTTGATGATTCTCAATTCATGTCTGGTTACACAAATAGGTTGATAGACAATGCTGTTCCTAATATTCGCAATGCCGATCAACTGGAGAGCCCTGAACAATATATTATGGAGTTTGTGGATGTAAAGAGCTATGTGTCTCTGGAGAAGCCGAAGAAGTTGGAACCCCTTTCACCAGCTGTGCTGGATAGTCAAGCATGCGCTGCTTGTGGCAGATTAAGGTCCGATCCAAGGAACAAATTGGAGAGGTATAAGTTTCATCCCTTTCCGGCGTACGAGATTGGCAGGTGTTTGAGGTGGTGCCAGTTTCTGGGTAGAGAGGAACTGTTGAAAATGTCTCCTAATCAAATAAGAAAATTAGTGCTTTGCTCTAAACACTTTCAAACAGGGGAAAGCTTCCACAAAGTAGGACCTTGCGATGCGGTTCCAACTATAAAAGATGTGTCAGAAGTAGACTTTGTTAATCCTATTGAACAAATTGAAGAGGAACAGGATGTCGTGGACGAATCTAATTGTACCAATACCGCTAAGGGAATTAAAAGACAAGGGTTCACAAGACCGTTAGTATCTAGTAAAAAACCAAAGGTAGATAATAAGCCTACTCCTCTCGCCAAGAAACGTGGTAAGTCTAAAAGACCGACACTTATCAACATTCCAAGACCAGATCCAAATAACATTGAGAATCGCATGATGAGGAAGCTGCCTCTTCCACCGAATTCCAATTGGAAGATTCAATTCGCGGATCAGATCCAACCAATCGCGATAGCCAACAATGTTACACCGAATATCACAAATAACATACAGGGAAGTATAAAGAAAGTAATCTTGCCATTTGCTGGGGACATATCAAACTTGGGAGACCCTATTCCAGTTCACAGTTTATCTAGCATCCCTCCAGGCTTGCTGATCAAAATTAATCTTCCCGGGCAAGAGCCTCAGAAACCAGTAAAGATAAACAAGAAACCAACCAAAACGAAAACCATTCATAGTCCTGCTACCTCTAATGAAATGAATACGAAGCACCAGGTATGGATAAATGATGGAACAACATCGGAATCGTTGCCTATCATTAAAACGGACAATCAGGATGAAGACAAGAATTTCGTCGAATTTATATCGATCTCGTCTGAGGAGACGGAGGATCAAAGGACCGCTCAAGAAATGAACGTGCACGAGGAGATGATTTTACCGCATTCGTTGGAAGTATTAGACGAAGAAGCGGATAATGTGAATCACAACGATCACTTTTATCAAGACTTTGAGGAGGTGGAATCTTTATCCCTGAAGGAAGATAGGCCGACACCTCGCAAAAAGGTGTCAGGGACAATGCGTAGAACAATTATGCCTATTAAAAGCGAAGTTAGATACTTCTTGCGCAAACTTGCACCTTATACACACAGACTACCTAAGAAAGCTAGAGCACAGATAAAACTCTCGATTGTCAACATGGTGATTGATCAGTTGTAAATTTTATTAGGCGTAAATGAATTATAGTATTTTTAAGGGACTATACTTGGATGCAAAAATTTTACATATATGCACATACACACACACACACATATATATATATATATATATATATATATATATATATATATATATATATGTATATATATATACTCTACTATATACTCTATTACTGTTAATATGTATTTTATATATGTATATATATACTAATATATACTAATACATATACTATAAATATATATTAACGGTAACCGAGTACATAGTCTTTAAATACTAATACCTAAGAAATATTATTTTTATTATATATTTATAAAAAGGATGGTGATAGGTGCGATAATAATGGTAGATTAAAGAGACGATTTTGTAGAGTACAAATGATGTTTATGGTATATAAGTTCATCGACCATTTTTATGTCATTTGTTTGATCTAATTGTTGAGATGTACATTTTGAAAAAAACTTAAGATATATTGCATTGTTGCAAAAGATTGAGAGAACCAAAGAAAACCCTTCCAGTTGCTCTCCACGTGTGTATGTTAAAAGATGTTCATCTTGTTAATCCTCTGTGGTTATACTTGAAGACTTTAGTGGAAAAGATATCATTTTAGTATGTACATTTATGTGAACACGATTACAGTTATGTGTATATACATAGTACGTACGTACATGTATACATGGACGCACTTACGCGAAAAATGAAACTACATATAACGATTATGTTCCAAGGAAATTATGTATGTAGAAAGGTTTACTGTATGATAAGGTTTCATAAAAGGATCAAATACAAGATTACAATGGTTTGTTTAAACGTAAAATTCAATTCGAATGCTTTTTTTAATTGTACAATATTCAGTATTTATTTAATATATTTCGAATTCTTAAAACGGGTATCTGAATTATTTCCACAATTTCCAAGATATTTTCATAGATTTTAAGGAAAGTGCATCTTCCGATACGGGTATCCATGTTCTGTCTACGTTGCGCGCATTAATTTTTGATTTTTCTCGAGGATACTTAATTATAGGCTTCGTTACGTCTTCGTTCAATTTCATATGATTGTTTATCCATGAAACTTCTGCCGAAGCAACTGGTTCTACAGCAAATCGAATCGAAGCATTCAAATATTTCTATCTATTGTAGAATGTAGTAGGCATACTATTCAATTTGCTTACCAATGTTTATCTTTGGTAATAATTGATTTTGTGTACCAATATTGCAAGATATAAATTTTTCAATCAAGCTCTGATATTCTGCACACTTGCACAATATGCCAAGCGGATGCTCTATACAATGTTTAGATTTGGAATACATGATTTCTTCGGCTTACAATATAGCTCCCGTTCATTTTGACATTTTTTTCAAAACATCTGAATCGAGCAAAATACACATACAATAATTTATAACTTTAAGTGATAGGTGTAAATTGAAGCAACGCTGATAACAATCGAAATCATGATTTATGTATCATACATATTAATATAAGAACTTGCAATTACAATTAAATTATGCGGAGTGTGTTCAAATATAATACAACTAAGAAGCCAGCTTCTCATCGCTTGTATCGAGATATAACGGTGTTAGAAAGAGTTTGCACAGATTATAAAAGTCGGATACGAAAACTGTACAGAGAAATTAAAATGTTTAGTTTCTTTTTCTAATACTTAAACGTTCTTCTTGTTTGCCAATAAAAGCATTGATCAAACGTTTCGCAGAAATATGAAAATACGAGGCATTTATTTACTGAATGTGCATATTAGGTACGCGTGCCCTCGATTAGTGCGAGCTGATTTAACACGGAAAATCAATGCTGATTAAATATTTACAATATTAGAGCTAACTACGTAAACTTTGCAGTCTCATTTTCATTTCTTCAAGCTCATCGTCCGCTACTTCTCCTTCCTCTTCCGCGGATGTGGACGCTACCACCGATCCGGGGTTTTCTGTGACCACTGCAGGTGCTGTGCCTAACTGACCTGCCGTCACTTCCCATAAAATCTGAAAGAATTCGTTGAAACATTGCTCCATTAGATGTTCTCGATTATCAGATCGAGGATGCTCCTTGATTATCATATATATATATGTAAATAGAAATTACTTTGTCTACTTCCTCGTCCGCTTCATCTTCCACATCGTCAGCATCTTCGATAGAGTCCATAGTCTCATCTAACATTTCTTCTATGATACCAGCTTTCATCATTTCTTTGGATAATTCTCTCATCGTAGCAGCTACTTCTGGTACCCTGACCAGGGATTGCATTGCTTGCATCACCTCTGTGGATTTGGAAACAGAGCCTGCGACCCTTATTGTTGCCAATTGATTTTTCATTTGCAGGGACACAGAGTTCAGATGAGCTTTCGAGGTGTAGATTTTATTGCAGGCTTTACGTGCACGTATGATTTCCTTGGCAAGTATTTTGCACACATCTTTGTCCCCTTTCTTCGCAGCGTCTTTCAGAGAACGTTTCACTTTCTCCTCTTCGCGTTGGATCGCTGTGTGCAAATATAATTACGCATAGTTTGTGTTATTTAGACTTTAAATTTAGTTGTCGGTATCATGCTCTGGTTACTCTGGTTTATTATTATTTTGGACTGACTCACCCCTAACCTGTCTGTCCAATTGATAACCCTCCTTCCTCAATTTGTGTGTCCATTCTTGAACCTGAAATAATGCTCGGTATAACAAACATAGAGAATTTATGGTAATTCGTGTCTAACCATGTCCTTTGGGTTTTTATCCTGGGATTTTCCAAACAGGCCCATTTCCTCGTTATTTTGACAGAAACGTCAGATGTGCATTCGAGGCTCCTACCTGGCGAACATAACCAAACAATCTCGTCCATAAACTGAGATAGCGAAGTAAACTATTCGAGGTAACCATCAAGATTACGTCATTGCTAAATGATTCACCGATGTTCTTGAAAGATAGAAACCGATCAAGATAACCATACAATTAAAAGAATTAGATATACGATGAAAAATTAGCCCGCATAATAAACTACCGACATTTTCATTCCTCAGCTTTCATCAGTCTGATAGAGCGTGTGTCGATTTCCATTTCCACTTATGTATTTCTTTCCATTATCGTAGACAACTGGTACACACAGAACCTTTGAGCTATTTATATAAAAATCACACATTCGCGACTATTTTTACGTGTTCCAGTTTTAGAATCCCACAAGTCGAATAAATTGTATTTATATACAATTGCATTGTATTTATTTATTTATTGCATCTCGATATTATACAGAGCAGAAGTTCTCTAAAATATCGCACAATACCGTATAAAAAATATTAAACTACAAAGTACATTACAACTAATAGTCCCATGCAAAACACTAGAAATGACTAAGGAGAAGATCTAGGCTGCAGCACTCAAGATCATGTCCCTCAACCAGTACAGTACATCCGTAACAATCTCCACGCGTTCGTTCACTTTCTCATCGATATTCCTCTCGTACCTATCCTTATCAAGTTTCTTATGCTTCTGTCTGCGATATCTACTATTAACGTCATCGCTGCGCTCATAAGAATCGTCCACCCCCATCTCTTCCGATTTCCCGCTCTTCCTTGCTCCGTGAATAGCCAACAAACTTCGCAAATTCGCATTGCCGCCGGGCTCTCTATTTTCAAAATTCGTGGCTCCGTTTTTCTCGGGCTCGTCGGTCTTCCCAGCGAGATTCCACGGAGCTTGCAGTTTCCGCAAGTTCAGAGACAGATTGTACTTCCTCGCGAAAGTTTCCACGGGCATCGAGATCTGAAAGCTGTCGTCAGCTGAATCCTGGTGATCGGAATCTACCGAACCGGGTGAAATCGATTCGCGTTTCGTGATTTTCTTCATTCCTCTTTCTTCGCTCTTCTCCTCTTCATCCCTCGGCTCTCTCCTCACCTTGCGGACAACGTTGCCTTCTAAAGGCACGCAGCAGGGGCAATACTTGTCCAGCAGATGGTCGCACACCTTCCTGGAGATTGATAACGCGTAAGAGCCGTCGCTCAGCCTCCTGATCTCCAAGGGCAACCTCACACCGTCCCCTACGTAGAACAGCTCGGAGTTCTGAAGACTTTCTATGTCGTCGGAGTTGTCGTTCTTCGTCACGGTTATCTTCCCCATGTACGAGTAATCGGGCGTAGTTTCCTCGCTCCTTCGCATTCCCACCACCTCTTGTTCTAGCACGAAGGGTGTTGTCGGGGAGACAGTTTTTAGATCCTCTTCTGGGCCCGAAGATTTATCTGTGACTCTTCCGCCAGGAGAAACTTCACACGGATTTTTGATGACTGATTCTTGTCTGCTTGCTCCTAGGTTTTCTGGGTTTAATGGCGTACCTTCTGCTATACTATGTTCTACCACCGGTGAACCTGTTTTTGGAGAAAGTTGCTGGGTTGCTGAAGAAGTTGATGGTAGTCCGGGGTACTTTGCGATCCTGGGATTATTCGTGGCACCGACGAAATTGCTAGGAGACTCTGTCACGCATGAAATGATGGTAGGGACAGCATCATTCGTGGATAAGCTCGGACCTGTTGGCGTTTTCGAATTTTCTCCCATACCTCGTGCTTCCTGATTCAAGGAGGCTCTTTCCTGGTCAACAACTTCACCTGGCACATCTGTTGGCGCATCCTCCCGAGTACTCAAGACAGATCCAACTGCTGTAAGACCATCTTGAGTCGACGTTGACTCAGACTCGGTTACACCAGCTTCATTCTTAGCAATTTCCAAGAATTTATTTATGTCGATATCTTTAAGATCGATCGCCTGCGTTTGTCCTGTATTTTCATCAGCTGTGGTGGTTTCCACATTCTGCAGCTCCATCAGATTCAGCTCATTGTCGAGGACGCTCTGGATCAGATCACTGCTCGTGTTCTGGAACGTGTTCTGGACGCTTTGGACGATTATGTTCTGGACAACAGGAAGCCTAGCAGCCTGCAAGCGAGAACAAACTTAAATTTGATTTGTAATAATGAGTGTGTAGACTACGGTTTTTGTGCATTTATGACAGAAATTAGTCGATCAAAAACTGTACACCCCAACAAGAGTTAAAAGAAATTTCTAAATTACCTCCAGACTGACCGCAGGATCTCTGAGCAGACTCTTAACGGAAGCCCTCATCCTCTCGTCATCGCCAGAATCCTTGTCCTCGTTGACCACCATCGGCTCTATCGTGACGTAGCTGAACACCCACTTTCCATCGTTAAACTGTCTTTCCCTGATAGTGTTCGGCGGCAGTTCTGTCATCGTCGAGGGTGCAGCAGCCAACGAATGACGCAAATTATTCCTGATGATACTGGTCGGCCATTCTCCATCGAACTTGCTCCTCGGCAAGCCGGTCACAGTCGCCAGCCTATTCTTCACCTTGTCCAGAACCGTGCGTTCCACTGCTGGCAACGACAAAATGCCCTTCAAGTTGGGAACGTCCACGATCTCCGTCAGTAAATCATCCCTGGCAGAACCTAACATCACCTGGTCCATGTCGCCGTCGTTCTCAGCCGCGAAGTTATTAATTACCGTCTTAATCGACTTCTCCAGCAGCGAATTGTCACAGAAGGGCAACGCTTGCTCCGGAATTCCTGCAGGATTCCCCGCTCCAACAGTTTCCCGTCCATTTTCCAAATCCTCGTTATTCCTTGAAGACGGAGTAACATCGGCATTCATCGAAGAATCGTTAACCGGACCTTCCTGGTCTTCTTCAGCGTCCTCGATCTTCGCGCCAACCTTGTCCGAATTCGGATCGTCCTGATCGATATTTAATGGGTCATCCGTGTAATCTGTGAATAATCCACCGGGAGTGACGCCGTGATTGATATCCCCGACGTCCGACATTAACGCTGGGTCAGCCGAGGAAGACTCGGGGTCGTCGTTACGCTTGTCGCTGGCCATTGTTACTCGTGGACTTTTGTTTAGAATATCAGGATCAGAAATTGTTGGATTCTTGTTTGGAGTATCAGTCGCAGGCTCCTGGGACAAAGGATTGTTCTGTCCTTGCTTAGCATTTTCTTTGTTTGCTGAATTCATGGGGTCCATTTCCCCTGGACCGTTCTCCAGGTCTGCTATCAAGGACTCTTCCTGTGGCAAAGGATTGCTCTGCCCTAGCGTAGTATTCTCGTCATTCGCTGAATCATCTTCGGAGTGGTACACTTGTCCTGGATTCTTCTTCAGGTCTTCAACGGAGGACTTCTTCTGTGCCAAAGGATTACTCTGTCCTACCGTAGCACTGTCTCTGTTCACTGAATCATTCTGATTTAGGTCATCGATCGAAGCCTCCTTCTGCAGCGAAGGATTCCAGTTCCCCGGCACAATATTTTTGTTACCTGCTAAATCATCCTCCGAAGGATTCCTAGTAGAACCATCCAAAGAACCCTTCGAGTCAGTCTTCCCTTCTACAGATCCACTGGTAGTGTAGAACCCATATTCATCATCCCCTAAATGTCCACCGTAAGCCTCCGTTGTAGAATGCAACTCCTCTTCAACATTCGAGTAATCCTCCGTCTCACTTCCGGTTTCGTGTTCGTTCCCCGGGCCAGCAGCTCCCACAAGATTATTATTATCCTTCGATACATTTTCTGGCTTCTTAGTAGAATGTTTCACAGATTGTAAATTATAGTTAGCGTCTTCAGCCATCTGTGTCTGTCCGCTCGGTTTTCCGTTGGCCTTGACGCCTTCCGATGACGCTGCGGGAACTTTTTGTCGATCAGCAGAATGCTTGGGAGGACACCGTTGCTCAACATTCTGTTGATTATGATAAGACCCAGGCGTTTGTTGCCCAACTATCGAATCATGTTTATGTTCAGCGATCGGATCGATCGGCACGTTGATCGTCGTCGGAGTTTTGCCTTGACTCGGCCCCCACAACGAAGGATCGAACTGATAGACGTAAGGCAGTCCTCCGGGGTATCGTAAAATCGGATTTATCCTCCGTGGAGGCAGGTACGGCAAATATTGATGAATACCGTCGGACAAGTATGGCTGATGCAAGTACAGAGGATTTTGCTGCAGCCGACTCTCGCCAGGGAGCATCTTCTTGTTACCGGGTCTCCTATCGGGCTTCTTCCTCCTTGTCAACCCAGGCTGAGGCGATCCGTTCTTGCGCGAAAGAGGATTATTTTTCTCTCGGCAGTAGCAAATGTAGTCGTCGTTCTCAATTATCCTGGTACGGCCTGGAGAGCGATTTAGGGTCGCGCCTAAATTGCGGTCCCTTGCCTTCAGCTTCTCCTGTAAGCTTCTGACGATATCCGATCGACGATCCTCTGCTGGGTCCGGTTGTACTCCCGAGTTTGGAATCATCACAGAGGCCAATTGGGATCTAGGATCTCTCCGAAGCAACGATTTGCAGCGCTCAGATTTCTGGTCCCCGCGGGATGAACAGTCTGGGTCTTCCAGTCCGCCGATCTTTGTTTCATCGTTTGATGGTGGGAGGGTTAGCAGGCTGCTTTTGGGGGTGAGATCCTCTGTGGTAGGCTCTGCAGAGTCGATGGGGACTGGCGTGATGCTGCGAAGGGAGAACAGTAGGTTCGTGTTAGTTCATAAAATTCGCTGTCTAATGATAGTCTGTTAGACTTTAATTAGCCTTGTGGTCTATATTAAATTAAATCATTCGATTCAATTTCTGCACAGATTAATCGCGATCGTCAAGAAGCGAACGTCCGAGAGGAAAGATTGCGACGCTGCATATCTGAGAACTGGGCCAGGAGACGATCAAGGGCTCCGGCGGCAGTAAGTAATCTCTCACGAGGAAGAAAAAGAGAGAATAATGAAATTTCATTCTCAATCGAGCCCGACCAAGGCCTGCTCGGTTCGCGTACGTGCAGGAACGTTGAACGGGGAAACGCGAAATTCCTTTGCTCATGAATGTGAAATGTTTTTTTTTCCGCCGGCGGCGCGGCGCGGCGCGGCGTCCCCGAGTTTTCGAGAATGTAATTGAAGCCGGCTGACGGGGAACACGGTTGCGCCAGCCTTAGCCTTCGCCTACTCTTATTTTCTTCGCGACGGACGACTAACATACTTTCCGCGTCTGCAATCCAGCGGACTGGCCCCGTAATCCGAAAATCGTCTGGGAGGGAAGCTCGTTTGAAAAATTGAAAAAATGTCCCGATGTACTCGACGGGAAGCCAGATAAATGGTACCGGATAAGGAGAATTTATGGCCGAGCGCTGAGTCGTGCTACACACACACGTGCGCTTTCAAAGTATAGAGTCTCGAGGAAATTTGTTAAATTGTCCCTTGTAAATATGATGGTCGCGTCCGAGAACGGGCGAGCGTATGGTCCGTCGTTACTCGGCCTCCGTGGAACCTAATCTCGCATCTCTATGCCTATATAGACTCGCGTTCAACCCTTGAGTGGACTCTATTTTTGATGTAGAGCTAATTTTTTAACATTTTGGTTTCATTACGTGATTTTTATTTCGTCTATGCTTTGTCTTGCAATATTTACGACCTACCATGAAAGAAAGCGACTTTTTCAGCATATTATAGATGCTTATCGGGGACTGGCGAATGACAATCGATTTTCCTCCGTACCATTGGGAACATAATGAGTCGATAAAGTGCCAGTAAATTTTCAAACAATTTTATCAACACCCATTAAAAAGTGATTGAACTTCGATAAAATTCTCTGTTTCGATATCACCATGCTTAATAAACTATCAAAATTTTCTTTAAAAAAGAAACAAAGTAATCCTTCGTTCAATATTCAATTAGCCGAGCTCCTCGCTAGAATAAAAATGAAACCAACTGATCTGCATAATTGTGACCCCGAATATTAATTGCAAAAATTACCTTGCACTCGCTGTTGCATTTTCGTCGTTCCTTCCAATACTCTTGCAGCTGCTGGCAGCAACGAGCGCTAGGAAGATCGAGCAAATGATCACGGAACGATCCATAACGATCACGAACATCACTCGCAAGGTACGCGGCGCGATTAGTTTCCTTCGTTCAGCATGAATCGATCAGAATTGTCCTACACGAAGCGAACTGTATCGAGATCGATCGACGACTGTGCGATCCGAGGCTCGAGGCATATATTCGACAGTGTTCGTGCATGATTTATTGTTTTGATGTTCTTCCGATTGTGAAATCCTCGTTGTCAGGCGTCGATTGTGTCGCAATAAAAATTATCTTGTAACGATACACCTGCATTATCTGGTTATATGTACACATTTCGATATGTAGGACACGAAACATGGTCGATAGTAATAATTCTTAATCTCTGTATAATTAAACTGCATTCTGATAATTTGATATACTGACTGCATGCTCCTATACGTTGTATAGCGTTCGATAAATCTACGTTTTGGGAGAGGATTGGCGTTTGTGTCGTACTCATTGTTTAAATAGATCCTCGTTTTATTTCATGATTACAAAAGTACACAAATTAAAAAAAATGGTCGTATCGTTCTGTATAAAATGTTGCAGTGTAAATAGCGATAAGTGAAAGCAACCTGGATTACAAATTAATAAGCGGCCCTTACAATAAATAGCTACCACGTTCCTAAAACGTCTCCTAAAAAGTAAAATTAAATAAATTATCCCCGTAGAGCGTGCGTGATGCCGGCAAGCATCATGAAGAACTTCTTCACGTTCGTGATAGCAGAATGAAAAGCATGGCAAGTGATACCGGCCGATTTATCATCGACCTGTAGATCCTCCGCGCTCGTGTTCTCGTCGTATCTGTTCTCTAGATCATCGAACAATTGTTCCACAGTGCCAGTTAGGTTCTCAGCTTTTCGCAGACTGTCGACTACGACGTCCTCCACCTTAGGTATGCTGCCCTCGATGAGCGACGGCAGATCCTCTTTGCCACCTTTCCTCAGATTCTTCTTCTTCAGTGTCAGATAATTGAACAGGCTACCTGCTGCAGGATACTTCTTCGGTGGCATCTTCTTGGCTATCAAAGCTTCGACTTCATCTGCCTCGCTGCGAGCTGGAAGTGCTGTCGTTGAGGTTTCTAGATACTGCACCTAGGAAAAGTAGGATTAAAATTATTACAACAGTGGTTCGATGGCGCCGACCTGTGTGTGTGTGAAAAATAACAATGTCCTACTCGAATGTCTCACCTCTTCATTTTCTTTTTCTAAATCCGCCGTCTCTCTCCTCGGTCTAGTCAATCTTCTGGACGAGGGCAGTACCATAGACAGTCCAGGCTGATTAGAAACCAACATCTGCTGCAAATCCGCCCTGTCGCCACTCACTTCCTCCTCGTTCCCATAATATTCCTGATCGGGTACATTCTCATAATCAAAATTTTCTTCATTCGAACGACCTTCCTCTCGCTCAGCGTGATCCTCGGTGAGCCCTTCAAAATTCTTTATACCAGTGAAACTAACCGGCTTCGGGGAAATTCTTCTTCCGGAACTCGATTTTTTGATGGGCACTGTTTTGTAATACTTGTTCTCCATGCCCATCGTGAAGAATTCTGTCGAATCATCTTCAGGACTCTCTTGCGAGCTCTCCTTGTGCCACACACAATTGTCTCTGCCAGATTTCTTGATGTCCCGTGGCTCTTTTCTTGTGAAACGCGAGGGATCGTGAAAATAGTCGACGGTGTCTCTGCGATTTCTGATATTCACCGGCTCGGAGGAATCTTCCTGCTCTTCTCTGCGACTCTCTTCGGCATCTATCGTCTTCACCAACTTCTCCTTGGATACTTCAACCTCCTCTCCGCCCTCCGAGCTCTTTGAACTCTGATCAACTTCGCCCCGTGCAATTTCCACAGTTGGCATTCCCTTAACACCATTCTCTTCGGACAAAATCTTAAACAGTTCGGCGGCAGACGGTAAATCCAGAGCTTTGACCAAAACATTCACCAATCCTCCGGTGCCCTGCTCTTCGTCATAGATCTCCGAAGAGTCTGGGTTATCAATTTTGTCTTCGCGTTTGCGATGCGCAGCCTGACGAGCACGCTGCGTTTTATATTGAATCGGCGCCCATGATAGATCGTAATTCGCGAATCTGGATCTTTCAGGGTATCTTCTGAGTTTCGATGGCGGTGTGTATAATTGCAGAGTGGGCTCTCCTCCTCTATACGTCGAAGGATCGATCACGTATACCTCTCTGTTCCCTCGTAGATCCTCCGAGTCCTCATCCGAATCCTCGATTTCCTCCTTGGAGTCATCTAGGATCTCCAGCCTGTCCGGTTGTGATCTTTCTAGATCGTAGAGGTCTCCGTTGCTGACGAAGTATGGGTAAGGTAGCACCTGCGGAAAGTGGTTGAGCGTTCACGTTAGCGTTTATTGTGGAGTTTTACTAACTGTCTCTGGCTGGATAAAGTAAACTGTAAACACTGTAAATCAAAGATCGATTACCTGGATACTCGTCTGTTCATCCTCCGCTTCGTCCGGATAATAGAAAAATCGTGGGTCCTCCAGGCTCTCCACCAAAGCGTAATAAGATTGACTGTTCCTGCTACCATCACCGCAACGTCGTCCCCTAACACCCTTCTGCAACACTTTCTCCAGGCTAATAATCCTCTGCTGCATCTCTCGAGGATTAGAATGCTCCAGGATTCCGGAATCTCGAAAGAATCGACGATCCCTCGGCCTCGCGATCCTTTCACGAACCTTGCGAGGCTTCACGACCTCCGTCACAGATAAATCCTCCTTATCATCCACTTTTTCACTTGATCTTTCTACCTGTTGTCCCTCGTGCATCATCGTATACTTTAATTGATCACGATCCATCGTGTCTCCTAGATCCTCTGGACCCTTGACCGCCTGCCAAGCTCCTGTCTTGTGGTCTTCACGCTCCTCTTCATCATTCTCGTTAGGACTCTTCTTCTGGATCTGCTTCTGCAAGTTTTGTCGTCCTTCTTCCACTTTAGTCTTCAGCACATCTGTTAGATCCAGTTTCTGAGGCGCACGAAGCCTCATTTTTCTTCTTTTCCTCTCATCCGCAGACTTCTTCAAGGCCAACATAGTTTTAGCTCGCTCCATCACCCTCATCCTTCTTTTTCGATCGCTAATGGGGTTGGTTAATCTCATTTTAATCGGTCCACCAATCTTAACATTTTCGGGTCGTTCCTCAGCGTTCGCAGCTGTCTCCATGTCAGCTTGCCTCTTCGAGCCTCCTCTGGCCGCCTTGTTCTCTTCGTGATCCTCTGCGGGACTCTCGGTGATGTCTTCTTCGTATAGGGCCACCGGATCCAACGTTGCGTGGATAATCTCCGTCTCAGAGGCCTCCTCATCCTCCGCGGCGGTCTCAACAGTGTGGGATGAAAAATCCTCCACACCGCTCGCAGCACTGCCCTGACGATCCCCGTGATTATGAACCTCTTTCTCCTCTTCTTCAGCCTTCCCTTCTTCGAGAAAAAATTGCTGCCCCTCCCTTCGAACTGGCTTTGACGACTCCAAATTGTCATTTTCAGGGATCAACACCATTGCGGAGTCTGTCGTCATTGTATCGTCGACCTGGAGGACTACTGGTTGATACGGAGACTCGGGTTGATCATCCAAAGAAGCACCAATTTGAGGCACTTGACTAACGACAGCTTCAGGTTCGCTCAAGTCCTCCGGAATTATCAAATCCTGCGATCCTGCATCTCTTTGCATCTTCAAGCTCGAAGGCTCCACATACAGAGTCGCCATAGGCTCATCCTTCAGCTCTGAGAACACCTCCACCTCCTCAGGTACAGCCTCAGCATCGCTGGCAAGTGCATCTTGCTCCGAAATGATCTCCACGTTATCTCCAGCCTCATCAGAATTAACAACATCTCTCTTTCCTCTGCAGGTACACGAATCAGAGTCTCTGATCACCCTGCAGTTGCAGTCCTTGGAATTAGCATCGTCCTCCTTGATCATCTCTTGATCTAAAATGGACATCGCTTGACCCAGATCCGTCCCTTTTCTCTTTATTCTCCTGACTCCTCGATCTTCACTGTCCAATAAAAATTCAGCTGCCTTGTAGTCCAAGGTTTTCTGTCTTCCATTAGCAAATTCTCCGGGGATATCTGATAATTGGGAGCCTACAATTCCAGCACCTTGTTCACCGCCTCTAACATCAAAGTTTCTTGGTAGACTAGCCTCGTAGTAGCCAGTCAACCTGCTTAGACCATTCCTACCAGCTTGAACTCTCAAATCCTCATGTCTCAACGCATCATCGTTCCTCCGACGACCATAACCCGCATCCTCCTCAGCTTCCCAGAGCTCTTCAGGGTTCCCACTGTACCTCTTCTCGCTAGTATAGTACTCTCTAGGCTCGTAGAAGCCATAGTCACCGCCATCGTCCATCCAGGAGTCCCCAGGATCTTGAGAATGCACATAATCCTGCGCAGGATCACTCCTTCTATTGAATTCGGTCTGTCTGTCAGCCTCGTAGTTACGATAGTCTCCGGTATCAAAAAAGACGTCTCCCTGGGGGAATCCTTCTGCAGGGTCGGTCTTGAAGAATCCGTAAAAGGTATTCTCCCCACTTTCACTCGTCGGAGCAACGATTTTAGGTCGAATCTCGTCTACAAAGTGCTCTCTCATTATCTGATTGCTCCTGCGACCTTTCACGCCTTGCCTAGATCCTCTTCCGAAGACATCCTCTTCATTTATTAAGGACTCGTCGAACAGTTCTCTCCTAGCCCTCTTCGTCCTTGGAACACCAGTAACGTCCAGTGCCAGAAAAGGAACGCGAGTCAGCAAAAGGCCCAGAGTTCTGAGAGCCTCTTTCGCAACTCCCTGAGACCTCGCGTGCTCCACTCTCGCAATCAAGGGTCTAGACTTTTCCAGGATCCCGTGGATCACACGTTTTATCGTTGATCTAGTGCCGCTCGAACTGGCCAGCTTTTCCAGCATAGATATTCGGTTCTTGTACTCATCCAGCAGACCTTGCGAGTCCGAGTTTGGGGCCTCGGTCGTTGCTGGTCTCTGGGAATTGTTGCGGTGTCTTCTGCGCTCCCTGTCTCTCTTCGGCTTCCTCGTGGACCTTTCGAAGAGTTCTTCATCTTGGATGGATCTAATCATGTGGGTTTTTATTTGATGGTTCTCGTCTGTGCTCTGGAGGTTGGGCTCCTTGCAAGAGTTTACCTTGAAGGGGTGTTGAAGAAGGTTCGTTCAATTGTTTTGGTATGAAACATCGTAGGGTCTTTATTTTGTGAAGGTTTTGGGGGAACAGGTTAGCCCGGAAAATTGTTCATTCTCCGGAAATAGAAATGTTCCAATTTTCTGCATAGCGCAAGAATGGTTGAAAATAAAAGGTTCTACATACTTTGAAGTCGGGAAGGACCCAGAATCCGATGCTAGCCGAGGGCAAGCTGATTCCCAGTCCCTCTGGATTGCTCGAGATGATTGGTTTCATCTCGGGAACCTCGTCGTTTAATAGGGCCAGCGTTTCATTGTTCAGTAGAATGCTCCTGCAGGATCGATCCCGATGAAATTAAAAAGAAAATGAAGTAGGTGGATGAGCGAACGAAAATAGAATATCAAATTCCGTATCCGAGCGGAGTGCAGCCTAAATGGATCACCCTCGTCTACGTAGAAATACCATGTACGTTCAGCAACAAAAATACTCGCACTATTATTAACGATGCCAATTAATTATTAACTTTTCCTCGACTTAGCTGCGTATCTCGGGATCAAAATTTTACGGTTTATCTAATAACTTGCGGGACGACTTATGGACAATTTCATGGTGTATTTTATTATTCCACTCACTCGGAAAACATTCTGTTCGCGGTGTCAAAGCCAGGTGATAGAAGATACTCGTGAAGTGTCGTGATTCGAGTATTTTTTAATCGAATCTCGAAGTCTTCAGGGTTGAAGTTGATTCCAAAAATGGTAATAGATCCAGACTGGTATCTATCCGATGGCTTGGTGCATTGGTAGTAGATGTACACATGATTTTCCTCATCAGTGTCGACCGATCCATCGAACACTTGACGTCCGACGAGAGTTTTGTGGAGCAAGGACACCCAGTAATCCTGAGACAGAGCAATCGTCATCGATTTTGCGATTTCGTGATCACGTGATGCATCGTAGGCGACTTACTGGACTCGGTTGAGTCAGATCTTCAGGTTGCCTCATTATCACGTTTACTTTTGATCTGGCCGCGTTGCCTAATCGACGTGCTGTGATCAGGGCGCCGAGGTACAGACTCTTATACTCCTCTGGTTTCGATTCGGCTTTTAGGAAAATTCAAATTCTAATTTATAACACCAATATTATACACGATTCAGTAATTTTCTATTCTTTAGACACATTCAGGATTTTTCAATTACACAGAATGTGTTGTTCAACGTTACAGCATATTTACAACTAGTATCTTACCAATCCACAGTGGTCGATTTTTCATATATCGCCCTATGACCTTGTAAAGATCCTCTCTATCTTCCTCCAAATCATCTGGTTGTATCAGAACTCCGTCGTCATACGAAGTGATAGAATCGAACTCCCTGGAGCAATCAGAATCGTTTAACAAATCATAAACGAAACGTTATTATCAATAGAATAGAATAATAAAAAAAATTACGGATGCCAAGTGACAGCTGATAGAGCATTCCCAGCACCATTGAAATAATCCTGAAGGTACTGTCTCTCGTCCCTAGTTTTATAAGCCACGATATCTGGTCCAACGATCATGCTATTCGCATATCTGGGAAAAGCGTTCAGAGTTCGTCTCAAATTTACCAGTCTTTTCGCTAGGTCCGCAGCTGTTGCATTGCATCTGATTTGGCATTCTGCAATATTTTGTACTAAAATAGCCTCGTTCCGTAAAAGCTTATCAATTCTGATTCTAAGAATCGGTGTTACCGTATCCTAGTTGCCAGCTCGCGTTGAAACCCATCCGATCGTTGAAGGAAACGATCTCCTCAGCTTCCACGGAATTCATTTCTTGTCCTCTCGCAGCGTTCTCGGCCGAAATACAAGCAATCACATCCAACCCTGCTTTTTCCGCCCACTGGTACGCCAACGGCCAATCGGATTCTGCGATCACGAATTAGATATCTTCGGTCTCGGTCGAGTTACAAATTCCCACGAGTATCGGAGAAAAGGAGGATGTCTCTCGGGACAGTAATGATTCGGGACAGTTTGCGAGGGTGGACATTATTCTTGGAGTTGGGCAAACGAGAATGATAATCGAAGTGTTCGGAGGATCTAGAATTTCAATTTCATACATTTTTTTACCTCGATGAAGTTCCACAGCAGAACTCCATTTAGCCACGGTAATTATTTCCGCGAATGATAAAATAAATAAAATGGCTTTGAGTCGTTAGCGGATGATCTGGGAAATGTCTTTAGGTACAAAGAGTGAATAAACATCGCTTTCTGCCTTGGGAGACAGTAACGATTCTTTTCCAAGAGAGATTACAAGCGTTCGCGGTAACAACGTCGCTATCTGAAACGCTTACAATAGGACGAAACATTTGTAAAGAGCTTAAAGAGCAGGAAAGTAAGAGCAAAGCGGGCGTACAACATGACACAATTGAAACAAAAAGCTAGATGAAAAATATAAATTAATTAGCACACGGACGAGGTAGTACGGAATGCTGAAGACAATGCCGGCTCGCAAGAACGACTCTCGCGGCGAATAAGCGTCGTTATTAGGGGCGACCCAGATAGAGTTTAACATGAATAAACGAGAAAAAATGCGAGACGGTGAATAGGTTCGAAGAGGAATTGAATAGCGCGATGCGGTCTTTATCGCTGAGACGGTCGGGAGATTTTTGCAAAAATTTTTCAGGGAACGTGTCAGGAGACTTTTTAGAACGGTTTTCCAAAAGGAATATTATTCCTAACAGCTTGCAGTGTGATTCTCTAAGGAATCGGACTGTTGAAGGCCGACGTTCGTTTAGGCGATAGCGCCGCCATTTTTTATAATAGTAGAATAAAAAAAAATACTGTAGTACTCTGAGAAGTATACGCGACAAGATCTCTCCGGAAAGTTTCTCCATTCGCCCGTGCGTTTCCTTAGAAAAAAATTCGCAAAGGTGCCGATTATTTTTACGTTTCGACGATCGAGACGTTCCAGTATGCAAACCGCGGACAGCGATAGAGTCGGCGAACAATTTCCGCGGTGGCTTCCGAAATGGAGAATCGGCCGGCCATTATGTCGGTTAATTAAAGCGATGTAACGATGTAATGGTGTAACTGCGGACAAAGGCGGCACGCGTCTGCTCGCTCCGGAGTCGCATTAAAGCGGAAACGGGACGGCTCCTCGGCCAATTTCGCGGCCGATACAGAACCGTGCGAATTAACCAGCGCACAATGGTTCATGCAAGAATGCTCAAGAGCTGTCTGGGAAATGCAAGCTGTTAACAGTCCGTCCTGAGGGACGCAACGGCAAGGTTCCTGCCCGTATCTAAGCTCTTCGCGATTGTCAACCGTGTGTTTCAGAATGTGGCATGATAACGTCTTGATTATTCGCGGTTAATCAGCTGCGACGCGAGTCGTAGAGTGGATTTTCTTGATCGGCAGGCTTACCGGAGATCAACTGGTCACGATTGATATCGTTGTCTGGAGGATTTTCGATGTTGGATCGATAGAGAGTACCATGAGGTCCTCCGAGACGAACGTATGCTGGTGTCAGAGCGCGGGCTAGACGTATGCTTCTTTCGAAGTCGCTGCTGTAATTGTAGAAACGAAATTGCAAATACTAAACGAATCCAATAAGAGGATCTCGGAGACGTTGATTTAAAAAAATATATAAAAGATAATTGACAATTTCCCGTAAAGATTTGACCCAGCTGTGGCCGCCGTAGAATCGATAAAAGCTTCCACCGTGTCCAAGAATCGATACCGGATTAATTAAACGGATGGATTAATATTGCACATACCTGAGAGCTGCACCACGCACCAGAACCGCAGGATCGATCGTCAGACTAAGAAACTTCTCATCGGTCACGGCGACAGGTTTCTCCAGATCGATATCGATCGTCAACACCTTGGCGAAGATCGGCCGATTCGCGAGAATTTGCAACAGAAGCCAAAGCAAAACACCGTGCTTGGAACGCGCCATTCTATCGTATTTTTATTTATCTAAAATCGCGATCTCTTCGGTTAAGGGCAATTCCCATTTCACGATCGCGGGGACGATCGAAGCTCTAGATCCTGGATCGTATCGCGGGGAACGTTTCCTTCGCACTGAGGGACGCGATTATTCGGGAAAAATAAAACGCCCGACACACGAACACCCGCAGACTTTTCGTGTGCCGGTTTCGACATCGCTAAATCGTTGCGTAAAGGATCGCGATTTGCACGCACAGCGAAACGATCATCGATTCGTTGACCTCGTGCCTTACAATATCGAATTACCTAGCAAGAAATCCAAGCCGAATTTCGTGCAATTACGTTATGCATTTTTCTGCCAGACCGTGTTGCGTAGCTTTTCATTCTTCATTGTCGGTGTTCTCGCGGTGGCTTCTATTTCTAATGCGGTTCGAGTTCCATTTTTACTCTTACTTCTCTGCGCTGCAATTTGTATTCATTTTGTTTACGTTTCACCCTAGTCCCTCTATTTTTTTCTTCTTCTCTTTTTCGGGAAAAGGGTACGAATTTTTATACTACGTTTAAATATTAATTAGCCTGAGGATCTTTATGCATTTTTGTCCACTGTTTTTCATACCGGCTCCAATTTTTTAATGCAGTTTCGACTTTTATTTCTACTCTGCTCCCCTGCAGTACAATTTTCATCCGTTTCGTTCAGGTTTTATTTTAGCCTTCCTATTTTTCTTTTTTTGGGAGCCAGGTAGGAATTTTTAGACTGCGTTTAAATAATAATTAGCGTGAGGCTCCTTGTGCATTTTTGGTACATATACATTATTTGTAAAATATTGTATAGAGGATACATTTACAGGAGACAAAACTGGGAAAACTGCATAAAGATTCACAGTCCAATAACAATAATAAAAATATTGAAGTACTTCCACTTTATCAATCGCCAGAGTTTACGATCACTGTAGATCGGCGATAAATCATTTTCTACGAAGAGAACAGTCGATAAAGATGAAAGAAGCGAGGCCAGGATAAATAACGAGGCTGGGGGTTTGGTAACACGATTGACTTTTATTACATTTTTTTCCATTTTTTAGAACTAAATAACATAAACGCATATTCTGGTTAATCCACTTCTTGTTTATTATTACTCGTAGTATTACTATCGGTATTAAGAGCTAATAACGACGAGGCGCGCCCCTAAAAATCCCTCCCTCGTGCATGTATTCGTTCGGTTTCAATTTTTATCGTTCGCGTATCGAGCGTTTGTTCGGTTCATGCTGTTGTTGCTCTGTATTTTGAAAATTCTTATTGTGTTCCTTCTCTCCCGCCGGTGAAAGCCGAAAAGAAACGCCGCCGTGTAATCGTTCCGGGTACAATAAATAGGAAGAGGAAAGCTCGATTATCCTTTTCTCTCATTTCGGTTCTTCTTTTATTTTTCCCGCTCGTTTGTATTCCGTCCATCTACTTCGCGATATTTCCACATCGAACGTCGATTATCGCCTTTTGTCCTGTCTTCGAGCGACGAGCGGGTCGCGACGCTTTTCCTTTTTCTTTTTCCTTTTTTTTCGAGGGAAAAACAAAAATCGAGAGACGCTCGGAACGGAAAATCGACCGACGTGCTCGTCGCTCGAACGATCCAGGAAAGGGACGAACGCGGGATCTAGAATTCTATGCATTTTTCACGCGCGACAAAGGCCCCGGACCAGAGACCGGTCACTGTTTTATTTAAATTATTGCACACCAAGAACAGCATCCCGTCCCGCGCGACAGTCCCTTTTTTCCGCCCTTCACGCTCAACCCTTCGAGGAATTGGATTTTCTCAAATATTAAAAATATCTCCCTTAGAAAAGTGGATTCCGAAGTTAGGATAAAAATATCGGTCTTCGAGAACAATTGAATTTATTCTATTTATTCATGAAACGAGTAAATTTTTTGCTGCAACTCCATGGCAAAGATAGAGTAACGATAAAACGAAGAGAGTGCTATGAATTGATTTGTACAGTCGAATGAAATTATTGATTAAGTAGATCGGGGAGTTCGGTGATACTTTATTTCAGATGGAAATTCGTCCGTTTAAAGTTGAAACTGTCTCTGTCCGGGACCGTGTCCAAGGGTTGTTTTGCCATAGGGGATGCAACCCCTTCTACTCGCGGGCACAGCTACGAAATCGTGTGTCGCTCTGTCGTGTCGTATTGTTGCCTGTGTGGGAACATGTTCTCGCGTTCGCACGTCCATTAACCTTTTATTTGGCACGACGAATTTCTCCCTTACGTTCCCTGACATGCGGACAACTTTTGGTACGTTGTTGCACCAATTTCCTCGACAACTGCTGCTTCCGTGTTGCTGAGGAAAAAATTTACAATCCTCCCACATAACCTTCGTACCGTGAAAAGAACATTTACACGTTCGTTCTGTCCAATGTATCAGCTTTTAAATAAATATTCAATCCTTTCTTGAGGGATATTCTAATTGATATTTTACTTTTAATATAATTTGCAATGATATAAAGAAGGGAATGGGGTGGAAATAGTAGAAAATAGTGGAAAAATTAACCCCCAGAATGTTTTTTAGTCAATATTAGCCTCTGAAAGGGTTAATTACAGACCAAGACAACATTCAACAATTTTTAAGTTTTTAAGCACCATAGTTCAATTTCGAAACTAAATGAATATTAAAAATCGCCTAAAATTTGGTCCAACAGGGAACGTAAATTCTCTGAAAATATTTATTAATTTTTCACATATTCAAAATGAACAACACAAACTAAAACTCGTCGTTCCCAAATAAAGGGTTATTTTATTGCCAACACAGAGCTCGAATGTGTATAGTGTGTGTATCTGTGAACAAGTGATCTTAAATCTAAGTTTACTTCACTTTTATATCAATGTATGCTCGTATGTATACATATACATACATATCATGATATATATATATATATGTATATAATGTACATACATAATCTAACAACAACATAGTATTATCAATCATCATCCGTGATTCACGTCTCAAACGCTGCGCGTTACATGAAAACGCTTCAACAACAAACTCGTTTCGCGCCGATCGCTATAAATCACCCATCGATCATCGTTTTCCTCTCATGATTGGTGTCACTTCCTACAATGAAAACGAAAAAGCAAATATTCTACAATGATCCGTCGAGCAAGCTTCGTGCGATCGTCTCCTTCGGGATCGTCTCGTCGCATCGTGATCCAAAACCAAAATTTCACTGTTCATTTTCAATACAAAAATTTCATATCCTCGTTCGAGGCATAAAAATATCCATTGAAATCGATGAAGTCTGACATCATAAAAAGAATTTTTTAAAAATCCTGCTCAATCAATCGTAAGGTAACAAGTTACTCAGTTAAGTAAACATTCCGAACAACAATATTTCAGCTTTAGATCACCGTGCGTCCCGGTTCGTACCGTTTCCCGTGCTTCGACCGATCCGCCTCGATAATCCGATTGATCCATCGATCAACGATCTACGATAATTGGTCCTCGGACGTTCGGACACAAAATCGCACGGAGGGTGTCGATGCGCGTGAACGTTTACAACACGCTTTCGAAGCCCACGTTCTTCTCCTACAGCTTCTTCCTTCTTTCTTTCTTTTTTTTTAACATTTTATTTTCTCATATTTTTTCGGTAACCGTGAGAAGGAACGCCGAAAAGTATTGCAATCGATGTTTCGTTTCTTTGGTTCGTGCCTCGTCCTGAACCCATCGACAACCCTAAGCGTGCCCATACGCCACCAAAACCACGATGTCCTTACTACACCCACGGCGAAAGTCTCAAGAAGTGGACAGGCTCTGCGGTCGAGCACGCAAACCAATTTCTTTTTCCTCCTTTTCTTTTCTTTTTTTTATCACAGAATTTATCCCGTTCGAAACCCCTACGATTATAATACCCAAGTAAATCTCTCGGAATTAGTATACTACTATCGTTTAAAAATCGCCACGCTCGCGGTGGCTTGGCAGCCAAAATGTTGATTCGCTTTTGCTTTTCGTGGTCTGGCAAACGTTCCAACCATTGAACCATCGATTATTTAAATTAACTGGTTTGTATATCGTCTTGTCGAAATTACAATCCATTTATTCCATAATGAATTATTTCGACGATTTTCTGAGATAGTAAAGGAGAGTAAGCCAAATTTGGATTTTCTTTAGAGTACACAGTCAATTAATAATTTAATGGTCAAACCCATAACAAATGTAATTTCATTAACACAAACGATTAACATCCGTATCTTGTAAATTCTGTTCTAAATCATTATACTGTGTCCATCTCGATATTATGAAGCAAGAAGATAGCAACGTTATCATTTTTACTTTTCTTTATCAATATTCATGCTGCTCCAAATTAAGCGACTCCCTCCCACTTTCACAATTCCGATAATTATAAAACAACTCTCAAACCAGTCACTTTAGAAGACGGTTCCATGGTCGAGCATAATTCCCGACAGGAGGAAAAGAGCATCATTCTAGTTTTGTCGAGAAACGAGCCAATTATTCGCACGAATGCCCTCGAAATCGGTGCAAATAGTCTATAAAAATGTTGAAAGTAAACGTGGTCCATGAATACTCTTTTCTCTCGTTCGTGGAGCATCTTTCTATAAAAAATGGAGTGAAACATGTACGGGGCACGTGGTAGATCGGCGCATGGAGATAGTCGACGGTCGTCCATGGGTTGAGCACGGTGGTGTCTGTTGCGCGGGCGTGTGTGTGTGTTTGATGTTACGTGTGCTCGTGTTTGTTTGTTCGCGCGAGTTTCGAATTTCCCCTTCGTAAAAGACACATATTATTAGTAGTAAATTACAGGCATCTAGAGTATTGCTTCTCGGTTCAACGAGTTCGCGAAGATACCGGGCACGGTACAAGCGTGATCGAAACATGTCCAACAAGGTCGATGGCGAAACGCTGTCCCTCGATTATGGTTGCAAAATCGATGGTCTCGATACGATCGTTTCAAAACACCGCGGTGTTCGAAACGATTGTCTCTGGCGTGGATTCCTCGAACGATCCATCGTATTCTTTCGTACTCGTAAACGTAATTAACACTTCAGCGACTGACTGTCGCTCCACTTAGGTTACGAACGATAAATATAAAATTGTTTGATCGCCGCATCGGTTTTATTCGCAAAGCAACAGGTAACTGGCTCGCGTAACGCACCGTAACGATTTCCTTTCGAGATTTTTTCGAACTTTCTTGTCGGCGCGCGCGCGCGTGGCCATTAAAGTCCGCACGTTTTCATTAGTGAGCCGGCGAATAGGCGGCTAAAGTGTTAATTTAGAAGTTCGTCGGTGACTTTTCAATTTTTCTGCTGTTTGTACTCCGCTCTTATCGAAGACAGAAGTTAGCCGAGCTTGTTATCGCTGCTTTGGGACGAGCGGAAAGTTGGTGGTCCTTCCGCTAGTCTCTCGGTGGTCCAACTTTCAAACAATCGTAATTAACCTAGTTCTATTAAAGATTCTTCGAATCTCTTTAGATATCGATTCCACTGTGCATTGCGAGAAAAGGTGTCCGATCAAACATTAACCCTTTGCACCTGGTCAACAACTCAAATATAAAAATTTTTCTTCCGCAATAAAATGCCCGATCGATTCTCTTTCGAATAGAATAATTATTTCCATAAATAATGAATAAATAATTCCGCGGGTGATCCGAGAAAATTCTACGAGTGCAAACGGTTAATTTTTGTCATTGGCTTCCCACTTGAATTAGCACTTAATCCGTGAAAATTTATATTAACAATAATTCGTCGACTGTTCCGGATCTTTATACGAAATCGAAATTAAAATGTGTCTTCGAGGCACTCCGTGAATCGACAGACAGCGAATCGCCGCGTTCGCAAAACACTGTACAGCTCTTAAAAATCGCACAAGTCCGCTCGAAGTTATCGGCGCGCCAATCGCGATCCATCGATCGTCTGCGATCGGCAGCCACCGAAAGGATCGTTCTCTCGCGTGTATATCTCTCGATCGAATCGCAGCTCTCCCTTTCTCTTAATCATCCTCTTTCACCATCATCATCATCATCATCATCATCGTATCATCGTCATCATCACCATCATTATCATCATCATCGTACTCTCCGCGCTCTCTTGTATACAAAGCTAACGTCTACTTACTTGTTTAAACACCGTGAACGTTTCTCGCCCTTTTCGATACTGCTCGACCCTCCTACCGTGCTCGAAACATAGTTCTGCGATTAGTGTACCTCCGAAGCTATATGATTCAACCATTTGCTCAAATATTTTTCCCGACCGAAAATACCAATTAATAGACAATTCCAATTAAAAGTTTTTTTCCATCGAGAATCCTGATTTTAGAGCGTTTTTACATTGTTCCCGAATTTTAGAAGAGAAAATAAGTTTTATATGAAATTAGTAAATGCACGAGTGCCATTTTAATTAAAAATTGCTCTCCAAGTCTTTTTTGATTTTAATATAAGAAAAAAAAAAGAAATTTCAATTTTAAGCAGAAGATTGGCACAGAACAATGACAAACAATTGCCACGTCCCGTCACAATATGCACAACTTTCTGCCTCGCTGCACACCGCCCGATAAATCACAATGCGCCTCCAAGCCGATAAGAGTACCAATTATTCTTTCATTAGGCAACCTTAACGAGCGCGCAGCACTAACTCGAGCACAATAGCAGGGTCAATTATCATTCACCAGAGAAATAGCTCTCCGTTTCACGGGTCAGGGGATTGGCTTGCGGGGGTGGGGGGAACGGTGGGATGGGTTTACTCAATGAGAGGTGTGTGTTTATCTCTTATCGTCTAAAACTGTGTCATCCTCTCTCTTCGCGTTCGTCTTATCTCTTTTCCCCTAAAATTGTTTCTCTCACCGAATACTACGGCCGTCGGTCCGACCGCGACGATCCATTATCGTCGTCGATCGTCGAAGATCAAGAGATCATAACAATAGTACGTCGATCTATAATAACGTGTAAGTTATCGATTATTACTTTATAATGCGTTGTGTCGTTGTCTCTGAATATATAAGTCGGGTCGGTCATGCGTCTTTTTCTTTCGTTTAAACAATAAATCACCGATCCCTCGCGGAGCCTCGAGGATCCGCGTCGGCCGTTTTGTCGGGATTAACGGAGGCCGTGATCGCGCGGCCTCTAGACAGATATATAAATTCCTCGAGGGACCGGAAGCGACCGAATGTTTCGTTTTTTTTTTCCGGTTCTCGCAAAATCAAGTTTCGCTCTCGGTTCTCATACGCCTCGATTAAATACTTCTCGCGGATTTTCTTTTTCTTCTCCCTTTCTCTTTTTTTGTTTGTTTGCTTTAAACGCTAAAACGCGGGCTCCTGGGTTTTCACGCGAGACTATGTACACGGAGAAAAACAGAACGGTTCCGTCGTCGTTCCGACGTGTGTCACCTAAACGGGGTTTCGGCGTGAAATTGTTCCTCGTATCTAACGCGTCTCCGTTCAATTCGCCGGTTAAATGCGCTGCGTCCGATCGTTAAACGCCTAAGAAAGGTCCTTTAAATATCCTTTATATATATTTATATAATTATCATATATACTTAGACGCCGCGCGCCTCGCTCCGACGATCCATCGATCGCTGAGCAATTGCGATCGATTCTCTTCGAACCCTCGCGCAATTAAAAGCAATTCAACAAAATTTCTGTACACCAACTTTTCCTACTGTGAATCGTACCACAATTGCAAGTTTCTTGAAAATTTTAAGTAGTTTTGGTTTGTTTAACCGTTTGTTTGTTGTCAAGTCTTTAGTCGGCCCCGTTAGTTCACTTAAGCGTTAACATACATAGCTGAAATTGATACGGAATTTCGGAAAGGTCCAATAAGGGTTGATTTCTCAGGAAAACAAAATTAATTTTCGCGCGAGTATCGAGTGATCGATCGACCGTTCCGATTCCCGAAGTCGGGAGTCGAGGTCCTCGGAGCGAGACGCGTGTCGCTTCCTCTTCATCCTCATCTTCTTTTTTTTTTTGATTTCCTGTTTTATTTTTTCTTCACCTCTTGTCGATTAAAGTCCTATGAAACACGAATCAAGTAGATTTAAGTATCTCGGTTTGTATCACTTGCCACGTGCCGCAGGCTTAGGGTGGCTTTTCAGGGGAGGTGGAGAAATGAGAGGGGGGAGACAGGGTTCCCGTCGGAGGAACACTCTTTTTTTTTTTTCGTTTTTCCATTTTTCTCATTTTCGTTCATTTGTTTGTTCCGGGGGGCTCGCAGCGTTCGTGAACGTGTGTGTCCGCCAGGTGTCAAGAAATCGGAGAACAAGAGAAAGCCTCGAGAGCGTTCACGCGACCGTTTTTATTTTTCTTTATTTCGTTTCTTGCTTTTCGTTTGTCGCCTCGAATCGTTTGCTTTTCCTCGTGGAATTGTCAGTTTTCCAACGAGCCTGTGTCCCGTGAAAAATCGTCGGCGAACGGCCTGGTCAGAGTTCGGCGAGTTTCGAGAATTTTAGGCTGAAGAGTGGACAACGAAAATTTGACAACAGATCATTCGTTTTGTTGCTCGATCTGCCACCGACAACGATTCAGTCACATCTAGAACCATTAAGCGTAAATAAAAATTGTCCGAACAATGTATTTTGTGTGTAAACGATTAATTTTGTACGTCCGTTAAGATTGCATGTTCCGATTGGTTCTTCGGTGTCCACTCTTCGTGGAAAGAATAGAAACAGCGTAACAGTAAACGATCCTTAGAAAACGTGGATTAAAGTAGACGAAACTAAAGGCACAGAAGCTTTAATCAATTTGTCAGAGCTTACATATGTGTGTGTACGTGTATGTATATGTATATATATATATTTATATATATTATATAGAGCGTTAACAATGTATAATATAAGAAACGATCAAGAAAGAAGGGGAACAGAATCGTGCTAAGTTGTCAGCGGTGACGTTTAACATCGACTAGACAACGCGACGAACAACATCCATGCTGATATCACATCGAGAAACAACAACGACACACGACATTAATCAGCTGCAGTAACGGTATATAGCGACGACAACAGGGTTTGCATTCGTTTCGTTTATAATCTTTTTCTTTTTTTTCGTATTTTTCATGTTTCACTATTTTGTTTCTTTGGCTTGGATCGAGTTGTCGTTTTTGTTTTTTTTTTTGCTGTTTGTTATTGTTTTACTTTGTTATCTCGTCGTCGAAGAGTAGTAATATTTTCGAGCGTAGGGACACATCGAGCAGGGACGTCGAAGGAGAAAAAGTTGCTACGATCGTGAAACCAGAGAGTGTGTTTATGTGCGTGCGTGCGTGGGTGTGTGTGTGTGTGTATGTATGTATGTATGTATGCGTGTGAAAGAGTTTGAGGAAACTTTTTGTAGAGATAGAGATAGAAAGAGAGCGTGAGAGAGGAGAGATAGAGCGCAAGAGTAAGGAACAGCAAAACACAGTTCTACGAAACTACACATCGCTGGCTGCTAGATAGTAGTTAAGCGGTTTCAAGTTCGAAGTTGTCGGTATAATTTGATGTCGAGTTTAATTACTTTCCTTCTGTTAGTCGTGATAATGAGACACGACGGTCCCCGTCGAGCAAAGACGTTCCTGTTCGAGCGTTTGAACTTTCACATAATCCCTTTAAAGCGTCTCGATCGCGAAACTCCATGAACTCCTTCACAGAAGCTCGGAAATTCGAGGGTGTTACAGTTACAATTATCTATTCGCAAACATTCGTAAAACCAGTTGTGTGTTACCAGCTGCTTATCATCATCATCATCATTCTCAAACATTATCATTATCATCCTCATCATTATCATCATCAGACTCATCCTTCCTTTCTAAAGAGATCATATACATATATACTTTTATATTTCTTTGGATTAATTATTGAGTAATTGACTTGAAGTGTGTATCGAGTAGAGTTGTACGGGAGAATCAGAGACTGCGAGACGGTTTCCGTGGATCCGATTGGTTGGGGACGCTGTTGGACGGGAGGGGGTGGGCGTGGCCGAGGATTTATGGCACCAATCTATGCTTAGAATCGGTATAGCGACGCAGTGAGAAGAATGCGAGCCTCGCTTACTAACGATCCTCGATGAAATCCCCCTTGACAATTATTATTCGTTATTATTATCGCACGTTCGCAGCACAGCTTTGCGAGAATTTCAAACGTGAATTTAGCACCAGACTGCTGATTTTTAGGCAAATTTCTCGAGCCTCTTTTCTTCTTGAAATCGTCATTCTTTTTAAGACGTCCCTTAATTTTAATCACTGTCATCTTTGCAATTCAAGATGGAGGAAAATACTTTCTAGAAGAGTCGCGATATAATACTGATCTGTAGAAATTTGAATTTTTCAAGCCTCTTCTAGAAGGACAATATATAATACAACCAGACTGTTGATCGTTGTGTAAGTTAATATTTTTCGTCTGTATCATTTCAATTACAACAACTTACACTCGTTATAGGGAATTTTACTTGACCCCACGTAACACGAAGAACGCACTCAGCCGTCTCTGATGTTAGCAGTCTACTTTTAGAGTTTCCGTCGAAATTTTCGCAAAGCAGTTGGCAAACTTGTCTGAGACATTCCAAGATTCCCGAGGATCGTCGCCCGAGGAAAAGCCATAGAGAGTTTCGTAAACCAACGACATCGATAGACAAGAGAGAAACGGCTAGCATGCACGTAGAGACACGACAGTTCCTACGTTTCTCCGTTTGATTACATATTTTTAATCTAAATTTCGCGCGACGCCGCATCGAAACCGTTCAAACACGCTGCCCGGCGAAGAATCGAACGATCAATCGACTCCCCGTTCAAATCCCACCGGAAAGTTGTCCTCCTCTTTCTCCGCGGTCGATTCCCGAAGACTTTTTAGCCGCAGGAAAGTTCTCGGGTTTGTTTTTCGCGGACAAACAGCCGGCGAGCGGCGATTCAGCGAGCCGGGAAAAACTTCGGGAAACTGCGACCGCCCCCGCAGCTTTTCCTTTTTCCACGGGACAACTTTTCTCGGCGGATCGAGGAGAGAATCGTCTGGAGACCCGGCCCCTCGTTCGATTTCCAATTACAAGGAGAACGGTCCAGGGATATTTTTCCTTTTTTTTCTCGTTTTTCTCCCCTTTTCGTTTCTCGCGCGCGAGATTTCTTCGCGGTGTCGCGCGAATCGACAAACAGAGAGAATCGTTGACGCCATTCGGCTAGCAGGTGTGTACACTTACATCGAGAAAGAACAGAGTGTGAACTGACGGCACACCGAAAGCTGACATGCGTTCCTTTTTATTTTATTTTTCTTTGTATGCTGTATGTACACAAAACAACAATGTTTTCGAGTTTTGTCCGTGCATTTATATCTCTTGGAGTTTTCCGTTTTTCTCTCGGATAGAAGGCCTTCCGACTTCTGATTTTTCCGGTTGGCGTTGGGGTTCGTGACGTTTTCTATCAACGGCGAAATTATCGATTTCTCGTTAAGTCTCTTTTTGATGGTTAATTAAACGGAGGAATTTTAATGCGGCACAGTCTGAAAAATTGTCTTCGAATCTCCTTCCTCTTTGAGCAATTAATTTCTTATGTTTTTCTCATAGCTAACCTCGTAAAGTCCGAACGGAAAATTTACCATTAAACATCTTTTCTGAATGTTCTTTAATTCCTTCTTTCCTTCGCTAACAGAAAACGTCACCGTTTGTTCACGTTTGTCGCGACGCGTGTACACTTGGTCGAGAAGCTTCGCTCTCGAAACAGGCAAGATTATAGCGTGAAGAGCGTGCGTCGTTTGATGGGCTTTTGTCTCGAGTGTTCGCGAAGAAATCGGAGATAGTAGCCTTTTGTACAGTTTTGCGTTTTTTTTTTTAGAATAAACGATCGATCAAGAGAGAGACAGACATAGAAAGAGTTTCAACGGTGAATAGGAAGCAAGAACAGACATATACAGAACGATATCGAACATAAACAAGTACACTTCTCGTGTTTGATCTGCCCTTTTGTTCGTACAAAAAACGGTTCTCAATTCTTACTATCCGTGTTAATTTGTCCCTATACATATACCAACTCGATTTGAAATTCATATGTATATATATATAATATATACATATGTGTATATATATAATTTATATATAAATATATCTTTCGATAACGTGTAACCTCATCAAATTCCAGGAGACGACTAATTCTCTCTTCGAAGACCTATCCGGATCGAAGGAGCAGGAAACTGCAAGAAAAATCACGTTTACCAAGGAACATTTCTTCAACGATGTATCGTATGAATTTAAGTGTCGTACCAACCCCTTGCATTATGATTCTCATCGCATGTACTGGTAAATCATCGTGCAACGATCAGAACGCAAGAAAATTAATGTATTTCAATCGCATGAATCAGAAGTGAAATGAAAATGCGTTTGTTCGGTTCAACAATTTCAATATAATCACGAACCACAAAATCCGTGGTCTACTTCTGAGATGACCCGATGCTTGGTCGTTCATAGTCTGGTTGAAATGATAGGGCAAGGGGTCGAGATTTTTATAACTGTCGTATTAATTCCTCCATCGTCTGTTTCAGCGAGTGCAGCAATTCCCATTCGTCCGATTCGCTCATTTGTATATGCATAAGGCTCGCGTTTGATCTCGCCGGCAGTCGATGCTCTGTCCGTCCCGTCCACCCCTGTTTTCGCATGAGAAAACACCTGTTCGATCAAGAAACACCTGCGTGAACATCGTGAACACCGTTACCGGGGAAGAATCGGCTCGCAACACGTGAAAACCTGTCCTCTCTGTACTCGACCCCCACATTATAATGCTTTATTCCTCTCGAGACAGATCCGCCGTATATAGAACACATAAATCCCCCCCTGTATCTCTTTTTTTCCTCATTTATTTTTTCATCTAGTTTTCCTCCTCCACCTCTTCATCTTCGTCTTCTTCGACGAAGCTAAAAACGATTAATGTATTTGTCTTTTTTTTTTTTAATTTTTTTTTTGTTAACCTACATGTACAATTACGCTCGATAGAAACGCGCCGTATAAACGTGAAAGAAAGGCATATTTCTTTGTATTTTTCGTTTTTTTTGCTACTCTGTGTTGTCTCTCCACTGCGAGAGGATTCAGTGCTGCTCGGCCTAGGCGAGCTTTTTCTCTACGCTTTTTTTGAACGCGGTGTAGTCGAGCAACGTTTTCAACAATTTTTTTCCGCGCTCTCTCTCTCTCTCTCTCTCTTGTCGCATAATTATGTCAACACACTAATCGAAAACTGCCGCCAAGAACAGGTGTTACGCGTCTGCCTGCGCCAATCGACCGCGGATCTCGAAGGAAATCGATTCTCGGACGGAAGGTAGAGCAAGGGCCGCCGGTTCTCACTCTCGTTCAAGGTCTGCTGCCTAGCATTCGTGTTTTACTGTGTTTCCACAATGGTTCACCAGGTATCGATAACCTCCTGTGTGTGTTTGTCCCCGTGTGACCGAATGTCTTTCAATGTGGTTGATGCTTGCGAATATACTTGTGGAATGCTTGTTTCAGAGTGTACGTTTGCGAATGCACGTGTGGAGCGTTTGTTTACAAATGTTCGGGTCTGTTTGAGTGCGTATTTTCTCTCTGGGCAGTCCAGTCTCGCGTTGTTGTCGGCTCCTCTTTCGCGTTTCTCGTGGCCCTCGATCCTCGCCTCGACTTGGCTTCGTTTTCGTTCTTTCTCTCCTTCTTCAACATCATTAATCATCATCGCCATTTTCTTCTTCTTCTTCTTCCTCGTCCTCAGTTTTAGTTCTTTTTTTTGTGGTTTTATAGTTTTTTTCGTTTTCGACATTTGCACAATTTTCCTTCTCTCTCTCTAAATACAAACGCTCAAATGGTAACAATCGATAAGAACAATGACCGCGGGTATATGTGTGTTTGTGTACAATAAACTATGAATGAATAATCCACAAACTGGGTTCAAATTCAATTCAACCGACACAGTGTAATCATAATAATACAATGAACTCTCCCTCCATTCGGATCTCCGTTTCTGGTTTGTTAATTCTCGTTTCTTTTTTTTTTGTTTGTTTGTTTGTTTGTTTGAACAGCCGTCGAACGAACTAGCCACTACGTAACTCCGCTACCGGTAAAAGGTATTTTGTTCACTTTTTTTTCCGTTTTGCCATTTAGTAACGCTATTCGAAAAATTCGCTAGAAACTTAGGTGCTAGGTCGTGTCTGTATGTGTGTGCGGATGTGTACGTGTGTTTGTTCGTGTGTGTGGTTTTATTCTTTTTTTTTTAACTTGTCTTGTTTTTGCTTTTTTTGGTTGTTACTTGTTTGTTTCATCATTTTTTTTTCCTGTTTGTATTGTTTGTCTGTTTCTCTTACTCGGTATGTATATATATATTTATTTATTTATATATTTATACTTTTCTTTATTTATATTTATATGTATAAGTATATTTATATGCACGCGCCCTTCGACTGCTCACGTGTCTCGTCCGCGCCTCGATCTTCTCGCGATCTTGAAGAGAACTCGGAACGATCCGCTTGTTTTTCGTGCTCCTCTTGATCCTCTTCGTCTCGATGTCTCTTCGTCTGTTCGACGTCGGATTTTTAAACTTTTCGTTACCCGGGATCGTTCCTCTTTCAGGTTCAAATCGGGTAGCGCGAACGACTATTCCGCGTCCTCGCGTCTATCTTGCAGCTCTCTCGGTCTCGGTCTCGTCCCGTCATCGTCCTCGGGAAAGATAGCCTCCGGCTCCCCCGTCAATCCCGCGAACTTTCATCCCCATACCTCCACCCCCATCGTCTTCTTCGGTTCTCGTCGATCGACATTCCCATTGTCGCGAAACCCTCTTCTTCCTTCCACGTCACTCTCTTCGGCAGCTTCAGCTTCCTCTCTCAGCACTTCAGCTTCTTCTTCAAGCTCTTCATCTTCTTCTCCAAGCACTACGTTATTCCACTGTGTCCAAAATTTCTCTTATACATCCGTAACCTATTTTTCCTGCATTCACTGAATTATTTTGCATCCAAAGTCCAACTTCCTCAGCCTCGTCTTCTCCTTCTTTCCCAAGCATTCGCTAAATCCACAGTGTACAAGAGCCTTCTTCATCCTTCACCTTCATCTGGACCTTCGACTTCCTCCGCATCCACTAAATTATTTCACAATGTTCAAGAACCACCGCCTTCTAATCCTCCATCTCCAACGTCATCTTCACGCGTCCACTAAATTATTTCACATGGTCCAAGAGCCCTCTTCCTCTTCATCCTTCGCCTTGATCTCAATCTTCATCCTCGTCTGGATTCTTTTTCATCATCCTCATCCTCCCCCCTAAGCAACCACTGAATTATTCCATACAATCTTCTTCGTCCTTCGTCTTCATCATTAACTTCTTCAACATCTTCTCCGATTCGATTATTTCACAATGTTCAAGAACCCCTTTTCTTACGCTGCCGAAGTTTTTCATTATTATCGTCTTCCTCGATCATTCGCTAAATTATTTCCGCCTCGTTACACCGGCTCCAGTATCTTCCGCTTCAATAGGCGACTCTGCAGACCGGAACCGCGTCATCCAAACAATCTTCCTGTCCCCTAATCAATGGTCTATCGATAACCATCGATCGATCAGAAAAATTTGAACTTGGACTCTATTCATTTTCTCCTTCTCCTAACTCTACCTGTTTCTTCTCTATTCTTTCCTCAATTTTTACAGCGTCGTCTCTCTCTGTCTCTCGTATCTTTCACTCTACCAAGCCCCTACTCGTTGAAACGATCGGAGACTTTAATAGATCGACCTAACGTAGCTTCGGCTTCTCCCTGCGATCGCTATGGCTCGGACAAATTTGGACTTTGGATACAACCTTCCCCTCGTCATCTTCAACTTCTACCTCATCTCTCTCTCTCTCTACTTTCTCGAAACTGTTTCTACACTCCCAATTCCTTTCATGTTCACTCTCTCTCTCTCTCTTTCTCTCTCTCTCTCTTTCCCCATTGATTCCCAATCGTCGAAACGATTAGCTTCCCCAGCCCATCTCACTCGAGACATCGATCTCGACGAAAACGGTTGGCCGAGACGACGAAGAGTATTTGGGACGCGTCGATATCGATCCGAGGAATCGTTCGACGTTCGAGTTCCTCGAAATCGCGCTCGACGCACCACGGAAAGCCCTCGACGCGATCGTCGGCATTGTTGTTTCCCGTCGTTGCGTCTCGAGTATCGTTGTTGCGCCCTCTGCTGCATCGCTGCCCTGTTTCGCTGATCTTGCTGTTCAAGTTTGCCTATCTTGTCCGTCTGGTTCGCCTCCTCTGGTTCCGTAGCGATGAGTCTCGGATCGATCGGTGCTCGAACAACGAAGAAAACGACGAGGACGGAGACGCTGGCTTTGACTTGTTCTCGGTGGTTTTGATCGTTGTTTCCCTTCGCTTCTTTCTCGACACTGAGGATCTGAGCCGTTCCTTTCCGCGTGGTGTCGTAGGGGCTGAGAGGCGGATGCGGCCCTGACGACACATAGTGCCGCCACTGCTCACCGACCGCTTCGGGGTGCAGGTAGGCTTATTGGAGGTCGCATTTACCTTCCATTACTTGCTCTTTGATGTCTTGTATATGCGTGCCTAACGCGTTCTTGATTTCTGAAACAGACAGACAGACACGCCGCGTTGGCATTAGTCTTGCCATCCTCGAGCCTCTCTTCGGGGGGATGGGGGAGGGGCTACTATTATTTATTATTATTTTATCATAAACGGACCGAAGCGCTCTTACATAAATGTCAACGTAATAGAAAAAAGAATTTATTGTCTACGATTCTAATCCTGGGCCGCGAGGGTTACGGTGCGTCATGATTCTATTCTTTAGACTGCAATTTCTACAATTGTTCTCTTCAAGGTTCACGGGTCTACTGTGATCTATGGTCCGACGTTCTAACCCCCAACTGGTCAGGAGTAAGGTCGTGGCGCATCGCGATTCTATTCTTTAGTCTACAATCTTTAGAATCGAACTCGTCAAGGTTCACGGGACTACTGTGATCTATGTATAATCTGACGTTCCGACCCTCAACTGGTTTTAGATACAAGTTAGGGTTGCACGGTTAGAGCACGAATATTCTTAGTTATTTTGCGATGAAGAACGTTCACGCGTAGATTAGAAAGAGGTAAATTACTGGCGAGCGCACGGTGAACCGAGCCCAACGAAAAATGATGGGCGTCGTTGGCACGCAACACGACACACGTCAGATTCGCCGTGCCCGAGAGCAGGGGGTGGCGGGTATGTTTGATTTCTAGCCACGGCTCGTTAACCTTTCATCGATCACCCCCTGCCGGCGCATTAATTCGTCGGACAGCTACTATCTTGCTCCCTCTCTCTCTCAGGGTGTGCCATGAACTTGCAGGCCTGCTAACCCTGTTTCACCTAACCGCTTCCTTCTCTTAGTGGATCGTTCCGGGGTATTATGATTTGTCAATCGACATTTCGTGGGAATATTTATCAGCAAGTATGAGAAGCGGTTCGGTATACTTACTGGTGATCTCGTCCTCGTCCTCCGCCTCGGCTTCCGCGGCCAACTCCTCTGGCGTCTTTTTCTTACGCATCAGTGGATTGGGCTCCTCCTGGGTCGCTTCCTGCACCTCCTCCCGTTTCTTTATGTTATACTGGAAGTAAACAACGCCCGCCAATCAGTGTCGGTGCCACTTACATTGTTATACAATCGATTTTTAATGATATCAACGTATTTCTTCTCGTACGTGACGAATTCCTTCAATTTGTCCGCAAGTTTAACCAGTTAACTGCGTTCGACGTTCGACAAATCTCTATTTTCAAGAATGAACTGGTAATTTTTCATCAAATAAAAATTTTCGTTCGACGCGCATACTTGTCAGTGGTTGATTTTAATTCCTGCACTCTGTGGGGGTTTCTGACGAGTGTACTCGTCGTGAAAAAAATGCACAATTCTGTAGTATGACGAATATATTCGTCATGAGTAAACAGTAGCGAAGACGTCGAAACAGTTAACTGGTTAACCCTCGTACGCTCCTCAAAAGTAGTTCAATAAAAGAAACCAAGATAATAATTTTGATTATGATATTAATTTTAAATAAATACATCTTACAACACAGACATAAAAGGAACAATGATTTTACGGTACGTGACAATATTAAATAGACGAATCTTCACCGTGAGCAGCGAATGAGGGTTAAAAGGTTGAATGACAACTAGTCATCCGCGCGAGATCAAGCTGTTCCTGCGCTGCAGTGCGATCTTCCGAGAGGTTCGACGACCCCGAGCATCATTTTTTCCGATCGTAGAAGCGACGGTTAATCGACAGAATTCGTCGGTCCTGTTTAATAGAATCGTTGCGGTCGAGCCAACCCGGCTAACAAGGGACCCGTTCAATATTCACCGATCGTCGATTCCGATCGGGACCGCTTAGTGTATCAATAATGGAGCGTCTCTCCCGGCGAGTCGGCGATAGTTACCCGATCGTTCCCGACGTTGACTCGTTAGACTCCGATAATGCATCGTCGGACGCCACACCGGGACAGATAATTACCGACATCAAAAACAACCGCCCTCTCGCTTTTACTCACGTACGAATTTAATTGTTGTTATCGCGTCGATCGCTCCTTCGCGTCGCGTCGATCGGAATTCCGTAACGGGTCTCTGTCTCTCGCGGCGAACGTATCCGTTCGGCGGAAGAGAGATTTGCCGGTTAGTCGAGCAACAAATAGACTATAAAGTCCGAGACGCATCCGTGTTTCACGACGACACGTTCCGGCTCGCGTTTTACGAGCGACCCGACTAACGTTTCACCTGCGAGTCAACCGTAAGCATTATGACCATCGCGGGATCACGGTCGAATTCTATTCGCCGCTGTACAGCAGGGTGATTCGCGAGAGAAAGATCGAAGTACCGATCAAATCGAACGGGGATAAACAGAGCGAAGCGTTAACCGATCCGCTCGATATATTCTACGATTACGATGACTAGAATCTCTTCGACGTTTATAGTTTATACGGACGATTTCTGTTATAAAAATAGTATTTCAACATATTCGATATTATAGCGGTTCGTGCTCGCGATAAACGATCACGGTCTCTATAAAATTGGTGGAATTGGGGACGTTACGGTTGTTCTGTTTCGGCCGCAATGCGACGCGACGTAAAGATTGCGCGAGATTTCCTCGACAGCAGTTTCATTGCGATCCATCGGGGAAGAGGGACCGCGCTGCGAACGAAGCGCCGCGTAGCGATCGAGGATAAATTATTGAGGCTGGAATTGGGTTGAAGTTTTCGCGATCGGTTCGCAGCGGGGGGCAGAGTTTACAGAGTTTCGGTGAATGCGAAACGTGCGCCGTTTACGAGGGACCGTGTTTACGCGAGCCGGGCGTTTGTCATGTTTTACGACGGCTGCTACGTTCCCGTAGGGGGTGGGGTAGGGTGCGGAAGATCGAAGGAGACAGCGGGAGTCGTTCCACACGACCGTGGGATCGATCGTTTTCCGATTCTCCGTTCCCCGGGCCTAATTTCAGCGATTTCCCTCGGTGGCCTCCTTCCCCCGCCCTCTCTTTCTCTGCAGACACAACCGATACTCTCGGCTAAACCGGCGTACTTGCCCGCGAAGTTTTCTCGATACCGCTTGCCGGGTGCCGCCAACCCGTCGCAGACGGCGACGTCGACGAGCACGACGACGACGAGCACGACGACGACGACGACGACGACGACACTATTTCCAAACTTCGTTAACGAGAAAGTTCCGACGCGACGCTACGAAGTAACCGAAAGCGACGACCTTCTACCCTCACGGCTGGGATCCCCGCTCCAGGCGTTTCATGGTACCCGATGTCTTGTTCGTTAACGAGCCAAGAGGACCGTAAATAGTCCAAGTCGAATCCGTGGACGGACTCGATGATCTCGCTGGTAGCTGCATCGGGAAACTGGGCCCTCGGGTTACAAGTACTTTAAAACCTTAGGGCAATCATTGTGGGCAATCGACGATGGGAACAGTGGCGGCTGGCGTATAGGCACTGTGGAACTGCAGCACCCCCTATTTGCACTTAATATGATCCATAACATTTAATATAAAGAGACCTTTTTTCTTGAATTCTTTCTTTATACTTGTACAATATGTATAATCCTTAATGCCAGCAGCCATCTCCCTTTTACACAATTTTAAAACTAAGTCTAAAAATTTTCTGAAGCAGCCCCAATTTTTGATCCTGCGAATCCGATAGAACGTCTACTTCAGCTCCTTTGCGTATAGAGCCCCCGATGGGCGTGGCCGTTCGTTCTAAAAATTGTTCCCAGTGGGGAAAGGAGAGAAGGTGTGCGAGGCAGAGGCATAATTTCTGGAACACAGGGTACTGTTTGCCGCGTGTATGACCACGTCCACCGGCGTTACAATGCCGCGGGTGGAAGCGAAGCACTCGTACAACCGATCGCGTGTCTGGCTTGTACCGCAATCGGGCTCATTGTCCTGCGACAAGAGTGGCGCGGGTACAAAGGCTCGGGAGAGAGCGAGTTCTCTGGCGGGCCGGTGTGGCGCGGCGTGTACCCGCCACGGCCTTGTGCATATCGTGCACCACTGTGCACCACCGCCGTCGTCGCATCGCGTCGCGGCTCGATGCGACCGGACAATCCACCGTAAATAGGGGACACGACGCGTGTACATACGCGGAACCCCGATGTTACGTGACGATCCTGGCGTACCAGGATCCAGACCCGGAAATCATCGGCCCGGGATTCGATGACACCGGCAGAGATTGAAATTGTCTCGAGCCAACACGATTAGCGCGCTACACCACTGTACTCCCCCCTCCCCCCGAATCACTGCCAACTGATAGCTCAGCTGCCGGCGATCCACTGCGATACGAGCTCGGCACGATCCGAACCGGGAAATTTTGCTACCGGCGTGATCGTAATTCCTCTGATTATCGCTGTACGTCGTTACGATGTTCCACCGTTTGTTCTTTGTTAGCCCCTTGCAACGCGAAACGATCGCTCGTACGTTCGCTTCCAGTTGGAGCGAGATATTTATTTGGGAGCAGCGAGGCCACGCCTACCCGGTGCTCGGAGCGGCTAAGCCACGCCTACTCGGGGCTCGTAGCACGAAGAACGAGGGAACCCGAACGAGGTTACCGAGACACAAGTATCTCAACAATGACAATTTTCGAAAAGAAAATATTTTCACGACACGAACACGCAATTATCGGAAATATTTTTGCAATTCCACAGATCCCCGAGACGTCCCGGCCAATTCCCCGCGCGTCGTGCCAGCGTGCTCCGCGCGGACTCGACCCGAACAAAAAGGGATCTATCTATCACGGAGCCAGCCTAGACGCAATTACATTCACTTAATTACACGGGAGAGTCTCGTTCGTCCCGTGGAATCAACGTATCGTCGATAAATCCGTGGCTGCTCGTTTTTCCGCTGTTCCGTTCCATTAGCGTTCCGCTCGTCGGTATGCAGTTGTCGCGGGTGCACCTCCATGCAGGTGAGTGCATACAAGTGCACACGCCTAGCGTATAGGCACAGCGGGGGATGGTTGTGTGCGTCAGCGTGAAGGAGACAGATAGCGCGAGGATAAACGAGGCCGGTGCCTCGCAACGATGTCAAATGTAATGCGCTGATCCTGACGTTAATTAATGCTCCTCGATGAACGCTCGACGCGACGCGTCGCGACGCGTTACGCTTCCCACCCTCCCACCCTCCGCTGTCTCCTTTTAATGCGCTTTCGAAACCAGCAAGATATTTCGGAAATTCGATCGAAACACTGCACGCGACAGCAAACCTCAAACGACCGGTCTCGGATTTTTTATTTTAATCCTCTGTCGGCAATTTTCGGTTTTTCATTAATGGATCGCGTGTTTTGTGCGTTCGCGGCAGAATCGACAGGGTGAAATTAAAAATTGTCGATTAACAAACTCTTGACGGCGTCGACAGATTAGTTTTCATTTTAATGAAACCATTCAGACAATTTTTATTTCTGGTTTCATCGCTGTTGCTGTGAATCACGTTACAATCCTGACGTTCGTCACAATTCCGTTAGTGGACTGGTATCGGGACGCAAATGCAACTGATCAAAGATGTATACGAAACCTCTGTTATTTCGCAGCGGTGCTAAAATATCGCCACGTAAAATTGTATTCAACTTGAAATGAATTTAATCGAGTTAATTCGTCGTCGCCTCGCTCTGAAAGTTCGTAACTTCGCGCTCCGCATAATTGCGATGCATTCGGCCTACCTTGAATCTTGGGAACGGGGGATCTTGAAGCGCTAGTATTTTTTCTTTTTTCTTTTTTTCTCGCAACGGCCCGATTGCGTGCGCGTGCGAATACTCGCGCGCGTTACATCCGCAAGCTACGCCGCACTGCGACACTCTCCTGTAAGCCGGTTCTCCGCGAGAAATACGGCTGCGACGTTATCGTGGCCAATGCAACGAGAATTCGTAACATAAGTGTGGATACTGACTCGTATCCTGATATTTGGGAAATTTTTCAGCAAGTTCAAAGAAATATTTAGCCGGAACGTTGAACAGTTTCGAGCGCATCGCTGTATGCGCAGAGGATTTTCGTGTCGGCGTGCATTGCGTTTGGCGTACCGTGCTTTTGGGACAATCGATAGCTTTGGGACATTGAAAGCTAGAAAAGAAATTTCGTTAGGAGACACGGCGAACAGTCGCTGATGCGCCGCTGCATGCATACGCGTCCTCCGAAAATAGACGTTCGTGCCGGCGCTCGTTAAATATGCTCGCACATAATGAATCGTGCTCCCGTGCAATCGATAACTTTGGAACAGTAAAACCTAGGAGAAGATTTTCATTAGGAAAGATTGAACCAAATTGTGTACATCGTTCGACGAGTATGTTTCCTCCGGAATGTGCATACATAAAACTGAACAGCGAGAAATCAATAGTTTTCAGAAACAGCAGAAGCTATCACCGCGAGAAGCACACATTCTTCTCGCACTGAAAACAGGTAAAATTTACCATCTCGATAAAAAAAATTCCGACGAAATTCCGCGTAACCTTTCCCAAGCTTAAACAGTTGCCGAAGCAGTTGCGCAACGCGAAGTGTCAGTGTATCAGCACGTCGATACTCCGTTGCGTTACAGCATTAGTATTCGCATGGTTTCTCCTTCGTCCGGGAATCGGCTTAATTATCACGTGACTGTGCCCGCGTACGCCGGTAAACTATTTGTAAATCGTTCGTTAGCCAGGTCGTTTCAGGGATCGCACGCGGATCACGATCGTCGAGAGTTGAATTCGCGAATTGCCCACGACGAGGTAGACCACGCTTGAATTCGGCAATTTTTTGTCCCGTCTCCTAGCCCTCCTCCCCCACCCCAGCATAACACCTTTCAATTGTTTCGACTGTGTTTAATTTATCGAAACACGGCCGCCGGTTTCATTTCATTCATTTTATTTGTTGCATTCGTTTCACTCGCTCGCCGGTAATATTCCACGCGCGTGCCTCTCGCAATTTTGTAAACGCGCGACTCCCGGCCACGCGCTCCTGTTCTCGCACACGGGGTCGTTGCGATTTCAATTTCAGCCGAGTCATGATTCTTTTTAACGGTCAGCAAATATTTCCGTCGCGCCGTTTCACTGACGCGGGGATTAACAAAAAGTATAAAAAGAAAAGTGGAAAAAAGAAACGGGGACATCGCGCGTTGGCCAACAACGGTTGCGCGATCCCTTGTTCTTTTGCCCGGCGAAAATGTTTTTGGATCTCGCTGTTCGACGACCTCCTTTCGCCGCCTTTCACCTGTCAACCCACCAGCACCGGCTGTTATAAAAACCGTCGGAAAATTATTTCTGGCAGCGTTTCCCTCCGATCCCGTATTCCGGATCATGTAACTGTTCACTTTTTTGTTTTTCTTTTGTTTTGGGAAACCGTAGCTCCGTTAAAAGAATTCAGGGTGTAAGTTGTCGGCCTTAATTCGTGAATTTATACCTTTCGTATACGGATTACTCGATACTTTCGAGTTGTTTAGATTAAATATAAATTTCCTGTTTAATCAGCGGCCATCACGCATCGATTAGCGTCAGTATAGACATTATTGAAAAGGACAGGACGGTTTCATAATTTTTGTCTAACGCAACGGAGGTGGGTGGAGGGTTGCCAAACGGGTTACACTGTTTGATTAATACCGGTCCGAAATAATTAATGAAATTCAATTAAACACAGCGCGGCAATAACGTAAATTAATTTTCTAATTGCGCGTACGCGACCGCAGGATCCGAAATCTGCAATTTCCGGGACCCGAATCGACGATATACGGGAGTTCGACGGTGCGCGAAAGCCAGCCACGCAGTTCGCGCGTGCACAGGCTTTCCAGAAGAATTTATAAACGGCCGTTCGCAGTTTTGATCCGCGGGAATTGTCGGCACTCGATACCGTGATTAATGGGACGCATCGCGTCGCGCGTTTACATCCGTTGCGAAAAATTCAATGCTCCTGTCAACGTCGATTCTCTCCCATCGCGATACACAGAGCTCTTCGCGGACATTTTTTTTTCGGCCCTTTGTTGTTGGCAACGTAACTCGGAGAATCGACCCTTCCGGATCATCACGAATTACCTATCGAACATTTCTGATCTGTTGACAAACGACCGCTCGGTTTCGCGGAGCTTTGCGAGATGGACACGCTGACACGGTCGTCGCTCCAGGTGACGTACACTCAGGAAATACTGCTGGAAAAATATTCGAAATATTTTTGGTACTTTGTAGGAAGATGCGTGTGTGTGTGTGTGCAATTGTTGGCGTTATTACTACACTTAATCCTATGCCGTAAAATTCAATCGATACGCTTACAAATATGTTTTACAAATGCGTCGTACAAAGTCCGTTCTCCATTTAGCAAACACCAACTGAACGTACACACGTTTGTACAAATTCATTGCGCAAAGTACCGTTACGTTCCAGCAAATAATTAACCGTGTTTGTACAAATACGCCGTTCGCGTTCTAAAGATACAATCAACTATTGACAGTACATTTTAATGGAGTTAACTAGCATACGTTCCTCAGGTTGAACATTTATGTAGCACTCTTACGTGCTGTGAAATGATCAATCTCGTTCGATCTGTGTTGCTAGAAAAATTTCTTTCAAATGTGACAATATAAATACATTTTTTTTCTTTTATTTAAAGCGTACAGCAAAAATCGATGAAATATTGCCCCGAGCCCTCTTGTGCATTTCTGAGGAGCGTATGCGGAAAATAGGGAGGTGTGGGATATATTTGGTTCGATACATTTGACAATTATTTCGCTTATGATATCCTGGATCCTGTAGGTGGTCCGGTGAACGTCTTAAAAGGAGTCAGCCTGACTCTATTAGGAAGTCGCCATATTGAATGCAGGGACTCCCTACTAGAGTCAATTTGACCCCAGTTAAGTTCAATATTCTGTCTTCCCTTGTCCTCGGACGGCTCTCGCTCTCTCTCGTACTCTTGCTCCTCCATAGGTCCTCACGGGATTCTGCCGCGTCATCCGTCTTGTTTCACCTCCTTCTCCGTTTCTGTTCATCTTGGTTGGCCGTCACCTTTGACGCCCGCCAGGGTATTCGTGCTGAACACGATATCGATCAGGCGCCGGATTTTAATTATCGCGTCGGAACCTAATTACCCTGACACCTTGCGAGCGTCGCTGCTTGCTCGGCCCTGCCCCTCGACTTTCGAATCTGGGACCGAGAACGATGCTAACAATCGATATCAAACCCTTGTTATCCTGCGCAAATACGCTACTATTTTTATTCGCGTTTCCACGGAGCAAATTAACGAAAGAACCAAACAAACGCAAACGAGCTCTCGCAGTGCTTGCGGTTCTCATTTTTCTGTTCGTTCCAATTTCTCTGTCGCGTCGGAACGAAATTTTTCGCATTTCGGAGGTTTGTTACGAAACTGTGTTTATTGATTATTTAAACTGGGCACTAACTAATTTTGTCTTCGCCACAGCAAAAAGAAATTGTTGGGCGAAAAATGCATCTGTGTACGATTCTGCTGAGTCTGCTGGTGCGACAAAAATTGTCAACGTGCATAGACTCTTCGTTATCACCGCTAAATTGATATAATCGTACGTGCCTAAACCGGATGAAAATCTTCGATGCTGATCGAGCACAATTGCTAATTCTACGCAGAAAAAAAGATGGGGTTAAAAAACCAATTGTCTCGAAGCTAGGAAAAAAGTGCAGGCACTGTCCATTGTCGCTACTGCAATAATAAAATTGGACGAGCTTAAACTAGACAAAAATCTTCGATGTTGATCGAGTAAAATAATAATAATTCAAGCTTGCCACTAAAAAATTGTCAACGCTCAGTTTTCTCGGTATCACCTCCAAAATAATGCAATCGCACGTCCACAGAATTGATAAAAGTTTTCGCCGCTAGCTCGATTCCCAATGTCTGCACCACCGAAAAAAATTCTAGACCACCGAGAAGACCAGCTATATGAAATATGCACTCCGCAATCTGCGAGACAACAGCACCGATACGACAAAAACCCTAAAACAGATAAAGCGCTTCGCGACGGCAGCGGACGGACAATTGCATCGGCTCGCAACAATAGAAAATCGACTCCGAAGCAACTCTGTGGGATAAATAGAAGCGTCTGGAGCGCGATTGCCGGTGGCTCTTATAATTCCGACAGTTATGACGGGTCCAATGTGGGCGTATCTGCCGAGGAAAGCCGTAGAAAATGGCACGTAAACGGCACGGAACGGCATAACGTAGCATTGCACAGCACAGCATAGCACAGCGCAGCGCGGCACGGGACAGCATAGTGTGACACGATGGAAATAAGCGATAGAAGGAGAGAGAAAGCTTGTCTGCCGGCTGATTTAAAACCGAGTTATCCCCGACTCTTGCGCGTCAGTTCGACGCTTGGCCGGCTCTTTCTCGGTCTTTCTCGTTTCCATGCGATTTTATTGACACCAGTCAGTCCGAGGGAGCAGTCTCCGCGGGTCATGAATTTCTGAAATTGGAAAGCTGTCTGTTTCTGTTCGCCGCCCCCTGTTTTGCACCCTCGGCGTCTTCCGGTCCGCGTTCCCGCAGTCCTCGGCCGATTTCCGCCCAGGGAAAGACAACCAACTCTCTCTCTCCCTCTCTCTCTCTCGGATATCGACACGTCGACGGGCGTCGGTGGCGGCTGTACGTTGATATGTACACCGCATTATTTTCTTTTGCATCGCGCGCTCGAGAGACAACACGCACACAGAGACGCGCGCATGCACGCTTTGAATCCGCGCAGAACGCGTCAAAACGCCTGGCGATTTTCTACTTTTGTTCGACGACGGAACAACACACGGTGGACGGTAATTGTGCGTGCAAAACGAGACGATCTTTATTACGCCGGGCCATTAACGCGCGTGTTTGCCGAGCCGGTGATTAACGGAGCCAGGGAATATTGATTTCGGGTAACGAATTCGTTGGGCCGGACCGGAGTACTATCTGGTAGCGCGTTCAGGTTATTTGTTGCCGGTATAGTTTTGCGGTATACGTGTTGATTACGGGAAAATGTTCGCGGTTATCAATTTCTCTGTTCGTCTCGCGTTACGGACTCCGTTCACGATCGCAAAAGGCACACCGGGTTAAACGGTTAATGACACACTGACTCGAGTTTCCACACGTCATTCGCCGTGTTTATCCCGTTTACCAACGCAGCATCCGGCGGAAATCGATCCGCGCTACGAAATTCAGAGTGGGAATTTAGACGCGTGCACGGGCCCGTTACTCGCCAGACCTATTTACATAAATAATCCTGTTCCTTCGCACCTGCTGGGCGGTATTTATGCCCGCACACCTCTCGCCTCGTTTATTTCTCCACCCCCGCCGCTGCCCCCACTCTCCCGCGCGCACGCCACCCTCTCGTGCCGGGCTATCGAAACCATTCTTCAAACTTTGCGTGAACGCACGTTGCGCAACGAATATCGCTCGCTCTTTATCATCCGGCGTTCGCGCCCTCTCTCTCTCTCTCTCTCGTTTATTGTCGGAATTTTCATCACCGTACCGTCCCGTTCCGAAATTTCGTTCTACGAGAAGACCGGTAACGAACTCGGGGAATTGCCCCGGCAAAAGGCAGCCAACTGTTCGCTAAATATGACACCGGATAGCTTGTAAAACGAGAAACGGCGATCCAGCTGCAATTGTGAGCGCAACGCGAGCGAGATCGCGTGCTCGCGTGATGCCCTACGCTCAAACTGTTCCCCCGTCTCTCTCTCTTTCTCTCTCTCCCCTTTTTCTGATTACGCTACTATCCGAGTAAAAAAAAAAGAAACTTATCTCTTTACGAAGCGACTCCGAATCGCGTTGCACTCGTTCCGGAACGCCACGTTCGTGACATCGACCACGAAATCCGCTGTTGCACCTGGCCTTATCTGCCGGTGCGGCGCGGCGGGCTCCTTTTACACTGTCGGTGCACTGTGTCGGACACGATGCTGCTGATTTAGATGCGTTATCGTGGCGTAGCGCCGCGTTTACGACGGAAAAATTAGTGGGTCACACTGCGGAACAGCGTTACGAACGTTCGAAAACATTTCGAAATGCTTTCTCTCGGCTGATCGAGGTTACCGCTGATAGGAAAGAGCTTCTGCGCATTGCAATTCGAGCAAGCGATTCTCATCTTGCCGATGAACTCGCCTTACTATAATTTCTGCGGGAAAGTATTATAGAAATTTTCAGTGTCGAGAAACTGTTTCTTCGTCAAGGAAAATTACATTCATTGTTTTATTTAGCGTCTACTTAGGACGACCTGACCAGCTTGCTCGATTTTATGAAGTCTCCAGATCCGCTTTACGTGGTGGAAACGTTCTGAATAATTTCATTGACATCCGGTTTATTCAGAATCCTCTTAGGAACTCGGCGAACTTGCCCGATTTTAGCGCAGAGGTATCCAAATCTTTATCTGTGCAAAGTGTTAATAATTTCATTTGCTACACGTTGTGTTTTATCCGTGATGGTTCGGCACGGGAACTCGCTCGACTTCAGCACGGAACACTTGAAATCTTCATCTAAGCGCGGCGTAAATAATTTCATCGGTCCGCTGTTTTATTTAGTATTTTCCAAGGAGCCAGATGCTCCGTCAGCATGAATATTCGATGGCGAACGGATCGATAGCAATTCCCGAACAGAGAGACCGGGAACTTCCGCCGGGATATCCCGTTAATATCGCGAGCGGCGTCGTTCAACTTGTTTCCCTCCCGGTAACAACGATACCGACTAAGTTGCATAACTGTTTCTCGGGCTCGTAAACCGCAGCGTTATCGAGCCAGCACACTGTGCTCGGTATAAAGCCGCGCGCGTCCAGTTTGTCTAATGACAACGTTGTGCAGGTTGTCTGGCGCATACGAGCCAACCGACGAACGAATCAACGAAATTCGTATTGACGTTTCGCGTTTCAATCTAAACGGGTCCGCGAACGGGTTGTTTCCGTTTTCGAATGGTTGAGCCGGCTCGTGGCTCGAGTAATTGTTTCTCGTCCCAGTTTCTGTGGCGACGTTCCCAATCGATGGGACACGCGAATAGAAGCGCGTTTCGAACGCGGCGCGGCGTCGCGACGCTTATAGTTACGTTATACGATGCGACAGGAAGGTCTGACGACGCCGGACGAGAGAGAGAGAGGGAGAAACGTTGGCGGCCGACGGAGAAACGGCGAACTTCCGTCGTAAATATTTGCGATGTTTCGTCCGCGACTTACGCGACGACGTATAGCGGCAGTAAACGGATAACAATGCCGCGAGACGTCGAATCCCGCGGAAAGTTTGCCGCCGAGAGGAGCTACAAACTTGCAAGATTGAACCCGGAAATCCTACCGCGAGACTCCTAGTCGAAAGCCTCTGAAAGCATCCCGTTAACCCTCGATACCTCGCCCTGAAAATTCAATATCATTGTATGTTGATGTGTATTAATCGTCAATTTGTTCATCACGCCGTGTAGAATTGACAGGCGACAGTATTTTCCTATAGGGGTTCTATGCATACCAAAAGTATAGACTAATGTAGCAGAAAGAATAGATGGGTACGTTCATAGATGATTTATCATCTGGTATTTCGAGTTAAGCAACGTGGGTCGCGATGCAGACTTGGATGGGTTGCCGCCCCCAAGAATTTTTCTCAGAAATATTGATTTTCTAAGTTACATTCTATCTACGGTAGATTGTCTGGGGGGGATGTTTGTTAGATATGTAAAGGGTTGAATCCACTTTCAAGTCCCTTTGGGATAAAGGGATTCCCAAGGATCTCGTATATTCAAGAATATGTGTTTCAGTATTGCCAAAGGATGTATCGGGACTGCAAAGAGAGAAAACGGTATTCCTAAAAGGGGTGTTTCGTAGGAATTGAAATAACCACTATGTTTCTGTAGAATCTTCGGGAATACTAAAAGGTATTATTAGGAATACAGTTAGGGTACAGTATTCCCAAAAAGGGTTTCTTAAGAATCTGAAAAATCCATGATACAATCTCACGGAATAACTAAAGCAAACTTCTAAAGACTTTACAAGTACACAAGCTTAGTATCTCCAAGAATGTTAAAAATTGAAAAGCCCCTCAGTATTCCAAAGAATACTCGCAACGTGGATGCATTCTCGCAGGAAAAAAACTGAAAATTTCTCGGGGAGCTGTGGCTGTATATCCCCCACGGTGTGTTCGCTCTCGAGTATGGCAAACCGGAAATGGAGAGAGGTCGGCCGGTCGTCACAGCGTCACGGAATCGAGGGCCTAACTGAACGGCCATAAATTCGGCAAGAAACGGACAGCATGAAATAGCAACACCCATATGGAACAGGGATTCTAATATGATACGCTGGGATTTATCGTTGCGGACGGCCGGCCAGTATATCACGATCTTTGGCAGTATTATCGGGCAAAAAATATTCGCTTCGGCCCCACTGCCACACACGTAAGTGATCGATATCCCGTTTTCCCGATGACCAGGGAAATACGATTGGCTCCACGGTATGTGACACGGTTCGATTATTTAACACCGTCGGACTACCGTTCACCTACCGACGACGACACCACTTCCCTCTCTCTCTCTCTCTCTCTCTCCCTCCCTCTGTCTCTCTTACTCTCATTTACATACGAATCGCATACTTCCGGCTCCAGTGCCTGAAAGTTGAAACACTGGCGGCCGGCGCACTGCGTCTTCCGAGCTGAAGAGCCGGGAGCTGACACCACGTTTTATTACGGAAACTCGCGGATTTATGCTTTACGAGCCCGTCGAAACTGCCGACCGTGAAATCGTTAATATTCATACCAGTACCGTAAACATAATGCTCGGGAAAAACGAGCCCGGAAGTACCCTCGTCGCTGTTCTTTTATTCCAACGATGGATGACAATACTTTTCTTACCGAAACCCTGCACATTGATGCTTGTACGTATCCTGCATACTGGATCGTTCGGACCTCCACAAAATCTTTTTATAGCGTTCTAAAAATCCGCCCCCCCAAAAATCAAAGATACTCTCTTCGATGCTGCCAGAACAATGTCCAATAATTTTTTCTCGCTGCTTGTCAGGTTAATTCTGTTCGAAAACGGGAGAATGTCCCCTAAAATTGAAACAACAAGGGTCGAACGATCCTAAATTCCGGCGCTTGTCATGCAGAGCGCCTCTACGATCCCGGCCATAGAATCCGCAGCGACTCGCTGCGCGAACTAGTTTCAGCAACGAGATCGCGCGGTTCAAGACGCGGCTCGTTGTAACGAGTTCCTCGAGCGGAATCTGACGGAAGCGTCCCGGTCGGGGATAAAGCGTATATTGTCCGGCGGCGTTTAGCGTTAGTCGACGGCACGGCGGCGCCGCGGCGGAGTAAAAGGACAACAGCTCGCCGGGGAACAATGGTTGCTCGTTCGACGCGTTTAAACGATTGCGATGATTGTGCGCGAGAGCCGGTACGTCCACCAGAAACCGGAACATCGGTTCCGTGGAGAACAGCTGGCACCGAAACAAGAGGGATAGAGAGAGAGGCACAGAGAAGGAGACTCGATAAAGTACATAATAAAATACAGCTTCGGCACAGGGCAGGACGTCGATGGGGATTGGTCACGACAACGTGCTGTAATGTCGTTCCTCCGGCAATTTCCACGACGGCGTTGGAGAGCAGGAAGTCCGTGTCGCGATGGAACAAAGTGCCGAAGATGGTAACCTTTTCTTCTTCACAGAGTCCGGAGAACGAACGGGGAGGATCGATCGAAGGCGAAAAAAGGCCGACCTATGTTTCCGCGATTGTTCCCGAGGTTCCCAGACCTTCCTACCCGTGGAAAAGCTTCTTCGATTCTCTGCCTGACGGTGCATTAACGCTGCAACACCTGCTTTTCAACCGGGGAAAAGCTGCCGGCCTAACTGCAGTCTTTCATTCTTAAATCGTTTCCGAGCGAGCCGGATCGTTTCTACAGGCGTCTACGTCGAACTTGCGAGCTTGCAATCATTCCATGAAAATCCATTTAGCAGTACGGTGTTAATATACTGTACATTTTATGCATTTAACACGTTCGGCGCCGCGTCACCCATATCTGGGCGACAGGTATGCTTCCGTGGGGGCACCGTCACCCAAATATGGGTGACGCTCTTCTTGTTCAAGTTAAATACGATTTTCAGTTGGATTTTTAAAAGGAATTTAATGGAATAATCACTGAAACATAAAAATATTAAAAATATACACATTATACTATTCTTTTTATTAATTTATATTTAGGATAAAATATTACATTATACTACGTCGCATGGTATTCGTTAAAACATTTTGTCGGATTTGGGGCCCACAAGAAACTCAGCCGAATCGCGGTGGGCGACGAACGTGTTAAAAGCCAAAAAATTAATATATCATTTTGAGGATCCTCTGTCTATAATCAGTGGTAAAAATTTTGAATCTATTTGTTGGTTCAAGTGTGGCGCGGTAGTTTTTGCGATAAATGGAAGGATTTCTTCGGCGGTAATTAGTCAAGGTTTTTATCCATCAAGTCGTCGCAGTCTCGATCAGCGTCGCCGGTATTACCATAACGTCTGGTTCGGTACCTAACACCGTTCCGCCGCGCCGGAGTCTCGTTCCTTTCCCATTACTTCGCCTCGTCCATTTCCCAAGGCAGCTAGGAGATTTTTAATTAGAGGAATCCATCACCGGGAGCCGCATTATATCGAATGGCATCGGTTCGGTGCGTAGTCTGTGTCTCTCGTCGCCATTGTCCTGGCGAGGCAACGCTGCGAACGGATGTTGGCCCGCCGCCAGTGTCTGCTGGATTTTTAATTAATTGTTCGAGTTAATTGAGAGATGTCGGAAAAAGTGAGTCCGATAGAACCGTCGCGAGAGTCATCTCGCTCGCTTCTTTTCTCACTCTCACTCCGTTTCTCTCTCTCTCTCTCTTGCTTTTTTTCTAGTTTTCTAGGTGAATCGCAGGCTCCGCAAACTCGCGCGAATCGAGTTTTGCAGTCGTTCCGCAAGCTGCGAGAGAGATAAAGCGATCCTTAAGAAACAAGGAGAGAGAAAGAAAAAAATTCCGAGCGATTCCTTTCACGTGGAGCAGCTTTTCGAAGCCGGGCTCCATGGAAAATTCTCGGGACAGCGAAAGGAATGGAAGTTTTAACGAACGGAGAGCCTCGAACTTCTACGAGCTACCTGTGTTTGCTACTTTCTGTCTTCGAGGACTTATTTCTTTTCCCTTCTCGCGCGGTGCATGACTTCTGCCGCCTGCATCGCGGTCAGGATTCAAGAATTTTATACAATGTCGGTGTACAATATCTCGCGTACTTAAGGTTCTCGTGATTTTTGTTTTATTTAAACAAAACATTGTTGCCGCAAAAAAATTTGCTCGATTCCGAGTGGAGTTGCTCGAAGAAATTTTCGAATGGACACCCCAGTAGGAATTTTCGAGCGTCCGACGGCTTGAATTAAAGATGGAAGATCGCGCCTCGCGATAGGTGCACGTCTGTTCAAAAAGAAAATCCGAAGCCACGTCGAAAAATGGACAAAACCTGACCGCCAGCTAAGGGAGGAAATTCACTCCGTTTTGAGAGGGTCGTTCAATTCGAGATTTTCGAATGTATTCCAGCAGGAGTTCTCGAACTTCCGCGGGGCTTTAAATTCAAGATGGAAGATCGCGCCTTGCGATAGGTGCACTTTGGTTAAAAACGAAATACGCAGGCACTCCGACAAAATCGATGCTGACCGTCAGCTCGGACGAAATTCGCTCGATTTTCAAGCGGGCTTTTCGGGTCGACTTCGGAATGCGTTCCCGTGGGAATTTTCGAACTTCCGAGGACTTAAATTAAAGCTCGAAAGTTACGCTTTATGATGGGTTCGTTAAGGTTCGAGGGAAAATTCTTTCTCGCGTCGATTAGTCGGAAAATCCTGCGGTGTATTCCGAGAAAATTCGTGGGAACTTGGAATGGGTTTGTTTGAGCCAATTTCAAAATGTATTCCCTCAGTAATCTTCAAACTTCCGTGGTCCCAAATGGAAGCTAGAAGCCCTCGCGATAAGATAAGAACGCGCATGTCTGAAAAGAGCTATTAAATCGCATCGAGAAAAGATGCTCGCCGCGAGCTTGACCTACTGTTATCGATTGTGCGGGTTAATTAGATATCGAAAAATCGACTTCCCGACAAAATGTCAGTAATTTGTGCTTCCTCTGTTCCAGTGGCAGCCTCCACCGTTCAATTAGCCCGAGCTTAGGGCTCCGCTAGATCAGGACTTACGCTAAGGCTATTAACCGGTCCCAGCCCCGATCGGGAAAGATGTTCCGCTATTTTTAATTATCCGGGGCCGAGCTCTCTCTCTCTCTCTCTCTCTCTCTCTCACTCCGCGGGATACACGGCCCGACGCGGAATTGTTCTTTTAAGAGTCGTGTAACGAAATCTCCTCTCCTCTACCCGGTGATCATTAGCCGGGGACCCGGTAATCGGATTTTCCTTTGACCCGAGACGGTGCCGACACGATTACCCAAGGAAAGCTTCTTGCGGGATAGCTCCCGCTTAAGAATACATCTTCGTTCACCGTGGGGATCACCAGTGTTATTATATCCAGCAGGTTTTACCCCCGGGCGTCGGTCACAGCACCCTCGAGGAGGGGTTGCTACCCCCTGATGGCGGGAAAGCAATTTTTCTGGCCAGATTTCCGCTGGCCCTAATGAACCGGTGATTTTATTGACTGTCCTCAACCTTGAACCCCCTTTCTTTATCGAGCGAACCATCAGCCTTCAGATACAGGAGCTGTTTCTTTATAGATTACTTTTTTTTTATTGATCTTTTTAACCGGGTTACAGTCAATCAATCCGGAGACTCGTTTCGTAGCGTAGCTCTTGAAGTGCTCTTCAATATCGTCTGTCAATTTTAATCGATTAACGGTACTCTACTCCTGCAATTAATTTAGAAAAAAAATTAAGAAATATTAAAGAATATCAATAATTAATTGTTCGAATTGTTCACACCCCCTGCTTTCAATGGAAAATGTAACGAAAAATCTATTTCTGGCATTTTTTTATTTTCACAACGGTAGGTACGAAAACATTGAAAAATCTATTTGAATGTATAAAAATTCTCTATAAATAAAAATAGTAAGTTTAATCATTTCTTTTGGAAATTTTCCATTCGCCAACTTTTCATGTATGTTTTCATTAGTGGTGCGATTACAGCCCTATACGCAGAGTGAAGATTAATCAATGGACATCCACACGCGAGATTGATGAGCGCATCAAAGCTACAAACTGATCCAGTGATTCTGGTTAACATTTCTCGAAATATTTCCAACTGGTCCATTTTCTAACGAATCGAACGATTTTCATCCGCTGTCCAGAACGTATCGAATCCTTTTTCGGAACGCGTTCATAATCATTGGGGAAAATTCGGAATTTGTAGATCGAGGCCGTCGGGTTGGGTCCTGGGGGAAAGTAGGTTCGAAATCGGTATGGAACCTGCGAGTCGGTAACGAGATACCCGGATAGAGTTCGTTTCCGCTTAACGAGGGAGTGATATTTCAGGAACGAAACGGCGCCTCTCCTCCTGGACTTCGTCTCGGACCGGTTTCAATTTTCGTAATCTGTACTTTGCGGCGGGTTTCCATGGGAATCGATTTCGATCCCTTTCCGATCGTGCAGCAGCCGCCGAGCGAGCTCCCTTTTTCTTCTTTTGCTAGTTTTTTCTTCACATGCCTGAATTTGCATGGTGATTGGAGTGGGATCCTGGCGGATGCTGATTTTTCATTTAATTGAACGAGATCATTTCGTACGCTGATCCTTTTTTTCGTTTAATTTATTCATCCCCTATTTATCGACTCTACCGATTTTTTATTTTGCCGTAAGCAGCACGCGGTTGTATTTTGCCCCGAACGCGATGTTCGATGTGGCGAACCGAGTCCTCGTATGTTACAAATATATTTTTCGGTCCGAAAGAAAATATAAAAACGGTTTTTTATTTTGTCGATTGCACCGAAGTCAGCAGGCTTGCAACCACCCTTAAAAATACAGTTTTTTAAATATTTACACAGATTCGACCAGTAACAGCCGCGCTACATTCAAATTCGTCGCAAAAACATCACAGCGACCCAGACGGAAGCTGCTCTTCAAGAGGCAAGCTAAAAACATTGATATTTTGTGGCAAAAGTACAACAACTTTTCTGTCCGCCACTGTAATTTTCATCGCGCTATCCTTTTGTGTCTACGACAGGGTATACGACAGAACTCCATCATAAAAAAAGGAAAAAAATCAGCACTTCCAAAATCCATAAAATCGCACTCGTAAACGTTGCAACGTTACATCCCGGTATGTACTTATAATATTTAAGTGGACAATAAAAACGATATTATAATAACAATAATGATAAAAAGAAGCTTCCGGAGGTGCGAGCCGAGGAGAGCGTCAGAAACATTCTGCCGATAGCTCGTAATAATAATAACAATAATAGTAAACTACGATACTCCGTAACACTTGTGGAGTCGTCAGGAAAATTTCGTTCGTACATCAAAGAATAATGCCGGAGAACGGTACGCGATACACCCAGCCGGATGTCTAAAAAAAACAATTGTAACAGGAACCCGTATAAAAAGCAAAAAAAACATTGCAATTCACAAGAAGTCTGTCCACAAAACGCTACGCGAAACGTCAACTTTTCGAAAAGCTTCAATAACAGGAACCAACTGGCGGGAACAATAAAATGAAATTAACAATCAGGTCTGCCTGTTTCTCGTCACACAGGGAAGGTTTATTATCCGGATCTCAATGTCAAAAGCAGATTAAGTCGTCCGATTGTTGGGACGATCGGGTAGAGATAAAGGGAGAGAGGTACGGTGAGCGGGGCGGAGGGGACGCAGGTGAGGGTTTCGGGAAGAGCACTCGTTTTTCGAAAGCGTCGGCAGACAGCGTTACCTTCGAAAATCGGTGCCCGGCAACGTTACAGCCACTCGACGGACAAACGGTGTGACGGCCGAAAGAATTAATTGCACGCGACGCGAACAGGATGGTGGGTTTAGGGTGGAGGGGCGGGGGAGTGTCAGGCGCAAGGGGGCGGTTTGATAGTTATTCCATTTTAGTGCGTACAATGCATATCGCTAAAGCTTGTGGGAGCCGACGGGTCGGGGAACGGAGGGGGAACACACACGTGTTTTTCTCTCGATTATCCCGGTAAGAGCCCTCGATCTCATCTAGGTCATGTCACCGGCGGTGACTACCTTCTGACAGGACAATACATCAGGATTGACAATGGCGCGCGCGATCCCGAACGCGTCACGAACGACCGTTTGTCCTTTTCCAACTCTCCTACTCGCGCACCCTTTGTCCCATTCTTTCGCCATAGAACCGTGGTAGTGGTGGTGGTAGTGGTAATGGTAGCGGTAGTAGTGCGGCCGCTTGTTTTCCCCGGGAAAAATCGGTCGCGCCGGAAAAACTTTCGCGGACGACGTGCCCGCCTCGGTGCTCCTCGAATCGGCGAACACGTCACAGGGAAATTATCTTTGCCATACTGACACTCGGAGGAACCCGGCTGACAGCGGACGGGCTCTTCGACACGATTTTCGGGGAATGCTTTTCATTGTTGTCTCGCGCAATACTTCATCTTCGTCGGTGATCGACAATAGCGAGGAGAGGATTTGTTTCTTGTTGGTTAGTTTGATGCTCGAGATCCCCTTGCAAAATTATGCATGTAGCTTTGCGTTTTTGAAAATCGTCGCACTTGACAGTGAATGATTCCGTACGATCCTCATTGTTGTTCTGTGCAATATTTTATCTTTGTCGTTGACTGACAACGAGCAGAGAGGATTTATTTCTCGATTGTTGTGTCGTGCGAGAAATTAAATGGCGGTAAGCTTTTGTGTTCTTAAACATTGTTTCGGTCTGGATATTTATCCTTGTCCGACTACTTCCCGAGTGATTTGATCGCGATGTTCGTTTAATTCGGACTTCATTAGTATAATTAAATAACAATATTGTTGCTTGGTAACTTCTTACAGGGAGTGTGTTTAATTATAAATACACGGAAAACCAAGATACGGTATAAACATTTACTTATTTATCTAGCTTCATAGAAGAAACACAGACGCGGTAATAACAATTCACCGCGTGTAAAATTGTCTGAAATAGTAATGATATTTCATTACGCCACCCGCAAGGATTAAATTGTTGCCAGAGAACGGGGAGAGAATTTTCGTTTCTGGAAAAGAGAGAGGCAGAGTTTGCCACGCCAAGCCAAGCCAAGCCACGCCACGCCACGGTCGTCGCGGCAGAACTTGCAAACAATGGCGAGCCTCGTTGCGCGTGTCGCGATAAACAATTCCGTTTCCACCGTGTGCTCGTGAATGTTTCACGCCGGCTGTCGCGGCGTCGTCGTGTAAACTTGCCCGAACATTCGTCGCTGAAAACGCCAGAAAAGTCGCGACCGTTTCAAAGGGAGGTTTTTCCCATGGAAAAGCGTCAGTAGCGACAGTCGTCGGGCCTCTCTGCCATACCGGGGACACCGAAGAAAAATGTGATAGGGATCAACGATAATTTCATTTCGACCGCTCGACGGCTTTGTATAGTCCACCGGGCCCCAATTATTTTTTTTGCTCTCTGCCGAAGAACATACCACCGATCGTGTTGCTTCGCGATTTTTTCAATTTTCCGAACCTGCGACAAGTTTCATTTTTTTTTTTTTTTGTGAAAAATATCGATCTCTCGTCGCATCTCGTAGTTCTTTCAATCTTTTAAATGACGGAAGCGCTAACGATATTTGGAATGCAGTTTGTGGAGTAACGATTGTATTCGGAACCCTCGTACGTTATTTTACGCTTTGACTTTTTTAAGCCACGTAACCGTGAAAAATTTTCCCAGCTAATCATGATCGTCGGTGTGTCGCGGGGAAATCTAAGAGCGCGCTAGCAGCGAACGAAAGCAGAACAAACGAGGTTTTCAGTACGTTCGCCCCTAATGGGGCATGTGCGCGTCCCATAGAGCAGTCCGGAAGTTTTAATGGAAATATTACGTTTTTAATTTGAGGAAACGCGGCCGACACGGAGCACCAATGGGGCATTAGGGCTCTTTATTAACGCAGAAGGAAAATATTATTCCCGACCGGAGGGTTAATGAAAGTCCGCGCGTAAAACGCGCCCGAAATAATTCCGGTGGTGGAGGGGGAACTTTATTATATCGTTCAAAATAGACTGCGTCGACTTTCTGCGTGGAAATTCGCATTTCCCCCTCCCCCGGATAGATTTCGTTCGACAGGCGTCACGGCGTACTTTATTTTTCTGTTGGCGGCCGGTTCCGCTCGAATAATGACAACGTAAAAACATTGTTAAAGCCCGGGGCCGGTGTTTCGCGCACCATGTACACTGCGATCGCGCGAATCCTCAATCCAGTTTTGAATTTCATTATTCGCGGATCGCGTTTCCCCGTTGCAAATACACGGCGAACGTTTTTTCTTTTTTTTTTCGGAAAATCTAGCGGAAAAATAGCTCGGTGGAAATTCGAGGGCCAGGCGGATTAATCGACAACCGTCACCGGTCCTGTGCGATTATAGTCGGCGTCGAGATTTTCTGCGTTACGCGCGAGTACACATGCTTCGCGGCCGTTCACACGTTCGCGGAAATGATCTCGGTGCTCGGTTTATGGTTCGCGATAAACAGTCACGGACGCGGCGCGACGAGGAACCGTACGTGGACATATTTATACGCGACCGCTCGGTCGTCACACCGCGGAATACGTGACACGGACCATTCGTTGCGTAGCTGGACACGTGCACGGATGCACAGATGCACCGTGGCCCGACTCCGTAATCAAATTTGCATTTTAACCTGACGCGCGTGGTCCACGCCTGCCTCGAGATGCTCGCCCGTCGCGTCCCGACGATTTATCTTTTCGCTGACGGCCACGCGTCGTTAACGGCTTCTTGACGAATCATTGCGAGACACGCTCCGGCGACTCTTGGTTTCCACGAGCGGCGAAATTTCGCACTTTTCGATCCTCGTCGACGACGTTCTAATATGCATTTCATTGTTTCGATTACTAGCAGAATTATTCGGGCTCTGTTGAAACTCAACGCTAAACCTACCGTTGCCGGTCGAACCACCGGTTTTATATTCTTCGTTTCGCGATTATTGACATTGTCAAGTTACTTACGCGAAGATCGATTCGATAAATTCTTTTGCCCGAGCGCACATTCAAATACAAATTGCACGAAATCTTAAATCTAAAATCTAATATAATAATCTAATATCTAATATATTGTAATATATTAGATCTAAAATCTAATAATCATCTAAAATCTAAGTAAACAGAGCCTTGTCGTGATCATAAACCAAAATATTTGAATCGTTTTCAGCGCTTGATAGGTTCGGCGTTAAACATTCTGGTGTATCCTATACTGTCTTCACTTTCCGAGAGGAGACGTCGACGCTAAACCGGATGATAAATGATTTCTATTTTATTAAATTTGAAGAAAATTTAAGCGAATCTTCCCACTTGTTTTTTTTTTGAGGCAGCATAGCCAGTCACTTTTGATGTTTCGCGGATTTAGCGGTTTTCCGAGCGACGAAACTTTCGAAGCGGTCGCACCGGGCAAATGAACGGTATTTTTGCAGCGAGCATCGACGGGACCGAGTGTGTACCCCGATTCGCATTATCGCTCATTGTTCGCGGATCGAGGATTGTGATTCGGGGCTGCGAAAGTTTGCAGAACCGGCGCGGCGCGGCACGCGACAGTGGACGCGTGAAAATAATCGCGCTCTCGGGCCACTGTCCGCGATTATTCGTTAGTGTCATTATCGGCGGGCGATCGCGAAACCGCCGGCCATCTGCACAATGCTGGCCCGTTGATCAAACGGTTACGTATCGCCGGCCGGGGGCCGCTAATTAGCGTGATTGCCGGCTGGGGAACACAGGAGAGCGCGCGGATTATGAAACCAGCTTCGTTAGATAATTACGGAGTTCTCGCCGTATTGACGCACCGAATTACAAAGGAACAAATTTTGTCAACGGTAGGGACTGAGAGAGAGAGAGAGAGAGAGAGAGAGAGAGAGAGAGAGAGAGAGAGAGAGAGGGGTGGGGAGAGGTAGAATCGGGGTTGCGAGAATTGGCACGTCCTTTGTCAAATATTCCACGGATTCTGATTAGAAGTTCATCGAGGCGACCGCATATAGGTCGATCCTCTGTCATCCTGCGAGCTATGTCGGGTAATTAGATGGCGCTGTGTCGCTACGCTAAGTGCTGTTCGAGAGCCTAAGCGAACATTAGCTCGTCTATGATTATTGGAATACGCGCGAATGCGAGTTGGTTAACGCTCAGCGGTGTTCTGCGATTTAAAGATGGAGCGACGGAATTCCGTGACAGGTCGGTTTCTATCATTTTTCTGTACCCCTCGCAGAGAATCGAAAATTTCGAAAAAATTTCCCGAAGCGATACCAACGCGTACCTATTATTCGCTTTCGGTCTTGCTCGAATATCTTCAGTAGCAGCTGAGAAAATCGATCGTGAAGTTAAGGGACCTGCAAGCTGCCTCTTTGCCTGAAACACTAGGTCGAAAATCATTTTCTTCCTATCCCTGACGAGTTCTCTAAAATTTCTATTAATTGCTTTCAATCTTGTTCGTCTATCTTTACTCGTAACCGAGAGAAACGTTACCAAAGTTAAGGGTTGTCATCCTTGAAACTGATCCGAATACATTTTCATTAATGAGCATAAATATTGAAATGTAAAAAATTGTTCTGAGATTGATAGAAATTCTTCTGTGGATTCGCTTGGACCGCATTTGGCAGACAACGATTAAAAATTCTAGGTGCCGGAGAAACCGAGAGAATTCCGAGAGAAAATTTTCTAAAGGATGACGATATCGGTCCGAGCTGTCGCAATGATATTCGACAGCTCGTCGACTGAAGCGACGTTAGAGCAGTCGTGAGGGGGGGGGGGGGAGTGGTCGATAATAAAATATTCGATTTCTCCGGGAACAAGCGTAGCAGCCGGGAGCGGAATTAATTTCGCCGATGTCTGCCCCACCGCGATATTAAGAAATCGGTAATACCCGTAACCGAGGGGGAGAGACAGCGAGAGAGAAAAAGCGTAGAGTCGATAGGCAGTTCTTCAGCCGGTTACCGCATTTTTCATCGGGATCCAGGAATAGAGCCGCTTAATACTCGCGGGAAGAGGATCAAATTCTGATAGTCTGCGCGAGACATCTGACTCTATCGGCAAACGCAGGTGTTCCTTTCCCTCGACAGGAAAGACGCCTAAGACTGCAAATGTGCATTCGCAAAAGAGTCCACGAATATTTCCCAGACGTGCTGGATCTTCATTTCACCTGTTCGACATGTTAGCGGGAATACTTTCTGACGTCCCCTAATGATTTTACTCAATGACATTTGCGGGTTCGATCAATCAAGCTTTGAGGGCAGCCATTAACACTGCGGAATCGATGTGGAGTATTATAAAAATTGCAGCAATACATTTGACACAACGCAATACAATAATATAATCGTATTGAAAGTCTGAAATGAGTCGCTCCGAGGCCGGAATTATCTTTGAATTTTCCATCGGAATGCGTCGAGGGCGCACAGGGCGTGTTGGTTGATGTACACGGTATCGGAGAGGCATCGATTGGGTTCGCGAGGATTATTGGTAGCAGCGCGGAAAGATACTGGTAATTGGAGATTTCCAATCGCAGGGGAATGGTCCGGCCGTGGTCAGACGCTTTAAGAGGATTCCAAGTTTTCGGGGTGCGGGGGCCGTGCTGCCGGTCGATGTTAATGGAAGCGGCCCAGGAATCTTTGCCGGAGTTATTCCGTGGAGTGTATCGCGGTCTAGAAAAATATCCGCCTTAACGTTCTCTTTTTTGAACGTTGAGGAGAGAAAGACAGGGATAGAGAGTGGTAGAGAAGGCTTTGAAATTTTCGAGCGTTTCAGCCGGCTCCCAGAAGGCATTCGATACACAGGGCGGCTATACGTCTTACGTGCCTCTGGGATTTAGACGCGAGCGAAACTCCCCACCCTCCTACCCTCCCCAACCCTCCCCTCCTCGGTACATCTGTAAATAACCGGCAGACTTTCGATCCGCGGCTTTTTATCATTCATACGCCTCTTTCCGGTTGTGCTCGGCTATTCAGCGCGCGTCTTCTAAACGAAACTCCTTTGAAGCTGTTAAGGACAGCGACACGGACACGGTTCGCGATACCAATGCGAGCAGATGTCTTTCTCTCTCTCTCTCTCTCTCGTTCTTCCTTTATTTCGTTCTTTCGCTCTACCTCGGAGGATTTCCGCGCACGTCGTTCCCCTTTGCCATTTTCAATCTGCTCATTCATAGTCCACGCAACTGCCTCACTTTAATTGGCAAGGCTGCCGCTCGTCGACTCCGCTCGCGGATTTCGCGCCCGAGAAATGCTCCGCGTTTTTGTCCGCGACCTGCTTGCAAGATGTACTAATCCCGCCTTTGGATGCCTTTATTTATTTCGACTCGGTGCTTATTGCTCGCTGGGAGATCTACGAAATTATTCAAAATATTTCGGGCGATCTGACATTTCCATAATTTGGTGGGACATTTCGGAGCATCATACTTTAGCGAGCCACCTGACATTTTCGTGTAGACTTTGGCGGGAGACCTAAAATTTTCAAATAGATTTCGGTGGGAGACCTAACATTACATATAGACTTTGGTGGGAGATCTAACATTTGCATCCAAACTTTTGCGACACCTATCATTTTCATATAGACTTTGGTTGGAGACCTAACATTTGCATCCAAACTTTGGTGACACCTACAATTTATATATATATAGACTTTGTTGGGATACCTAACACTATTACCGTCACTTAAATTAGAGACTACCTAGCCCCGTTCTAGATCACAAGTGTCTGCCCTTTCAACTGGGATAAGTCTATGTCATCGAGAATTATCTCCTGATATATCCCTTATATTTTCCAGGGTGATATAACAGTACCATTGACACCCATTGTTACATTAGAGACCTATCTAGCCTCGTTCTAGATCGTAAACTAAGTAGTGAACATTGTACTAGATTATTGAATTATGAAAATTTCGCCATTAGAGCAACTTCTTTCCAACAGACTACATTAGTATTATTATTCAACAGTGGACAATCGTCTAGATCACCCTCTAGATAATCCCCTTCCCCGTCATTGACACTTTCGCCTATAGCTACCCTCTTTCCAACGCTTGAACGTATAATGATCCCTTACCTTGTCCCTGATTTCCTGTCGCATCTTCTCTCGTTCCTCTTCCATTTTGCGATGCTTCTCCTTCCTTCGCTCCTCAGCCTCCCGGATGGCTTCTTGCCTTTCCCTCTCGGCCTCCTCCTCCTTCTCCTTGTCATCTTCGTCTCCTCCTTCGCCACCAACGGCTCCTGCAACACAAAACGTCGATATTGATTGTTAGCAAAATTACTGGTCGTCTTATAATTATTAAAAATTTCCTCTCTCTCTCTCTCTCTCTCTCTCTCGCTCTCGATTGTTAAAGATCGTAAAGATAAAGGAAAGAATTTCCAAGGAATTCGTACCGGTGATAATCGATGGCCCCGAGGGACGCGAGAAAGCCTCGCGAAGCTTTATTCGTAGTTCGAGCGAGCTTCATTTGGGTTATGCTCGGTGTACAAACTACCTCGGATAATAGACGACGAGAAACTAACGGTTCACCCCCGGGGAGCAAACATTGTAAATCAGCCTGATCGCCGCGATACCGGTCGACCGGAGTTCGTGTACATTCCGGGGGATACGTCAAGTTCCCAAGATTATTATTCGACTGTTCGGAGGGCTCGATCGGTTCCCGGCAAACAGGAAACTATCCGAACGACACAAAACACATTCGGGGATTTACGAACGATCGCACCGCTTTTACTCGGTAAAATCACAACCTTTTCTCGTGTAACTGCTCAGTCGTTTTCTTACTTTCCTTTCGTCGTGAGTTATACAAAATATATTTTCATTAAATCCTCTTTCTTCTTTCGCAGCACTTGGAACTTCGTTTGGTATTTCATTGGACATTCGAACGAATGGAAAATTGTTGACATTTTTATAAAAATAGGATTCACAATGTCTCCTAATTTTTAATGAATTTCTTTATAAGGAAATATGAAAATAAGGTCTATTTTTTAGCTAACGAATAATGATAGTGACCAACAAAGTTGAGCATATATATACGCTAATGATGCAAAAGACTATTATTATTAGTTACATATTAATTGTTTCCTTTCACAATTTTACGTAGCTGAAGAACAGCATTATCGATTGATTCTAATAAGATTGTGTTAATTCGTTTGTCCAGTGTCTAACACTTGGCTACAGAAAATCATTTTTAAGTAGTTCGAGGATTCAGTGGCCGCGAATAAAACGAAACGGGTCTTGACCCGGCCTTTCCACTGTTGAACGTGCAAAGTAGACCTCGACGAGCTGCCCTAACTCGTTAAAACGCAGTTGGCAACTGCAGCGAAGTATCTCCGGGAGCAATTTCATGGTTCCGCGGTCGTCCCTGATCGACTTGCTCCTAATAAGAGGGCGAGAACCGTAGAGCCAGAAAAGACCGGGTTACTTTTCTTTCCGTTCGCCGAACGATGGATCCTCGGCTCGAGTCGATGGAAATGCACTTCTGGCTCGATCGTTCTTAACGAAGTTTTATTAGTTTACCGAAAGATCAAGTGGATCTTCCGCGATCAGCGAGACTGACTGCCTCTGGCTGGCTGCCTGTCTATTACTCCCGTCGAGTCGGTGAGAGCGATAGGCATTTTCCTCTGGAAAAATCGTGTTTACAGCGGGGCAACAACGTTCCCTTTTTTCCCCATCGCAACACGATGCTCGAACCGGTTCCGGACAGGTTTTAAGCGAAAATAAGAGAGCTCTGTTTGCCGGTTCCCGCCGACTCTTAACTTTCCCGCCGGTTCCGGAATTAATGGCAAACAATGGGGAATTTGTCTCTCGTAATGCTCTTTCTCAGCGTAAATAACGTTGTTTGTATTTCTCTCTCTGTCTCTCGTGCTCTAAGCGAATTTTTAACACAAAGGTGCTCGGAAAATTTCGTTGAATCCGGGTTCGATCGGTATTTTATCCTCTTAGGCGACGGTGTATTTTTCTTCGTTTGTCCCTGTCTTGTTTTTATTTGTTATCATAATTTTCTTGTCGAGATGTATTATCGTGGACTTTCTCGTACATCGTAGTCTTTTAATGTGCACATTGTCTTGCGCATGTAACTTCACGTGTTTGCCAAACAACGAACTGTTTACCAAAGCCGATTTACGTATTATTCCGGTGTGTTCGTATCGCTCACCGGGCTGCAGTTCCGCCGAAGATATTAATGAATCAAATTGTTAATGCGCGTCGCGCATCGGTTGATCGGCGTTCAATAATTTCTCCGATGATTAGAAATTGCGAGTTAATAATTAACAGCGTGTTCACTGGTCGAGGAACGAGGCCGTCCGGATTGAAAAGCGGACGCGGTAGGTCGGTGTCCGGCGAAATAAGTAAATTTAATTAAAGCCGCGAGCATGATGGATGAGCAGCCAGGATGAAACGGGATGAGACGAGTGGACAAGGTGGTAAGTGGACTTTATTACTCTTTTGGTGCCTTGAAAGCTCCTGCGAGGAAAGGACGCACGAAAGGAGGAGGAGAGAAAGAGAGAGAGAAAGAGTCCTGCGGTTGCAGGATATTGTAATAATGTAAATGCGTTTCGTATGTACGCAGCGTAAATGGCAAGACAAAGAAACTTTGCCAGCGAGAGAGGGAATTAAGTGGTCGTGTTGGGAGATTAACGACGGAGTGATTAATTGGCGAGCCGCGTGCGTTTATCGCTGCGGATCGCTGCTAGATTGACAGATGGATGCGATTACTGTGCTGTGGAACTTTCTCATGCTTGTAATTCGATACAGAGTTCTCGCAACAATTTTCAGAATGTTTCTGAAAAAGGCGTTTTTTAGAATTCTAGATTTAGAGCTTTCAAAAATGTTTTAACTGGTGTTAAGGATCTTTTAATGCATGTCGAAGTGTCTAAGAATTGTCGGGAATTTTTGGAGCTGCTCGGAGCTTCGACAAATTTTTCAGCAGTTCTGAAAATCGGGATTAAGGATTTTTGAGAGATATCAATGGGCTTTAAGGAATGTCCACGAATTTGTAGCTTCGGGACATTCTGAAGAAGTTCTAGGGATTTCGAATAACCTCAAGAAGTCCTGAAGCAGTTTTAGGGATTTCGAAGAACTTCGGAAAGTTCTGGAGAATCGGTACGAATTTTTGAAAGTATCGATTAATTTTTAAAAAGCTCTAGGAGCTCGGAAGAGTCGTAATAAACTCGTGGAAGCATTTAATAATCTTTAATAGAGTCCGGGACGTCTGTAGGAATTTGTGTTTGTGGAATACGAGTCCGTGACTAATCTCCCTTAATTTTTCAGCATATCTGGCGCACCCGCAGAACAATTAGCCGGTAACCGGATGACCGTGGGAAAATCCGCATGATCCAGAAAGGACGAGATCTCGTGGTCGTGATCGTTGCTCGCCAGGGCTAATATTTAAGGAGTTAGGCGATCCGAGTTCCGCGGACCACTCTGTGGAATCTGGTTCTAATTTCAGAGAACGCGAGAGGACGAGTGAAGGTAGAGATAGAATAAAAACAGAGAGCGAGAGAGAGAGAGAGAGAAAGAGAGATAGAAAGAGAGATAGAAACAGAAGGGGCGAGGATGAACGTCCCTGGCTCGGACTTCAAAGTACATTTCCAGTGCTGCGGGAAACAGTGCAAACAGAAAGGACGAGACAGCGTGGAAAGAAAGGGAAAATGGCAGACGGCGCCGGGACAGAAGTAGTATTAATTTCCTCGAGCCCGGAGGTCCTGGCACATCATTCTCCAGGCAGACAGCCAGGGAAGACGAGCACTATACCATGGGGATACCTTTTCTCGCTTCCCTTCGAGAACCGTGTGTCTGCGCGCGCGCGTGTGTGTCTGCCTTCCCGATATTAACGTCGCATTGTGCATCGTTGAGCCGGTTTAACTGCTCAACTGTTTATTCCCTCTACACGCGAACGAATCGAACAAAATTCATTTTGAAGTCGAGCGGATCTTTTACGAAAGAGGATTTCATTAAAAATATTTACGTAATTTCTTAAAGTGATTCTCTAAGAATGAAAAATCTAGCTGTGTCTTTACCGGATAAAAATGCATGCATTGTCCTAGGATGCTTTTCGTTCCCCTAGACCAATTAGACGAATCAGGGTGGCTAAGACGCTCGTCTAGACGTTCCAGCGAGTTCCGAAGGGAACATACTGGGACCAAAGCCTCTCCCCGCGACTCAGACCGTCTTAAGAACGACTTAAAATCTCAATTCCTTCGTGAAAAGCTTCCCGACAAATTTTGGCAACGTCGAGGACGTCTCTATCAACCGAAATGAACGATCGCGCTGACAGACGGCAGGCTTGATCCGCTGAAACAGCTGACTGAATCGATTCTCCGGAAGAATCTCTGCTACACTCTTATCGGAGATTTTACTTAAAAAAAAAAAATAACAAAACAATTCCGTAAATCCTCGCATCGTCGGTACCAGGATTCTTCGGTACAGAATCAACGATATCCAAAGAACAATATCACCGTCCGAAAGAAAGCCCTTTCCCGGCCTAACCATCGAAAGATAATTGCTGCACGAATCGGGTCACGAAATTTTCAATCCTCTCCTCCGGAGTACATCCCGATACTTACCAGCGGGAACGACATAGAACCGTACAGTGGTGAGAGAGGGATATAGGGGTAAGGGGAGGGGGGACAGCTTGATTCCCATTATCGAATAAAATAAAACAATGCGTTCGACCCAGTTTCCCTGCCGAGGTTCCTCCGCCCCCCGCATTGGCCGGCAAACAGAGGGAGCCCGTTTCTTTTCAGCCGGGCCACCAATTGCGCGGGCTTTTGTCTCTTAAATTTCTTTCAGCGCGGCTACAAGTCATAGTAATTTCCATGAGTGGAGGGGTCCGTTATTAGTCGACCGCGAATTTTTTTCTCTTCCCACCCATCCCTCGCCGATTCCTTTCCTCGCGAAGGGAGCGGCATTGTTGGATCTCGCTTGTTCCACCGCCGATCGATTTCTCCTCGTTTCTTATCGATTATTCTTTTTTCTGCCTTCCTATCGTAATTTTTCGGCAAGAATTCGCATCCGAGCGAAAATGTCATTGCAAGAGAAAAATGCGATTCAACACTCGGTCCACGGATAATCGATAACGTTTAAGACCCTTCGCAGCTTCGATTAATGTAAAGACTTTTTTTTTTACAGATATTTCTCGTAGATTAGTCTGTGCGATTTAACCCTTAGCAGTCGAGTGGCGACTCGGAGTCGCCGCTAAAAAGTGCTGTACCATTATTATTAATAACTCGGTATCCAATCAATTACTAAATATTTAAGTATTTATTATTATAGTATTCATATTAATAAAATGAAGAAAAATAATATGGAATTATTCTAGGCTGGAAGAAATGTTTCAATTTTTAAAAATAGCTCGGAGTGCGAAGGGTTAATTGGTAAAATTACAAAATACCCTGCGTATTTCAGTTTTTGGTTCTCGCGATAAACAAGAGCCTTCGAACGCAAAGCTCGACAAGCCACCGGTGAGACCTCGGAACGACACGTGTCCGCGCGGGAACGTTCGCGAGAATGTCCGCGTAAACGACAATGTCCCAGGTTCGCTGGTCCATTTGCGCGGCTGGCAATTGCACCCGCAGTTATGATCGTGTCGATCGACTGCGCCCAGGAGACAGCGATCGCGGATCGAGCCTCGAATCGCGTTCCTCCACTTTGTTTTTACTGTTTCGCCTTCTTTCACGGGAGATCGGAGGGTCTCCTAAAGGCGCGTGTCCGTTTCCGAAACTTTCGTAGTTGTGAGAATGAATTTTGGGCTAGGTACCAGGGGCGTGAGGGAACTCGAAAATGTCGGTTCCCGATTGGTCCCGAGAGAGTTTCCGATAATTTCCACGAGGAATCGACAACAACAAATTCAGTAACTCTTTCTTCGCAACAAGTTAATCATCACGAACATCTCTGGGTGCGTTTCACGTGCTGTTGGCAAAATAGGTGGTTCGGAACCCACCTTAATAAAAAGTAAGTCCCTAAAAAAGGGAGAGGTGGTGGAATCGATTTGAAACCCTGAGGGGACCAAATATCATTACATACAATACATAGAATTGATTGATTTAAATCCGTCACAATCGATTGTATTAAATCAGCGTGTTTGTGAATAATCAATTATTCACGAACAACCGATTGAAAAACTCGTCAACTCGTGACAAAAGACAGCCATTTCGTAAAAGAGAACAGGTCGCCCCAAAAAGGAAAGTAAAAATTCCACCAAGCGAGTTCTGAAACGGTTGAACCGGGTCGCGAACGACCCGTGCCAGCAAGCGTCGCAGGCGTTTGCCATTCGAGTGTTAAAACCGCCGTCGGGGAAGAAAAGACTCTAGGCACAAAAAAAAAGAAAAAAGAAATTCTAGGGATGAATCCACGGACGCGCGGCGGCGTGGTTTCGCGTAATGATCCGCGTCGCTGACTCGCGGGAACAAAAAACTCGCTGCAGCGACTCTTGGCCTACATGCGAGGAGGACAAGCCCGAAAGAGGGTCGGAGCAGAGCGGTGCAGAGCGGAGCGGAGCTGAGCGGAACAGCGAGGAGGAAGGCCGTTTCTCTCTGGAAAATATCGACGCGGAACCGTGGATGACTGCGGCCCCCGCCGTCACGCTTTTAAAATCATCGTCGGCATAGAAATCCCCGGGCAGTCAGTGGGCGGAGCCACACGGAAAAAATAATTCGCAGCCTCTCTCCTCTCTCCTCTCTCTCTCCCTCTTTTCGCCAGCTGCGCGATTCGCGAGCCGCTAATGATTCCGGCCGCGAATGGACGCGTTTTTTTCCCCAGACGGTACCCTGAATGTCTGATAGGTTTTCGCAATTAAATCGTCGATTTAACCCTGGGCTCCGGACGACCAGTTGCGAAAACGTTTCGCGAATTCGTTCGCCGAAATCTCGTTCCAGCGCTCCGGCACACGCGCTCTCTCGCTTGTCGTTCGTTCGTTCGTTCGTTCGACGGACGGCGGACGGTGCTGCAGCGATTTCATTAAATTTCTGTAGAGTTTGCTGAAATAATTTGATGGAAATAATGTGATTGAATCGTCGGGAATTCGGCCGAAGTAATTCAATGTTAATGTACGGGGTAACAATGGCTCGGTAATGGGTTTAAAGTGTTTCCATTGCGGTGATCATTTTAGCCGACGACCGAAGAACCGATTTCCCCGGTGCTCTGTCCTTTCTTTTCTGATCGACGATCGATAAAAGAATTATTTCCGGATTGCGATTATCGAGAATCATGTCGACACCGTTATCCGCGAGAAATTCATAATCTTTCAAAGTTTTTTTTCCTTCGATATACCGTACCGAACTAGCACAGTTTTGGGATCGAGGTTCGCGGTTATTATTTGCCCGCGCGACACTAATTTCGTCTGTAGCGGATGTGGAACGTCCCGGTAAGTTTCTAATCGGCGAATCCCGTCGGACTTTCATTAGCGTCCGCGAGGGACGTTCGTCGTACCGACGGGATTCGAGCGTCGACGCCGACGCGACGGTCTCGAATGCATCCGTCGCGACGCGACCTATTTCTTCTAACGAGAAGCCACGGGCCACCGTGCTCGACAACAACGACATAAATAAAACGAGGCTTCCACGAGATGGTCCGTCGACTACGAAACAGACAGAAAACGAGGGGGGTGGGGGGAGATCAGCACACCGAGAAAAAAAATCGCCATTGTTTTCCTTCCGCGTCTCGAACCGTCGACAATATGAAAACTGGGGACAAATCTGTGTGTTTTTTTCCTGTCTCTCTTTCTCTCTCTCTTTACTTTTTGTTTTTGTTCGCCGGAGGTCGGATGAAAAGCGGAGAAAAGGTGGAGCATAAAGGGAAAGGCAGAGAGGACCAGTCGCGGCCTCGATAGTCATCGATAATCATCGTGCGACGGTCGCATGAAAGCGACCAAAAGCAATCTTCGACGGCCGGGTTCCTTTCCGAGCTGGTCCTTTGCTGGCGGGGCCCTCTGGCTTTCGAATTCTGGCGCTCGTGGCCCTTTGGGATTATTAATCGACTGGGAAACCGATATTTAAACGAATTCGGCGTAAAGGATCCGGGAACTTTTCGTTGGTCGAGAAAAGAGAAGGAAAATTTCGCTTGAAACATTTTCGAAGGTCCTGGAAGGATCCTTCTGTCTTTGATCCGTGGCTGGTGGCCCTCTGAGAATTTTTATCCGGCTGAGAAACCAATATTTTTAATTTTTTCCTGCGTCGGTCATCGAAGAAAGGGAACTCGCAGTCAAAAGATTTTTCTAGGCTCGGAAGGATCTAGGAGGACCCTTAAGGACCCTTAATCGTTCTGTCCATTAATCCAATTTTGTTGGCTCGGATGACGCGGTGGGTCACCGTTTGGGAAATGCAGTTAAAATATCGCCGTGATTAATACAAAAGGGAGACGCCGGGAAGGGGGTGAGGAGAAGTACCACAGGGATAATCGCGCAGTTTTCATTTCCACCGGATCATAAGGACCGCAAGACGCGAGTCGGCCGAGGGTTTTTAATTGAAATTCCTTCGAGTAATCGCGGGGCGCGATTAAAAATTCCGCGGACGTAACGAGCTTGCAAAGTGTCGCGACGCGATAAGAGTCCGCTCGCTCGCGAAATCGCGATTTCAAGTTGCGCTTTCACGGGGAAAAAAACTCGGCAGAAACATTAGCGATGGTGGGGAGAGGGGCTGACGGGAGGAGGGGGATAGTGGGTGGAGCGATGGAATTCATTAGCGAGAGCGAATTCGGTTCTCGTTCTTGTCGCATTGTCCCGGCACTGAAACGAGCAGTCGGCAGAGAGAATGGCCAGGAGTGCGAAACAGTGTTACTCTCTGTCAATTACGGCCGAATAATGAGCGAAGAGATTAATAAAGGAGGCTTTCGAGGAAGCTGTCTAGGGGCGGGCCATCGGGCCACGCCCCCATTCCGTCGTCGCTACAAATTACAATCTTTTTCAGGTCCTTTGGTCCATCAGAATTTTCGAACCGTTTCGTTCCGCTCATCCTTTTACATATTGGTATTACACAAATAGAATATCGCGAGTGGGCGTGGCTATCGTTCCAGCATTTTTCAATCTTTTTACCGTGCACTCGCATTGGCTACAGTTTCATTACTCCTCTGGGACTGGATTTATTAAAATTGTACCGATGATAAAATCCACTTTCTTCTTGGAATAACTATTACAATATTATCAGTCGATTTTATGCATTTATGGTAAAAATAGCAATTTTTTTTTGTTCATACAAATCCTCTGTCTAGTTTCCAATTTTTTTGATCATTCGTTTTTTATTGAAATTTTTAGCCAAGTTAAACACCGTAATTGCATATCGGAATTTCACGTTAATTGAGATTAATATAATCTCCTGTGTACATCGAAAGCCATGAATTTTCAAAAAATCTTCTACGAGAGGTCGGTTAAAAAATTGACAAAAATGAGCAGTTTTATTGACAGGAAGATTAGCAAGTCAATCAAGCTCGCGACGCTTCCGCGATTAAATTGGTAGCTAGGGCAGAGATATTTTTGGCAGTTCTCCTTCGATAAAACGTGCAAAACTGTCCATTTCTTTTGGAAGGACCGATACCGCACGTTCGGGAGACACGACCGGCCCGACAAAATGTCCGATTTAATCGTCGATTATTTCGCGCTGTTCCGCCGGTCATTTCCGAGCAGAAAACACGCCGGCCCCAAATGCAGTTTTGATGCGACGCGGTTGTAACCGTTCCGCCCGCGAAAAACACCGGTCCGGCATTAAAAAGTTTCCCTGGAAAAAGGTTGTTCGGCGCGCGTGCCAATGGGGACGGCTCGTCAGAGGGAGATTAATGCGAGTTTTCCTTTTGTTAGCCGATGGCACGGTTCTTTTCCCTACTTCGGAAATTCAACGGGACCCTCTGACCCATCTGATACCGCTGGTTCGCCTAAAACTTGCGAAGAGTGATCAAATTCTCACTTGGAGAAGCCCGAAGTTCGCCAGTTTTCATTTTAACTCGGGGGAGAAATTCTCCGAGGTTGCGCAGCCACGGGAAAAGTAAAATAACAGAGCCGGATGACATTAAATAATTTCAAATTTAATCTCCCGATAGACAATCCTCGGAAAGTATTTACGAGAAGCTCTACGGTAATAATCAGGCTAAAAAGCGAGCAACAGAGAGTAGATAAAAATTTTTCATTGAATAATTTTGGCAACGATAAACGGTCCAAGGATGATAAAATTTGACAATTGTTTGCCGCATGCAAAAGGGAACGACGGTAACGACAATGATAAGAAACGTCGTATGAACATTCTCGCGTGGCACATACCTCGATAAACGTTTAAACAAAGGTGTATTGGATAAATTGTCGAGCGGCGTTCCTCGAGTTCGCATTTATTTCATTACTCTCTGTGCAGGACCGATTGTAACCATTCCACGGTGTTCCTCTGCGAATGAGGTCGATCATCGATCGAGCGTTGGTGCGCGCGAGATGATCCCGTTCCCGTGGTAATTAACGCGTGGCTAGCGCGCGCGCGCGCAATTAATAAATTCCACTCGTTCGTTTCCTCGTTTATCCTTTAAATATCGAGCTCGTGCGCCCGCGAAGCTTTGCTTGGACAAAGCCGGCCGCATTAACGTTAAACAACATTATATTCCGAGGATACTTCCGCGTCCGAATACCGCGAATGAACGCCGCGGAATTCCTCGGACGCTTGGAAAAATAGTACTTCCGGTTTGCATGCCGGACGGCAAGTGAAATTAAAAATCCGGAATATCCGTGATACCCGCGAATTATTCGCTGATAAAGGAGGGGGAGACTTTTCGGCACGGAGAATTGAAGAGATAGAGAGAGAGAGAGTCGGAACACAAATTACTAGGCTGCGGAACAATTGATCGCTGCCAGTCACGAAACTCGAACCCGGAGAGAGAGAGAGAGAGAGAGAGGGATAAACCGCCGGTTTACATTTCGAGGAAGAACGAGCCGCAGTAAGCGGGCGCAGGCTACCAAATTATTCCCGGTAAATGCAGCCGAGGAGAGACAGAGAATTCTTGGCCGCCGACAGTGAAACGGGCGAGTATTAATCGGCCAGCAGATATGGACACGGCGGTGAGAACGTTACCGGCAAAACTGCACACGAACTTTCCGTATCGAACAACATTGAAACCGAAAGACTCTCTTCTTTTTTCACCCAGACATTCCCGCGCTGCCGGAAAAGATCGCGAAACGTCCGGAGGAAGTTTCTCAACAATGAGTATCAAGGAGAAACACTCGCAGGAAGTTGATTAGGCCGGCGAGTCTCTCGTATCTACGGGAGCTTTGGATTGCCGTAAAAACCGTGGAAAGCAGCAAAGTCTCGACGGTATCAGCATACCGGAGCCGGCGATGCGGAGGTTCAATTAAATGAACGTTGATTGAATTTTTTATCGAGTCAAACGAGAGACAGAGCGTGTGTGCGCGCGCGATAGAGAAAGAGAGAGAGAGAGAGAGAGAGAGAGAGAGAGAGAGAGAGAGAGAGAGAGTGAGAGAGAGAGGGAGGGTAGCAGGTTAGAAGAGTGTCGCGCAACTGCATGCCCCGGGAAACTTGTTTCCCGTCTTCGATGACAATTTGCCGTGCTGGCGCGCAAGACGCGGCGCTCAAATCAAATTTGCGATCAGTCTTGCATCAATCCGAATCGCTAGATCTCTCGCTTTCTCTCTCTTTCTTGCTCTGAATCGTCAGTCGTCAATACAGCGGAAAATTCACTCGTTCGCTCGCGAATAATCCGCTCGTTCTATCGGCCGGGCTGTTAGCAGCTGTCCCTTAATCCAGAAACCGGGAAAGAGAGACGGAAAAAGGAAAAACCGCGATCCTGCGTCTACAGAGTCATTTGAAAGCGCCGGTAAACTTGTTTCGTCGTCAGCTGCAGCGCGTCTGCTGTCGATCCTTTTTCTCAGTCTCTCTGCTGTCGTTCGCAAAATACGGCAAATTAAAAAAGTTCACATACTGCGCGGCATTATTGGCGAAAAACGGTACAACATTTTTCCTCTTTCATTCTCCCAGTGTATTTGACCAGGAATACGTTAGCTAATAACATGGCAAACGTCCGTGCACTGTGTTTCACCGAACCCGTCATGCTCCCGGTCCGGTATCCAGACACTCGTTGATGCTATCGGGATGGATTTTTTTATTGTTTTTAAACTTCACTGTGTTAACGAGCCTTTCGCAACGTGCGAACGATAATATTTTTGTTCCGGTGGAAAATGGCGAAAAACAGACAGCAACCACGGTTCTTTTTTTTTAATGGAACGCGCGTGGAGTATCGTCAGGCTGCGGCGTTCGACGGATCGTGCCGGTTTCGTTCGGGAGGGGGTGATTTTTCGAAATTTCGATCGTGTCAAAAGTTATGGAGGCGCGAAAGTTTGGGGAGCGGCGAGGCTCGCGAAATTTATGCGGGCTCGGTCTCGCGCGGTGAATCCACACGTGCGACCCGCGCCAAAACCGCGCCCGCGGTCGCCGAAACGAACGCGCCAGCCATCGATACTCCGCGGGATTTGGCACGGGTCGTTGGCTTTTTTTTTTATGCACAGTAGAACCCCGATAATTGCGCGAAATCGGGCCTGAAAAGCGCGCGCCAGTGTCACCGTGCCGGCAATTAACGGGACAATCGTTGCGCCTCCGCACTTGTTAACGCTAGACCGCGGATTTTATGCGTATCCTCCGCGCTTTGTTTATCGCCCTGAAAATCCAGCCCAGCGTTCCAGATGAAAACCAGCGAGAACCGGTTGAGGCATTTTTAATAGAGCGCATTCCGTTTTGTTTCGATCCGAGCCGGTCGTACAGTTGCCTATCGAAATTAGTAGTAGATGTGCTTTCTATCCCGACCGAATCGCCATGAAATATTTCACAGAGCCGGTTCGATTTTAGCCGGTCTGGGACTCCATAGAGTCGATCGTAAAATTTCATTCGCACGGTTTTCATTTTATTCGAATGGCGTGACAGTTATTAATAGAGCGATTCTGCGTGCATTGGGGTCGAAATCTCCTATAGTTGACCATAGAGATCGATGCACTCTTTTTTTTTTTATTTTAGTTCACGGCCGACGCAATTCTTTAGAAAGTGATTTCGATTTTATTTGCCATAAAATTCGGTAGATCTCATCGTAGAAATTAATTCGATTCTTTATAGAGCGTTTCCAATTTTATTTCCTATGAGATTCTGTAGATCATAGAAATTAATATAGTCACTTTTTTTTTGTTCATTTGATTTAGTAGTCGATTCAATCCCCTATCCAGTTTTATTTGGTATGAAATTCTGAACGTCTGCTCGTAGAAGTTAATAGTTGCGCTTTTTATTTTATTCATAGATGCGTTTACTTCACAAGTCCGATTCGTTCAATCATGAAAATTTATATACGCGCGTAAATATCGTCACTGGTATGGTTATTGTCAGGATGTCTGAAATTGGATCGGCGTTCAAGCTACCGCAGCAAGTTTCCCATTTTGTTTGCTCGTATCAACCATCGAGGTTCTACTGCAATAATAACTTAAAGGTTAGGTCAACAAGCATCGGTTAAGCTTAGTTGTTTGCATTCGTAACGTTGTCCCTCTCTTCATTATTATCGTCTGTGTAAACTACGTACACTGTTTGCAGAGACGAACGCCTACTTCCATTGATTCTATCAGCGTTGTACGATTAATGATTTAGCAACTTTATTGCTTCTTCAATGTTCGCAATTCCTTCGCGATAAAAGTGCACCATCGAAGAAGAAATACGGCCCATCGAAAATTAAAGAAGATTCGTTTTTGATATTGCTCGTTTTCCAATTTTGGAAAAGTTGAAAGACTTGTCCGGTAACCACTCGGGACAAATTTGAATTGAACCGTGCGAGCGGAAGAACAACGTAATAAACATCGACAGCGCACCGGAGAACGAAACGAACGCTATAAATCGATTGTTTATCGCGTACAATAAACACGGCCGAAGAAACGCGGAGACAGCCGAAACGAAACGATCGATCGGCCGCAGAGATTTCGATGGGGTTGAATCGATTTCGCCGTCTCCGTGCAACTGCGGGGGTTTGCTGTTTTCGTTGTCCGTGCGTCGGATTAGCATTTTAATTTGGCGGGCGCGCGAACGCGGGCACGCGGAGTCGCGAGCTGTAAATTCCCGTGAAATGCAAATTCAATTAGCCCCCTATGACGACGCGGCTCGTTCCAGTCAAAGCCGATGTTCGTCATGCCGGCGTGCAGATGTTCCCAACGAGCCGTTCTCGTGTTCCGGAGCGATATTCACGGGCGCGGCGATTGCGATCCTCGACGACCACTTTAGTGCCCGATAAATTAGCTGCATGATCGAGCCGGCTGATACCACCGGCGAAACACGGTCGCACATTTTTTTCCGATGCGCCGAACACCGTTTCCTTCCGTTCGCACCGCCGAATTTCCAAAGTCGTTCGCGTCGGGACATTTTTATTCACGAGAAAACAACTGCGAGAGAATAGTGATTTAACATTTTCCACTTTTCACCGGTCCAGAGTGTTTATTCGTCGGCTGTTTTCATTCGGTTGAATCGGTGGAACGAATTGTCTTAATCGGAAAAGTGAAATAAATCGTGCGAGTTCGGCAAAGGGAGTCGGACCGGTAGAATGAATATGATATTTGTCGGACAAGTGGAATAAATGTGATGCGATGTGTCCGAAGCTAGTTGAATAAAGATGATATTTCACAAAGGACGAGACTAAACGTGATATTTGTCAAGCGAGAGTAGAATAGAGATGATATTTCTCAGACAAGGGGGAACAAACATATTTGTCCTACAAGTAGAGCAAGTCGCATAGGGCAGACAGTGGAAATACGAGGTTTGACAGACACGTAGAGTTTCAGTGGATGTACTAGAAAACCTATGAAGACGACTAAAAAATATTTTAGCCAATCTAATATTATGTTTGATGGACCAGGAGCATTTTCGAATAAGATATCTGTGGCTGAATTTTTGGGGTTGAATTTTCAAGCAAGGCCGGAAGTGGTCTTCCAAGAGCGAGACGAGATTCTTCGGGATATTCCGTCGAAATCAAGAATGAACCGAGTGGTTCCCCGTGCCGGACCAGAAGGGCGCTAAAAACCCAACGCCTCGGACCATCAAGCTTTTACGATGGTAATCGTCGACAGCAGAGGGTGGAAATTTCTCCGTCGGAACTCGCGAAACTCCACCCAGAGAAGTTCCACTACAGTCTGGGAAGCCATAGGCGAGACGGGGACAAGTGTTTCTCGCTTTTTAACCTCATCATAAAGCGATTTCGACCGGGGTAATCGTAGGGGAGAGACACGTTTTTCCGAGGAATCTGAGATGAGACGTGAGAACCTCCCTTGATTTTGATTTTATTAACGCTTTGCGCGCGCGGTTGGGAATGGCCATTTTTTTTTTACCCCGAGGCGATCGGATTTCGCTCAGCCGGGACCGTTTTTGTTGTTCCGGATGTGCTCCGGTGGCTGGGCGAAATTACGCCGCGACCCTTATCTTACGATTTCTCATGGTGTTTTGCTTCGTTTCTTGTGTGATTTTATTCGGTGCTGTTTACAAACGAACCTCGTACATTCAGGACGAATCTTGTACGTTGAGAAAAATCAAGGGCGACTTTGAACGACCTTGAGAGATCGGTATAAATAAACATAGATTACATCGAAATCATCTCATCACCAGGAGCTTAGAAATATTGCCCGGCAATTAACCAATGCTCAACAAACGTGACGTCTGACCTACAAGTAGAATAGATCGTATAAGTCGGACAGAAAGACAGAGAGTAAATATTATTTTTCTCTGACAAGTAGAGTCTGTCGGGCATTAGTCAGACGAACGAGATAAGAGATGCGACTGGAATAACTGTCCAATAAATATTACACTTGTCCTGCAAGTAGAGTAGGCCACATAAGTCAGACAGATAGGACGGGAAGATTGAACACGATTTTTCCGTGTCAAGTGGAGTCGGTAACACTTTGATCAGCCGAATAAAACATACCGTAAGTGTAAGAGAAGTCGGTTAACCATCTCTTTAACCTCCTCGGGTCTCGACGTCCGTCTAAAAACAGTATTCACCATGATGCGCATAGTTCACGGGTTATCGACGATCTTGGCCGGGGGTGGGGAGGGAAGCCTTGCGAAGGTCCAAGGCAGAGACGCCCTTCCGGCGCCCAGCGGATGAACAAATACTCCGGACGTTTTTCCGTTCATGCATAAAATATCCCATCATTGTTTGACGCTAATGCAAGCAGACGTCGAACGTTCCTCCTCGCCCCGCAACCACCAGCCAGGCACCAGTCTCGTCCGGTTCCGAGGCATCAATCTTATTAACCAGACCAGCCACGGCCTCCCTCCCACTCCGGCCCTGGCTTCTCACCTATAAATTGCTCGGCCATCCTCTTTCTCGTCATCCGCGGACATTTCGATTGCTTCCCGAGCCTCTCCGACTGCCACGGCAGTTTCCTTTTCTTTGATAGATGACTTCGGCTTCCGGGCTCCTGGCTCCCTGCTAATCTTCCTCTCGCCGCTTCCATTCTCGCCCCGGAGTCTTTAAAACCGCCTTTCGCCGGCGTATGTTGGCCACTTGTGAATTTGCCAACTGTGAATTGCCTTCGACGTTGTCATTCTCGCCCGTCTGACTTTTAGAGTACCTTGCCGATGGGGTGCCGCGCCATTGCGGAAGATCGCAGACAAAGTGGATTTCTTCGGTGAATGATTTTTTTTAAACAGGATATAATGTTACTTTAAAATTATTATTGAATTTATTGTTTCGTGTTTGATCTGCTCGATCTTCTGTTGATTCTCGCGATCGATGCGCGAAGGGAGGAAAAGCACGTCGCTGATTAGGGCAGCTACGCGCATCCGGCCGATTTGACGGTATTCCGCGGGATAGCAATCTGTTGTCGACAGTGTCGCGGCGCAATGTTCGCGAACGCGAGTCCGGGGACCGATTCCGGTAACCGGTTTCGAACCGGTCGTAGACGGCCCGCGGGTACCTGTGCAGGTGTGTTTGTGCGGTTACGCAGCCCCGTCAATTAACGCGAATATCCTGATCGCGTAACAAGCAAACAGAAACGCGAATTCCATTACGAGGACATTAACGAACCATCCGCGGAGCGAGAGAGAGAGAGAGAGAGATGGAGAGAGAAGAGCACTCACAATCGGCCGCGTTATCGATCCCCTCTCCAACGGAAATTCTAGAGATGCGGTTAATTATGACGGAGTGGCTTAATCAAGACTACTTGACTCGAGCTTATGGCAACCATACGCTTGTTACGCCGACCGTGGCCATGTAAACGTGTCACGCGAACGTCGGATTACTCGGCTCGGACGGTTATCGATTATTGATTACGATCCTGCTATTTAAGACAACGCCCACGATAATCCGGAGCCTTCTCTTCTCTCCTCTCTATCTATATCCCTTGTCATTGCTCTCCTTTGTTACTCTGGCCGCCTCGCACGCGAATATTACCCGTATTCTGTCTACGACCGAGCGATAGGGAGCCGTCATTCGATCGCAATTGCCGCCCGAGTGCAGATACATTCCGAGGATCTTAAAGCACACCTGTGGTGTCCGTTCGACTCCGTTCTCGATCCTCGGAGTCCTCCGATGATCTCTCATCGCACGGTTTAGTCGGTTTTTAGCGTTATCGTCCCGTAGATCGTACGAGTTGATTCACCGTCGACAATTCATTATTCGCGGACCATTTCTCTTCATTTCAGCAAATTTTTTCGCCGAAAGAGCAATTTCAACACCGATTCGAAACACTCGATAATATAATCGACTAGCTACTTCTGAGATTGTCATTGTTTAACGCTAAATTTGCCGAGCTCCAAAAATGATGTAGCTTGTCGTAATTTTGATGTCAATATGTGTTTGGATAAAACAAATTTGTCGAATCAATTTCCATGTAAGCAACTCTGTTATTTCGATAATGACACTATGAGAAATACAAATCGTTCGAGTGGCAGTGGTAGGTTTGGTTATTAAGAGTAGATCTCGAAGCCTCCGCTCGACGTAGCATAATTATTCACGGCGATGGGATTGTCATCGGTATCTAATTTATTCACAGAACGTTCGTTTCCGTAAAAGATCCAAGGACACATCGAATTCGATATTCAACGTGGTTCCTCTGCGACTCAACGTTTCAAAGTGGCGGGTCGCCCGTAAATAATATTTTGTCTTTGATCGACAAGCGCAACGCGTGAATCGTTCAATGCCGGCGATTGCCAGTGACACCGGAAGTCGGAGCCACGGGGTACCGGAGGCCCGAGGCGGCCCGGGACCGTAAATACCGAGGCTCCGTGGAAATATTTCAATCGGCGTGCACGCGAAATCTCTTGCGGCACGAACGAAAACGATCGGTCTGCGTCACCGTGCGCCTCGGAAGGAGATGTTGCGTGCCGTTCCCATTCCCATTCCCGTTCCCTGGTTGCACGTCGATGTTTTCAACAGAAGAAGTTCGTCCCCGAATCGACGATAAAAGCGACCCGATTCTCTCCCGACTTTCTATCTATTTCTCTCTCTCTCTCACTCTCTCTCTCTCTCTCTCTCTCTCTTTTTCTCCCTGCACCGATTTATTTTTCCGAAGCGTCTCCAGCGAATCGATCATTCTTATAATGCATCTTCCGTGTACAATCTCGGCAGACGCGCGCGTTCACTTCCTCTCCCGAGGAACATGAATATTTCAGCCGTCGAACAGCCGGCTGAAATTAAAGCAGCTGATCATCCCATAAATTTCAATTTACCGGCGATCTTGTAAATTTCTGTTTATCGCTCGACAATGCCGTAAATTGTTCCGAACATTCGAGGCTCTCGCGATCCAGCGCCGATTTACGAGATCCAATCGAACAACATTTGGTCCTCGGTTCATTCTATTCGTCGAGAGTTATTATTCCTTGTATTATCAGGCGTACAAATAACATCGGTTCCTTTTTAATGACGCGTTCGACATCATTAAGACTTAAATCTCCATTACGAAACTTTTGGAACCTTTATTTATTTATTTATTATTGCTTTAACCCAAATGGTTTATATAGCAAGTGCAATATTATTACATATATCTTATTACATGTTTTGAGAAAGTTATAAATTATTTTCAGACCTTCTATATCAGGTTTACTTAAGAAGGAACTAATACAAAGGGGAAAACAGTACTTACCTTTGGGAAGCTTTGTTTCTAATGTATTACGTTCGTCTACATATTCTGGGCATTGTCATGTAACATGATTTAGGTCTTACACATCTTACGGGTTACAGCATTTTCACCCAATGCAAAACAAATTATTTTCGTAGTCTCGGCAGTATGTTTCTTCAATTCGAATGGAAAAAGAATGCAGAACCTAATATGCTCTTTCCGAAACGCCATGGTTCAAAGTAATGTTTTCTTGAGGTAATGTAATAATCAGTGTAAAGTTATATAGCGCATTTCGTAGGGCGACGTTAGCACTTTAAGGTACCGAAGCGGCGGCAAAAAATTTTAATTTGAAACGTAATCGCAATTGAATGTATGTGTAAATATGTATGTCTAATATATTAACTATATCAACAAGCACAAGCTTGTTAAAAATATTTATTAACATGATACACAAATCAGTAGAATCGAGGACCACAGTCACACTGCGAACCGACTAGGATTATTCGGAGAAGAGATAAATTGCTAGAATTAACTTCAACGAACAGGTGACAATGCTACTTTCTGCTAAATTTTCATTGACAAAGCGTTGGCGTCAGTGTCCCGCAATCACGCGGCCGCGAGTCAACAAAAGCGGGAAGAACGGCGCGGCGCGACTCACAGACTGCATCTGGTTCGGTTCGTGTATCTCGGGCAACTCCGGGAATCAAGTTGAAGACGCGGATAACTCGGCGGCGCGATCTGTTCGGAACTTTGCGGGCTCGTAGCTCGCGATACATCGTCGTCCAATTAGAGCCTCGTCTCTCTGTTTTTGGTGGGGTTGGGAGGGAGGGTGGTAGCAGTTCCTCGCGGGACGCCTCGCTCGTAATTAGTCGCAGAAATCGGGCTGCGAAAGTAGAAGTGGCCCGAAGTTTGCCCGAGAACCGGGGGACCGGGGCTTGCATTCGAAACACGCCGTCGAATTAGTCCTATTGATTCCTTCTGGCCGTCTCTCTTCCTTCGGACGCGATAACTTCGTTCGGGACGGAAACACGGAACGATCCTTGTCTCTGAATCGGGTACCCGACCTGCTCTACACAATGCGCGGGTAATTTCGTACCCGGCCACCTCCGCTTCCGATCTGTATGCGCGCGACGCCGCCTAATTTCTTCGTGGCTCCTCACTTTCGAGAAACTAACGCGGTTCTTGGACGTCTAATTGGCTGACACTATGCACCAATCAACCACGGTTTATCCGGGCGTCGGGTGGCGTCGCGAAAATCTTTGTTTCTTCACTGTGTTTATTATTCGAGGATCATCACAGTGGGTGGCAAAAATCGACGTCTAGAAATGTTCAGGTGATTGCAACGATTTTTTTGTAACAGCACAATGCATTTATTGTGTGGCAAGTAGAGTAAGTCTTACAAGTCAGACAAGCAGAGCAAGTGTGATATTAATCAGACAAGTCAGACGACTAGCGTAACTACGATATTAATCAGACAAATAGAGTAAATCTTGCAAGTCAGACGAGTAGTATAACTGTGATATTAATCGGACAAGTCAGATGAGTGGTACAACAGTGATATTAATCAATCAAGTAGAATAAATCGACCAGTTCGCCGGAGACGAAGAATAAACAGGTTTTCCAGCCAAGTGGAGCAAATAACATAAGGCAGACCGTGTTTCTGTACATCATTTTAACAGCCTGATTTTCCCGAGTACTCGTGTGCGGCGTTTTGTAAAAATTCATGGTTTTGCTCGTTTTGCCGGCGTTCCAGGAGGCCAAGCGTTTTAAATAGAGGTGGTGGCGGTGATGGCGGTGGTGGTGGTTGTATCGTAGCCAGACACGATTTCCAGGTTCTCGCCTCGTTTTTGGTCGTTCGCAGCGAGATAAGGGCGTCCTAACGAGCGCACGCGACTCACGTAAGGCCGGGACCGAAAGTTGAAACGAGATACGGGTATACGTGGGCTAACGGTTGACCGCGCCGCGGTCTTTTGCCGTCGTGAAAGAGATGACGACGCGTTTCACGACCTTGTCACCAATAAAGCTCGAGTAGCGCAAGCTGAAAGCACGAGTAGGTCAAGCATCTGGCTGACCAACCCACAGGGAATATGCCGTGCGAAGGAGTTGAGCCACTCGAGGCCGCGCCGAACTTGCTTGCATCCGATCCGCCCACGCGAATATATCCTCTGTCGATTTTTCTCTCGATGCCTCGATCAACCGTTTCGGCTTTCCGCGGGTTTCGCGCGCGTCAGCCTAATTCTGATCAGCGAATACATTCCTAATTTACTATAACTTACTATATTTAGAGCTTGCGAGGGTCAACTGCTCCACTTACCGAATTAATCAAATCGAGGCGATCTAATTATTAAAATAACTCTTTGGGCATAGAATAAGACTTGCGTGGCCTGTGTCCGATCAATGCTAGATTACTCCACTTGCTTCGACTTATCTTATTGCGTTCGTATGTACCGGATCAATCGGTGTAATCGAGCTTGCGGGAAACAGGTTGATAAACACTACAAATTCTATCCACTCTGACCTGCTTAATTATTCAAGCAATTTGTTTCTACGAAATTACATTATTAAATTTAACGTGACTCTGGCAATTTGTACAGTAATAAGGGCGCAATCATTTTAAATGGCTGAGATGATTAAAAAGGGACAAACCAAAGCGACTATTAATATTCATTTTAATAATGTTACGCTAGCATGGCCGACTAGCGATAAATTATTCGGACTAATTTCATTATTAACTGGAGAAGCGTCGAATATTTGAATCGCTAATCAAATTGTGTTGACCACTTTATAAAAATATCTCGAGAACCCTATAATAGGATTTCATTAACATGTCCGATCAATACTAGACTGTTCCACTGATTTTCCTCAAAACTCCGAGTGCGACGAATAAATGTTTGAACCGATACGGAAATTGATGCAATGAAATTATTGGATTAAATCATGGGAAATATAATAGGATTGTTAACGTATCCGATCAATAATGGCTGGCGCTACTGGCTTTGATCATGGATCCGTGCACATCGAATCAATCGTCTAAATTAATAATGAAATAGTCACCATAAAATTATTCTAAAACACACACGAAATAGTTGCTGAAATTCTCCCGGCAACGTCTGGCCGGCGCTTGCCTGTTCTACTAGAATGAATATTGTGGAACGTACTTCGCACAAGAGACAACTGTTGGAACACATCAACGGTGAGCACGACAGCGGTGCAATTGGAAGCCAGAGCAGAAACAGAGAACCCTAAAGAGGATCGTGGAACGATTCCCTGCGGCTGCTAACATAAGGACCCATACTCCTTTCAACATTTCCGGTTGATGGAAGAGGGATCGTCGAATTCGCCACGGCTCTGCATTTAAATTACGACCATAACGAGGCCTTTGGGGCGAGCTTCTCCGCGTCTCGATCTCGTCGCGATCGATGGAAACGCGCTTTCGGCTGTTCTTTCCGATTATTTATGGGGCTGGTAATTAACAGTCGAACAAACGAACCGTGGAAAACGGTAATTACGAGACACTGGCCGTCCCGTTCGCCTATTGTTCCGGATAAACGGTCTTAGGTGAGCCGGGGAATGATTTACCGCCGACAGCTAATAAACTTATCGGTAAGGAGCTTAGTTCTACCTTGGTCTTAGCGGATCTCTCTCCCCGGGGAGAGCAGATACTGGAAGCGAAACTTTGCTTATATTGGAGCAAGAAATTCGGCGGGAAAAGGGGACAAGCGCGCTCGTTTACGCCGAAAATTTGGAAACGACGCGGCGCGGCACGGCGTTGCGATTCCGGACACGCGTCGCGTTCCCGATACATCGAGCATGAAAGCAGGGCCGCAACTTTGCACATAAATTCACCAACGCGCCGCGCCGTATCGGCCCGAATGGAAACGGAACAGAGAGAATTCAAAGTTCCAGAAACACGGCAACACACGCTCGCCTATTCATTTGTAAATATATTAGACGCGTATCGCGAATCGGGCTACCCTCTTTCCGATCTTCGGAAGCACCGTCGGAACTTTGCATGGAGATGCTGTAAAAGTATATTGGCCGGTTCTGTGTCACGAATTGTTTCGCTCGTCCGCGAAACAATAGTCCTATTGCTTCTTTCCTTGATCCTATTTTCATTGTCACCGCGTGACAAAGGTGTAGGATTTTAGGAAAAACGAGGGGACCGCCGCGCCAGCGGGAATCGAACCCGGGCGTTTCTGCTGGTAGCCGATCGGCTAACGCGCTCGCCCACGGAACCCTCCCATTATTCCCAATCTCCGTACGGTATTTTGTTGGTCTGGGGGGTCCTGATCCCACAAAGGGCTTCGTTTCTGCACGTGAAATAGAAATATTATCGACTTCCTTGGGGTTCGAGCAGAATTTTATATTAATTTTCAGTTCAACTGATTTGTGCGATGAAATCTTGAATTTGGAAAAAAGGGGAAAGAACTTATTTGCACGTCCAACATTAATATCTGAGCGTGGAAGGTCTGTTTGACCTGCTAGGAAATTATTCGGAACGAAGAAGCAAGAACATGATAAAATGGAAAGGGGTTAATATTCGGGATTAATCGGAGACCGTGCATTCTTCGCAGCTGTAGTTCTTACTTTTTTCTCGGTCTCGTTGGCCTCGAAGGTTCGCGAATTCGTTCCCGGGGCGAGGATATCGGGTCGCATTCAACCGGCCGACGCTTATCGCGATGCCGAGGGCTGTTTCGCGGGCGTCGTTAAAAAAATACGGGTCACACGGCAGACCAGTTTTACCTAGGCCGCCTAGAAACCGACGGGTTCCAGGTCAGACCGACGAGAAACCGCCGTGGAAACGGTATCGACATAGTATCGTGTTCTAGGTTTCCCACGGATGATCTTCGTCGTTGTTGAAACAGCAGCTCGGTCGCTGGGGGAAAAATTGTTTTCGCACCGTTAATTGAAGTACCCTTGGCGTTTAATCATCTGATTATTTGGTTTAGAGACCAGGATATTTCCGAGGTGCAGAACAACCCCCGCGGATGAATCCGCCCTGGTGAAAATTAGCCGAGAATGTAGAATAACAGAGGAATGTTATCGCAGCTATTTAAAAAATACTGTTAGCAACAAACGTTACAGTTACCGTCTTTCCGTAGACGTACAAATTCTTGCTGGTAAGTGGAATTAGTCGACAATAGTCAGACGCTCCGGACCAAATCGATTCGTACATTGTTCTCTGTACGATCGATAAAAATTTCAAAACTGATACTTCTGTCAAGAAATTTCTCGCAGTTGACCTAGACAATGTTAATTTCGCGTACATAAAGATCTACAGTGTAATTACCGTGAGCGTATAAAAATTCTAATCACCGCAACGACATTCCTCAGATCATAATCCCGATTGTACTACGTATCCCGGTACGATCCCGAGCGTCTGACGGCGAACGATCACGTTCAGACCGTTCAAAGATTCGCTATCTAGGTTCTCCCAAAGGTTTCGACGGGCGCGTCCGACGAATATGAAATTCGACAGACTCCTCGGAGCTGGTGGTACGTGTAAAAGCTGGCCCGCGGAATAATAATTCTTTTCTCGGTATCGGCTTGGGACTTGGGAATCGCTGACGCGTAGGAGTAGGGTCTCCTACTCCCTCTCTCTCTCTCTCTCTCTCTCTCTCTCTCACTCTTCTGGGCTTGCAAAGGCGGCTGCTTGAAGCGGGGTTTGGGTAGGGAGAGAGCGAGGCGAACTAGGCCAGCTTGTGCACGTAAAGACTCCTCGGGTTTTTGCGCGTAGTTCGTCGAGGTCGGGTCGAACGGAAACCTCAGCAATTCACCGAGATCTGACACGTGACGCCGGGATCGCATGCCGACCGGATCGGCCCGGACCCGGCCCGAACCCGGCCCGTCGATCCTTGAATACGAATTAGCCTTCGCAGCACGCTGTTACATTGCTCGGCCACGTACGGCAAGCGTGCCGGATTAACCGGACGATCCATATACTCTTCGTGCGCAAATAATCGCGGTTTTCAATTGCCGCCTTCGCCACCGCATCTGCGCAAAAATCGTCGGTATTCGAGCCGCCGTAACGTCGTCGGAAAAGATCGCGCGACAATCTAGTCGAGCTCGCGTTGAAGATCGACGCTTCCCCTTTAAAACGAGCCCTGAAAAGTAGCTGTGCGATTTTTTTGAACGCATCTATCGAATTTTGAAAGTACGCAAGTATTATTTGATAATTGAATTTATTCCGAAATCGAGGCAAAAGTTCGAGGCCAATTATTTTTACGCCGATTCGTGGAGAGACGACGCTGGTTTTTCTTAGATTATCTTTTCAAATTATTCTCTCGCGGGCCGCGGCGCAGATAAGCCCGAGCTCGGCCCGGCCCGGGCCGAGCGAAGCGCTCGGTTCGGGCACGGCCCGCGGCGAAATACGCCGAGAATTATTGCTACGTCCGGATAAGGATAATCCTCACGTTCCACGATTAATTGTATAGTTCCGAGTTCTCTCGCGTGAACCGTATCTGCGCGGTTCGATCTAACGATTAGGCGATTCTAATTGCACGTTCTGGCACGCGCGTGACCCGCGCGGATCACGCCGGATCGAGTTCGACGAACGGAGACGATTCGCTCTTGTGTTCTGGAGTGCCGGATTCGCAGATTGTTCTTGTTCTAATCTAACGAACGCTTCAAAAAATACAGAGCTTGCCTTAAGCGGAAATTGATCGCTTCTGTCAAACAGCCAGTGGAAATCTGTTCGCTGCGCCCCGTTCTTTCATATGGTGAATATTCTTTTTGGAATCGATATTCCTCGAAAACGAAGCAATACGTGTCAAGTAGAAAAGGATCGTATTGGCCAGACACGGGCCAGTGGAGCGCTGTTTGCCGCGAACTATCCTTTTGTTGCAAGATATTCTCCCTTTCCGGAGTGAAGGGCGCTTCTATCAAGTAGTAAAGGACTGTGTCGCGCAGCCCAGGAAAGTTTTATTCATTGGCAAAGAGGTTCGCTTCGATAGCGAATCTTTCCGAAGTAAAATAAAGTTTATTTTAAATAGAAATTGGCCGCGTTAGTCAAACAATCCATTAGGGTCCTGTCGACTTAAAGTTGGCCCTACGGATAGCTGATCCCTCGAAGGGAGGGAAAGTTTGTTTTAAGTAGTTCCCTCCTCGATACTAGATCCCTTTGAAAGAATAGAAAGTTTGCACCGAGTAAAAGTGGACAGTACGGGTCTGACGAGTCGGTAGAATTCTATTTTACGAGGCGATTACAAGCTTCATGGTATTTCTGAGAACACCGTTTCGTTGTAATGGACGCTTTTAGGCTTGAGAAAAATTTGCTTTCAGGTGGAAGCGGACTAGATCGATCAGGAAAGCTACCGCGTAATCATAGGCCACGAGATTGCATAAAAATTTATTATTATGCCGTTTACGTTCCGCATAGAATGCTAAGAGCGTACAATTTTCCTACGCGGGCAATTTTTTAAATTAGAAAATTGAAGTAGAAGCGCACCGTTATTGATCAGACAGGCCCGCCCAGCGATCGTAGGTCGGTGCATTATATTTTCTGGTTGCTTTCGCGGTAGAAATTTCGTTTCGACACCGCTGGACAATGATAAAAAATTCGACGATGGGTTTGCAATTTATCGCACAGGCTGTCGGGAATGTTCTGGATGGAACGTTGAAAGCGCATTCGCGAAAGAACGTTATCGGACGCGCGGGCGCGTTCTCGGGTCCGCGACAGTCGGCCCGTTATCGACATCGTCCCTTCCGTTTTGCAATTAGCCTTTATTATCAACGGAATCAAATTACATCCGATTCAGCCGGCGACGGTCGATAACAGTCTCCTTTTTGCACGTGAACGCCAGTTCAGTCATTAATTACCCCGAAATTCAACGAGAGCGGCAGCGCATGCGGCGGCGGTACGCGCTGCCAGCGATCGTTGAAACCTGCTAATTAGGAGGCCGCGTATACTATTGTCCGTTAATTATCCTTCGAGGAACACCGACATCGCAGCGTCCGTCGCTAAACAGGCTTGAAGGGAGACTTCCTCCTTGTCGCGGCGATCATTCGCTTTCATCGGAAAATCCCGTTCGAGGCCGCGCTGTCACTGTCAACGCGATCTCACAGGACAGTGACTATACAAAAATTCGATATCCTCGTTATCTCTCGTCGGAGTTAATCCTCGGAGGAACGAACCCTTCGTCTAACCCGTCTTCAGCCAGGAGCAACTCGCGCGATCTATTATTTACTTGTTAGTTGACGACGCACGGAAAAGTAATTTTTCCCGAGACGAGAGGAATTTTATTTAGACCCCCGTGAATTCGATAACGAGCACAATCCCCGATCGTCTTCGAAACCGTTCGAGATCATTCGATCATTCGCTGACACGGCGAAACACGATAACAATTCTCTCGGTGGTATTGTTTCAGCGAATCGGTCACACTTGTTCAGTTTAATTGCGCGCGAGCTTACATTCGTTTCGTTCGCGGACGATATCAACTTCGGCTCGTATCGCGGCGGCAATTAAGTATTCATGACCGGTTGCTGCCGGTTTGCATATTTTAAAAGACGATTAATCACCGGAGAGTAATTTCTTTTATCGCTGCTTGTCGCATTCTCCTTTTCCGGCAATGATTGAAATGATAATAAAAAAAGAAAAAAACGAAGCTGCACAGCGGAGAAACGGCGTCACGAGTTTCCAGAAGTGCCGGAGAAAAGTTAACGGGAGAATTTTCCTTCCAAAAATTGTTGTCGGCTCCGAACACGCCGAGCTTTGAAACGGCAACGCGCGAGTCCGCGCGCGCTGTGAGAACACGCACCGTTTGAGCGGAGTTTTGCGAGCGTTGCGGCTCGCAAGAAAGCCTCAGAGGCGAGGGGGAGGCGACAGGGCGGTAATATCGCAAGTTTCACGAGGAAATTGTTGCGTGAAAATCGTCGGAGGACGGCCGAACAAATTAACGGCGAGGAAGCTGCGGCGACCGCGGGTCGTCGGAGCGCTTGAAATTCCTCGCGGCCGGGAAATTCTTGCGAGCTCCTCCATCCTGGCAAGTTATCCTGCAAAGTTACGCCCCGATAAGGCCGAGGCAGAGAATGAGTGAGAGAGAGAGAGAGAGAGAGAGAGAGGAGAACGTTCGAGGTATCGCGCGTGCGAGGATTCCCTTAACCGGCTGACACAAAATTCACGGGGGCAGGTGTTTGCACGCGACCATCGATTTTCCTCCTTGCGAACCAGTAATCGCCCTGGTCCCGAAAATTAAATAGGCCCGGCCCGGCCCGGCCTGGTTGTTACGTTGGACACGTCGTTTCTGCCTGTTCGAATCCGTAAGCCCGCGGAAACGAGATAGCCCGGTTGTTAGCCCGATCGGATCGACGATACCGCCGCGCACATATTAGCGACGTTATCGGCGAAATTCTGGTTAGCGAACTTTCTAACGAGAGAGCCTCCGCGTAACAGATAACGGCCAGAGGTTCCTGAAAAATGGATTTATCCGCTGGCTTTACCGTGCCGCCGGTTTTAATCTGAGTCGTTATCCCGGGAACGATCCACAGTCTGAAGATCTTTGTGACAACGAACTTTTGAGACTTTTCACTGTGAATTCCACTTGTGTTGGCCAGACGCACCAGCGAAGCTATTGAATCATTGGTGAACTTGACAGCTGATAGTAAATATTGTTTCAGAGAAGAGAGAAGAAGTGGAAGTTTAGCTGTCGGTCTGACTAATATGGTGTATTTCTACTTAAAATTGATCTGACTGTAACTAATACAGTACGTTTCTAATACTCAAAATAAAGATGCATTCATTGAAATATTATTTCTTTACGATGTAGGACTCCACCGAGGAAATTGTAGCTTGCAGCAAGTGGTAACTGACGAGTCTGATCAGACGCGCCGCTGGATCTTCGAGAATAATTTTATTGATATGAAACGGATTCTATTTTCAGTAGATCCTGACTGTCAGACCAATAAAGTACGATTCTATTACTCGAAATAAAATTGTATTCACTGGAATATTACTTCTTTACAATGTAGGAGTCCACCGAAGAAATTGTAGCTTGCAGTAAGTAGTAATTGACGAGATTGATCAGACGAGCCGCTAAATCTTAAGTAGAAATGGGTAGAATTAGTCTGACCAGTAATAAGATAGAGAATCGATAATCTTAATAAGACTGGTCCAACATGGATGGTGAAAATGTTGCATAAAGATTTGCAGTCTAACAATAACAAATAAATAGTAATAGCGACCAGGTACACTGAAGAGGTCGGCTATCAGGATTCTTGGGCATTCGTTTGAGCGGACGCGGGGTAAAAAAAATATGACGGTGGCCGCACGAGGAATTTTAAAGCGAGCGTTTAACGAACAACTGACCGCGCCGGCCAGTAATTGGATTCCCGGCGAATAAACCGAATTCCATATTCCGTGTCGCGTTACGCCGGCCTGTTGGTCGGATCGATTGAATTATATGCGCTCGAAACGGTGCTGTGGTCCGAACATTTTTGTAAGCCTTAGTTTACCATACGGGCCGCTCGCTCGTGGCATCCCGGGACACGGGTACATACAAGCACGGCCACGGGCACGGGCACACGACGCGTGTGCCAGTTCTCGATAAATTCGACAATGAAATATCGAAAACCGGAGGGCCGTAGGACTACATGTACTTTATTGCTGAGAGACGCGGTTCGGTACGCTGCTGCTGCGAGCGGTGCTGTTTCGAATTTGCTTTCGCCGCGGTTTTTCCTTATCGCGCCAGCGCAGATGTTACGCCGCTCTCGTCGAGATACTGCGATAATTCTGCTGCAATGTTGTCGAGCTGTCCAACCCTGTCGGTTTTAATCGCTGTTTAATCATCCATTGTTCGATCCGCCCGTTCTCTAATTTATTTCGCGTGTTTCCCGAAGTTGTTGCGCGGATTGTTTAATAAATATATTTCGCGCAAAACGTTTAAGGTTCGTAAACATAGATTGAAGTCGCAAACTAGGATAAGAATTCGTCGAAGTCTCAGTAAATCGAACAAGTTTGTTTGAACGTCCGACCTGTCCTTGATTTATCTCCTAAAAATAAAGAGGAAAGCGAACGTGTTATGAATTTTTAAAGCAGATTGATCAATACTATAGATTGTACTGGGGCACCAACACAAGTTGGAACAATGTTAATGAGTGTGGGAACGTGCGACGTAGAACTGGAACGCCTGACCACTGCTTGGCTGTACTACTTGCAATAAATACAGAACTAAATGGTAAACAAGATCCTTGACGTTTCTCGGGAACCTCAACAAGAAATGATAATAAATAACACTGATAATGTTAACGTGTAATGTACAGCTAAGCCGTCCGACCATTATCCGACTTATCTACTTGGAATTATACACTCGGATCCCGGATGTTCCTCGCGAGACTTCAACGAGAAATGATAATAAATGATCCGAGAATGGGAACGCGTAATATAGAGGTCAGCTGTCTGATAATTGCCGGACTTATCTGCTTACTGTGTACAGAACAATAAACACTTGACAGAGGCACTTTGAAAAACCTTGACTCCGTCGATTAAGAGGATCGACAATACGATGCCGGAGAGCGAAAATAAATCGCAAGGTTGATAGAGAATTAACGGGAAACAATAATAAACAGACGCGAGAACGATTTATCGAGACCTGAAAAGTCGACCCCTAATGAGAACGAACTCGTTAACAGGCTAAGCGTGTTTCATCCGTATTCTGGCTCGAGTCGATCGGTAATCTGTTTTCGGTGTCCCTCGCGAATTCCGAAAACACTCTGTATAGTATGTATATTATAATTTCACGCGTGCCGATTCTACGATGCAGTTAATAACGAGCGCTCGAGTAATTCGCTTCGATCGCGTCAAAGCCGTCGAGGATATTGTAGTCTCGAACAACAACACGTTTTAAATCTCGCCACGGGGCCTTCTTTGTTCCGAGCAAGTGGATCGCGCGTGATATTAATGAAAGAAGCGACGTAATTACAACGGAGAGAGAGAGAGAGATTGGTAATTCGAGCTTCCGTAGAAAAGTTGAGGAACAGAGAGAAAAAGAAATGGAGGATTCGTGTCACCGTAAACGGTTGAAATGAAAAGCGTCAGGAATTCGGTGATGACGGTTATTCCGTTTCCGGTTGAAACACGTATTCGCGGATACACGGAAAGCGGTTTAAAGTAGCGGCAAACTCGGTCGAGCTCCTCTCGGGCCGCGTCTCCGGCGCAATCCCAATTAAATCCACAACGGATAACATCCTATCCTCGAATGGGATAGCAGGCCGGCTGCTAAGAGTATCTAACTCGCTGATAACTACGAGAAGCACCGACTGTCGGGACAATATGTCCCGCGGATTCCAATTGATTCCACGTTCTCTAGCCACCATCCGACGAAACGCATCCATCGCTTCTCCGTTGCTTCTGGCGCAACCTCGCTCTCGGATTCGATGCATTATTCGACGCGGATGCATGGAATAATTACGGGCATTCTCGAATTGTACTTTTAACGCAACGCTGCACCGCGCCGCCCGTGCTTTCGTCCATTTCGACAGATTATCATAAGTTATTTAAGCCGGCTAAACCGATCACGGATTCGGCTGCTCGGATTTCCCTGTCCTCGGATTTCTACGATAACGTTAATAATTTAATTCCCGGCTCACCGAGCTTCACACTGTTCCTACTGTCCACATTCGAACTTCCGACCTCCTCGATCTACCGGTAATTCAATCTTTTCCGCTTCGAGTGCGCTGCTTCCGTCGGGATATGTACATTTCCAATTTTTCTCGGAAATTCTGTTTTCAATGTTTTCGTAGTCCATTATTCAAATTTTTTAATATTTGAATTTTCAAATTTTTAAATTTTTACATATTCGAATTTTCAAATTTTTAAATATTCGAATTTTCAAATTTTTAAATATTCGAATTTTCAAATTTTTAAATATTCAAATTTTCAAATTTTTAAGTATTCCAATGTTTAAACTCTGAAATATTCACTTCTCCGAATAAACAATTTAAAAAAATTTTGGGTTATTCAAATTCCTCTGGTCAAATGTTTAGGTCCTAGTCATTCCATCAACCTATCAAGCACCCATAAAATCCCTCTTAATTGCAGGGAACCGTTAAATTTTGGAACTCGGCAATTTCGTATTCCCAGTTCTGGGAGAGCCACGACGGAAAACAGAATTTTTGACGGGACAGGAGCGCACGGTTCAAAAAACGTTCCCCTAATTACCAAGGCATGCAATTGCTCGCGTTCAAGCGAGCACACCCGTTGTTCTGCCGCAACGAACCGCACGTGTCGGCGCGAAAATCGTTACCTAAGCCTAAGCCATTCTGCCGTAGATAACGAGTCGGTGATTCTCGAAGGGCGTGTTTCGACCCCTAGTACTCTCTCTCTCTCCCTTTTTCTCTGTTCGGCTCGCCTCTAAAATTAATTTCCCCGGCAAACAGACTACTTCGTTTACGTGGGTCACGTTTTTCGCAGGCACTTTCGCGCTCGCTGCCAATCGATCCCTCTGCGCATATATTCGCGCTCGTTACGTGACCGGCTTCCTTGTGTAAGCGAAAATTCTCCCTGCTGTCCCCTCGATCGATTATTTCACCACTGATCCCTTCTTTCGTTTATTTACCTAGAAATCCACTCGCTAAATATACTCAAAACTTTCAACGTGTACTCAGATCCTTCGATTCACAATTATTGAAATTTTAAAACCGAGTTTTTCAAACTGAACTCATCAATGCTGAACCAAATTATGGTATTTTTTTTATTAATTATTATAGGTGTCTGATCAAAATTTCTCGTTGATCCAGATCCCTCGTCCGCGAGCTTTCGGAGCTTGCGGTCGACACAGTCGTCGGCCGGCGATAATTTACAAGGCGTTAGGGTGTCAGGCCGTTTTGCCGGATCCAACTCGGCCAGAGCCGAACGAATAGATATTGGGCCGTGCTGTCGGCGCGTTATTTACGACTCGTTGCATCGATTCTCGGTTTCGAATGACGGATCCTGTTGGAACTCCTCGCAACATTTACCCCGCGAGTCGGATAGAGCGCGGAACTGTTTTGCCGAAAATAATTGACGTCGCTCCGTTCGAGTAGGGTCGCGACGCCTCGCAGCGGGGCACGCGTTTTTCCCAGGGATTTTCCTCGGAGAAAGAAGAATAGCGTGTTTCGAATCTGCGCGATGAGACTAAACGTCGCGTGCAGGCGGACTCGCGTTTCGAGAGTACTCGGCCTCGAAGACAAGGGCTGCGCCGAAAACACGAGTGCCTCGGAATTCCGAGGCGAAAGGAAACGTCGAGTCGAGTCGAGTCGAGTGTCTTCTGCTTGGGACCCGCGAGAAACCGGGAATCTTAAGGGAGTGGCGGCTGTAGCAAACTGTTCGGGACGTGTTCCTGGCGAAAATTGGGCGCAGAAATTCAGAATCAACCGAGAATCTCCGGAGAATTCAGACTTTGCGAGAGAGGCCGATTCGAATAAACTGATTTTCTGCGGGACGCTCAGATTCGCTGTAAACAGAGGATTTTAATGCTTGGGAAGAAGCGTGGAATTTTTTGGGAAATTTTACTCCGATCGATTGAGTATGCTCTGCCCTAAATGTGCAATTTATCGCAGAGCGATGCGATGGTTTTTGTTGAAGATGAGTGGGAAGTGTCGGCTGCAGACACTTAGATCCCTGATGAGTTGGCTAATTGATGATGCCATGGATTTTATTATTAAAAGTGAGAAGCGGCTACTGTAAAAATCGTAGAATATTATACAGCGTTCTCCAGAAGTTTTTGCTCCAAACACCTGAACAGTTGCCTAATTTATTTGCTAGCAGAGTGAAGAGGAACCTGGATACGCGATGGGTGTGGTCGCACGGTTGTTTTCAGTATGCTGCTCGTAATCTCGAGGAAGTATGACTCATACAGTGACTCCCATTAATATTCGAACGCTCTTTAAAGAAGGATAATTTTTTGATACTCGGCCATACGATTTGAACTTTCTTGAGAAGTTAGGCTGATTAGTTTACTACGCGATGCGGATAAAATTTTTTCAACAACTGCAATTGGTCGGAATTGCAGAGAAAATACTAAAAGTTTAAAAAAGTTAAAAAAGATTGCAATTTTTACCATCTACAAATGTTTGTAGCACATTGAGACGTTGAAATTTTCGGAGTATCTTTAATCCATACAGATCTACGAAACGTGTATTCCAAATTTTCAATATTAGCCCACATAAAGAGATTGCAAAACACAATCTTTAATAGTTTCTCTCCAAGTCCGACCAATTGCAATTCTTCTAAAAAATTCTTTTCGCGTTACGTAACGAACCAATTGTTCCAACTTCTCGAAAAAAAGTCCGATATTAAAAAAGTTATCGTCTCTTTTTAAGAGTGCCCGAATACTAATGGGACTCACTCTAGGCAAATGCGACGGTTGAAAGGAACAGGAGGGCGTGAAGCCTCGCGGAAAGGGGATGAGGGGTTGCCGAAGACGAGTGGTTCACGGTTCTGCGCTGCGTGATAGATGAAACTGGATAATACTATTCGCCGACGAAACAATAAAACTTGCGGAATCGATAACCGTATGAATTATTCCCGTCCCGCTTCGCCGAGCAGCCGTCATTATACTTTTAACTCGGCCCGCCGTCTCCGACTTCAACGATCGCGTTACCGGAATTAGCATGGTCGTTGCCTAGAGAATCTCAATAATTAATTATTCCCTGGTTTCACTTTAATCTGACGTCGTAGCCGAGTTATTTGCGCCGCTGATAAATTCATCGCACTGACAAATTCACACTGGCCGGCGTAAATCTCCGTGCACTTAAAAACGAAGAATTTCATCGACCAGCGTCTCCACGATTTTCAGATCGCCAACCCAACCAAAAAATTATTATTCTACACGTGCACAGCACCGCTACACAATCGGAAGCATCACGGTAGTTCCACATGGAAGAATCACCATATACAGGGTGTCCCAGGTTTCAATGCTCAAAACCTGGCACTAAAGACAAAAAAATGTTATGTAAACATAGGTCACATAGAGCTCTATTAGAAAGTTACAACACAAAATGCGGAATACACGTGATATGGGAATATCAACCGAGTTGCTGTCAGTGCAAGCATTGGCTCGAATAAATCGATGCATCTGTGTGATCTATATTTACACAACATTTTGTTTTCTTATTTAGTACCATAGAATATACTGACAAAGCTCGAACATTAAAACCTGACACACCCTGTAGAGAACAATCCCAAGGAAATACGAATAATTGAAGCACAAGCATCGGTTTACCACCATTCGTGAGATCTCTGCGGCCCGGCCGAAGTCCCACGGAAAATATCCGAAAACCGCGTCGCTCATTATGCGGGGGGAAGCGGGCCGGGTGTCACAGTTCGAGCGAGCAGCGTGAAATCCAGCACTTTTCGGGTCGCGTGTTCTCGGACTCGCGCAGTTTTCAGCCGCAATTAACGCGCCGCGCCGCCCGAATATTTCTTTTCGCGCGACAAGCCGTTGAAAGGTGTTCACAGGCCCGTGAGCGCGTGCAGCCCGTTCTCCGGGAAATTCCCTAACCTTTGGCCCGTTTCCCGCGTGAGTAGTATATAGTCTCTCTCTCTCTCTCTCTCTCTGTGTAGGTGGTATATATCCCTGGAGCCGAAAATCCAGTTCGCTGGGAGAGCCCGGGTCGGGAAACCGCAGAACGTGGCGCGCGGAGCTTGCACGCATCGCATCGCATCGCGGCGGACCGATCTCTCGCTTTTAATTCCGCGGAGATAAACGCGAGCCGAGTCTCTCGTAGTTCGCTGCTACTGCTGCGAGAGAGAGAGAGAGAAAGAGAGAGAGATCTTTCTCTCATTTTTTCCCCCGTTTCCCGACTCGCCGGAGCCCCGAATGCATTCGACGGAATTTGAATGCGTTTCGAGGCGGCTCCGCGCGGAGAGGCCGTAACGAGCAAACTTTCGTAACTCGGGTATCGCGGGGAAGTGCTTGTTTTCCATCGAAACTCGTACTTAACTCTCTCTCTCTCTCTTTATCTCGCTCTCTCTCTCTTGCTCTGCGAGTCCCGTTCTTTTTGCTCCGAAACTGCCGAGTGTTTTAAATTTCCTCCCCCACCGCCCCCATCCGACGAACAATGCCGAAGAATAATTTCAGCCGGGGCTTCGAAGGGGGTTGGTCCACCGGAAATTCGAAAAACGGGGCTAAGCGGGCGGGGGGGAGGGGGCTGGCGGTGCTGGTTGCTAGTGCACCGTTCGATCTTCCGGGGCGAGCATTAGCCCAATTACAGGCCGACACTCATTGGCCGCGACCCGAGACCGATTTTCGGCCCCGGAATGCGACCATCCGCACTGCAGTTCGCAGTGGTCCGGGCGCAGCCCTCCGTTCCAGCGTCCTTGCGAATGCGTGCAGCGGCTGCGAATCGCTCGTGTGCGCCTTTGCTAATCGGCTCGGGCTGATTAGCGAGTGTACCCGGTGTACCAGTGAATAGGGAACACTCTCGAGTAAGACGAATTTGTGCATGGGATAGATTCTCGGTTGACAATCGATTTGCGACGAAGGTGATCGTGAACGTACATATTGTTGCTGGTTTTTTGATATTTCTATGTGATATTGTAGTTTTTAATCACTCTTTATATCGAAGATTTGTCGTAAGTGGAAAGGTTTTGGTCAGATAAACCGTCGAAATTCTATACCGAAACGATTTTTGATAGAAGAGATTGCTGAAGGTTTTGTGTGGAGATTGTGTTGAAAATCTGTGGTAAGTAGAACAGTCCTATACTGGCCAGACAAGATTGAAGGGTCTTATTTGCTGTCATGAAGCTGTACTCTAATTAGCAGTGCTTAACAAGTTGTACAAGAATTAATATAATAAATTGTTCAGTGCATTTGCTCGCAGCTATCTAACTGTATCTGTTGGTACAGGATGACCCAGTTAGGATGATGGAACCGAAAACAGGGTGGATCCTCGTGCGAAAGTAAGTGGAAACTGTGGATCGAAGTTCGCTCGTTTCGAGGCTTTGTTTCTCGAGGAAGTCCATCCGAAAAGTTCGTCTGACTGTCGGTCACTGTTTCTACTTATGGATAGGACGAGAGCTCCTAATAATTTAACATCGACATTCGAAGAGTACGAGTAATCATTGCTTACTGTTTATACTTAACAATCTTGCTATAGAACGCAACTGCAATTTTCTTTGCGTTTACTTTGAACGAGTTTAGAATTTACACACGTTCTAAACGCTCGTCGGGCTGTTTCGCGATTATTCTACTTTGTCCACGATCGTGTCCCGCAAGTCTGTAATTCTTTTCAGATGTTTGTCTGGCTATTTCTCACTGATTCTACTGATTCGTGAAGCGATACAAAAGAAAAATTTCCGAGCACATATATCCCCTATTTCGATCCATAGATCACACATGTTTACATAAGCATTTGGTAATAAAAATCACGAAAATCATACAGTTCTTGATGTTCTAGTCAACCAGAAAAATTCTGTTCAATCCTTTACCCACCCGAATTCCCAAGACATTACAAAAGTACTACATCACCGCCCAACTCGGATGGCAGGACTCGCCCTTCAACATGGGCGGTTGCCAATAAGAAAATTGTGTCAGTTCTTTACCGGAGAATCATCGTAAAACTGGTATAGGCGTACTTCCACACCGTCGTCTCCTTTTTCCCACACGGAGGACAGCAGTCCCCGTCTCAGAAACAACACAATTTCCAGAACACATTGCATAGTAACAATATAAAACCCCAACGTAGAAATTTCACGTATATACACACGCACGCTCGCAGAACTTGCACGGTTTCACGAACGATATATATCTATATATATACAGTATGGAGCGATAACGAAGCTATGCAAGCGGGTGTATCTAGCGGAGTGGAGAAAATTGGGGTTTAAAAAATGGTTGGAAAGAATGGGTATTCGAAAAACCAGCGACGAAAACGGGGGAGTTTGAAGTGGACCGAGAAACGGGATCGAGATCCAGGTGATCGAGCAGCCACCGAACCGGATCACCTGCGCGCGTGTAAACGTGCGGGGTCAACAATAAAGAAAAAAAAGTAGGAGAAGCACCGGGCGACAGAAGAGAGACAGATATGTTTGATGAAAACAGTACCTGGTTCCGTTGGTTGTTACGGTCGTGTTGTAACGTGGTGGTCGTGGTTCGTTGCGCCAGCCTGGAGCCAGTCCCGCAGCGGCTTGTCACGAACTCAAAAGACGGGCAAACTATAATACCCAGCATGATCGCCAAATCAAACATCGAAATCAGAGACTTCCTTCCGCAAGAGAAGAATAAGAAGAAGAAGAAGAAGTATAGAGATGTTGTACAACAAGGAGAATAGAAAGAACAGGAACAAACACACACGGGAGAAGAAGAATAACAGAGATACTCAGAGATAGAACAAGGTTACACGCTGGGACAGGCTCCAGCTTCCAACGAGCTCTCCGTGGCTCGCGTATCGATCGATCGATCGTTCGGTTTTGCGAAACGACTGCGTGAAAAACCAAAGGGTGAAAGGACAGAGAGTAAATGAAAAATCGTGGAAAAGAAGAATAAACGAAAGAGATCGATAGAAAATCGAGAAAACAACACCGGGACGTATCGCGCGAGAACGAGTCGATGACGTATACGATAGCGCACACGATGACAATATAATATGTATGTATATATACGTATCCATATATATATATATATACATATACACACACACGTATACACTGGGCAACAAGAGCAAGTGAGAGGAGGCTAAGTTTAAGTGCATGCTTGGCTTTCTAGCTTGGACATACCCAGTATGTCCATGACTCGGCCTCGTGGCTGCGCTCGTGATGCTGGCGACAGTAGTACTGGCGCCGTTTCGCTCGGACTTGGCTTGCCAGCACCGACACCGACCACCACCACTGCCACCACCACCACCACTGCCACCACCACCACCACCGCCGCCTAACCACCACCACCTACCATCCCCTATCAAGAACCGACTGTCCCCCCCACCCAAAACCGGGTGGGCGTACCTTCGGAAGGGGATACGCGCATCGGGAGGGGTAGAAAAATGTTGGTACCCCCTCTGGGAAACTTCTCTGTAACCTCCTCCTCCACCCCGCTCGTCCCAATTCCTCCTCTTCCTCCACCTCCTCCTCGTCCTCTTCCTTCGCCCCTTGTCCTCCTATCCCTCAACCTATCCAACGAGAATCCTAGGTCCTAGTCGGGGGAGAGTGCCACCAACGGAAGGAACCAACCTGCACGAACCTAGCACGCAATATTTCTGCCGGACTCTTTTCTGGAGCAGACGAAACCGGTGCACGCACCACCGTCGACGCGTACACCGGCCAATCCGAACCGATAGGGGCTGTCGTTTCTCACCCCGTCGCGCGATTAATCGACACTGGGTCAACCAGCGTTACAGGATCTCATGGAACCCCATGCTCTCCTCCTTTCTTGGTTCCTTTCTTGCCCTCTAGTTTCTTATTCTTGCTATTATTTTGCGATTCTACGACGAACACTCACGGGAAAATGCAGAATAGAATTTTTGCAGCCTCATTCTGTTTGTAAACGGAACCTCAATTCTGGAAACGTCGCACACGCTTCTATGGATCTGTCTCTTAAATCTACGACTTTATAAATTTTCTTTGGGAATTCGTTAGAGCCACCCCTGTAACAATTTATATTATTATTACGTAACCGAAGATTTAGCGAAAGAGGTTCTCTGTTTTTTGATACAGTATAATCATCGAGAGTCTTATTAATAAGCTCATGATAAAGCGTTCAGCCTTTTAATAATTCTGGAACATCTACTGCAACAATATTGTACTTGGAACTTAGTGGACCCCTGTTGGTTTTTCGACACAGTTCCGAAAGTTCCATCATTGAACACCGACGCTTCTTTACCGAATGTATTATTATTGCAATTTTAGAGAAAGTTTCGTTGTTTGAGAAATAATTAGGCGCTCCGTAATTCAGCGAGAAAAATCGACGCGAGAATGTCCAATAGAATTTCATCTCGCGTCCTTTGTTCTTTTTTCCCCCTCCTCCTCCCGCCCCGGAGAAAATGTTTGAAGATCCTCGCTTGAAAATTCGGAAAGCACGGGTGCTATCGAGTAGACATCAAGTAAAACGTCTGCTCGTGACACACCGTTTCTACTTCCTGTATACACTAATGCACTCGTGCTCTTGACTATGTATGGGCTAATGTGTCTGTTCATGACTCACCGTTTCTACTTCTCCTGTATATTGTATGATAGCGAGGCTGGCGCTTGACGAATTTTCAAACTCGATTTACTCGGGAACGTAGTCCCTCGTATAAATAATTTATTTCACATTTCCGGTTTATTTGTCCACCGGCAGAGAATCACCCGGCTATTGATTTTATTGTAAATACTTTAAACGCATCGCGGCAGGAATCGTGACGCAATTGAACTGCGAATCTATTTCGCATTTTATACGCATCTGCAGAACGCACGGAGAGACGTGCACATTAACAGGAACAACATTTATACTTTCACGATAAATAATTCAGCTTGCCGAGGGAAATTTTTTCCTATTAAACATCTCTGGCTACGTGCAATTCAAAGCGGTGGATTAACAGAATATCAGAGCTTCAGCTTATTAACCCTTCGCGCTCGGACCTATTTTTTAACAGGAAATTAAACATTTCCTCTGACCTAGAATAATTTTACATATGATTTTTTTTTCATTTTATGATTATGCAATTTATATACCTCATGGAATACTTGAATGTTTAGTAATCGATTAGATACCAACGTATTTAATAACGTAAACAATATTTTGAATAATGGTACAGCAATTTTTAGTGGCGACTCTGAGTCGGACTAAAGAAATTCGCGCTAAGAAATTGTCCGTCGTTACTTGAAAATTCAGCATTGGAACATTTCCGCCGCGCTAACCCAAGAACCAGATGATCCAAATAAATCATGCGCAATTCTCTCGGCGACACGGCAGTCTAGACAATATTATTAAATCATCTCCTCGCTGTGCATCGATCCCTCTGAAAGACAAGTTTACCGTCTGAATCGCGTCCGCGAAACTCCGTGAGCCGGTGTCTGCGAAAAACTGGCTCGCGGATCCCGACCTATTCATCCGGGGCTAGATAAAGTTAGCCTCCGATTACCGTTCGCGTCGCGTGAACTTCCGGCGTTGCTTGGAAATAATAGCGTCTCGTCGTATTTCAAGGGATGCACGAACGAAGGGATGCAACGAAGGAAGGAGGGCAGGCGGGAAGGAAGGAAGGAAGGAAGGAAGGAAGGAAGGAAGGAAGGAAGGAAGGAAGGGCGTAGGCGTTGCCTGATAGGTGCGTGAAAATCCCGATAAATCTTCGGGTGCTCGATGCCTGGAAGATGAAGGGCGGCTGTTCCTCTCCGTGTCTATCAAACTTCCCCGTCACAGAATGGGCGTGAGATAGAGAGCTCCTAGAAGCGAGAGAAAACAAGAGAGAGAGAGAGAGAGAGAGAGAGAGAGAGAGAGAGAGAGAGAGAGAGAGAGAGAGAGAGAGAGAGAGAGAGAGAGAGAGTCAGAGATGGTAGTAGAAGGTGCAGCAGAACCGGAACAGGTCGCGAGAAGAGATATACGAGTGGTACAAGCAGCGATAGAGGCGGACAATGAACGAGAAGCCAGACAATGACCGAGTGGAATCGAGACGAAGGGACCGCGTCGAACGATTCCTCCGGCAAAGGGCACGGCGTCGGGGCGAGTTCGATGGGGGCTGGTCGCCGATAAAGCCCTGGAAAACCGTAGACAGACACGAGAGAGAGATGCCGTGGTGAGAGAGACAGAGAGAGAGAGAGAGAGTCCACGGGAGAGTGGTGTCCTTTTCGCCGCAGCTCGGATGGCATCTTACGTTCGGAACCGGTGCCGTTAATGGGTCGGAGGTCGCGGGTTCTATTAACTACAAACCGCAACTAGACCGGCTTCTAAGTAGAGCCAATAAATTATATCGCTCATTAAGCGAGTGCCGGTACAGCGCGCGAGAATCTTCCTTAATGGGTTCCCGGGAGGCACGCGGAATGCGTGCGCTCGAGAGACGACGCCGACGCCGACGCCGACGCCGTGGCTCTGCTAATTGCAATTTCGCTCGAGTGCAAGAATCAAGGCCCCGGCGCCTTTCTTCCTTCGGGGGACGCTGTGCGCTCCCTCAAGGACGAGAACCAAGGGCCCTGGCGCACTTCTACCTTCAAACTTGCATTTCACGGGCCCTTCGCCCTTCGTCCAACGTTGTATTTTTGGTTCAGCGGAATAATAAAGGTCCTTGTGCCCTTCTCCCTTCGGGGAAACATGTATTTGCTGGGCCCTTCATCGAAATTTTGTATTTTTCGTTCTACAGAAGAATCAAGGTCCTGTGACGCGTTACCTTCTCTGCCAGTAAAGGAACATTTTCCGCGAGTTTTTTCCGACAGCGAAACAAAGCGCCGAACCGTTCGAGACTGTACGAAACAACGAACTGTTATCACTGACCACGCTTCGGAACACCCCCCACCCTCACCTACTCCAAACAGAACTAGATTGGATAGACTTTCAGTGCTGCAATCGATGGGAATGGAAGCTTACGCGATTCTGTTAGCTATTGTTTCACCAGGACACCCTGTAGAACGAACTGCAAAGGCTATTTCGACTTTTAGACTAGATTTTGCCGAGTTGCTGGCTCGGCGTTTGTTGTAGACGATTTTAGAAGCCTGTTAGGGCGAACGGGAAATAAAATTGTATTAGGTTCGCGTGTACGATTCAGATAGTTATTCCGGTTATTGTTTTTCAGCAGGGCAGACGGTAGAACGGGCTGCAGAGTATGTTTTAGACGCGATTTTCTGTTGTTGTTGTGGACGTTTGTTGTTGACGATTTTAGAAGGGGCAAATGGAAAATCAAATGCGTCTGGTGTATGCGATGGTTTTAGTATTCTTCAACTGTTCGTACGTGTCTAAATAACCAGCCTTATCGTTAGACTGGATTTCGTGGATTCACGAGAAAAATCAGTAAACATTCGCACAACATAATTTAAAATCGCTGGAACATTATTTCATTGACATAAGAAATCAATTTCTATGTGACTCCCTTCCCTTGCTACAGACGCAGACAATTCTTTTTAATTTCTAGTAGACGCAGTCTAATTCAGAAAAAAAAAACGATTCGAATGATCCGAGCAGCACGAAAGCGTGGTCATTGAAAGTTCGCGTGCGTCTTCGAACCGTAACCGTGCGGCTCTATTGATACTGGTAGAGAGGCGGGAATCTCGGCATTACCATGGCGGAAGACAGTCCCGTAAGGGGATAAGCCGTCGGTAAGCGGGGGTTTAAACAAATTCGAGTGGTCGAACGAGTCTCGGGTCGACTTAAAGGCTCCCGGGGGCCAGGTTCTCCCTCCCCTCCGCCCTCCGCGTCACTCGGAAATTTCCCCTAAACAGGCTTCTACCGCGGAACAATACTCGAATGGAATACTCCGTGACTCCTAGTCACTTAACGAAAAGAAAATCCCGGGAGCCCTTGCCCGCGATAAACCACTCGAGTGGCGCTGACTTATGGCGCGTAAGTCGCTCGGACACTGGGAGAGAGCCTTCAAGATGGAAGAAAAAGAGCGACAGAGAGAGAGAGAGAGCGAGTGTGTGTGCGATGCCGTGGGTGGACCGTATAGCGGTCGAATACATAAACATCGGCAATCCACTTCCATCGAAAGAGAGTGGAGGCAGAGAAGATCTCTCACCTGTTTACGGGAACAAGCTGCGACGTGCGCGTGTTACCCTCTCTGTTTAGGTGAGTGGCTATCGGCTTGATAAATACAAGCGGTCGTTGAATAATGCATCGACCGTTTCCCGGCACTCGGGAGTAAACAAGTAACCTAACACCGTGGCCTCGCCGGGATACCGATTCGCCTAAATCCTCGAGCCCCGACTTGTCGCACAGCGGCAGAAACTTTCAACGCGAGCCAGCCGGCCGCGCAGAGCACCGGTGTCGATTCCAACGCAACGGCCGGGACCGGCCGCGATATGCCCGTTCTGCGAGATGGAACCGCGTGATACCTAATTCAGTCGCCGGGACCGTCTGCTCTGTCTATACCGCCGGTGCAGGCGCGCTTCGCTCGACCTATCCTTCACACCAGTAGTTTCGCTGCTGTGAATGCGTTTCGAACTGTTTAATTCCGTACATTCGATGGAATTGTTTTTTTGTTTTTTTGGTTGTCGAGATGGCGAGGGGCGAGTCGGCCCGATTGATTTACGACGGGAGCTCACTCGAACGCATACTTTCGGGGAAGTTGCGCAGATATTTTATGGGGGTGTACCGCGGTTGCACCATCATCCAGTTATCCGCAGTTGTACCATCGATACCCTGTATAAAACTCCGCGAATAAAACACAGAGACCAAATTTAATAGCCGCTGCTCTGTAACTTGGGGGACCTCTTTTTTTCCACTAAAACTTTACTAATCCTGTTCACTTCTTCCAGAAAACTGTAGATATCGAAATTTCGAGGCAAGAGGATCGCTGGTTCAAAAGTTATAAGCGCTAAAATTTACTATTCAATATTTTCTCCGAGAAGCTCCAACGCTGATTTTGACAGACGAGGATACCGCCATGTTCGTTGCGTCAGCAGTGCGCGTACTTGACTGAGTAGTGGCAAGCACAGTGGGAAACACAGAGTGGCGTTAGGTCTGGGTTAAATAGTGAATTTTAGAGCTTGTAACTTTTGAACCGGTGAACCTCTTGCCTCGAAATTTCGATATCTACAGGTTTCTCGAAGAAGTGAAAATGCATGAAATACACGTGCTATTAGGATAGGAATCGTCTGATACGTGCGATCATGATCGACCAGATCTACTTGCTGCGTATACTGCAGCACGCGAACCCGACGAATCTTCAAACCGGATTTTTTCGAAAACGAGGCGTCAAACGAAAAAATATTATTCCTATTTTTCATTATATGCATTTATAAGAATAGGTCAAATGCAAAACACTAGAGACACTTGAAGAACCTAAAAATACTATTGCATTGTTTTCAACTATATGAAGTTATCACGAAAAGAAATGAATGTCTATGTGGCTCTTGTATCCTGCAATTAATACGAACAATTATTATTACGCATAAAAATCCGCAGTCGGAAGATAAAATATCAGCGGATCGATTGATACGTGTAAAAGAATTTCTAAAATCTCGGGAGAGTGAATACCAGCGAACTTTTAATCGGAAAGTCGAGAGCGAATTATGATTCTCGCAATTACGCGAAAAAGAGCAATAAAGTGTTGTTATTGTGGATGGGGAATGTACCCAGAGACCCAGAAATCAGGGTGAAAGTTCGCAGCCTGAATCCCTGCGGTGATTGAATTACTTTTTTCGCGCGCTCGTGTGTGTGTGTGTGTATGAGTGAGAGGGAGAGAGAGACAGAGAGCGAAAGCGAAAGAGAGAGAGAGAGGATTGAAGGGTTTAATGCGCACGATCGCAGCTTCGCTTTGCTCCGCGCCGGCGGACGTTGATTTTTCCTCGGCAGCGATTAATTCCGACCGCGTAATTCCACGAGGATTATTCGACTCGTATCCCCGGCGGTCCGTTTGAATATCTGAAAATCTGGAACGGCCGGGCACTCCATCGACTCCGGTTGAAAATGGACTCGATGGACTCGATGGACGGACAGGGTGGAATCGAACAGAGGGCTGCGGGTCACGAGGGGTTGGGGAGGGGGGGCGAACGGCGGGGGTGAAGAAGGGCTTCGAAGTAACTCCGGTCCGAAGCGACGCTCGAAGATAATTCGTTGAAAAGAGCGATACCTATTCGGAACTGGCCTGGTTCGGTGGCTCCGGCAGTAATTAAAACAGCACGATTTTCCCATCAATATTAATGGCAGCTGCTTTCAATACGGCCGGACTGCTCGAGAGGTTTCAACGATTTTTCGGGCTTTGCCCCTCGGCTTCTATCGTAGGTTCTTCCCTACGAAATTTTGTTCTTTTCGACTAAGACAGTGGCTAGCTGAAGTTTGAAATTAATTTTTCATAAAATGCCTAGGCTAGGTACAATACATTTCCAAGCACTGAGCTATGCGTAGACTCTCAGATTAGTCTCTGGGTGAGGTCCACACGGTCGCGGATCTAGGATAGCTTCGGAATAACATAAAATCAAACCTGGGGTTCGGATGTTCGAAAAATTTCGAAAGATCATTCGCGCGATTCTCTAATTCGTCCGAGTCGATTGTTCAAACTTGTTCCGAGCATAATGAGATCCGGACGGTCGGGAGGTCCAAACAACATCGAGAAATTTGACCAGCTACTCGCACCTCCCGCAACACTTCCGTCGATGTTAAGCAGAGCTGGACTCAGGAGCTCATGATCAAACTACACTGGAAAGGCAACAATAGCTTCGGGTGGTCCGCCGGAACGCAAAGTCCAAGCGTCGACCACCGTCATGGTACAGAATTCCCAGCAGCACCGTCAAAGGGAAACGAGACACCGAAGTTGGCGAGGCAACCGTATCAGTATCATCTTTAACGCGGACGTTAAATGACCTGGCATCGGGATCGATATCCCCAAAGGCGGTCCTTAATGGCGATCGAGTATAGCGCGAGAGACACTCGGTAAAGGAGAGAGAAAGAGACAGAGAGAGAGAGAGAGGGGGGGAACGTCTGGAAGAGCTCGTCGCCTTTCGTTAGGCACGCGTCGAAAGTCGCGCGAACCGTTTTCGCGCGGATTAATCGCGCTAGTCGAACGTGACTGGATCGCGTGAATCTATATATATATATATCGATCTCTCGATGCTGTTCCAAAGGGAGCAGCTCGTTCAGTTTCCCTCGGTTGATTGGGCTGCCGTCAAAGAGTCTCGAACAGCGTCGAGTTCGCTACCTCTGACTGGCAACGTTCAAATAACCGACTCCGCTTCTTGCGCTGGTACAATGAGCTTGGGGATTTTTGCTCGTTTGCTGGCTGGAGGTCCTGGTGTTCGGTGAAAAAACGTTCTCGTCTCGGCGGGAAGGGACACGCTGTTCCGCGAAGATATGCAAAACGATTAATACCGACGATTTCTCCTCTTTCCTGGGGAAAATATTGTTGGGGCTGTCGCGTATGCGAATAGTGACAAATTGCTGGTTACAAAGGGCACACCGAGGGCCGGGGAAATAAATAAATTCGAATTAAGACGAAAGCTGCATCACGTTTCAACCCCCAGAAGTAGTGTTCCGCGGAAAGTTCGCGTCTATTTTCGTCGACGGGCCAGCCGTCGCGAAGGGAATATATCTCGGTGCTCGACCGGAAAACGAGTGATCGGTGACTGGCCACGAGTGGCCGTCACACTATGGCATAGTTCTATCGAGGCCCGCGATAGGACGACGGATGCGAAGAGCGTGGATCGCAGCGTCGGTCACGTCAACGAGATAATTCCACGTCGTCGGGGATATTAAGCCGTTTCGGTAATTGCGGGTACGTTAATAACGATAGACGTGTTGATGGAACACCGGTAATCCCTGTTTCGGAATACTAAACGGCTCCGATGGACGATGGACTGCGTTTCTCTCTCTCTCTCTCTCTCTCTCTCTCTGCGTCTGCGTCTCCCCTCCTCTCTCCTCCTTCCTCGCTGCTACTGGTCCTCCGTTCCGCAAACACTCGGACGTAATCAACGTAAGATAGCGGCCTGACGCGAATTACAGACGAACTCGACGTCGACGTCGCGGCGACGGTCGCTCGGCAAATATTTACGCGGTCGCCGGTGAAAGTACGGACACTTATTTCGAGAATTCCAATCGGTTCCTGCACGTTTCCTGGTCTAGCAATTATCTCTAATTAGATGTTGGCCGAACTATTAAGAGCCGGCCGACTGGGCAAACATTGGCTCATTATCGGCGCCCATCCTCTCTCTCTCTCTCTCTCCCTCTCGCTCTTCGCGATCATGGACGCCCAAGACGCTGCGAATCGATGCACACGCACGACGTTATCCATGAATTTTGGATCGTCGAGTCTGGGACGTCGCCAAGACGTAATGGAATTCCGAAATGTGCCCCGGTGCATCCACGGTGCATAAATCACTGTATCCGTCTGTGCGAGATTTTTCACGAATTCCTGGAAAATTAATGTAAAACTCCGGCACGGTCCTAGCTGCGTCCCAAATCCTTGCTACAACATTCTTTTATATCGGTGTGATATGAGCCACGAACTTTAATCAATAAAATATTTTAACCTCTCTGCAGTCTTATCATCAAATGTTAGTTATCGAATGTCAGCAGAAGTTATTGAAACAAAAAAAATAACAAGAAAACCGAAATTACTTTATTGCCAACTTGATACATTCTTCAAAGATTGACAAATACGCCTACAAAGTTCCAAATTCGTATCTTCAGACGTTTTGTTTAAAAAAAATTTCGGAGAGCTGTTCCGGAACAATGATATACCTTGAAGTTGAGCGGTCTTGGATGCGTCCTGAATGTAACGTTTCACGTTAACAAACAAGCCCGCGATGTTTAACGTTCGTCCATTCTGTTTGAAAAAAGGAATGGTCGAAGTCAAAATTTGGATCATCGAATTTCTCTCGTCGCAATCCTATTCTTCGAAAGAATTTCTCTGCACTTTCTCTCGGCACGCTCGCTGTCGTGAACAAATAAAAAATTTGTGAGTTAGGCAAGCTCGTCTTGTTCTCTTTCAGAGAAATGATCGTCGATAAGAGATTCCGAGGCTCAGACGGATCGATCAGCGGAGCCGAAACGAGTTCTCCTCCGGCGATTTCCCTCCGCGCCGACGATCCCGAGCCCGTGATTTATGTTTTTCCAGCGATTCGATCCGTTTTATTGGGGCCGTGAACGTCGGCGATCAAACGTTACGGGGCGGCGCATCACGACTCAATTTGACGCGAATGCAAACTAATGGGATTCTTTCGGAGGGAAAGTGTACGCACCTTTATACTGGGAAAGAGAGCGAGAGAGAGAGAGAGAGCGAGAAAAAGAGAGCTCGCCGCTGGGATGCTGGGAACCGGAATTGCCGGGAATACGTTCTCATACAAGTTCCGCGGACGGTGTGCAATAGAAAGCGCGCGGGACACCTTATCGGCCGCCGTACGTTCGAGTTAAGCTCTCTCACTCTCTCGCAAGCCGTATCTCTCTTTCTCATTTTCCCTGTTCCTATACTGTAAATCGTGGTTCGGGGCTAATTCGCCAATATTAATGCTGCTTACCCGCGGACTTTACGGGCTGGGACAGTTCTCGAGTAGTTCGCCGAGAAAAATTGCGAACGTACGAGCTTCCGAACGGTGTTCCGCGATCGAGAGTTCTTTCGAACCGAGAGTCTTTTCGTGAACGACAGGAGAAAAGTCCCCCCGCGGAAAAGTGCATTTTGTTGTTCGTGTTATAGACGGCGGATTTTCATGTAATTTTATGTCGAGGCTAAGATTGTTGGAACAGTAGGAATATATTAGGATATACGGGGCGAGACGCTTAAAACGGGACAACCGAATAACTCGCTTGCTTTTGGAGATGGAGGAAAATGCCTCGGACCAAACTTATTCGGTGTCAAACATGTTTGATAATATCTCGTTAACTATTAGGTTCAAGGACGTATGAAGGTCAAAGCTTTTATACCCAGAATTCGATACTCTGTCGATTTTCGACAAATCGGACATTCCATTAAAGAAAAAACAGCGTTGACCTTCATATCTCCTTGACGCCTCCGCCTATCAGAAAACTAGTTTACGTTACGTCCTGTTTTAAGTGGCTCACCCTGTATAGAATTTGTATTCGACAAACTGCACGCGCGATAGTCGAAAATATTTAAATATATCCACCGGGAATAACAGGTCGGACGGACCATGTTTTAGCGCGATTTATTGCCGCGAAATATCAAGAATTCTGAGCAGGGGGCTCGAAATGGCGTTCGGAGGGTAGGTGCGGGGGCAGGGGGATGAAACGCAGGGGCGAGAGATCGGTAAGAGAGCGATCCGGATCGTCTCAATTCAGCCGTGTTCGCCCACTATAAAGTTGTTCTTAAAGTATTCCCATATCACCGGCCGCTGGTATGCCAATATAGTGGTCCCGGGCTTTGTCGCCCTTCTCATTCCCGGACGCACCCCTTCGACGGTCTGCTGCTCCCCTATTGCACCGCTTGGTCCCCGGTATACTCCCCAGCATTTCGTCATCGACCGACTGCCTTGGTATACAGGGTGTATCTGGTAACTGGGCCGAATCACACCTCGGTTAATTGTTAAACATATCTTGAGATTTATTATTGCCGTTTAAAGCTTTGATTAATTCTTCGTACAGGAGATCGGTTAAATTGCATTATTTTTTTCAGCCTTTCGAATTTCTTTTCCATAACTTTTTTTCTGGTAAATACTCTTCAAGCTGAATTAATGCGTAAATTCGAATTTTTTGAAATCGTCACACGTTTTTCCTTACAACCACAGAAACGCTTTGCTTCGCAAACACGACAAAAATTGAGTTTTCCGACGTTTACATTGTACTACCGAATTTAGAAATTTATCCAAATATTTCCCCACGAAAGGGTCTGTACCATTGCAACAATTTCAAGGGTTGGTTTAACAAGCTGTATCGTCCTAATGCTACTGCAATTTGCAAACGGATTCGATAGGAAGAAAAGAATTTGTAGCGAATGGGATGACGAGGCTTGTTGAAACAATTTTATTTTTGTTGTATCGTCGTTAACGATCGAGATATGATTTAACCCAGGTCGGTGGACACACCCTGTAGATTATGGCAGGGACGAAAAGCCACACACACACACACAGACACACAGGGTGCAGTGCCATCGTCTCCCAGGGAGTCCTCCTCGCATACCCGGTTTCGCACGTGGCGGTATGTCTGCATACCATCGAGATAATGATTGGCAGCGGGTCCCGACTGCAGTCCGAGCCCCGACAATTCGTGCATCGGCCCCGAAACTCACCCCCTCAGTCGATATTAAACCGAATTACTGACGAGTCCCGGACTCTATCCGTGATTCGACGACTCGCGACCCCTATCCGCCGGATCATTATGCCTGGGAATTGACAATTTACCCAACCGTGGACACCGAACCCCTTTCCCACGTCATTTTCTTGGCTCCAATCATCGGAACACGTTCGTCTTTAATGACTCCCCGGAGGAAACACACACGATTCAGCATTTTCGAAAATTGTCGACATTTGACACGACGTAACTCCGTAGAGAAGATTTCCGCGACGATGAACCTGGGCTTATTTCGAAGATCGAACCCTCTACTCTTATACCACATTGTTCATTTTTGTCCAAGATATTTTCGTACGATTCGGCAGCTGGGAAACCGAAAACGGTGCGCATTGAAACATTCGTAAAAACGAAGGAAAGTTTTTCCCGCGAACGAATCTACCACCGATTCGAAGATCGAAGCTTCCCCTTTACAACGGCGGCTCAAACGTTGATCTGCGATTTTTTCTCGATGTTTTACTTTCAGCGAGAACTGCGCCGGGAACCGCAAGCGCACTCGTTCGAAGTCGAACAGCGCGGCGGGAAAAAATCGCAGATCAATTTTCAAGATCCCGTTGCGAAGCTGAAGCTTCGATCTTAACACTCGGCGAGGTCTCACCGCGTGAAAAAATTGTTTAAGCAGAGATTTTTGAATTCGAAAATTATTCTTTTCCCGCGTTAATTGCGTCGAGAAGCTCAAGACGCTGAAGCTAATTGAACTCAGATACAGCGCACACTATGATTTCCAGGGGGGAGACTCGCGAAACGGATCTGTCGGGCGCACGCGAGGGGTATTTTTTCTTTTTTTTTTTTAATCCAATCGTCGATCGACGCACTCGAGCCACGGCAAACATCGTGGGTCATTTAATTCAGCGTCGATCCGGTTTTCACGGCGCACATTGTGCTGGCTCGATCCAATGAAAGAGTCTCTCGATCGTCCTCCTAATTGCCGGTCGCCTCTTTTTCTCGCCGGTTGGTAGTTTTCCCTATTCTACTCTCCGGCGGGCTATGGTTCGTTTCTTGGGCGGTGGCTCCTTTTGACTTCCCTCTGTGCTCGCCTTTTCCCATCTCGCGGCCTGTCATTCCTCGGCTGCGGATCGATTTAGCGGTGGCTGAATCGGGGACGTGGAAAAAGCGAGATAGGCAAAGAACCGTGGAGATCGAAAGACAGTGGCTCGAACCGGAGAAAGTGAGTGAGGAAAAGAGAAGGAGAGAGAGAGGTAGAGTTGGTTTCCACGCTTACATACCCGATGGGAGCTCTTTTATCGAGGAATCGAAGGCGGGGAGAGCGGAGAATCAGAGGGACAAAGGGAGAGTTTAAGAGGCGTGGAGGCAGAGTGAAAAAAGAAGGAGCGAGAGGGAGAATCAAGGTGGAAAGGTAAATAAAGAGAAGCCCGGGCGCAGAAATTGTATGCTCGAGGGAAGAAGGGGCAGGAAGGGAAAATTTTGCGCGGAGCACAACCGGCCTCGCTCTGAATGGACGAAAAAGAGGAGAGGCTGCAGACAGAGGTAACAACGAGGCTGCGAGACATAAAGCCCCCGTGGATATTTAGGCGGCCTTACGCTGCGTGTACACTTTGTGAGAACATCGTCGAAACTGTTCTCATTAGACGCCACGCAATCACCAGCGACGTTTCGCTATCGTGGAAGTCCGAATTAGGAAGCAAAATTTTCAAGTTCTGCACGGAGATTTTCGAATTGGAGCGGCGAACAAACAATCGCACAGCAATTTTTAAGGTCTCGTTGCGAAGGGGAGACCTCGATCTTTGAGCCCAGTGTGGTCTGATTTTGGAAAAAAATTTTTCAAGCACTACAGAGATTTCTGAACTGCCAGACGTGTCGAAATTTGGACCGATATCACTGCTCCATTAAAGTCGTGCTGGTATAGCGAAAAAAAATCGCAGATCAACTTTTAAGGTCTCGTTGCAAAGAGGAGACCTCACTCTTTCACCCGATTATGGTCTGAATTCGATAAAGAAACGCTGCACGCCTGTAGAGTCGTCTAAACGTGGTAAGTGTTAGAAGTCAATCCGTGGAGCAAGCATCGAGAGAATCTCACTGAAACGAACACGCGCCTTAAGACAGAAGAAAAGACAGCTTCGAGGAGGAAGAAATACAGCTTCCAGAAAGAAAGTGGAAGCTGATTCGAAGACGGATAAACCGTCGGAGAGCGAGAGCGAGAGAGAGAGAGAGAGAGTAAAAGGTAGAGGGAGTCTGCGGAACTAACAGCAGCTTAACGCCAAGGGAATGGAATCGCGGTAGTCCGGTCACGTGCGAGCCACGCCGCGGCATTTTACTGTAAATCAGCCTTAAACCAGTCCGGGCAGCTTACAATCAAACGTACTTAGCCGGCGGGCCGCGCGGATAAAGTGGCCAGAAGACGGAACCGGAATACGTCCCGCGATCATAAAGCACGCGTGCCCGCGCTCTTCCAGGATTGGGTTCGCTCCACGCCCACGCAGACCCATATTTCTCGCGATCGTCTGCGGTGACCGCGCGTAGCTTTCTCCCGGCCCATACATCGCCGGAGTGGTTTTAAATGCTGGCCTACACCTACCGGAGAGCATTTGAAAATCTGAAGGAGAACGATATCCGGCTTGGTGCTCGCGTATTTCACGGGCAGAGACGCGATTCCTCGACGAGCCGTGTCCGGCCGGCTCGGATTTTCGCTCGGGAACGATTTACGAGCATCTGAAAGCTCTCGATCTCGCATCACCCTCCGGGAGAGACGTTTGTCGGTTTATTACGCCGGTGGCAAAAACCGTAATCGAGAGTGTCGTTCTCTCTTCGCGAGATCGTTCGGACCGACGCGAATTTTTCCGGTTACCGTTGAATCCCCGCTGCGAAATTACGTCATCCGGCGCGATACTAAAATATCACGAAAGCTGGGGAACCGCCGATTTTCAAGCTGTTAAACGCGCATCAAGAAGTCCGATAAATTTTTCATTCGCACCCCCGAGAATTTTTATTCCGCGTTTAAAATTCCCCCAATGAATAATCGCGAACGACGAACATCGCTCGAATTAATTTCTGTTCGACAACAGGGCTACGATATCTAGAGAACAATGCTAACAGCGATATTATTCAATGGAGAACGAAACTGTTAACCGGCGAAATTATTATGCGATTATTTCGGAATAAAACGGGAAGTTCCGATCTCTTATTCGATCGATCCCGTGTCACAGCTTTCGGCGACGGTTTATCGCGCAGTTAAACGTCTTCTCGCGGCGGATAAAGTTTACTGCGAGCGACGAAAAACTCGGGACATCGTTTTATCGTACCGCTCGGTTCCAATGGACGTCTACGATACCGGACCAGGTCCGGGATAACGATGACACCTCCCCCCTCCCACCACCACACTCCCAGGAAATTTATAATGATAATTTGCTCGGACGACCTCGCCGTTCGCGCGGATAACGCCCAATAAACGAGCCGTAAACCGGAGCGACCGTCGGGACCGTCGACGGCGACGGCAATGGAACGATTGAACGATTAACAATGGCTATTAGCGAAAGCTGACATCCTCCGCCAGTCGGAGAGACTGTTTATGCTTCTTTCAGAGCGAGGAAAAAATTTGTCTGACTCTAAAAGACTGCTTCACCCCCCCTTAGGAAGCTGAATGATCTGTGGTACAAGGACCAAGGCAATAAACAATTCTTCCAGGCTCCTAAAATTCGAATGACAAACTTGCACGCCAACATACACGACTGCGATTTACCTTGGCCCTTAGAGGAAGATGGATGCATCCCCTAAGATGATAAGTAAAAATGTCCCTCGTCTGTCCCTTCAGGAACTAAGAAAGAAAGATTCGCCTTTACGAAAATTTCAGATGCAGACTCTAGGCCTGATAAAGATGACTGACGACACAGATTATCCCCGTGGACCCAAGAAAATAACCTCTGACGTCCCAGCTCCGAAATGATCTCGGTCGCTTGTCAAACGGAAACGTGTTGCTTTTCTTTTTTTTTAGCGAGTCTGCTAAACTAGTTATTATCAGTTTCGTCGGAGGAAAACAGCTGGAACGCCAATTAGACCTTTCTCTAATCTGGACGATCGCGCCCTTTAAGGTATTCCGGGCCAGTCCGCACCGCCGGGAACGGTCCCTTCTAATCCCGGTTATCGTGTTAGACCGGGGCGAATCCTTCTGCGAGCAAGTCATATGGAAATGCGCGATAACGCCGGCAAAATTAATCTCGTTAAACTCGCGAAACGGTCACCCTCGGAATTTATTCGGGGGTAAATCATAATACCGGCGCAAGAAGGAGGGGTTGTGTCGAACTGAGAAAAAAATCCCGTTTACACTTCGACGTGTGTAGCGAAACGCCCTCAGATTTACATATGTTATCAGATGGGTTCCTTAATATTTTTAATTCCCCACACTCTGATAGCGCAATTTACTAAAAATTTGTGTAGAAACATTCTTTTGATTTTTCTGAAAAATTCATTAGAAGTCTGAGGTTACTTTTAGGCGTACATGTCTCATCGGAAGGGTTCGAAATGGCGAATTATGTGGCGAAACGGTGATCGCGCAGCGTCCGAGGTAAAATTCACGTGAATTACTCGCGAGACGCCGGCTGACTTAATAAACGCAAGGGAATAATCTCGAGCCGCGACGATTCTTTCTTTTCCCTCGGACGTGGGCTACGCGTCTGAAAACTCCCTTTGACTCTCCCACTCTCCTCCTCTCCCTTTCCCTTCTCAAAGAGGACCACCGTCGTTCCCAGCGGCCACTTCCGCCGACGCAATTACGAATTCGTACCGCGGGCTAATTACTCCTTGCCGGACCGGAACGCGTCATAATTTCATGCTCGCCGCGATCCCTTTTCTTCTTGGCTCGCCTCTCTGATATTGGCCACCGCTGAGACTCTCTTCACCACCGGCGAACGGCGGGTCCCTTTTGACCCTGCGATTCTACAGTTTCGTCTTGTCGCTCGATTCCTGTGAGAAACTGTCTCATCGCATTTCTGCATAAAAATCGAACGGTGAAACTATTAGAACTATGTAAAAATACTATTACATTGTTCTCGAGCTATTAAATATATTAAGGAGGAAAATACATTTTTATTTCACTTCAATTTGTTGCAGCAGAATATTTTTATTACGATCACACCCAACAACCCAATGGAATTTTCTAGTCTGACAAAGTCTACGCAACTCGTAAGAAAATTTTCGCCTTTCCTTAAGAGCTTAATTCCAATTGCAAGCTTGCAATCTGAAGATTCGTTAAAAAAATCGACTGGGTGAAAATCGAGCTTCCAACGACCTTGACACTGGATAGCCACCTGCGCTGTAGGTAGCTACGTTTTTCACAGTTTCCGACACATTCGATATTCATATAGAAGCGGACGAGAAAGCTGTTTCGACTCGGCCGGAGAGCTCTGAATCCAATTTGCTGGCGGGACGGAGTGCCGTCTCGACTCCGGCAACGAATTTCGTGGACGCGGTTGTTATCTCGCGCGGGGGAGTGGGGCGAATGATCGTACGAGCGAGGGAATGATCGAGGATCCAGAAGCGTTAGTTCGGAACGAAGATAGAGGTCGCAACAACAGATTCCCGGCGTGTTCCGGTCGGAACGGACGCGTGAGACAAAGTGGATACCGGAGATGGCCTCGAAAGATATGGAAATGGGGTGGCGATCCTGTTGGTGGGGGAAGCGGCAAGAAAATTCGCAAGAAAAAGTCGTTAGGGAAGCGTGATAACGGAGCCGGGGAGCTGAATCTTCTCTGACTCGCTCGCTCTCTTTCGCTATCTCTGTCCGCGTTACCGCAACGAGACGGACCAGCAGGAAATATGAGAAAGTGGAGCGCTCGCCTCGCGATATTCGAATCTCACCGACGACGCGAGAAATATTTCACCCCGCGCGCACTCCGCGACGGTCGCGTCGCAAACCGGAAGCGGATTTTTCTTTTAAAAGACCGCGCCCAGAAAGCTAACGCCTCTCCGACTTGCAATTATTTATACTCGTCCCGGAGTCGCGAAACAAAGCAGCCGAACCTACGAGTCCGGGATAACGCTGGGAATAACGTTGACTTTATCGCGCACCGCTGACAAATGCGCCCGCGGGAGCACGGAGATTAGCGCAGCGATAAGTACGCTGCGGATCTTTGGGCGAATTAAACATTTTTTCCCCAGCTTGGCTTTTCGTTACTTCGCGATACCAGCCGGTGAAATACACGTCGTCTACATGGTACATGGTGTCGTGTAACTGGATTAAGGATCATGGTCGACGCAATCTACTTCCCGCGTATACTAAAGTCTCAATTGGAAAAATATTATTTTATATTTTCGACTTATTTTTTTTCCACTGAATCAGCCTCTATCCGGTCGTACCACCAGTCACACGACACCCTGTATATATTGTACTCGATCTTTCTTTTCATTTCTTTCCTCCTTCGATTACAAGGGATGTTCTTAGCGGAGCGTCTACGACCTAACCCAGATACTATGAAAATGCACACTGTATCGCACAGCGAATATGCATACGCATCTCTCTAGGGAATACAACGGCACAACAACAACAACAACAACAAAAATGAACGAGACGACGGTTTTACTTCCACGACCTCGTTCTTATTTCGAGGCGATGCTACGATTTCAGGGTGTCCCGGTAATCGCGGAGAATAGCCTGAATGGTGGATGAATCCTTTACGAAAAGAATGGGACGAAAACGCGAGCCTCGGGAAAATGAATATTTATGCAGCGTGCGTGCGCCCCGATTTCGACTAGTGGAATCGACTTGCGATGTTCGGAATATCGTGACTTCGCGGCGAATCCTTTTTACGGGACTCTCTTTGTACGCTCTGAGTATAATCTCCGTCGACAATGTGTACTTTCAAAATATGAGTAGATTTGAAAAACGTTAGAAAAATCTAGAATTATTATTAAGAGATCCTATTGACAGGATTTTCTTCCACGTCATTATGATGTCAAACGAAATGATTAGGTGACGCCCGCGATGGTTGGACCCAATTCAACAGCTCGACGTCGCCTTCCAGCAGAACACTATTCTCTGCGGCTCCAGAAAAGCACAGTTCTTTTACTCGCGACGATTGTGTCGGCCGGTAAAGCGTAGCGCGAGTTTGTCTAACGAAACGTCTCGGTAATTACTGTGCCAGTTTCGCGAGCTGCGCAAAAAGTATTCAATTTACCGTTCCCTTTGGTTTCTTTCTCGTAATCGCAACGACGGCGGTGGCGGCGGCGGCGGAGGCGGCGTTTCCCGTGGTCCTTTGCGTCCCTGCACGTGGCACAAATTGCTCGAGTAATTACAAGGCCGTTGGAGAAACCATGGAGAAGGAGAGCGAGAGAGTGAGAGGGAGAGAGAGCGTCTATGCAGCAGCTAGAGAACATCTACGTGTTTTTCGCCGTTTGCGGTCCCATCGATTCCTCTCGGAATTTATGTAAATAATGAGCGCCCGCGCCGCGGGACGATAGCACTCGAGGCATTCCTTTTTAATGAACGGTCCCGACGCGACGGGAAATTGCTTCCAAGTCGGAATGCGTCGATGCCTTGTCCACCTTCGATTCCTGCATCTCTCCCCTCTCCTCGGTCAGGAGTTCCACTTTTCTCCCTCGCCTCCTCAGTTTTTGGAAAATTTATACGCGCGATCGGAAAGCAGTTTGCTTTCGATATCCTAGCTCCTGCGGCAGGAATCGTTGACCTGTACCAGTTGTGATTTTTATAAATCCTGGCAATGTCGTCGGGGATGTTTGAACAACTCTAGAGGTTTACTAACATAGTAATGAAGTGTATTGTTGGCGAATTGGAGACCACAGAAAAGCTGCTTCTCTTTTTTAAGGAGAAATCGTTGACTTATACTACTTGTTTCGTTTCGCATGATTTCCTGCAATATTACCGGTAACTCTTAGACACTTATTCAGACTTGGATGTCCAATAACATTGTAACAGAGTAAATCTAACAAATGGAAGATAAGTAAGTGTCCCTTTTTATGTTTTTGTAGAGAGTACTATTGTCCTGAACGTTCGATAAATCGGAGAAAAGCTGTGCAGTGACACGCGTCGTTCACAGTCAAAAGTTCTCCATACGCAGGATCCAGCGATCCTCGACGGCCTCGATATTCCCCGCGAGATCGGTTTCCCACAGCAAGTTTTCGCGCAAGTTGCTCGAGCTTTGAGAGCGAAGTTGCCTTTATTCGGACCGACCAATAGAGACCCGTGTAGAGCGCATTCATCGGACTCGCGACACCGAGAAACTCTCACTGCCCGTCGAATTTGTTAACTGGTAACCGTATACACGGTGTTTAGAGAGCGAACAGCATGACGCGTCTCTGCGAGAAGAACGTTCTATAGAGCTTAATCCGTTTCGGGTCGCGCGGTTTATCTGTCACTGTTTGAAGAAAAACAAAAAAAGAAAAATCAGGATTCAGTGAATTTCGCGATCGTTCGATTCTCAGAATTTCGTAGACTGCAGACTCGACGCGTCCGGTCTCCCTTTGTCCCGGAGAAAAAGCGAACAACGCGATTCTCCTCGCGCATCGTCGCCGTCTGATGACCAGGAAAAACCGCCGGTTTCAGATAAGGATAAAGTTAACGGGGCTGGCGATCGACAGACGGACGTAAACGCCGCTCCTCGGGACGTTATCGTGGCCGGGCATTACAAGATAAATAGTTTTCATCGGACTGCATCGTAAATCTTCGGGAGAGGATCCGTTCCGGCCGGTCCAGGCGCGGTGGGAAAGCCCGTGATGCAATGGGGGATCTCTAATTCTATCGACCGTTCTCCGGCGACACAAAAACTCCTGATGGGGGATCTTTCGCTACCCGAGAACCACCGCGGCTTATTCCGACCGCGTGTCATTTACCATCCTCGGAGTTGCTTCGATTATTGTTCCCCTTTAGTTACTCCAACAATGTTGTTGACAATGTGATTGATTTTCTGTCTGAATTAACTTTAATTTTTCTGTTCTCTCAACATCGAACGCATCGATCGGTAAGCTCGCGAATAAAATATAATTTAACAAGCCGTATTAAATTCTAGCATCTCGCGGCGATCCGTATTTTTCGCAGGAAACACTTAAGCCAGAGAATCGAGACTGCACCGAGCGATGTAGCATGGGAAACGGAATCGAAAGTGTAGAATGACATTTTCTCGCAAGAGGCGCCGTTTCGGAGACTCGATGATTTTCGGTGGAGCAAGTGGTATAGGTCTGCGACTGGTCAGACGCGGCCGAAATTCAGACCGTGTTTCCTCGGGAGGGGGTCGCGCGTCTAAAGAACGTTGCTCTCTACGTCATCGACATATTTCTTCATGCGGGGACGGCTGGTTGCAGTTCGCGGACGGCTCTCCATACTTTCGCGGAAGTTCTCCAAAAGTTTTTAATGGTATACAGCGGGGCTGTGGGGCGCGGCGCGGCGGCCGAAAGCACGAGAGGCCAGGTGTCTCTATTAACGAAGAAGGAAAGTATTACCCGGGGTCCCTGGGAAGTTTAATGAAACTCGTATACCAAACAAAAGGGGTCCAGTGATCATTATAACCGGCCCGTATTCTCGCAACTTTTTATTACACCGTTATAGTATTATCCTGTTTCATTAATCATCAGCCGGCCTCGAACTTTTTCACCGTTGGAGGACTGCCGGTCCTCGAGCTTGGGACATTCGCTGAAAGGAGGGACGACGCGACGATAGATACCGACAGGGTTCTCAATGGGTTCGGAAAGAGAGTCCAAGACGCTGACAAAGTTAAAGAGACTAGTTACCGCTGGATCAACAACGCTGCGCTCCGTTGCGCCGACAAAAGCCGAGTGCCCTAAAGGAGAAAGCAAACGAACCGGGAACACTGAACAGAGAATTCCTGATGAACCCTGCGTCCCCCGTAACCCCGTGGACACAGCGACAGCGAGAGACCAGCGGAAAGTTCAGTGGGTCGTTCATTGAAAGGCTGACCACCGCGCCGGAATCTAACTTTCTTGCGGACGCTAAACGGCGGATTCCTAATTAAATGCGAGATGCTGTTGAGAATTTTCTGTAAATGCTGCGAATCACGATGGGAATAAACATTTTCTTCAGCAATCGCGAAGATGGCAATTTTCCATTGAATTTGAAGATTGATGATTATTTAAGAAATGAAGTTCCATACTAAACAGTAAATCCTCAGAGTAAATTGCATCGTAAAGGGCTGACGGCAATTTAAAGTTGACCGTGGAATGCAAATTAGGTTGAACCCACTCGCAGAACCAAACTGGAATACATTCCCCTACTTTTTCCCGCGGAGAGGGATTTGTAAAATTGAAGGGAGGGCGGAGGTGGGTTAAATGGGACACCCTGTAGAATTTTATGGGTTTCGCGATGCGTCCCTGGCTCGCACGAGCGAGAACCGAGTCCGGGCAAGCTAGCTCGCGTCACCATCGACATCCGCAGTGCTGCCGTAGCTGGCGCTCGGCCAGAATTCTGCACATGCAGCCCCCCGCAGCACCCCTCTGCTTAGTAAATCGGGGTTACCCGGGCTTCTGGCGGCCCCTGGCGTCTTTATCGCGGGGATTTTCGGTCGGTCTGTCCGTTATTAGACGGGGATTCCGTTAAAACGGCCCCCGGAATCGCCGAATTTACCCGCCGTAAGACTTTCGTCCGTTGAAACGGTCCGAGAAACCATTTGCCCGAGGTTTTCGAAACGAATGAACCACTCTCATCGCGATTTATTCGCCCGCCATAATGCCTACGCCCACAAATTAATTTTTGGGTAGTTCTATAGACCAGTAGTATCACAGTTTTGGCGTTGAAACGATTGGCAACGCAAAAGGTGTACGCCTGAGGAAGCTAGATTTTACAGCGTTTTCAGTCTCTCTGAACCAGTCACATTCGTGTTATAATTGTTTAGAATACATCTACAATGAACGAATAAATAAGGACAATGTAATAAAAAAGCGTATCTGTCCGACTTGTCGTGGAGTTATACTACTGATTTCGGCAAGAATGTACGCCAGTCTAAGTAGTGGTCGAGTTACCGTACTAATTTGGAATTGCACGAATAGCGAAACTTCCAAGAACAAAAATTTTCGGATTTCCGATTTGTTGTTGACTTTCACTACTGAATTGTCGAATTTTCCTGATTTTAATTTGAACCTGAACCTGATTCTAATTTCATCTAATTCTACGATCGAGAATAGTCATGTACAGAGTGGGAAAGAAACAACGCCTCGCTTCACACGCATTCTCGTCGTACCGATCGTAAGTCTGTGCCGGGTGTTTCCGATCGGTAATGAAGTCGAAGCAATTGATGCACGGTTCGCACGGTTTCATTATTACTTCATAATTCCCCGATATTTGTAGCGCTGGTCGAGGCAATTTATATTTTATTTACCTTTTTACCGGAATTTTCCGATCGCTTGCCGCGGCCAGGAGGGGGGGGGGGGGCGTTGAAACGAGAATTGAAATGGAAAATATTGCTGGGTAATCATAAAAGTATGGATCGTAAAGTCATCCGACTACCTATGAATATAAAACGGGGCGGAATTACATCGGCGACCGCTGGTTATAGATTTTAAAATAAAATTACGTCGACAGGTTATGAGTTCCGGAATCACGTTCAGATCAAAATTACTGGGAACGTGTTAATTTGCAGCTGCGTGCAATCATCGGGCACTCTTTAACCTTCGCCGTTGTATCCTGGACATCGAGGTTGGCAATTTCATACTTTGTTTAAGAAATTTACTCCTCCTCAATTTTCGAATCTGTGGATTTTACTGAAACTAAAAATTGTCAGGTCAGTCTCCGAACCTTTTCACTGTGTCGATTCCTTATAGCGATTAACTGTGTCGATTAAATCGGGGGAACGAGGCGCGACGCCCTGAATTCAAAGCATCAGCCTCTCGACTGTATCGACTTCTCATTGTAATTAACCGTGTCGCTTAATTGACAAGAACGAGGAGACTGGTGAGATTTTTTTGGGGATGAACGGGGGGGTTTCGAAATCTCCGGGAACCGAATCGGAACTGAATCACGGCTACGAGACGCATAATGGAGGGGCGCAGTTACTCGCGCGTGCACTTGGCTCTTGTCGTGCTCATCCCGCAAAGTGGCTGAATTTTAATGGATCGATCCGCAGGAGCCGAGGGCCCCGATGAGTCGATTAAGAAGCACTTTCAGGGAATTACGGAAAAGAAGCTCCGGGAGTCGAACACAGCCTGTTTCGGTCGGTCACTGAAGGAGAGCGAGAGCTAAAGAGAAAGAATGAGAGAGAGAGAGAGAGAGAGAGAGAGGAAGAGAATAGGGAGAATCGGAAATCGCGAGATGCTCTTAGCGCGGAGAACCTCGATCGACCTCGATTGCCAACGGCAGGAACCGCGCACACCCCCGCGACAAAGCCCAAATGGGCTGAATCCAGTTCTTTTCGCTTGCCGAGAGAACCTTGTCCCCTTACCACAGGAATAGCACTCATTTCGCTCAGATGGATCGCGGGCCCGCAACGCCGATTTCATTGTCAGTGGTATCAGCTGGCATTCGTCAGACACTCTGCCTTTCTCTCGAACAGTTGCAGTTCGAATAATATTGGAGCAAGGGGAATTTGTAGAAAACCGAAAGCGGCGAAGCTGTTTTGTCTGGAGAAATCATCGAGCTGTATCACGTGCGTTGATTTTTCGATTTTGGCAGTGTTGTTGGAAATTTTTCAACAGTCAATAATATAATAGAAAATTGAATTTCTATCAAATCGAACTCCACACAATGCCAGGATCAATTGCTAAGATCCCAGTTGGACAAATCGTCGACCTATATTACTGTTTCTGTGTTAAATAAATTCCAGTCATTCCTGCAGGAATAATAGTAAAATGGGATGTCTCATAATCTCGTGACAAAGTGAATTTGTACAGAATCAAACTTCACAGAGAGCCCGTAACCTTCCGAAGATACTGGTCCGACATATCGTCGATCTGTACTACTTCTTCAGTGTTAAATAAATCCCAGCCTTCCCAGTAGGAATAATAGTAAAATTAGATGTCTCATAATCTCGCGACAAAGTGAATTTGCACAGAATCAAACTTCACAGAGATACTTCCCAAGATACTGGCCTGACATATCGTCGATCTCTGCTACTTACAGTAGCCATTCCACAGCTTCTGTCGACGCTCGTAGGAATCTGCGCGCACTAATTCAAACTGGTGCTCGCGATAACGAAAGGAAGCGAGCTTCAAACGATTCTGGGAGCGGTAAAAGCAGCGAGAGATTCCGGGCGGACGAGGGTAAACGTCGAAAAGCCTATCGCACCGCAAATAGACCTGATTGCGGGAGGGGGCTAATTGCGGGCCGAGTTTCGTCGCGGTATGATTCGAAATTAAGAAACCGTGCCCGGTGGCCGGCCGCGCCCGTGCGGAACATAATCGTTAGTCAGCGGCCGCGGTCGCTCGAGATAGCCCGCGTACACGAAATTCATCGCGCTTCCCCGTCGGATGCCACCGGGAAAACCGGGGGGCCACCGTTTGCGCCAACGGCAATTCGATTTAATGCGGGGAACGCCTGCGCGCCAGCCCGAGAGTAAATATTAGCTGCCGCGTACAATTTAATAAAGTATATCTGGCCGCAGCCGCGGTTTAGCTTCGAATATGAGATCCCGACGCGCGATCTAACGTTTACATTGTTTCCAGGCCAATGGAACGATACCGCTGACGACGCCATAATTGTGCGACCCGTCGCTGTAACGCGCTACCGAAAAGCCCGCCGCTGGCAAATATTTTACGTAATCGTAATTAGCGTAATGCCACTGTCGCCGTCGCCCTTAAACTCGGTCTGTGCTCGCGATACGATCGCTTTCCCACGCAAGGGCGTAAAAGTCATCGGTAACGATGCCGGAATTTTCAAGAGGCAGAACAAGTAGTACGAGTCAACCATTTCCGGGTCGACCAGGGGTTTACAGTCTGTAAAAGGAATCTGCCGGCACTTTCGGTGTTCGACTATCTTGTACACGGTCCTGTCTCGATACGCCGGATCGCTAAGAGATCCTTTCACCTAACCGGGCGCATCATCTATAAATTAAAAGGTCCTCTCTTTAAATTCCACCCACATGCCCATCCGTGTCGCATCGTCGTTCCCGGCCTGGGAGAATCAAAATTCCGCGCCAGCATCGACAGACATGCATAATAAAACCAGGCTGTAAACTTGTCGGACAGTTTCATGCATAATATAAGGAGCGATGCTTTGTCCGGGTTGTTTCCGCCGGTAATCTCTTAGTCCCGTGAACTTTCGCACCTCATAAAAATCCGAGCGACAAAGCGGAAGCACGGTGTTCGCGCGTGTGCGAGTGCCTCGGCAAGGAGGAGGACTCGAAGCGTGTAAATCTCGTTAGGATCGGTCGTCGATCGGACGTTGCAATATATATATACATATATATATATAGAGAGAGAGAGAGGGAGAGAGAGAGAGAGAGAGAGAGTGAGAGGGGTGTTCGTTTCGTCGACGGGCGAAGCCAACGACGCGTGCAGGACCAAGGAGGACAAGCTCTAAGCCGGGACAACCTCGGACTATCTCGTTTCCGCAGCGGTGCACGGGAACCCGTAACGAAACGCTATAGCGGCCGCGGTAGACGCGAGAGGACATATTTACCGTTGCTTCGCCGCTCGGTAATGCGTTAAGCGGCCGAAGAGAGGAGTAAATGTAGCGGCGCCGTTGGGGGCGTCGCGACGCCACGACGCCGATGGGATTGGTATCGGCTCGAGTGTGAAGGATCGTTGCGTCGTGCCGTCGCGCCGCGCAGCGTCGCGTCGCGTCGTGGCGTCGCGGAGATAAGCCGCGCCACTAGCCCTGCCGAACGATTTTTTATTGGACCGCGTGGACCCTCGAAGCCCCGCGGACAAGTGACTCGCGAAATTGAAGCGCGACCAGAAAATCACTGATCAACAGCGATCGGATCTTTTTGAGCGTTTCTGGGTCACGGGACACGCTCCTCTGGATCTATTTTTCGGCTGGCCGGATCGAACATTAATCTCAAATACGAACACTGTGCAAATTAATTCCCAACCACGTCTTTACGAAGTCGTTCGTTCCAGGTGTCTGACTATCGCCGGCCACTTCTACTGAATGGAATATTTTTCAAGATTGTTGTTCTATCGGGAGGTTTTTGGATGCCATGGGAACAGATCTGCAGATAATAATTGATGTGTCAGATGTAAGTAGATTAGGCCCCATCATCGATCGGGCAATCTAATATTTAGGGGCACAAATCGTGCGAAACAAGTTTCTGAACGGGGATGAAGGTGGTACGAAACTGCCGAGGGTTTGGAAGGGGTAGGGATATTTAAGGGTGGCGTCGATGGCTCAGGCTCTTCCGGAGTATTCCGAGGGCAAGGGGTTAAGCGATACCGGGTCGGCCAGTTTGTCCGAGTTTCCGAAAAAGCAGGCCGCGAGATCCGATCGCGCGGCTCACTTTGTAACGGTAACGGGGCACGATGCAAATGAGCAGTGCCTTGTCATGGAAATGCCAACGATACACGAAAACGCCGCCCCTCCCCCACTACGCCGACTCTCTTCTCGTCGGAGGGACTAGGAGGAGGAGGAGGAGGTGGATGACGAGGAAATTGTTATTCCGACCTTGGACCGGAAAGTTCCTTGCGCCGATCCCCGATGAGGACCCTGCTCGAAATTGCGGATTCCCGTCGGGAATGGCTGGCCGATTATCCAAAACGGATATTAATTCGCTGGAAGAGGACGCACGCTCGGCACCTGCATATCCACGAAGAAAACGCGATCCCGTTGCTTTGTCCACCCGAGGCGTCCCACCGGACCGCCATTTTTCAACTGGTTTCGTGAGAAGAACTGACGCCGGAGACGGATCGTTGAAAGGAGAAAAAAATAGTGGGAGAGATAAAGAGAAAGAGAGAGAGAGAAAAGGAGAGGGGCGAAGAGTGAGATGTAGATAGAAAATAGATAGAGGACGGTGAGAGGGTTTTCGGTGGAAGAATGGAAGAGGGAGGAGGGTGCAGAAGGTGGCCAAAAATTGCGAGAGTGGCCCGGTAGACATACTGCTCTCGTGACATGATAAATTTCTTTGCCGGAGAGTTCCGGGCTTGGGGATGATCTTCGTGGTGGCTGAAAGATAGGTTGGGTTGGAGGGGGAGGGGTGAGAGGTGGGAACACCTTGGGAGAGATAGGGCCGCTGGGGGAAAGTTGTGGGAATCGTGGAAATTAAAATGAGCCCGGGAAAAGCAAAGGTCGAGGGAGGGACAGTGGCAAAATTAAAGGGTGGTGGCGATGCAGCTTTGTAGAAATTGTCAGAATAATTGCGGGGATTATAGAAATAAGGTGAGGTTCGACTGGAGGCCAGTACGTATTTTCGCGAGAAGCCGGAACGAATAGATTCGGAGCGGACAAAAATTGAGGGGAGCGGTGAAGGGGGCATAAAAACGGTGGGAAGAAAGGTGTAAAAATCGAGGGAAGACAGTGTCAGTCTCCGGACATTTCCCGTAGCGGCGTCGAAATTAGATTCCGCGTTTCATTCGGCCGCAATTTGTTCGGGACGAGTATTTCTCCTTTCCGAAACCCAGCTGTCGCTTTTAAATTCTAATTACGAGAAGAGCGTTCCCCTTCTCTCCCGCTCACCTTCCTACCATCCATCCTCTCTCTCTCTCTCTAGCTCTCACTCCATCGTTCTCGCGTCGGTTCTCTTTTCTCTCGCGAGAGTTTGTTCCTCGTCGCTCCTTAGCCCCGCCGGTTTCAAACGATGTCGCGGGATTAAGCGCGTGTCCTGTTGTACGCTTACGTTCGAGTAATTAGCGAGATTGCGGCGCGACTGCGCCACGCGGATTTCGTTTCGGCGCACGGCTCGTTTGTTAACGGGAGCAACCGGGGCTCGACGGAACTGCGGCATGCGCGATATTTGGCAGGTATTTAACCCTTTCGCTGCTAAATGCCACAACCTCGCCGCCCACGATCCTGCTGCCCCGGGGGTTTCCCTAACGCTCGATCCCTCGAACGGCTGCCAGTCGGAATAGCAACTGATCGAATCCGAAAGGTTAACAGGCGCTACGAACAATTTTTACGAAGTGTCATTTCCCCCGGACACTGTTAAAATTCAATTTCACTGATTATCCAAGCTCGTGTCATCCCGAAACGGTTGTGTCGCGTACTAGTAATTTCGCAAAATTGGGATCACGTTCGCAGAAAATCTTGGGTTTCTTTGATCGAAATTAAGGAAACCAGGTCGTGCAGTTACACTCTGTGTACGGGACAAAATTCAGGCCACTTACGTCAATGTTATGTTTAATTATTACTTCGGGAATGTCTGAACAAATATTCCAGGGCGTTAAATGAGATTGTACGCTCGGTTGGATCCGTACACGGTTTTGCGAGATCATGGGAGATTTTCGAACGACAATGTTCAAAGGGGAAGATATACCAGAATCTGTAGCGTCGTTTCACCTTTTGAATAATTACAGATTGTTCGAAAGCCGGCTAAACAGCGTTTCATTTCGACGGGACGGTGCGAGTTCAAAAAGCGGAGATCCGCCTTAATGAAATTGCACAATCCGGAGATTAATTTCGGTTATTCCTGGCCGGATCTTCCAGCGGGAAGTTTAAGTGGCGGGTGCTCTGTGCGTAGGCGTGTGCGCAGCGTGGGCGAAGGGAGAGAGAGAGAGAGAGAGTCTGACCGACAAACGCCGGGATAGAAATTATTATATCGCTGAAGCCAACCGACGGACGAGGATTCGAATGCATATGCAAAAGAACGGGCTGTTTCCTTTTTTCGATGCCCCGTACGTGAATATTCATGAAGGCTGGCCGAGGAAAAATCCTATGCGATTCGAAAGCTGCATTCGGACACCGTGCGACGGAATTCACGGGACGGTAATGGTCGATGTAAAATCCCGGCCGCCGCGAAACAATGCGCGCGTTACCTTAATCCGTTCGCCGTTGTCCACACGATTCTTGGTCACGTTGGTGTCCGAAATGCTCGACACTGATCATTTTTATTGCTCGCCGTGTCTAATTCGGACTTCGGTCTATCTCCCATATCCCCTTTTCCTACCTACGTAGCAGTTTCTCTCTTTTTTCCCTACTGGAAATACATTTCATGTTGTGTCTGACCATGTTCACCCAATTGTACTTAAGCCTGTTTTTCATTTTTCTAGGATTTTCCTTTCTCTAATCTTCAGACGTACATATTATACAGCGAGCTTGGATTATAGGGATTCTTACAATTCATTTCTTCGGTAATTCGAATGATTTCAATTTTTCATTTCTCTGAATTTCTAGGAGGATTTTTATTCCTCTATTTAAATGCTAGCCGAGGGTTGAATTCACGGGGATACTTAAAATTCATTTCTCTGATACGCCTCGCCAACGCCGGCCGTTTCTACTTCTACGACTTCGTCCAGGTTTCTAGGATTTTCATTTCTCTAATCTTTTGATTCCCTAATATAAAGCTAGCTCGAAATTCCCCCGGCGACCAAAAGTTCATATGGCTGTCACGTCTGAGCGTTGCTGGTCATTTCTACTTATTTCGGATTTTTTATTTTTCCGGGACCCTCGTTCTGCTCTCGTTATTCCAGAACGACTCGGAGTGAATTCTCGAGTGGTCTGTAAATCGAACGAAAATCGCGGATCATTTTTTAAGATGTCGCGTCGCGAAGGGGTGGCTGGCGAGAAATTTTTTCGTTGACGGACGACTGTCCTTCCATCGTTCTATTTCGATCTCCTTTGTCTCTGTGTGCCGCAGTCAATCTTTTACACTCTCCCTCGGAATCGGACCGTTTTTTCTCCGATCACTCGTCGGTTCTCTCTTTATTTCTACGAGCTAATCGTGACGGCCTCGATGGCCGACTGTCGGCGCCGGTTCCGGCCGGCGAGAAGAAGATGGATGCGAGCTCGCGCGAGGAATTCAATCGGATCACGAATCCGGCTCCGGCAGACTGCGGAAACGTGTAACGACAGACCCCAGGTGTCTCCTTTTTCCATCGAGAACGGGCGGAGCGGGTCTCTTCAACCCCCTCCTCGCTCATCGTCCTTCCTCCGTCAGTGGGAACGCGAACACGTCTGAACGTCTCCCGCTCCGCCCGGAATTGTTTTCGCCGGGATGGACTGACGAACGGGTTGTCCCCGGGCTTCCCGAGCATCAGCTTTTATGTCGCCGGTTTCAAGCTCCGCTGGAAATTGGAGAATTCGATTTTGAGACCTGCCAGGCCGGATTATTTTACGGCTCTATCCCTCTCCTTTCCGACTGCTCGCCGAAATAACAAAGTCGAGCGGACGTTCGTTTACCCGGCGACGATTCCACCTCGATTATCCGGAGACTCGTGTCTGTCGTTCAACAATTTTAGTTATGCTGGAGTAAAACCAGCTGAATCCACGGACGTCTGATCATTGTCGGATCGTTCCACTTACGTGATTTCTTAGCGACTTCGGCGATGCATTAGAATATGATGAATTCGGTGAATGTGATGAATTCTTTAACATTTGTCAAATTAATCGGCCATAATTAACCCAGCTCCAACCCAGATCTAACCAGTGGTGATTATACATAATAATCGGCAATTATACATAATCGCCAGATTAATTACATATATAATCACCACTAAATGTTGGCTGAGTTAGATTCGGGTCAATCGTTAATTTATTTTATAAATTTATCTAGCCGGTTAATTTGATAAATACTCAAGAGTTATTACATTCACCGTAACATATGAAAATAAAAATACATACGGCACAGAACGATTTGAAATACACGTAAGTGGTACAATCAGGAAATGATTCGGACATACCGGTTATATTTATCGAAGCACTGTAGCCAGTTTGTTTTGCGAATTATTCCATAATAAACAGCATAATGCAGCTACATTTTACCGGCATGTCCGACCGCGTATTCGACTGTATCTACATGAACAAATATTTCAGTTCGCTATCCACGGGCGAACAATATTTATACATAGCATCAACGATCCGTGCACCAGTCGTGAAACAATGAAACGAGGCAAAACAAGCCGTTCCGCGAGCCCGAAACGAATAATAAATAAATTCCGTTTCTGTATATTCAAGAACTTTTCCGTTTTCCGATTTCTGGGAAAGAGAAAGAGAGAGAGAGAGTGAGTAGCCGGTACTCGGGGCGAACTCGTCTGTCCGTCGGGACTCGAGAGAGTCGAAGTTCGCGGGGCCTCGAAACAAGACAATTACACGATGTTACAATCGTGCCACTTCGGCGTGGCGCACGGCGGTGCGTTTTCGATTGTCGGCTCCCCGTAGACAAAGGGATCTCGGTCCAAACGGGGGATATAGAGAACAATGCGACGACGACGACGCAGAGGAAGAGAGAAAGAGAAGAGGGGCGCGGGGGACGGCGTGGCCGTACAATACGGGAGGAAATTATGCGCGATGCGAACGGGACCATGGGGTTGCTGGGAAGAGGAGACACGAGCGAGTAGTCGCTCAATCAGGGACAAAACGTCTCCGGTTTTGATTCGGTATCGCGGCACGAGTTGCCAATTACAAAACGCCAGTCCAACCCCGCGCTTCCCGTCCGGCGTTGCTCGATTTACGCTGCTTGAACTGTCGAAAGTTCGGGTCGCGACGAAGACGCCGGAGACCGGGTCAATTTAATTACTTCCGAGCCTCTCGAGTTTGCCAGACTGACAAACCCCGCCTCCGCCCCCTCCTCTCTCACTCTCCACCGACCCCGTGGTGCCCGTCTCTTCCTTTCGAGGACCATCTAGCGCTGTTTATCGTTCTTCTTTAATTTGCTTTAATTTATTTGAGTTTGCCGCGCCGCGCCTCGTCGCACCGGCCAGACCGACCCTTCGCTATTGTGCAACGCGGAAAGCGCAGCCATCGAGCTTTGAAGACTCCTCTAACGAGGTTTTGGATGTACACAGGCCGCGCGACGAGCTATACGACGATCTTTCTCCGCTGGTAAGAGGCGATTCCGCGTGCTAAAGCGGATGAAAAATGTAGGACAGAATGGTTTCCTTTGACGCTCGTTGCTCCGGGAAAATCGAGCTTGGAAATTCGCCTGATAAGCGGCCATTCAATCCCTCAATGCATAATTTTCGTTCGCCAAGGAGGGCGCGCACCATTCCCCCCTCCCCATCCCCCTCCACGGGGAGATCTCCGCGGAGAAAGGAGTGGCGCGCGATTCATCGCGAAAAAGTAAATCGACCACGGTGGAATACAGTTTTTTACTGCTCGGGTAAGTGATTTCGAGAAGTTACGCAATGTATTATGTAGCAGCTACAGAATAATTGTGCGATCATTTTTCAACAGCGTATTAATCATAAGTAGAATAATCGAGCAACGATCACGGTTTACAGTTGAGTAGACGTATCTCCGAGGCCAGGAACACGTCATTCTAAGCGAATCCATTAGTGAAGTCAATTTCAAGTAGAATAGCCAAGCAATGGTCAGACACATTGCTCGACCACGTTGGGAAACGAACCGAATCTTTTTCCAAATAGTGCGAAAAATCGATTCGAAACACATTTTCCCGGCACGTCTGACCATCGTTGACCATTTCTACTTACAGCGTCGACGGTCCCCTGGCGTGCCGTAGGAACAACGCTGAAATTCTCAGTTTAATTTCACAGTAGTTAGGCAGGGAATCTCGTGAGAAAAATCTCGAAGCTCGAAGCAAGCGTTGCGCGTTATCGATTTATGTTTACTCGCGCGTTCCACCCCACACAGAGTTCTCTCGAGATCTACATCTGAGAAACAATTTTCTCGAAGGTTCTCGAGACTAACGGTAATTCACCTCCGGGTGCTCGTCGCGAATACGCGTCATTTAACGCTTCGCGAGAGCCTATCCGAGGAAAATTGAATTCGCAAGAGATAGAGAGAGAGAGAGAGAGAGTTAGAGAGGAAGGGAGAGTGGATAACCAAGGACTAAGAAGCGGTGCAGCGAAATCACGGGTCCGTTCATCAACTATCCCCAAGAAGTTGGGCGCCAGAAAGTTAGGTCAGGTCTGCTTTGCCGAGGGCCCAAATGGGCGAGGAGTGGCGCGGGGCAGGACGGCCGAAAGAGCCGCTGCGGGAGGAAGTAAATCGGGGGTGACAGTGCCGTGAAAACGGAGGTGCCGCGTTGTATCGTACACGGAAACCGGGTTGGCCGAGTTAATTGTATAAATTTACAATGAATTAGCGCCTCGAAGCTGCCGCGGGATTTAGCAACTTCCCTAACGATATCTTACGGCCATGGCTGCGAAGACGTCGAACCTCGGCCGAGGCACCTGAATATTAACCGAATCAAGAAAACTTCGCCTACACTCCGCCAACAATGCTCACCTTGCCGGAAACAGTTTTTTTTTATCTGTATCTGCGAGATACTGAAAAACTCTCTTTAGACTTAGAAATTAACATTCGGTTTACGGAGCATTGAAAGTGAATATTTTAGATTATTTCATAGAAATAAGAAGAATCAGTTCATGGAAATTTTTAGCCATATTTTTTATGATATTATACAAATTTTTTGGTGGCAAACAATAAGTTGAATATATTGAATGCAGTTTTTTTCATGTGAGGCTTTGTTTTCGAGAAAATCGACTTTGAAAATGCTGGGAATACACGTGCCATTGATAGGAATCGTCTGACGCGTCTGATCACGACCGACCTATTCTACTTCCTGCGTATATTAGAGCACGCTAACCCAACGGATCTTTAAAGTCGATTTTCTCGAAAATGAAGTGTCAAATGAAAAAATTTTATTTTATATTTTCGACTTATTTTTTCATGCAGAATCACTCTCGAATATCCTGTATATATCTAAAGAAATAAATTGGTGTAATAATTTCTCACGAATGCATCTTCACAATCTCTGTATTCGTAAATTAAACAAGTCAACAAGAATCTGTAAATTCATTTCCTCAGAAATGAAATTTAAATAAATTTTCAAAAATTCTTGCGCACGAACAGTAATAACTATTTGGTTCTAATTCGTTCGGAAAAATTCTCCGAGCTCTCCCGAATACGATGCCGTAGTTTAAAATTACAATATCACCGGAGAAGCTTATTTAAATAATTGTTAAATGGTGCTCGAAGCGTGCAATCTGTTCCAGCACACAAATTGATCAATAAAATTTTCTCTCGCTCCATCAGCCGATGAATAATTCGCGAAACCAAGAATTTCCTCGAAGATCCCTCCCCAGTTATCGCCAAGGGAAATTCTCGCCAGGCCCACGGCTGGCGTATCTCGTGTTTGCCGGAGATAAATAAATTTGTCGCGATGGATTCGCAATCAGGGCCGCTGTATCTTCGCGAGAGCTACGTCTCCGGCAATTTATAAACTCGGAAGGAGGAGGCCGTACGCGCGTAAACGCGTACAGTTCCACGGAGCCTCGTGCCTCGCATCTCTCGGTATATGTGTTCATTTCGCCGAGGATCTCGTCAATCTCGTGAACGAGCAAGGATCAGAGTTTGCGAGGACTCTGAAGTAGACGTGTCTGATGAAACAGAGAGTTCTGATACCTGCCATTGTGCCGCGGCTGTTTGCACAGTTCTCTATAAACTGGCGCTGGTGAAAGGGACAGTCCCTGAATTCAATTCAAGCACAATACACAGTCTATAGCAGCCAGTCGAGCGAACATTATCCCTCTTATACCGCGGAGGCCGCTCGTCGCTAGACGTATGGACCAAATAAAGTCTTCCTGGATGCGAACAGTATAACCGATGAGCACATTGTGTGTTCAACGTACACTGCGTATACAGGACCTACTGTGCCATGTTCGAGAATGGGTGAATTATCAAAACATCACAAAAATTCTTTCCTAGACAAGCTGTTCAGATAGACGTCTGACCAATCTCAGACTCTACCACTTATTTCGATCATTTACATTTCCTGCTGAAGGAAATGGGTTTTAAACGCAGTCCGGTAATAAAATCCACGATTTCCATGGTTCATCGGGAAGACGAAACTTTTGGCGGCGAGTGAAGTGTGTGAGACAGAGGAGGAAAAGGAAAGGGAGCGTTTCGTCCTAGGCCCGCTAGAGGACTCATCGGTGAGGCTATCCAGCGGGCTCTGCCTTAGACGCTGGAATATTGGAAGGCAGTTGAGGACGGTATATATAATAATCGGTGACGGGTCAGAGAGAGGAGAGAGAGAGAGAGAGGTAGGAGCGAGAAAGGTCTTGAGTGTCTGTCCATCTTGTGGCAAGCGTAGAAGGTAGCCGGCACAGACTGATCGCGGAGAACGAAGCTCGCGCGATCGCAGATAGTGTCGAGCAGTGTGAACAGCTGCGAACGTCGGGATTACCGCGGCGGTATCGATCCTCCGCGAAACTTGTCGAATAAAGAAGAGCGGGCCTCTTCTCGGGGACGGGAAGACGGACGAGGTGCTATAACGCGAGTTAGGGGAACCGATAAAGACCCCGAAACTGCAGTTTGTCCGGGGCTTCCGGGATATCGGCATACCCGCTAACCTTTTCGGTCAACTCGGCCTTCGGTTCTCGAGCCCGGTCGGCGGAATTAAATCGCTGTCATCCCTCGGCGAGGCTCGCGCGCTCATTTTCTTTCTTCGCCTCGGCGAGGGACGAGAAGAGCTTCTCGCTGTCCGGTACATTCGAGGGTTTTGGAAATCCTTTGTTACCCACGCCACCCACACGCGATAAGAAAATTATTAAGAACACGCCGCGACGCGACGCGCGGAGGATGCATCGTCCACGGCTGCAACCAATAGCCGCGCCGAGCTCGAAAAGATAGAGCCTCCAGCGCGATCGATGCTCTCCCGCGAGCCTGCGGAACGTTAAGACACTACTAACGGTGCACAATCGCATTCGCATCATCCGCTCCGGGCTGCAGTTTATTTCACCCGGCCATTCGGAATTGCTGCCCGGTTACTGCGATCCAGATTGCGATTCCGCGATACTCACGGCGATCTCTCTCTCTCTCTCTCTCGCGCGCGCGGGTGCCGCTTGACACAGTTGCGGGAACTGTTTAGTGCCATGCCGCGGACCGATAAGAATATTACCGCAGCTTTGTGGGCCGCTCCGGCGAATCGGGAAAAGCTGCCGGAGACTACTTTTATTGTTCTTTCCTATCCGAGCGCAAACTTCTCGCAAGATCGTTAGAACCACTAGGTAAATTGCTGGAACTGTTCGTTCCCTCTTTGACCAGTTTCCCCATTGTTCCCGAGCACTACATTGTACGCTAGAGCGGTTCCGGAGATCGCTTGTGATAGACGATTTAATAGATCCCTAAATAGACTCAGAATTTGTTACAGAAATATGGCGGTGCATTCGGGAGAGTTTAAACGATCATTTTACAAAAATTCCACGAGCTTTTCCGATCGAGCTCGAAAAAATTATGCATTTAGTCATTCAAGGTCATCGAAGGTCATACACGTAATGGGATACTCTCAGCATTATTAATGAAATCCAATGCGAAATATCTGTTCACTGCTCATCTGTTTACTAAACGTACACAAACTTCGCCAAAACAGTTAAGATTAAATTTCTATAACTTGAAACTGATGAAAATATTCCGTTTCAAAAGCATTCATAATGCCTCTGAATGACTATATCGTTGAAATTGTCTCGAGAAGGAACAATCGTACAAGTTGAAAAATATATGGTTCCATTAAAAAAAAAAACTGAGTTGACCCTCGAATCTCATAGGCACTTCCACCTGAAAAAATGGTTATGTACACAACGTAATGAGCCCCGCGAGACCAAACAACGTTTGCCGAAAACATTTCTTTCTATCTCACAAAGCATAGAAATTATACTCGTTATGTTCGTGACCCTGTATATCGTTAAAATTTGTATTTGTCCCCTGAACATCGCTTAAATTTTTATTTGTCCCGAGTCCGAAGCTTGCTCGAAAATCAAGCGATTCTATCATCTGACCGAGAATGTGGAGCACCTTTTAGCCCAGTTCCCAGTCGTTGTTAGGACCGTCCCGAGACAGCGAGCTCCAATCGCAACCAGTTCGGTCAGGCAGCGATTTCGCGCGGAAGGTCTCGATGCGAAACGTCGCGTCTCGAAATTGCGTCCGCGTGGATCGGAGAAGTTGCCGGTCGGGCAGTAGCCGCGACAGTTAAGCGGCTGCCACCGGCACATCGTCGTCAGAACGGAAGAGAAGACGAACACGCTGCGAAACTTGGTTTCCTCTTGCCGGCATGGCAGCGCCGGTGTGGTTCGATCGAGGATCCGACGTCGGCGCGGCTTTGCCGGCCAAGTTCATCCGATTATTGTTCGAGAAATTAATTCTCGGCGCGCTTTATTGAATCGCGACCGGTCCCACGGACTTAACCGAACTCATTAGGCCGGGGCTCTCGAGTTCGAGATCCTCTCCCGGCCAAGTGACTCGATTCGCTCCTCTCTCTCTCTCTCTCTCTCTCGGTCTGTCTGTCTCTCGAGAACTCGCTGCTCGGTTACTTCGATGATAATTAAACCCCCGTCCGGAATTGCGCTCAAACAATTTAGGAAATACACGGTATTTAATACTACTCTCTTCGGACGTTTCTACGTCGAATTAATTTTTAGCTTCCTCTGTGTTTCTCTTGCGGAGTGTCATTGATTAACGCTAAATCTACCGAGCTTTACAAGTAGCAGATATATGTTGCCTTATAAAAATAACAGTTGATTTGAACTTTGTGCGGTTCGTATTATAATATCCGCCATGCTAAATATATTTATTTCATCGTTTACCATGAAAGCATCTTTGTAATTTCAATAATCATGAAATAAAACATCTGGAACCGGTCGTTTGACTCGCCGTGAGAGATTTAGTGTTAAACAAATTTTGGAAATTGCGTTCCCTGTATGTTACCAAAGGGATGCACAGAATCTTTTTATGTATCTCTTGTAAAATTAGTTTGTTCAGCATCGAAGCTGTTAGCACATTATCTAAGGTCGATTATTTCATAATTTTAAGTCACACTCGGTAATTATTTCGGTGGCGATTGTTACGTGAAAGAACAATGTTAATCATTTTCTCGGTCTATTATTAGAGACACGCGTTCGTATTTGTTACTTCTCGACCGTGCAGATCGAGGTCTGGGTCGCGAGACACGACAATCGAGCAATGAAACAATCGCGCCCGCGCGCGCGTAATCCGAGTTAATAACACGCGGCCGTGTTTAGACTCGATCGAAACAACTCCCGAGTCGTGCTGATAACCGTTGTTAATCGCGATACAGCGACAATAAATTTCATCGAACGGCGAACAACAACAACTGCCCCGCCAATAATTGTTAATCGTCGCTACGTTTCGTTTGAACGTCGATGAAATTCGCCGGATTCTCCGTCGGACAGCTAAAAGTCCGTCCTGTTAATATCGACGCTGCCGTGCCAGCAGCGTTAATCGAATTACTATAAATTGTCACGAGCGGCCGCGATAACGGCTGCCGGACTAATCTCGACGTGAGATTATGCTACCGGCCTAACGACTGACGAGAATATTACCCCGCTCTTCCCGTCGGCTTATGAAATTCATCTGGAATTCCCTATTTCGTGATTAAAACCGGCAGAGAATTAAAACACCAATTAGAGCGAGGCTCCGGTACTCAGGATGTAATTGATTCGATTCAATGCTCTGTGTGTGTATGTGTGCGTCTACCTTCGAAGACATTTAAAGAGAGAATAAAATGCTTGAGCGAATATTGTTCTATTTTTCATTAATTCCATTCGACTAATTAAAACTGTCAATTCAGAAAATAAAATTTTATCCCAGGTTCAAGACACGCGTCCCTAACGATTGTAAAATTTATATTATCCTGCCAAAGAGCGTGTGCACTCTGAGACGGAATTTAATTTGTACATTCAGCTCCTTCGAGACAATTATTTCTATTATTCTCAAAAATCTTCGAAAGCCACAAAATGTAAAACAATCCCCAGCGTGCAGCGACGTAAAGCTGAATTAAACGTCTGTATTTTTGGCGTTGACGCGTAGTTGTCAGACGTACCGCGCACTAATTTCCGGTTTCGTCGCGAGCATAATCGTTCCCGGGGCCTTGATCCGTCGTGGGACGACTGTAAACGTCCGTTTCGTCAGCGACGCGACGACGGATTATCCGCAATTGACCCAGATGGTCGGCGACGTTTCGCGCCGTTGTAAATAATCGCGAAGCTTTTACCGCGAGCCGTAATAACGCCCCCGCTCGCGAAAACCCGTCGACGAACGACGGGTCGTCTCGTTCCATTTTTTTCCTCGTTTTTTCTCCGCCCAACGTTTCTCTTCTTCTCTCTCTCTCTCTCTCTCTCTCTCTCTCTACCCCGTTTCAACGGACCGTGTCTGGCTCTCGTGTCTTCTCCGCCGGGCCACGCGACCGGCGTTTGGATTAATAACCGTCCCGAGGCTTTTAACGCACCGCGATTTTTCTTACGAGGAACGAGTTTCAACCCGTAATCTCGGGCAATTTTCCTATTGCTAGGACGGATCCGCTGGATACGGGCCAACAGCACTCTCTCCCGCTCTCTCTCTTCTCTACGCGGGAGCAGATTCACGCTGTTGTCGTTTCATTTCTAACGGGATTCCTAGCCCCAATTTCCTCTGCTCGACTATTTCTTATTTTTTTTTCGTCGCTCGCACTGTCTGCGTTATTAAAATCGACGCTGTCGGCGCTAAGCCCACTGGGAAACACCGTAATACACGCCGATCCGTCTTTCACCCGGAACAGTATTTTTCGCGTCAAGAAAGACGAATTATTTTTATTATTAACAATAAGTTTGAAGCGAACATTTTCGAAGAAGTGTCAAAAATTGAATTTCGATTGAACTCCAAATTTTAATAACATTTATGTTGCGGACACAGTTTTCATCGGGAAGTTCCGGAAGGATTCTTATGTTTTCTCGCAACTGGAAGGGAGTAGGGCGAAGAAGGGCAGCGTGGGAATAAACAGGCGTCTTCTCGCAGCAGTTTTGAAGGGTCGATGGATCTTTGGAGCAGGGCCAGCCAGCCCGCTTCCGGGGGCGAACCTGCCTGCCAACTTCCTCTTCCAACCAAGCCGGGCCTGGATCCTCGCCGACCTTTATCTATTCCACACCGGCATCGGCTTTTGTTCTCGCGCCGCGCCGCGGAAAACCACCGCGGAAAACGGAACGAAGACGAAAAGTTCCGATTCGCTCCAGTTCGCCTGGCCTCCGGCCGAGAAACGCGACGGAAATTTATATTCGGGGCGGGGGAGGGGGCGGTTTTCGAAACGGAACGTGCGATTTTTCTCGGCCGGATCGACGAGAACACCGGTTCCAATATTTATTCACCTGAAAACTCTGCTTTCCCGATTTCCAGTTTGCTTTCCGCTGGATCACACGCCATCTTGTTAATGCTTTTGGCGTCTGATGGAATTTATGTTCTAAATTAGGTATTCAGGCAGCGTTCTAGTCCCGAGGTCAATTGTTGAGTTAGCAGTATTAAGCTATATGAGAAAACAAGTAGTTCGAGTCAACGATTACTCCGAGCGGGTTTCGAACACTTGAGGACCTAGTAGTTCAAGTCAAAAACTGCAAAAAATCGTGTGTAACAAAAAAATTGTGGTAAAAATTGAATTCTAGCACAACGACTTTCGTTCTATTTCGCGGGAAGTAGTTAATAATCTCTCTTAACAGGCTGAAATTAATGTCCCCGGTCGCGTATGGCTGACATTCGATGCGGCCGACGCGGCGCGACAATCCGTAGAGCTTCGCCCGCCTCCGGAAGCTGCGAACAATTTTGCAACCGCCGGAAATTCTTCATCCCTCGGAAACGAGGAGAGCTTTCGTACACGAGGAGCCACGTAGAAAATAGCAGCGTGAGCGTGCGCCCGTACTAGAGTGCCGGAGAACGTCTCGGTAGCCATTATGCGAGATTAAATTGGAATTTGCATTACGATCGTCCCGCGGGACGCACGCTCGACACGCACGCACCCGAAGGGGCTACAGGAGAATTACGATGCACGAAGAACGGCTGTGCGTGAGCACGGGCCTCTGCATGTACCCGCGAAGCAATGCACCGAGGAAAATGCCGTGCCGACAAAAGCTTTTAATCAAAGATCCGCGCGGAAGTATCGCTCGCGAAAGACTGGAATATCGAAACAGTTTTCGAAATTTCTTTCGCGTTTGCTTCGATCATTATGTGCGCTTTTATGTCGATTGTTTACGTCAGACCAATAATCTACTTCGCTTTTTCTACGAAATTTTGTCAGGCAATTTGTCGATTACAAACCGTGGAAAAATTTCTGTGGATTATTATTTATATAAATTTATATAAATCGCATTATTTTACAGACTCTAACACTCTATATAACCGTATTAATTTCTTAGTGGGTCTTTACACACTTTTAGAAAACAATTTTACGTAGGATCATCGGATAGCACCATATCTTATGCACCATGAGTTTCTGTGCATGTCCCTCCTTTGGTATTGTACGTAAATTCTTTTTTCTATGATGTAAACGTTTATGTAAGATGGCTTCGGTACATTTATAATAAAATAATAATAAATTTCTGCAGACTGTTCAGGCTTCTATGTGAACGAACAGGAATATTTGTCTGATCCAACTAATGCATAGATCGTTTAAATGCGCTATCTGCATATTCAATCGTCAGGGCACGAATTATAATCGCCCTTACCGCCGGGGAACGTACTCGGGAAGCGCGCAGACGCAGCGATGCATCGACATTAATTCGCATCAGAGATTTACGAGCCCGACGGAATCGTCTTGCACGGTTTTCATCGCAAAACAGCATCGATTACGATCCATCGTTCCCGGGGCTCGTTTGGCCGCCGGCCAGAACACGGGGGACGGGGGTGGGGAAACATCGAAGACGCGTGCAACCGAGCCGCATCCCTCGGTTTGCATAGTGTTGGTGCACTCGCATGCTCGAGCACCAACGTTTATTCTCTCTCTCTCTCTCTCTATTTCGTTCTCTTCCCGGTGCGTTTCAACGGTCGTTTCTTTGCTTTCTTCTTTCGAGGGAGCTGTATGGGATCTGTATTTCTTTGTCTACCTTCGGCGCATCGAGTGCAAGAATTTTTTTTTTTGTTATCCGGCCGACTATGGGTGCATCCATTTCTAAAGCTTGGGGGATGTTAAATTCAGTTCGGAGCCGGTGTTCATTCTCTTTGAAATGATACGGTGCTCCTGATAGACTGCGGGCATTCTTCTTTGAGCTCGTGAATTATAGAATCTGTGAATCGATCCGCGCGACTGCGCTTTCCATGGGAACGCGTGTTCTATTTGGTAGGCGAATCACGGTTCGCCAGACAATTGTCTTGCACGGAATTAATTTATTTTCTGCATTTACGAGAAAATTCGATGGAATTTGAAACGGTAAAAGATTCGAATAATCTATGAATATTGTTATGTTGTTTCAGCTGTTAGAATCAATTCCGCAGAATAAAAACTTTCTGTTGCTTTCGAGAAATTCCGAGCGATCGCAGCGAGTTCTAACGACCGTAGCTCCAACGAAATCGCAGGGCAAAGGGCGCGCGTGCGAAATCGCCGATTAATGGGGATCGATCGACAAGGGCGCGTTGGCAATAGCGATACAGATCGGGCTGGCGGGGGGGATCGATTTCCATCGACGTCTAAATCATGCCGAAAGAAATATAGAACCGGCGTAGACGATAACAGGCGGCGTGCAACGGCCGCAAGCACGGCGAAGCGCGCGATAAATCACGTCGGACAATAACGTCGTAATTAACGATGACTTATGGACTGGCTCTCTCTCGCGCGCCACCGGCTATACATATAATACTCTGGCAATTATCGCAAGGTACACCGACGTGTACTCTCTCTCTCTCTCTCCCTTCCTCTATCATACGCACACACACACACAAACCCTTTAGAGATTCTCGCGGCAGCCCTCGAAAAGAAAAATCGATCCCGCGCACAACGTTTTCCGCCGGAAGCGAAGCAAATTCCGTGCGGCGATAAATTTGTCCGGCTTAGAGCCCCGAGGTCGGAATAACTTGTCCCGCCGCCGCGCCGATGCATCCTGACAACCGATGCGGTCCATGCAGATCCCCGAAAGCGAACGAGACCGGCGTCCAGCTCGAACGGAATATTAAAATTCTTCCCGCAATCTTCTTTCCGCGAACCGCCCCTTCCCCCGCTCCCATAAATCTCTGTTTTCCCGACGTTCTTCATTTTTTTTCGTGGCCGGGTCTATTCGAATTTCTTGCGAAGTTGTTCGTTTTTTATTCCGTGAAATTACTTGGAAAAGCAGTAGTTCGAGTCAGCGACTAATCGAACAATACGAAAAGAGCAATGGCAAGCTGATAGTTCGAGCAAACGATTACGAAACGTCAATTCACGGGGGGAGATGAAGTAGTCTAAGTCGACGAATAGCGAGACATCGTTAACATGGCCAAGCAGTATCTTTTTCATAGTTCGTGCGTGTGACAGGTTCGTGAGCGTCGCAGATTTGTCAAGATCGTCACCGGAAGCACTCGACGTTTGGGATACGGCACATTAGGGCAAAGGGTTAATGTCCATTCGTGTGTTTAGCAGGGCTGTGGATTGGACGCGGCAGCGAATCGATGCAGCCTGGCTCCGAAATAGAATAAAACGAAGCGCGGACCGATTGCACACAGAGAGAGACCCGGCGAAAATAGAATATGCCTGGACGAGGCTGCGCCGACAGTAGAACAGTCCGTAATAGGCCGGACGCGTATATATATACAGAGAGAGAAAGCGTTGCCGGCGCGTCCGTTCGTACACACGCGCTGACGAAGTAGAATGTTCCGGAATAGACCGGACAACGCGCGTAACGATGTTGAGAACCGGATTCTAAAAGCGGACCCGTTTAGACGACGGCCAATCCGGTCGCGGAGGGTAATTCAAGTAGTGTAACTCGATGTGCGGCGGGACGCAAGTAGAATGGCCCGTCCCCGAACCGAGACCGGGTAGATTTTCAATCGGTGAATCATTCTTTGTTGTTCCGAAAGTATTTGGGACGCTGTTTAATGATACAGTATTAGATCCGTCGATCACGATAATTAGTGAAATTAATATTTAGAAGTTCAGAGGGCTTGGAGTATTTCTGAAAAATTCCCAGGATCGAACAATGATTTTTTCGCTGTCGTTAGAAAGAGGAGAGTTCAATCTTGCAATCAGCTTTTTACACAGGGAGAAAATTTGTTTAGAGTCTACACAGACACGGTTGAATATTGGATATTCACTTGAGAATCGTCTCCGGTTTTCTGCACACTTCCAACCGCGGATAAGGCGGTGGAGTAAAAATAAATTTGTGGGGGTGAAAGTAAATACTCTGACCTTTGAAACGAGTCCAGATAGACTGCCGTGGGATTTTAAAACGAGGTTACGCGAGCTTGAATGTTCACAAAGTGACATCGAAGCCACATACAAATAGTGAACTAGTAGTTCAAGTCAGCGATTAGAACGACTAGTTAGGATTGATTTCGTGTCGAGAAGTTCTTAAGAGAATCGTCTTAGCAGACACGGTGTTTGAATCCGACAGTGGCAAACGAAAGTAGCATAATTTGGGTAGTAGAGTCGCCATAAGCCGGACGTTAACTCGTCCGAGGACAGGCCCGAAGCACTCGGCCCGTGGCAAACACGCGTAATCGTAATTCCGACTAACCAAGCACACGATAAATCACGCCAATAGCACTGTAATTAATGGTGACTTATGCGCGCTGGGGTATATCTGGCCTCGTGCGGCCGCGCGTGCACCGCGCCACCGGTTCCGTTCACGTGTAATGCAAAGTAATTCTCGCGGGCCGATGTAATCCGGCGTCGGCATTCGTTGCGCGCATAATTACAGGTAACGCGGACTTAATTATCGGGAAAGGAAGCGGGGTCCAACGTTCCCTCCGTTCCCGTCGTTCCCATTGATCGATGGCTGTGCTTCATTTTTTTTTCTTTCTCTCTGTAGTCGCCGCCGCCGTCCCTGGGAGCCGTGTGTACACCGAGCAAGCTTTTTCCGTGGGCTAAAATTGAAAACCCAATAATCCGAACGGGCGACCGCGGCAGCGACCTTAAGGAACGTAATTGATTGATTGGAAAGTTACTAATTTCGCTTCTCCGTCTGACCATCTTCTTTCCCAATATTCGACGATTTATTGAAACCTCCGACAGCTTCGTCGATTAATTTTACAATCTTTCTAGTCGCGGGCTCTCGCGACAAAATTTCATCCAATTACACCGCGGACGTGTTAACGAGAAGAATCACTAAATGCCTAGACGATCATAAAATTACGGAAAATCTGAAGAAGAAACATCGTTAATTTTAAGAGGCATCGCGCACCGATGAACTCTCGCGATTGCCATCTTCATTCCGAATGAGATAGTAAGTCGAGTTTGCAGTTTACTTCGCCGTGGAATCCGAGTCTCTATTGCAGCCATTTCTTCGATCCCCGATTTTCCACGTCTCGTGTTTCCCGGAGAATCGTTTCCCATTTTCCCGTGGATCCTCGCGATCGAGAACCGGCGCTCATTCTTGATCCCTCCGCCGGTTCCCAACGGAAACAGAATATTTACGATACGCTCTTCTTATCCGCGCTGCACCTTATTTACCGTTCCTACAATTTGCCTCGATATCTGCCCGTTCTAAATTTGCGCAACGACGCTCATAGTCGCGTTCCTACGACAATCGCGTTAGATTTTTTTTTCTGTTACACGAGAAACAGAGAACGCCCACACGCGTCTCGTTTTCAGCTCGGCGGAACACGGAGAAGGATCCCACGGTTCCGGGGGGGGGGGGGGGAAGAGCTTCGTACACAGCGTGCTCGTAAAAACTCATTTATCCGCTTAGAGTGATACGTTTCGCCGGAGCTTAATGGCGAATGTACGCGCACAGGTAATTAGACGGAGGATCTTTATGAAAATTACGACTTCCGTCGGTTACTTTCCGTAATAAAGTGTTTAGCTCCTCTTCGCCGTCGACTAAGAGACTCTTGATTAACCTAAAATGAATATTCATTTTATTCACGTTACTGCTGGCGTGCGTTTCTCTTTTTATTGTGCGGCTGGAGAGTGTATAAACGTTTAAACGCAGTTTATTGGATGTTATTGCTGTTCGTTGTTGCAAATTTTACCGGCACACATTCAATGCAATTTTCGTCTATCGTTCTGGGAATGTTGTTTACGATTCATAATGTTCTTGGTTGTTCGCGTTTCCTCTGTACAATTCTATCTCAAGTAGCGAGCTGCATGAAATTATAATTGCATCGATCGCGTGATAAATCGGCCGAGTCGTTATAGCCTCTTTTATTTGCGCTCATATTGTATTCATGGCCGAAAAATCATCCGGTTTAGCAGGTTAATCTTGCGCAAATATTTTATACACTTCGATATTAATTAAAATGTTAATCCGTTCGATCCAATTTGATCAGCGTCGGAATCGGCGAATTAACACGTTATTTGCCGAATAACGAATCGTTCGGCTGTTCCACAGGCTCCTCCGGCCCGGATTTACTGGTCCCTTAACAGATTTACAAACATAAACTGTATGCTAATATCGGACAGATAAAATTATACTTTTACCTCGAGTCAGAATCAACAATAGAATTTCCGAGTGCGCGTTGCATTTTACATGCGCGGGTCGAGCTACGAAAATGGACGTTTTCAAACATTCATTCTGCGAAAACCACTCACCGGATCGGTTCCATTCTTAATTCATCAATCGGAGGCTGTATTGTAAATTATTAAAAAAAAAGTTGTTGAATCTGTGCATTCGCAATCATGATGGCAAAATGAATTTCCCTACAAGATGATTCTACACTTAATCTTGTCTTATCGCAAAAGAAGCTGATTTTCAAAAAATTATTCCAAGGAAACTGGTCGATGGATCGTTTCAATTTTTGCGTCGTTGAAAAGATTATATCTTATAGATTATGTAAAAAATTTTCATTCTCAAAGTAGATTAAATAAACAACCAAATAGACGAGCAGCAACGATCCTTTGCAGATCGAATCGTTCCCGAACGTTTTAAACATTTTCTATGGTCGTGGAAGACAATGTTTCGTATAAACAAGAAATTGTTAGCACAGAACTACGTGAACGGATACAGGATGTTTTAGATCGCGGAAATGCCCTAACCGTAGCACTATTCCAGGGCTTAACCCCGATGCGAGCGTAACATCGGCCGACTCCGTTCAGCGGCGAAGTGGAATAGCCCGAAACGGGTCAGACAAATGTACACGAACCCGAACACGGTGGAAGAATAATCTCCGGTCGATCGTTCGCCTAACCGTGGCCCCGCCATAGGGAAAGTATCGCGTTGCGGCTCCCCGCAAATTTGTTGTCCGAAACGGTGTTCGATCGTAGCCGTTCGTCGGGCATGTTTAAAGGATTTTAAGGGCCTGGTATTCCCCCTAAATTCAGGGGCCCCGAGATTTCATTAGCGGATCGCTTAATCTGCATTCGGGACCTGTATCGATTTCGCGTTGCTACCAAGAAAGGCTAACGTCGCCATTAGAACGCGGCCGGCCGCAAAGTGCTCTCTCTTTTCTCTCATCTCTCTCCTTCGAGAATCAGAGAGAGACAGAGAGAGAGAGCTATTCCGAAACGCCTCACCGGCTTAGCCTACTTTTTCGCCGTTCGGTAAACCGGCGGATTTATCTCTGTTCGACGCTGTTTTACGTACACAGTTCCTCTGGCCGCTAATGCACGCGACGAAATCTCGCTCACCTGTAACAGACCAAGAAAAGTGCATCGTGAGACCTCCGAATACTTTCTGGAACAGGATTGTGCTGTGTAGAATACGTGTCTGATAAGGCTGTGATACATCGAGGAAAGGCATTTTCCAAAAATTCATGAAACCACTCAATGGGCCGATTCCGTTCTTGCTTAATTAAAAACTAGGCACTAGGATGATTGTTTAAAAAAATTGCCAAAGTTCTAGGTTCATAGACTCCTCATTTCCCTCGCAGCATACTTCCAGGACTGGTGCTCTCTTATCGTGAAAATGGGTGATTTTCGAAAAATTATTCCAGGAGAAGTCCTAAATGGATCGATCTGATTCTTGTGTTATCAGAAACGGGGTACTTTACAGATTATACGAAAAAATTGTCGGAGTTGTATGTTTGCACACGCGACTGCAAAATTTATTCCCTTACGCCCGTGGTAGTCAACCTGGTCCCTACCGCCGACTAGTGGGCGATTCGAGCTTTCACGGTGGGCGGTGGAGCTTTCCGTTATCACCGCGCATCTATGATTCAGTGACAGAGCAGGCTGGAAAGTTTCCACAATTTGGTAGAAACTCTAAACGCGTGGTAAGTATAAAGAAGTTGACTACCCTTGCACCATAGTCTGATAATTGTGGCTATTCCAGATAGTGGACGTTCACTATACAGCATCGCCAATTCGGGCTTGCATCCCGGTAAAAACACGTCTCACGGGTACGGAGATACGAGGTCAAGGATGTCTAGCTAATAATGTAGGAAGTAAACGGTATCGCGGTGAGCAACACATGTAAAAAGAGCGACGCCGTATGAGAATGGGAAATTAGAACCGGTGTACGGGGGCTCGGATGCCCGTAAAAAGCTCGCAGTCCCGCGGAAAAAAGGCCGGGAGATAAGCGTCATTTATGCCGGCTGGCAAAGGGAATACCGAACGTATTCGGGGCTGGCCTTTGATCTCCTTGTTCTCCTTCGCTACCTCCGTGTATGTGCGTGCGCGCGCGCGTGTGTTTCGAATGAAATTTATCCTGCCTCGGGAGGAGACGCGGGGGAACGAACGAAGGACCCCCCTTTTTTCCGGAAGGACGCGTGTAACTGACGCCACTTCCACGGATCCCAGCCTCGGAACGAGGAAAGAACGTTCGTTTTGTCGCGTGGAGTGCCTCTCCTCGGGATTTACGGCGACCGCCGTTTATTTACGAGTGGCTCCAGCGGCCCCCATGTTTATCTGAATTTTATGAAAGATTGCCGCGATAAAATGCGGCCGCTGTTCTCACACCGGAAATTTCGATGATAAAGCTCTCTCAGAGAGTGTGCACAATTGACACAGATCCACAGAATGCGTTTTGTAAGTTTTATGGTTACAACATAAAAAAAAGTTGTAACCAGATTCGCGGCAAGACCGATTGCTATTTTGTTCAAAATATTTTTCAATTGTTCTAACTTCTTGAAAAAGGTTTTATTTATTAGTTTTTTTTAATCGATATTTATTTATTTATTTTCTATACGTCATATATGTACTATTTGTTTATATTTCATATTTACATTGTACGTAAAATATGCCTTTTATTGTTTATTTAAAATTGATTTAGTGTAAAAAAATGGAAAATTGTATTCCTTCGATTGATGCATTTAAAGAAATTCCAAACAAAAAAAAATATAAATTATTATAACACCATGCGTATTTTTAAAAATTTTTGTCCCAAATTCCTATCCAAGTACAGCTGCTGTGCGATTAGAGCGCTATTCGAAGGGTGCCGAACGCTAGCGAGAACAACAGTGACGAGGAGCGTGCACGGAGGTAGTTCGAAAGTTTTTTGTCAGCGCTCGTCACCGTTCGCGAGGCTTCGTCGACGGCGCGGCCGTCGAAAAAAACGTCGGAGTTCCGTCGCGTCGGACGTGACAGGTGAGCGGGCGCGCGCGCGGTCGCAAGTAGAACCGCTCGAAATTAATCCGCCGCGCGCAAAGGGATGAAGCTCTGGTGCCCTGAGGACGGCGGAAAGCGGATATAAAGCGCGGCAAAACTGTTGCCTCCGCGTATCCGGAAGCCGTTCGGTGCAAAAACGAACGCGTCATCCTACATCGTCCCGCTAAAAGATTCCGCGAACGTCGAGGTTGCGAACAGACGAGTCCGATACAAAAATAAATTAATTTCTCCCGAGAATAAATTGAATAGTATGGTACAAAATTCATACAGTACCTCCGGACATTCTATATTGAGACTGACGCAACGACGATATAATTTGTTAAGATATTTTTTATACCGGATCGGGTTCTACGTTCGGCAAAAGTCAAAGAATAGTATCCCTTCACGATAATTGTCTTTGGTCAGACCCGTGTTATAGACAATTATCGATGAATTACTGTATTCAGCAGCAAGTGGATTTACGGCTAAATAAGTGAGTTTTTACAATACATAATTCAAAATTTCTATTCCTTCATCACTTGTTTAATTCTTCTTCGCGGCGGACCGATTACGCTCCAGCGAGGGGATTCGCCTGGCGTGCCGAACCATCTTTGCCAACACGCGTATAAGTCGCGCTCTGATTGGTCAGTGTTTTTCGTTAATAACTCCTAAACCAAGCCCCGGCGGACATTTTTGCTAAGGAAAATGTTGCTTCAAATCACCCCTGAAACCCCCCATTCCCGAGAGCTGTAGGAATTTCGGGACACCCTGTATATTTCCGAAACTGTTGAAATTGTCGGAACGACGCATCGTCGCGGGGTTTAAGGGTCAATTGGGCTGAAATAATTTTTTTTTAACAGTCGATGACGGTGCACGACAACAGCATAGATCGCTCGGAGTGCTGGGAAAAATCGTCGTCGGCGTTAAGCGGAGCGAGATCTGCGAGCGAATCGCTGGAAGGCGGCGAGTAACGACACCGGGGGGCCGATCTACAAGTAGGTCAGCCGAAAAGCGACATACCAGCGGGGAATCCGCAATATACGAGCCGACGCACAATTTATTCCGCCTACCTGAAACACGAGGCAACGACCGCTGCCTCTCCCCCCTCCACCCTCCCGGAAACCCCCTCGAACACCGTGGGGCCTTTGCGAATTTATAATCGCCATCCACAGCACCGTTTCGCCGCGTTTCGGAGGAAATGAACGCGGTCGTAAAAACGCGCGACACCGGGTTCCTGAAGGGAGTTCCTGGGGTTCAATCGGGATCCCGAATCCCCCTTTAAACTTTGGCAATTACCCTCGTCGCTCTTGGGGTCGCTCTGTCCCCGAGAAAAACTGAATAGAGCGGTGAAACCGGAGTGGGGGAAGGGGCTGGGTCGCGGGACGCGTGCGAAAAAGCAGCGAGAAGAGCGACTTTAGAGTCGTTGCTTTTGCATAAAGATGGCCAGAGCGGTGCTCGGAGGGTGCTCTGAAGCAAGTACAGGGTGTGCAGATAGTACGCGATGTTGTGTCAATAATTTGAATAGATGAGGAATAATATATTTGAATTTTTTAACTTCATGACATCGTTTTTTGGAGGATCGAATAATTCTTCGCTGCGCGTTTAACAAAGTTCAGCATCTGTTTGGACGTTCGTAACAGAATTTACTACACACTTGACCAGGTCCGTGTTACGCTCTGGATTGTCGCTGAACTGTTGTAGTTGTTGGTTACCGGGCGAGCAACGTTGAAACAGCAGTGGCGTAGACATTTTTTGTGAATTAGAAGGGCAGCAGGGTAACAGGGAGGTATTGCAACGGAACCGACAAGCAATGTTCAGCGCATTTGGTATGTAACATCGCTTTGGAGTAGCGTTCGGGACACAAAGGGTTGTAGGATCTCTCTTGTCCCTATGATATTATAACACGCCGAACAGGGCGGGAACGGCGCGGGCCTCGTTGAACGATGTGTACCTCGTGTTACGAGCGAGCTGTGCTACCGCCGCGCTGTTGTAGCTGTAGGTGGAAGCGAAAAGCTATCGGTGTAAACGTTTACAGGTTCGCTGGCGCTGGGGCTGCGTCGAGGGAGACACGGCAAAGGGGGTCAGAGCGTAATGTAAATGTCGGGTTTCCTTCACCGGCCCGGCAGAAACCCGCTGAACTTCTTTCGGGCTCGTCGGGCTGCCCCGGAATACCAGGTTAATTTGATTTTTATCTCGCGCAATATCCGGTTCTACACCCTCGGCTCGGCCCGGCCCGGCCCGGTTCCTTCCTCGTATGCCTGTCCCCATTCCGCGGTTCTTCTTCCCCGTACACTTTTCGGCCTTCCTGCCGACGACTAATTTCTTCCATTTACTTAAAATTCAAACCTCTTTCCTAAATTTTTGAGAATCACCTTTTAGAATAGTGCATCGGAATATGGTGTATTGGAACTAATGTTGCAATCATGATCACGAATGTACAGCGTTGACAATTTTTTTAAACAATCTACGAAGTACCCCCTTTCCGACAAAGAAAGAATCAGACCGATCCATCGAGTAGTTTTCTCGGAATAATTTTTTTAAGATTACCTTTTTTCGCGATAACAGAAGATCATGCATCAGACCATTATGCAAGGGAATTAATAATGCAATCATGTCTGTGGACACAAAACAATGGCAATTTTTTTGAACATTCTTCGAAGTGTCCCCTTTCCAATAAAGAAAGAATCAAGTCGATCCATCGAGTAGTTTTCTCGGAATAATTTTTTGAAGATGACCATTTTCAGTATCTCGCATATCCTCACCAGAGATCCAATAAGACCTAACATCCAACAAAACCTAGTTGACATCCAGTAGAACCTAGCTAGCATCCACTCGAAATTGATCCGAGATGTCGAACCAACCTACTTCTTCGAGGATCGAGTGCTCGCACCAAGCAAATAATAGATCGATCCGATTGTCCGCGTTGTTATTCGTCTCGCGAATATTCTGATTTGGTATTCACGATCAGCAAGTGATCCCCCTAACTTATCTCTCTCTCTCTCTCTCTCTCTCTCTCTCTCTCTCTCTCCTAGAATCCAAGACGAAACACGGCGCAGTACGAAATTTTACGACCATTTTACTACCATCCCGTCGTTTCAATTTGCTGGTACGAGAGCCACACTGTGCTGTTCAGGGTAAAAGATTCACAATACAGAAGCGATCTAGGTTAGGGGAGATACATTTGTTGCGATGGATCTCGACGTGAAATCAGTAGATTCTTGCTTAACAAGGCCTCGTTATAGTAGAACTATTTTCATGTATACTATTTAATCTGTATCCGGGATATTTGTGTACATAATTGAAGCACGGTTAATCAACGCGATTGCGTCTTTGTCTCGCGTCCAATTAATTCGCGTTTTTGATCCGACTATACAGAGAGCACGAGAGAGAGAGAGAGAGAGAGAGAGAGAGAGAGGACGGTGGACCACGTGCGAGCCGCGTCTTTCCCAATTAATCGATCGGCCGGACGCTTAATTAGGCGGCTCGTTACCGGAAGTGTCTTCGTTAAAATATATTTACGGAGGCGCGATAACGCCTGCAAGTTCCTAGGGAATGTATTCACCTGCATCCGACGGAACCACCGCCGTTTTAATAAACGTCCACGGTGACGACGTGATGTCAACCACCAGTCACGTTCTTTTTCACTTGTCTATTCTACTTCAGCTCGCGTCATTTATCCTAGTTTATTCTCTATGCTGTATAGTGTTATTTTTTAAACGAAGACTTGCACAATGAATGAAACATTTAATCAAATGGACTGCCACCACGTCTAAGATCGCGACAATGAATAAAACATTCGATCGAATAGACTGGCAGTTCAATTTAAAATTGCAACAATGAATAAAACATTTGATCAAGAGGACTGTCAACTTCTCTAACAACGAGTCAAACACCGAACTTTCTGCCAACTCGACTAAGTTTACAACGAACGAATTGTCAACTGTATATCAACATGTACAATATTCTATATATGTGTATGTTTATGTGTATATGCAGATCCAAGATTTGTTTCAACACTAAATACCCGATTCTCGAGAAATTGTCAATATTTAAACAGTAACAGTTTCGTAAATAATGACCACAAGATCATAAAATTTGACTCATTTTAAAGCTGAAAGCCTCTACTTTCGAAATCCATTGTTCATTTTGTTCCAAGAACTTTTTCCATGACGTAGCCAACGAGAAACTGTAGACGCTTCTCTTATTAAAAATGTTACAGATTCAAACGTCTGTGACGGCTTTAAAAAATTTTTCCCGTGACTGAAACCAACATAGATTTCAAGATTGAAGCTTCCTCTTTACAACGACACCTTAAAAATTCATGTACGATTTTTTGTAGCAGTTTCCTCGAGCTTCGAACGAGAGCTGTGCCGTCAACTTTACACTAGTATAAGTTACACCAAGGGGACTATACACGACCGAACTTGTTCCTCATTTTTGTTGCGTAAAACAGTGAAAAAAAATCGTATATGAATTTTTAAGATGTCGTTGTAAAGAGGAAGCTTCAATCTTGAAATCTATGTTGGTTTCAGTCACGGGAAAAATTTTTCAAAGACGTCACAGACGTTTGAATCTGTAACATTTTTAATAAAAGACGCGTCTTCAGTTTCTCGCTCGCTCCGTCAGGAAAAAAGATCTTGGAATAAAATTAATGATGAATTTTGAAAGTAGAGGCTTTTAGCTTCAAAATGAGTCAAATTTTATGATCGTGTGGTAATTTTTTACGAAATCATTACTGTTTAAATATTGGCAATTTTTCGAGAATCGGGTATGAAGTGTTGAAATACTACTTGGATCCACTGTATATGTCTGTATGTATATCTATATGTATGTTCATGAACGGACTGTCAACTGCTCCAAGTTACACGGAAAGTTTTAATCTCCTAATTAGAACCTGGCAACAAGATGCAACAGTAGTGAAAAGTGGGAAATCCGGGGGATCGGTTATCGCACGGAGAAATTTTTAATTTCATTGTGACGGCAGTGAAATAGGCGATAAAAAATGCAAGAGCGATTACGAACGGCGTAGGAGGGTGAAGATAGCGATCACGAGGCCGCAAACTGGATCGAAGGTCTCAGCCGTCAAGGCCGCGAATATTTAAAACCGGGGAGAGGGTGACTTTCTTGTATGCAAATTCTCCGGAAGAAGGCCAGGCTGTGCAGAGATGCCGGGAGGAGTTCCGAAGAGAAAGAGAGTGAAGGAGACAGGGTCTGCTGGTTTGTAGTTCGGTTACGGTGGCAAAAACCTCGACCGTCAAGCTCGACGGCCATTAATCTTAGTCAGGGGCATACATCGATCCGACTCGGTACACGAATACGTAATGTCAAGTTGCCGAACGGCCCTCGAAACTCCGCGACGCCGCTACCGTGAGCCCCCTTCGAACCTGGCAAACCGAAATAAACAATACTGCTTTATTATTGTTAAACAAATTCTATTCGAGCTTCTCCACCCCATTAAAGGATCATTGTATTCCTATAATTATTTTTTGAGAGGTGCTTTAATATTTTTAAGAAGAGTTCACTGTTTATTTGAAGCTGCTAATTTATTTATAAGAATTTTCGAAAAATTAGTCTAGAATCTAACGTAACAGTGCTAAAATCATCGTTGAACATTGCTTGGTTATTATTGTTTTAAGAAACGGTAAACAGCAATGTTAAAATTAAAAATAATATTAAAGTTTTTATCGATCGAAATTTTATAATATATATGTGAAGAATTATCGGCGCAAGGTTACGATTCGTACGTTTTAAAGAACATAACATAGCTAATTGTATTAATTGATCGAACCTTGCGCCGATAATTCTTCACACATATATTTTAAAATTGAGGGTGAAAATTAAGATTAAAGACTGAAAATCGATGAAAAAGCGAGTCAACTGTACGTTCGCAATCAAATAAATTGTTTGCAGGTGCAATTGAATTTGATCGTTTCCACGTCGGTTTTGGGAGCGACGGAGGCTCGGAACGCGGCATAATCGATGCGAAAAGACGGCTTTCTTGCAAATGAAGTAAATTTGAATTCGGGACTGCATGTCACGCGTGCAAACGGAGCGCGAGGAAGCCCCGCTTAATGCTCTTACGATGTAACCGCGTTGTAATCTCCGACAGGAAGACCTATCCCGGCTATCTGTCTCTATCTTGAAACTTGGTAGCAGCGGAGAAGAACCAGCGCGGAACGGGGAAACTTTCGGAACCGCGCGATTCTCTCTCCTTCTCCAAGGCAAGGGCAATTGATTTTTATTAGGACTCTCGCGAGCGGGGTATATTTTTCTACGGTGTTGGCTGACTTTTGGCTAATTTCAGCGACGAGTTATGGCGACAAGAAAACATTCTAGCCTCGAAAGTTTCAGCACAGCGTTCGAAACAATCGATCCATTTTTCTTTTGCACACAATAATTGAAACATTGAGAAATATTTTTCAGCAATTTCTTTTTTTGGTGAAAACGTCCCTTGAAGATAAGGCGACGAGTAAAATTAAACAGTGAACGCGCGAATGAAATTATTATATCAGGAATGAGGTACGCTGAACGACGTTTTCGAAAACGGGAGAGCATAATCGACGCTCGAAGGAAGTCCGTCTTGCACGCATGTTTTCCGGACACGGTGCTCGAAGCCGTACAAATACGCCGGGAAATATGTTCGCGATATATTGGCCTCGGCAGAAAGCCGCAGCCGCCGTGTATCGATCTGACGAGCGGGCGAGAGAGCGGAGCTCGTTCCGCGAGCAATTTGTATCTTTGAATTATTTCGAGGTCGTGTCTGTGGCAGCCGAAGTATTCGGGGGTCTGGCCGCGCCCTGTGCCCGACACGCCCCCCTCCCTCGATCCTTAAACAAGCCACCGAGCTTCCTCGCTCTAATACCCTCTATTTAGGGTCGTTTATTGGCAATCCTGCATTTTCCCCAGCGCCCTCGCTACCTTCTACACCATGTATACTTTCAAGATTTTCCGCTGACAATTGCCCGAGAAAGTTAAACCTCGCTGTGCTGCGGATCTCCTTTTTGTCCCATTTTTACTCGAGTTGCGAAGGACAGTGGAACCAGTCCCCAAGGATTTTTTAGCGTGGGAAGTATTTCTAGGAATTTTTTTAAAAATTGTAGTTTCAAAAGTGTGTCAAGACTTTCGGCTGATAATTGCCCGGAAAAATTAGATCTCGCTTTTCCCTTCTGCCCCGTTTTTACTCAAGCTGCGAAGGACAGTGGAAATAGTCTCTAGGGGTTTTCAGCGTGGGAAGCAGTTTCAGGAATTTTTTAAAAATTGCAGTTTCAAAATTTTCTTCCGATAATTGACCGAGAAAAATTAGATCTCGCTGTGCAGCGGTTCTCCTTTTCGCACAATTTTTACTCAAGTCGCACAGTACAGTGGAAATAGTACACTACGGATTTTTTGGAAGTAGTTTTAGGAATTTCTTGAAACTTGTAATTCAGTTATTGTTATTGTATTGTACAGAAATTTGAGAAGATCGTTCAGTGTTCCAGTGAGTTCCAGGTTAGCGCGACAACGTGCCAGTGATTTTCTTCTAGAGCACGCGCGTAAGCTATGGTTGACGATGAAGGGGAAGGATCGCAAGTTCTCGTAGAAGTAACTGCGGCGACTCCTTTTTGCCTCGGATGTCATAAGAAAGGATAAAAATCGTTCTCAATCCTTTCTAAGAGGTAATAGTTAGTCCCCGCGAGCGCTTTTTCCAAACGAAAGGAAGGTAGAATCTTAGTTTCTGAAGGAACTCTTAGTCCCCCTTCGTATCTCGAGGCTTTGGAATTACCGGGAGCCACGTCATTCCGTCGAGATCTTCTTTAAGTCAAATAAAAGTCGACCTTGATCCTCTTCACGAAGCACAGAGAAGTAGATTCTCTCCCGAGAACTTTAGAAGCCAACAGAATTAGAATTCTAGCTTTCGATTAAATTCGCGGGCTTATTCTAAAGACCCCTCGGAGTGGTCGTGGCGAGTTTATCTTATCAAGTATGCAACAAAGAGCAAGAACTGTTCTTAAACCCTTGTACGAGGCGTGGTTAACTTTCCGGGGTAAAATGGCCAAAGTAGGAGTATTTTAAGCGAGGCTTTTTCCGGAACGATTTTTCAGGGCCGACCGGGTGTCCAGATTTTAATTAAACTCTACATTGAGACCTCATTACATTGAAACCTCGGGATTATTTGCGCAGACTATATTGCTCTTAAAAAAACAAATCCAGGTGCATCGTTACTATTAAAAATTCTCGGGTCAATACGAAATCATTTCTAAAGACTTCGGAAGTCGATTGCGTGCATCGTAGAAGTGGTAATCATGTTGAGTTTGTTCATAACATTATTTTTGACGAAATTTGGAATTATATTGTGTGATTTACATTTTAATAGAAATAATTTTCTGTTACTTATCTTCGCAATTGACCATTTTGTGTTGGACCAATCCTTAAGAACCTTCACAGTTTCAAATCCAAACAGTCTTGACATTGACGCATAAAAGATATCATTTGTTGTCAGTGTTTCGCCATCCATGATAAATATTTCCTTGTATCGATCATTGATGATCGAACCCGTGCGCCGAGAGCATCAATACATTTATGATTAACAATTTACGATCGATACAAGGAAATATTTATTTTACTTCGGAAGAGCCCCGAAACTTCGAAAGATCGCGACGAGCCAAAACCGATCATTAAGCCATAAAATGTGAAGTCGGGCCGAGCAAATTCGCAAGCACTGAACGCCAACCGGGGATCCGCGATTTCCCGAGCTGACTATCCGAGCTGACAATCTCATCTTTATTCCCGTCAGGAGCGCGGCAAATCAAAATTCGGCGGGTGTTTCGCGCATTCGGCTGACCTCTTTCCCGCAATCTCGATTCGCAATCGGTCAGAGTATCCTCGATCTGTCTTCGGCAGGTGTTTCCCCCCTCTCCCCCGTCCAGAAATCCCGGAGTACGGATCGAACGTGCTCTAAAACCCGGAATCGAATCGGTTCGGAACCTACCCACCCGTCGGATCTCCCCATGGTAATTTCCATGGGAAAAACGCGGTTCGCGGTATTCGAAACAGACGACAACGACGACGGCGCAGCGGTGGTTTTGTTCGGGCGTGCAGCGGATATCCACTTTGCGCTCGTTATTCGCGAGGCGAAACCGTTAAATTGCCGATGCAGGTTGCGTGCGGTCCTCGTTTGCGATTCCGATTTCCAAGCAAATTCCTCTACGGGTTCTCATCAGGCCCGCGTAACAGGATACTCGGATGCGACACCTGGCCAAGCAATCGTTTCAATCGCTCGTCCGTCTGATTGAATCTTCCTTGAAAGAACCGGCGGCTCCCGGAACCCAATCTACCCGACAGCCACCGCTCACTCTCTCTCTCTCTCTCTCTCTCTCTCTCTCTTTCCTCTCCTCTCCTCTCCCTCTCTTTGCCGGAGGTTTGAGGAAGAGCCTGTACGGGACGTAACGTAAATTGACTCGTTTTCCCGGTGTTTTCCATTATCGCGGACACCACCATCACCACCACCACCACACCGCTACCGCCACCACCACCACCACCACCACCACCACCACCGCGTGCTCCGATTCTCGAGAGCACCGAGGCGAGATTACACCGGCTGCGTCTAGAGCAGGCCACTCGACCTGGAGAGCCACCTACGGACCAGGATACCCGACGACTAGACGAACAGACTCGGCCAGGAAGCCTCGCGGGACAGGAAACAGGATTCGTCTACAAACAGGATTCTACCTTCCACCGTTCCTTGAGACGCGGATCTTCCGACTCGAAACCATTTGCTTCCTGATCGAGTGTAGACTCTGCGATCGGTAGGGTCTCGGCAAGGGTTTATGGACGTTTTTGCGCGACGGTGCTGGGCGATGTTGGTGGTCGTCGTTTCGAGGCTGTCCAGGATGATTTTGGTAGAAAGTTGGATTTTCGGTGGGGAATCTCCTTGGGAATTGTTTGAAGCTATTGGGTGGGTTTATGATTTAAGGGTGTTCAAGGTTAAAGGTTTTAGTGGGAGGACACTAGCAACGCTCGAGTCAACGACCATTGCCTCGCTGGAAACACCGGTTCTCGTTCGATCACCGAAGTAAAGCGGCGTAGGGCGGGGGACGCACTAGGATGGGTGACCGCTAGGTAAAAAGCCGGGAAGTGGCCCTCTGTTTACTGCCGAATGTATAAAACAGTAAACGATCGCCTTGATGTTTGTAGTTTATTGCGTAATACGTTTGGATGTGGTTTCAACAAAGAGCAGTTTTAAAAAGGTTTTTAGAAATGATTAATCCAATATGTCAATAAAATCAACGGAAAATGCTCTGCCGATAACGAAAAATGTTGCCATCGACTATAGATGGCACTTGTACAGATCATTTCGATGCCGCATATATGCGGCGCTCGGCGCGAAAGGGTTAAAACGACCCGAAACGTACAAGACCGCGATCACAGGGGTGACGAAGTTGAGTGGCCTTTGATTCGAGCGAGATCGAAACGTTGCCGGGGCTTTATCGGTGATAAGATGAACGGTCGACGTCCCGCGAATGCCTGCTCGCGCGCTAATTTCGCGAAAATTGCGCCGGAGCGGAGGAACGAACGACCGGAAGCCGTCGTACGTGTATACAGGCCGCCGCGGCCGCGCGTGACGGTACTTTTAATGGCGAACCGCGAACCAGAACCGCCATTACAACATTATTAAGTCCGTGACCGGTGGGAGAGGAGGGGGGGAGGGTTCCCCGGGAAGCGATCGACGGAAGGAAAATTAATTTTCGGTCCGGCTCTCTACGAGTTTTCCCCGCAACTACGGGGACCGCCCGCCTCTAATGAAATTCCCCTTTTCGGCGATCGCCGACCGACAGATTAGTCCGCTAATTGCGCTTCATTAAGGGCCGGGATCGTGGCTCTTCGATGGTCATTCCCTTCGAGCGTTCCGGAGACGAATTTTGCACGAATTCCACCCGGAAGAAATTCGACCGAATCAAATCCGTCTGAATATGTTCGCCCGACCACTGAAATTTCCACGGACGTTCGCGAGCGTCATTTGCCGGAAGCTCCTTTCGCAGCAACAAAATATCAGCCCTGCCAGTTCGTGCAAGGGACAGCGCGGCCCGGCTGGTCGAGTTGCTTTCATCTCGGAAAATTTTCCGACGAAAGGCAGAGAGAAGGAGAGAGAGAGAGAGAGAGTGAGTAAGAGAGAGAAAGGCACGGTCGAATCCCTTTCAAGCCGGATGGGTCCCTTAGGGCTCGCATGATCGATACCGATCGTTGCACCGAAACTCCCGGCTCGGAATGAACGGTTTTCTACCCTCGGGATCGGGTCTTGGCTCGGCTGATAGCTGCGCAGGCGACTCGACGGAGAAATGAGGCAGAAAAAGTCCCGATCCCGCAGACCTGTTCCGCGTTCCCGGCGATTGGCCAGTGGCCTGATTTTCATGGTCGACTGGCCGCGAGATAGATTAAGTATAACGTACCCACCCTCTCCACCACACTCACCCTTCGCGTCTCTTGCTTTTCTCTACAAGCCCCCCCCCCACTACACGAGCGTTGTATATCCTTTTTTGGCCGACGGCGGCTGCGGCGATGAGATACGATGGCGAATTTCACGTTCGCGTGGTTTTACGCGAGCGGTAATTTTATGTCGCAGATTACACGACCTCCACCCTCGCTCGGCCGAACCGAACGGAACACTGTAAATCTTCGACCGCGGCGGACACTTAAGGATGTGTTCTGATCGTCCGGAGTGTGGTGGCACACTCGCACAGCCCCAGAACCCTGTATACGTACACGAGCCTGCTTACATGGCTGCGTACATGACCTGCTTTTGCATTTTCGAGGCGTAAATTGCAGTATTCGGCAGCGCGTAGCGGAACCGCGAGAAGCAATATGGCTGCGCTACGCTGCCGCTGTCAGAGCCGTCGGGTAACACATTTTCATACAGCCACGACGGCTACGTGCTGTCGAATAATGCAATTTACGCCTCAAAAATGCTAGAGTATGCCGCTTTATGACACTCGCGCGCTAGATCGATCTTTTACCTGGCGATTGTGACTGCTGAGCAGTCTCAACTTTGAGAAATGATTAAAAAAATACGCTTCGTCTGTCTGTGACCTTGAATAACAGTCACCGAATCCCTAATGAATGGGACTGTCATCGTCTATCGAATTGGTATCATTTCAAAGCGGCCGGCCATGTTTAAGAAAATGAAGGTGACCTTGAGATTCCAAAAAAAAACATAATGGAAGATATAAACATAAGAAAAATATAGCGACAGGCGCGGTCGGATGAAATTGTTCCCAGCCGTTGCGGGAATTTGTTTAACAGCACGCCGGCTGATATTAAAAGCTCGATGAAAATCGGAGGCGCGAGGCGTGTTTCTGTATTTATGCAGGGTCGAGTTTAACTAGCGGTAGCCGCTTGTCGGTGTTCAATCGTCGAGCGCGTTGAAAGGTAAATGAAACTTCATAACGAAGTCCCGAGCTGGCTGGCTGACTGGCTGACTGGTTGGCGCGCGTTTGCGTTCTAGCGTTTGCGTTTCACTCCCCGCGATTTGTACGCGCAACAATTGCCAGCGATACGCGTTTACAGTTAATCATCGGCCGGGCCAGCTCGACGCGCTCAAACGCCAAGGGTTTCTGTTTTTCCTATTCTCTCGCTCTCTCTCTCTCTCTCTCGCACGCGCACTTTTTTCGTTTCTTCTCTCCTCTCCACCGGACGTTTGTTTTTGTTACCCAAGCTTCGTTTCGGCGACCGCGATCAAACGAATCCGCGCGCTTTGTAGCTCGTTTCGCTCTGTCAAGACGCGTTGTTTGTTTAACGCGACGATTATTTTTCAAGTAGAACCGGCCAGTTGTGCTCAGCCGCGATTTGTCCCAGCGAAGTCGACGCGGCGCCCGGTGAACGATTTTTCAGCGAGGTCTCGTTTCTCTTGGGGAGAATCTAGCGCAACTTGCTTGCTTATGGAAGGTACCTTTGTTACAATTTTTCTGCAAATATAATTTGTTTAGAAATGATATTGATGGACCTGTTTTGATATTTTTCATTTATTGTTATTAAAATTGTAAAGATGAAAAGAATGAAGAATTTACTTCTCCGGGAACATATCGTTTAAAAACTGGTGACAAATTTCGATAGAAGAATTTCTGTTATTTTTATATAGAGGATTGTAAAGTAGTCAGTTTTAATGCTCCGTAAGTTAGAGCGATAATACCACGATCGCGCGCGTATCTGCGGAGGTCGGTTTTAGTTAATTTTTGCATCATGCAGCGATAATATTAATTAGCTGTCGCAGCCGGAGCATGGAGCGGATAAACACGACCGCGTTACGATCCGGCGCGCGACGCGCGGATAATTAAAACGCGAACGGTCACGGCGCGCACCGCCGGTGATTTCTAATCAAACGGCAATGGACACGTAGTTTATCAGGCGTGAGACGCAACGGGCGAATTGCGGGATCCGCGACATTACGGGATCTCTCGTAATGTTCTCTGTCCGGCGCGGCGGCCTGCAGCCGAAACATCGACGCGGAACGGCTCGACGCCCGTTTCCGACCGCACCTAACGGAAGTTTCGCGCGTTTCACCTGCGTCCCTCGTGCTCCATAATCGCGAACACGATACGCGCCGTCTGCAAACCCTCCTCTCTCCTCTCGCTCCCTCCTCCTCCTCTCCGCTCGCTCGGCTGGCTGTCGCTTCTCCGATCCAACGGATTAGCTGTCAAGATCGACAGCGCGATGGCGGTTTCCTTTCGAACCGACGACGACCGCGTTGATTTCCATGGAAAATTGCTCCACGTCGCGTTTCGGGGACACCGTCGACGTCTACCTCTCGACTTTCAATTCCCACGCGCCTGGAACATTCCGCGACCGCTGACACGTGTTTCTACTTCTTTGCGATCCTCTTGGTGAAAGAACACTTAAAAGAAGAAAAAGAAAAGCATCGACGATGCGTTGCTTCGAGCAATTTAACTCCTTGCACTAAGTAGCAATAATCTTCTGATTATAGCGATTCGAAATTCTTTATCATTCAGAATTTCATAGAAAATGAAGAAAATTTATATTTATCGTATGCCTATGTTTCTTCGAAGCCCATATATCGACTACAACCAAATCGAATTTTAAATCGTTTCAAAGGAATAACAATAACGTACATATTTATTAGACTTTGTTCAGACTCTTCATCACGAGTTTTGTTTCTTCGTTAGTTTCTTCATCACTGTTCAGATTCTTCATCAAAAAAAGTTTCTTCAAATTCGATATTGCAGGGCAAGGGGTTATCGCGAACGCGGTAAGGAGAAAAGTCTGCGTGTGGTCGGACGGGTAGGATTTTTTGAAACGCCAGTCTTCGGTGGAAAACCCCGGCAATTTGGTGGGACAAGCTGAAAAAAGTTTTTTCACTAATAAATAGACTGCCGACATTCGATGAGATTATAACAACAATGAATATCGGAGGATTTTAGGATACTGTTGTATTATTTTTATCGTAATGATGTAAAAGGAAAACTTAATTTCAGCTCTGCCTTCTTACGATTAACTAGGACAATTTTCATTTTGCGCGAAGTAGCGGAATAACGAATGCGTAATTTTTGTTCTGTTAAGTGAAAATAGTCGGCGACGGTCAGACCCGGTCCTACAAACGGAATATTTTCATTCCGCACGAAGACCCATTGTATAATCACGTTTACCAATCTGCAAATAAAATAACAAACCGACCGACTGGATGCTACGGGCGCACTTTACGGTGAAAATTGAAATTAATATTACATCAAAGAACTTTTCGCCGGATCTCCTCGATACGTCTCCCTCCGGGGTTCTTCGGGTTTTTGGCAAACGCCCGAGACAAGAGGCAAGTTCCCTGCTACTCGCGTAACGAATCACCGGGCCCTCGACAGCACCGCAACTTCCCCGAGTATAGTGCATCCCCGTTATCGCGACGTAAATATGCAGTTTCTGCTCGGTCATACCATTTTGCTGTTGGTGCGCGCAGCAGGTGCGCCGATACTTAGACCGACAGCGTACTCACCACCCGCCGCGGAACAAACTCGCGCTACCATAATACAGTTGTACCTCTCCCGAATGTGTATAGTAACCTTATCGGGATAGCCCTGGTACGTGGTTATCTGCATCGGGAAGCAGCTGCGGGATGCGGGAATGCGGGAGAGCCGCGCGGGACACAATCTGCGTAACTCGTGTTCTTCGTCCGCGGAATGCTGGTTTTCAGGTGAAAAGTGCTTCGGCGGTTTACGGGCGTTGTACGAAGAATTTACTGCGAGAATAAACCAGGCGAAGCAAAGTCATTCGTGTTGAATGTATTTTCGAAGACAAGGAAGGAACGCCGAAATGTTTGCGAACGGGTCACCCTAAACTTTCAGGGGGCTAGCAGAATAATTATCGAGCAATAATAAATCGCGTGCACGGTAGCACGCGGCACTTGGCCGCAATCGCGAAAAGCTTGGCCGTACCGAATAATTCGCGATTTCCCAGCGGCGCGGCGCGGCGGAGAACAGGGCCACGGGTATCGAATTACGATAATTTATACTTGCCGCGGAAATTCCGCCCGTTTTAATTGGCCCGCGTCGAATTACCGGGAATTTATATATCGGAGCGCCGCGCGATGTATTACGCCGCTCCAGAGCCGTTTCTACGCAATTAAATTGTTGGTCGATCGGTAAATCGTTTTGCTTCGCGAATCGTTGGCGTTGTTGTTCGACTTGGATGGCGGGCCGGGCCGATTCTCGATGCAGCCTTCAAAGTCAATTTTATTCCGTGAATAAATTCATCGACGCGGCGCGGCGCGATGGTGTGTTGCCCGTCTATAGGCGCGATACTTTCCATAATTCGATATTTTCGCCCCCGGGACTCAATCATCACTCTTTTCGCGAACGTCCGGTCGCGGGCCACGCGACGAATAATAAATAGCGGTGACGTGAGCGCGTGCGCGCGCGGGGCGCAGCGCTATTATGCCGACCGAGGCGTTTAACCATTGCCGTCGCACCGGAGGGATCGTTTTCGCTTAACACGTTTTCGTTTTCGAAATAACGTCTTTGATTTTCAATCAGTTTTTTTTTTAATAATGTATACATATACCTGAAGAAATGATTAAAATAATTCCTCACGTATATGCGTCTTTAGACTCTGAATAAATTAAAAATATCAGTACCCGTCGTTTCGACGTAAACCCATGAAACCTTTTACTTTATGATCGTCAATTTTAGAGAACGAATGGCGAGACGCGCCAGAACGAATTCTCGCGGTGCTGTTTAACATGAAAATGTACCGAGTTTATATTCATTGTGTATTTTATGCTGTTTATATTTGTCCTCTTTTATATTCGCTTCTCCGTATGCGTGCCATGAAACTTTAGAACACGGAAATTCTACTCTACTTTAATTTCCTTCGCGACTCTTAGCGAAGGAATAAATCTCAACTGGTTGCGTACTTCGAAAATCCCCAACGACATTTGTGCACTATAAAAATCATTATTATTCATCGAATTCCACAAATCGATCGTGTACCTAGTGAACATTGCCAACAAATTATCGTACACGTATATTGCGTCGCTTAAAAATTTTCGAACATTTTGATACGGTGTAAACGTAAAGCTGCGTGTCCACGTTGAAGCGGCAACGAGCAACTATTAGCTGATATCGCACGCGAACTCGTCACTTTCGCCGAATAAGAGAAAAACGGGAAAGAGGCGAGAAAAAACATTGTGAACACAGCTTTAGAATCCTGACCACTGTGTAATAACGAATGTGGAACGAGCAAACGCACGATATTTACGGCCCGAAGCAGCGTAGAGAGCCGGAGTCACAAAAATGGAAAGTCGAGCGCGCGATTATTAATGCGTTTCCACCCCTGGGCGATATAATGATAACGAGAGTGGTGGAGGGTGCTCGAGACATTCGAGGGTTAGCGTACGTCAAAAGCGAGAGCCGAAGACGGGGTTGTGAATCGCGCGGGATCATAAGAGGGGCGGAGGGGAGAGGGAGGAAAGAATTCGTGGCGGCTCGTTAGCCAGGTAATTTCGCTTTGATAATTTGTCATCGAGCAGCGACGCACGCGTTCTCGTTTCGAATTTCGGGGGGGGGGGGAGAGGAGGGGCACCGCCCTCCAGAGCGTAACCTCGCCCCCGTAGCCGTGAAGGGAGAGAAAGGGAAGGGGGGAAAACCACGGATCTTCCGGGACGTGATTAATTCGCTTTTTCGTGTCGGGTCTCGAAAATCCTCCAGCTCTCCCGAGCGAGCATTGTTACGAGCAACGGGAACGATAAAGGGGAGGATGAATCGCGAGTAGGGTGGCCGAAGGAACCTCGATTCGACGGGTTGAAGTATTCGGGTCAGCCGGAATCATTTTTTAAAACCGAAACTCCACGCCCCCGTCCCTCCGTCGCCGATATGAATTTCGCGATGCGCGGACAGCAGGCAGAGGGACTTGAAAAATTCGAGAAGACGCGGAGACCGCGTTGACAACGGGATGATCGACGGATCTCGGATTCGAGGTAGAGCCTTCAATCCGGATCCACCAAGCTATTTCATTTCGTTTGTCCACGCGATGCGTTCGATATCCGGATATTTCGAAACACACACAGCTGTTTGATTGTATTCGGAGAAATCTGGGTGATCCAGAAATGATCGATCGCTCGAAGACTTCCGAAAAATGCATAGAAGATGCAAAAAACTGATTGTAGAAGCACTGAACCGTGCTGTTAGGCATTTCAACGAAATGAACCACGACAGCATAAAGATCCGCATCGTCTGCTCATCAGTTTAACCGCGCATAAATCGGGCACACAGCGCTCGGGCCCGGCCGTGGGAGCGCCACGCCTCGGCGGAATTGATCCTCCCGGCTGTTTTCGTAGGATCATTTGGCAGGATCGAGATTCCGGGGGTAGCTGGGTGGCGGCCGTGGATCGTCGTGCAGCGTCGATGAGCGTAGTCGTTGCGGAATCAAGGAGCCGCGTACACGTGTTTCGCAAGCGGAACGAGAGCGCGTCGGAGATGCTCCCAGCCGAAAAGGGGAAAAGAAGGCGAGGAAGAAAGAAAGGCTGATTCGGTGGCGGGGACCAATATAAATGCAAAAGCGATTCGGTTCATCTCGAGAAAGAGAGGAAGAGAAAAGGGATGGGGACGGGGAAGTGGCCGGGGAGCGTCGGGAAAGGTTAAAAACACGAAAACCGGATCCTATTGATATTCCAGTCGGTGCTACCGGAAACCTCGGGCTCGCAACGAGCTTGTCCTTCGATCGCGAGACTGAGCGAGAAAGCTTCCTCGTTCTTTGCGTCTCGTTAGAAAACCAGGGCCCGGAAACCACCCTCCCAGCTTCCTCTCTCTCTCTCTCTCTTCCTGCCGCGTTTATTGTCTGCCACGCGATTCGATCCACATTCTCGCGCTTCTCTTGACATTCTCGGCGCAATTTGCTCTTGCGCCCTTTATTCGTCAGGTCTCTTTGCTTGGCGATCATCCACCGCGTTCCTCCCGTCGTCGCGCTTTGCCGACTGCGATTCAGGAAATCGTTGTTTTCGACGTTCAACAACGCTCTGTCAAGAGTTCCTGGTGTCTGAGGGCTCCATCGGAGTTCGACTCGACTGGAATGTCGAGCGCGTTACTTTGCGCGTCTTAGTCTGGCTGCGGAGGACTTGGAAAATGATCTTGATCGTCGGAATTCTTTGTATACGGTGCAATAAATGAGTTTTGAAAGAGGAAAGACCACAGACGTTTTATCTCATAGTCCTAGCAGTAGTCGCGAAGATATTGTTTTGCTAAAAAGTTTCTCATACTTCGCTAATTCTCGCCCGCTAGACGCGCTAGTCAAGCTCACGACGTTACCCGCCGATAGCCTGTTAATATTTTGCGAGTTATCTCGCGTGCCAGGAGAAACTCGTGGGAGGCGGACGCGACGAGACAACTCGCGAGACACGGCGCCACCACCTGGTCGCGGCCGTCGCAAGCGGCGGTTCACGGGGAAGCATTATGTGGAGCACGTTTGACTCGTAAAGAGGACAAAGTAGCGGCGTGTCCTCCGCATTGCGGTAATTTAGTTTTCGGGAGCCCGGTGCTCGCGCTCCCCGCGGGAGAGATCTTCGGGTTGAACATGGCCGAACGGGAAACTTCCACGGCCAATAAAAACATTATTATTATTTCTCGCTGGAGTTCTGCTGCCGCGAGTAACGAGGGATTGGCACGGATTTCGAGCAGCGCCGAATCAGCGCGAGTATCCATTCGAGGATCGTTCGATCGTAGAATTCGTGGAACGAGCCCGAAGGGATTCCGGCGGGCTTGCGCTGCTCGAGTCTGGCGTTGATAATTCGGTTAGCCGGCGCATTAGTCGGAGAAAGGATCGAGGATGCGTCAAAGTCGAGGGATCCATGGGAAAGTCTCCGACGACCGCACGGCTCGAGCCACGGCCAAACCGCGGGGTCGACGTTATTAACGTCGGCCAAGGGTGGCCGGCTTGTCGCGTGGTCGTTGCTTAATCGGCCTTCTAATCCGACGCGATCATGGCTGCTGATCGGCCGCCTCCTGGATTAGCCGGAAAGATTAATCGATCGGTAACACGCAACGCCGCCGCGCCGTCCCGCCGCCTTGTGGAATCTAATGTGATCGTTTCGGAACGAGGATCTTCGGGACGAATCCCTTTTCCGGACGATTTATTCGAAGGGTGTCTCGACGTGACCTGACATTTAGTTGCGCGCCATATATTCTTTCGCGAACATGGGGTAGTTAATCTTTGACAACTCGCATCGGAAGGTATCGCGGTTTTTAGTCAGGGAGAATTACACGACCTAGCAACGCATAGACATCGCGAAAATTCGCCACAACAATGATGAAAATTTTGCGGAGACGAAACTTTTGCGGGCGAAACAATGCAGTTATTGCAGGCGAAGTTTCGTGCTCGTGTTATCTCCCGCGCCGCTGCGATGCGAATTGGCCACCAAGATCGCGCGATTTAACGCCATTGCACTTCTTTCTTCGGGGTTTTCTAAAAGGAAAAGTGTCTGCCAATGATCCACAGAGCATCCCGCAGCTGAAGGAAGCAATTGAACGCGGCATTAATGAAATTAATCCGCAATTATGCGAAAATGTTATTGAAAATTTCGTCCATTTGTGTTCCACGCATAACCTCCATGTTTGCACCTTGTATTAAAATAAAAACATTCGTACTTTTCAAATAAATAATACGTTTTATTAATAAATTAATAAATGTCAGATTAGTTCGTCTGTGAGGTCGATCATGATACCGATAAAAAATTAATTCAGCCGGGAGGACAATTTTACAGTAGATTCGTCATACACCCGCAAGACAAAGTCGCAGGGTCGCTGGCTTGCGGGCGGGGGCGTTTGAATCACGATCAGCGGGTCTCGAAGGCGAGGTTTGGCGCCGGACGATAAAGTGTTAACTCGGTTTGCGGTGGAATCGAGCGTGAAGGGTGGCCCGGTGGAAAATCGAGGGTGAAGTAGCGCTCGGTTTGCACGGTGGCAAGTGGCGCGGACGCTCGGCATGCGGCGGGGCTCATTTTTCTGCGTTAAGCAACCTTAGAGAACCCGAGAGGGTGTGCAAGAGAGAGAGAGAGAGAGAGAGAGAGAGAGAGAGAGAGAGAGAGAGAGAGAGAGAGAGAGAGAGAGTGAGAAACGGTGGTTTCTCTCGAGATCGCGCGGCAGATCGTTACGCGGGACCAGGGGCCCGGCAAAGAAAGAAATCGCGGGAAACGGAGCGTGTAACCGGAGAAAATTCACCGGGAAATGAAGGAGCCGAGATACGAACGGAAAAATCTCCTATCCCGCCGTCGCGTCGGGAATATAGCAAAAAAAAAGAAAAGAAGAATAACAAAGAAAAAAACGAAAGAAATTGTAAAGAGACAGGAAAAAGGTATTACAATTTCAAATGCAATTCCTTGGGAGCCTGGCCTCGACGGGCCACTCGACCTATCGAACTCGAAACGACGACACCCGTAAAACAGTCCGCGCGAGTACGAGTAACTACGGACCCCCGGCTAGAGCCCCACTGTTTCGCATTACCGGGATTAAACGGCTCGGAAAATGGCGCCGATATAAACGATTCCTTCGAACCCCGGGTCCTCTTCTTCTTCTTCTTCCTCCTTCTTCTCCTCCTGGCCCCCTCCCCAAGCTGTTCGATAAGTCGCCGAGAGAGGAAACGATGTCGCTCTTAAAATAATGAAACGTCCTTTCCCGCTACCGCCTCCGCGCCCCCTTAATTGGATGAAAACAATTAACGCCGAGCCCCGTGGACCGCCGAGCGTTCGACGTGCCGGCTTGGAATTCCATTTTCGTTATTAGATACATTTCCCTTTTCTTTTTTTTTTATCGCGGACCACCCCGCCCCTCCAACTAGTTCTTGTCGTGGAACGATCGAGCGAGATAACCTCACTGTAGATTTTAAGAACGTTTTCTCCTAATTAAACATTTTTGAGGATCCAACCGTCTTTGTTTATACTTTCTCTCTTCGGAACAGTTCTACTTCTTCTACTTCGAAGACTCGGAGTAGGGATTAAGTGTTTTGAAACTGTTCGGGTTAATTTTATTCTGTCGCTGATTCCGTTGAATGCTATTGCCCTGGCTGTAATAGGATCTCTTGATCAAAGCTCTATATTTGTATTTTATGAATGGGACATTAGCGATAGTAGCGCAAACGTCAATTCAACGGCAACGTCAATTCTTCCGGTATGTTGTCGTTGCAACGTTAAACTGTCTCCGCATTAATATTTGATTGCCAATTAAAACGCCGGAAGAGCACGAAACAATACGTTATATCGAACAAACACGACAATACGACTATTGGTTTATACAAACACGTGGAAATTGCTCGGCGGGCCAAATGAACCGCGATCGCGACGCGAGATTGATAAGAATAAATTTCCAAGCGGGTTGCCAGCATTGTCACAGAGGAGGGGGGAGGCAAAAAAAATACTCGGTAATCGACGTCACCGACGGAACGGACGGGGGATTAAATCTTCGACCGTTATCGGACGAGCACGGATGATAAGCTACGATGCGCAAGACCGCAGATAAGCCGCTCGGACGTGTCGTCGTTCCGCGTCGTTTCCGACGGGCGAGATCAAACGCGTGTGACGGCTCCGTTCGAGCCGCGAAACGATCCTGAACGCGATGAACACGTCGACGACGATCTACCCGTTCGGACGAAAATCGCCGATCCATCGGGAAAAAATCGAGCGATCTACCGATTCAACCTTCTCCCCCGGTCTTCCCGTCTCTCGTCGGCACGCTGTCCGTTTCTATTTCTGTTCTGGACTCGTTGAAATTGTTATGAGCTATTCCCAGTCGACGTCTCTGCTGCTTGTAGAAAGTAGAGAAAATGTTTATCTTCGACGCGTCAATTTCTGGACAGTTTTATTCCCCGTGTAGCGTATTTTCCGATTTCACTTGCATTGGTTGTGCGCAAAACACGACGATAACGTGTGTATAACAATGCTCAACAATTATTCGAACCTACTGTTCCGTTTCAACGAGTTTTTTTGTTCCGAGGCCCAAGAATGGCTTCGAAGATTTAATCAATTTTTCAAACGTTGTTCAACGAAAACATTAAACAACATCAGCGACCGAGGGAAAAGCTCGAAAGAATGTAATTTACATCAAGATCCGCGTTCGTCATATTTTACTCGCCCATTGTAATCATCAACCGTGGATTTTATATATTCATTAAGCAAAATGCGATGCACATGTACGCGAGCATATACACGCTAATTGTTCATTATACAACGTTCCGAGGGTTCGATCAATTCTCCATTTAAACGGGCACAAAGCTAAATAATTTCTATGCCCCGGGGAGGGGAAGCTGGAAACATTGTATATAATTTACGGAAAAATTTCATTATATTTTCTTTCTCCTCGCCGCAGTCGACGTGCACGTTTTCATGCGTATTCGTTACGCGCGCGCATCGCGTGCGCACACGTACAACCGTTCAAAATCGATCTACTTAAACATTGACCTGAAAATAATTCCTGTGCCCAAGAGGAGTTGCCGAAAAGTTCTGAATTTGTATAAAGATCCACGGTCTACACGTTACACCGTGCCGTAATTTCGTTCTACCGCGGCGCAGCATTAATTGCAGTTTCTGGGTCAGGTTTTGCAGGCGTCGGTGGGCTCGGTCTCGCGCGAAATTGTACACACTGTGTATTTCCAGCGGTTCTGTTCCCATAAGCATGCGATAACACCGACGATAATAACACCGGGACGATAACGGTCGGGTTAGGAAAAAGAAAAGGTGGGGGGAAAGAAAGGAAAGAGAAGGAGGACGGGAGTCGTTTGAATCGTCGCGCGGCTAATGAGAATTCGCGTCCGGGACGGACCCTACGGCCTACGGTTCATTAATTTCGAGAGCGTCTGAATATTCCAGAGTATATCGACGCGTCAACGGGAGATGGAGCTCGGCCAACGGATTAACCCAGAATGCCGAGGTCGCCTAACCGGAGATCTGGAGCATCGATAGGCCGTCGACATTCGATTCCGGGGACGGTCGGGTCGATCCTCTCTCTAGCCCGTTTCGAATCACCGAACCTGACCACGTACAACTCGGTCCCCACGATCTGTCGGGCTATAGTCGTGCCAGAATTCTCGATGAAACATCGAGAGCACTCTCCTTTAACCGTTCGAACCCTGAATGGCGCGCTTCGGGCCACTTTGACTCTGGAACCCCCTCAAATCTTGATCATCCCCTTGGCCCCCCACGTCTCGGACCTCAACTTTTATTATTTCTCGCGATAGCGGGGAAGTTGGAGGATTTTTTCTGGGTTGAAGCGAGAGCTGACGGATCTGGGAAGCTGTAAAAAAATTAACGTAACAGGATCTACACGCGTTTCTTATCCGGATGTACCAGGATGATCGATCAATGAAGAGAGCTGATGTATCAGGAGGGCTGTAAAAATATTTTTATCGAAAACAAAAATTCTCCTGCTTTCGCGTGACGAATTATTAAATGAATTATCGCTTCAATCACTCGGTCCCGTAAAATCCTAGAGAAAATCCGGATTCGGGATTTTTAAGCTCCGAGAATCTCAAAAAATCAGCTGTGAAATTTTCCCTCGGTTGCTCCAGTTTTCGCAATAGGAATTCACACGGAAGGAGAGGTTCTCGAACGAGCACGCGAACCGGCAATTCGTAGCCGAGTTTCGTGGAGGCTTGTAGCAAAATTCTACACACACACACACAGAGGGAGAGAGAGAGCAGAAGAGGGGGTTGCAAACGAGGGGGGTGTCTAATGGTCGTGTTTTAGCGACGGCCCGCACCCGACCCGGTGAAATTCCGAAACAATCAGCTCTGATAACCCGCAGTTTTCCAACTGGGCGGCCCGCGAGCCTGCGAACACAATAAAACCAGCCGATTTTCCATTGTTCAGGGCTCCGGCGCTCTGCTCGACGCACGAAGCCGGCTAGTTGAGCCTCGATAATTCGCGTGCGTGCCCCGGAAAGAGGACTCTCGAAATTCTACGTGCTCTCGATCGAGTCTCTTTAATCACTGTCCAACCCTTTCACCAATTTTCGTTCATTTATCCACCGGAGGATTGCATTTTTTTTCAAACGCGCAGAACCGACACAGCTCATGATGGATAAAAAAAAAAATGGGAAAAAAGAAATTATTGTAATAGCAAGAATAACAGCGTAGCCGTATAATCGTGTTTCTTATTCATTTTTTGTTTCACCGTGATTTTCGATTGAGCCGGATGTTCGAAATTGCGTGAAAAAAGATGAAAGAAAATTTATTCCACTACTTTCCATAATATTTTCATAATTCAAATAATTCTAAACTATAAAATTCACCGTGACAGTTTTTAATAAAAAATGTGAATGTCTTTGCCTGGAATGACGATAACAAATTTCTTTTCAACTTCTCAGTATATCTCCGCTCAGTTTTACGTCCCTCTCCTTAACACGGATTAAATTTTTTTCGCGTCGAAGGAAACAGCGAGAGCCAGAACGGTTCGGGGATGATGAACGGTGCCCCGATTTTTTTCGAAGACATATTATATTGGAACAATGGTTCGACGAAAGGGAGTTTCGACGCGAATCCAATATTTCCAACGATTGCTCGCATCACGGTGTCCCTGACATACGAGGAGAAGAGAAGACCTTCTTCGTGCTCGTAAAACGCGAACTAGCCAAGGGAGGGATAAGGTCTCTCTCTCTTTCTCTCTATCTCTCTCCTGGAAAAACTAAGGACATAAATTTTCAGAACACACGGCGAAATTCGGTTACGCGCACGAACGGCGAAAGCAAATCGGCGAAGAGGGTCGGAGCGAACGCGGCAGGGGCGGGCCCTTGCCCTCGCCCTCCCGCGAATCGAAGCTGCTTCCTTTCCATGACAATGTCCCTCGAAAGTGGATCTTCCCTTCGAGATTCGATGAAACGGTATCATACAATAATAGTAAAAATTTTATCGAGCCGTGAACCCGTCGGATCCCCGACAGGAATTACAAGCGTACCGAATCAGGCGCTGTGGATCTCGTTCTTTCAAGGGTGGTCGTAGATCCACGGAGATCATCTCGCCCCATTTTGTCGCTGGAGGTGTCATTGGAAAATCAGGACATTTTCACGATATTATTCGATCGTTCTGAAAATTCTCGAACGAATCGAACACTGTCTTATCTCCTGTCTGTTCATCAATACCGAATTAGAAAATTTTGATTTTGTGCAAGTATTATTTTTTCATATTGCTATTTGGCAACCACTCAAGAGGAGTCTTCGTATTCTCGTGTTAAGGATTTACACTATCACGGTCTTCTCATCTGATTAAAATCACGCAATTAATTCATAAATTGTTGCGTAAAGAGATTTGCAAAAATCATTTTCATATGTTTGGTGCGCGACAGGTTCAGATGAAGACCCTTGAATTTAACGAACCGAATTCCTTTTTGATAGTCCCCGGCCTAAATCGGTGCTCGAAAATCCAGACCGGTCCCCTTTAGCCTACTTATCACGTAGCGCTCATCAAGGGAAAGGTTCAAGGGCCATTAGTCGCAGCCCTGACCCGACGATAGCAACAATAATCGTCACGGGGGACACGGCTCGAGACGTCGATTCTCTCTCTCTCTCTCCTCGCAGCAGTAGCAGCAGCAGCAGCGTAGAAGGAATACGCATTAACGTCGCTCGATATTAACTCGGAACGAGACGAGCAAATGGAAGAACGAGAGCCCGGTTTGCTTTACGAGCTGCTCGTTTATCAACCGATTCGCCGATAAATCCATCGAGCTCTTTTCCGCGGACTTTCCCCGTTCGCCACGGTTTTTGTTCCCGGGGACGCGTGCCGGAAGCGCGAATTTTTATACTACTCCCGGAGCCCCGAAGTATAATCGTTCCGCTTCACGGTTAGATCCGGTTATACCGTTTCTCCTGTCTATCCGGAATTATCGAGTACTCGGCCTCTTCTTTTATTTTGCCCCGTGATATTCTCTCCGTCCCGGACGTAGGTGTACGTATTTCTGCGAGGGACCGTGGATACGTCCAGTCTCGATTATCGATTCCGCAGGTTCGCTGAAACGGACCTGGCCTCGCGGATTTCGGACCGGTTCGGGTTTTCGAGAATCTCGTTCGGCGGTGGCCGCGTGCTTTTACGCGATGCGAAAATCGCGAGAAACAGAAGTCAGATCAAATTCCCATTCTTTGCACTCGAAGCTATTTTAACTGGAAAATTAAACATTCATTCCAACCTGAAATAATTCGTAATTTTTTCTTTCTGTATTTTACGGATATGAAATTGGTATGATACGTCATAAAATGTATAAATGTTTAGTAATTGATTAGATACCAACTTGTTTAACGATGTAAACAATATTTTGAACAAAAATACAGCAATTTTTAGTGGCTGAGTCCAACAGCACGAAAATGATACATCCGTATTTTAAAAATATTTCAATTTTCGTCTAATCAACTTATTATCGATATTAATTTGCGTACATAGACGCCGTCGATACGGAATTTATTAAAATTGTAATTAACGGCCAGGCGAACGGTTGTGCGTCGGGTGGATTTTTAATATTTCCTTCTGGACATGAAAAATGAAGAATTCAGTAAGGATTGTGTTAATTGCACTACGGAAGAGCAGAATTTCTCATCGAGTAATTGTCCCGGCAAAAATTCGGGAATACGCAGCACATTTTTTAGCCAAGATGGCCGATCATCGCGAAGCAGAATCTTTAGAGAATCGATCGTGTGAGGGGTGGTGGGGCAAAGCGGCGCGGCGCTCTCGAAAACCGAAAGCACGGTCGCAACGCAAGTTTCAGCGTAATTGGCGGACCATCAGCGTCGAAACTGCCGGAGGATCTGCCCCGGCGGAAGTTCCGGCGTCGTCGGTACGCTGGCCGACGAGACACGGAACTTGTAAATTTCGGGAGGTGGTGGGAGGGGTTGGGAGCTTGGCAGAGGGTTCGAGTGTTCCCCAGGGAGCATCGATAACGATCTCGAAACGATCTTCTTTCTCCCGATGAGCGTAATACCGGCGGCGTGTCCCGTTCTAACGGTGAGATATCATGCTTCTAACGCGCAGTTAATGGATACGGGCGTGTCCCGGAGGAGAGAGAGAGATAGGAGACTGGGATTAAGAGAAATGGACGTTGACGGGACGACAAGAAGATCCGCAATAAGAGCCGGCCAATATTTATCGTCGTCCCCGTCGCCGGAGAGCCCGTCGTCTCCCACGATATCAATTATCCCGTTTTGCTTTTCACCACCGCGTAATTAACACCCCTGTCCGTCTCCCCCAGGAATTTTTAATATCGACCAACCTGGGAATTCGGTTTCCGGGGTGCGGAGGACTCGGTCCTCACTCCCCGTAGCGATTTCCATGGGAAATTTCTTGGGAAAACAAGCCCGGTGTGCCTCGATTCCCCAACGACGGAACAAATTGTACTCGAAGCGAACGCGACGTTAAAATTTTCGAAAAATGCACAAAAAAAATCCTAAAATCCTGATAATATAATACGAAAAATCCTCTACTGATTGCTCGAAGCCAACGCCCAACGAGAGCCTCCGTTTATTATTAATCGTTTTCGCAGCCCCGTGCTCAACGCGCTCTCGCTCTCGCTCGAAGGCAACCAAACACTAACAGTTATTATTTCGACTTTTCCGAGGACTCTCGGCCGAGATTGTCGGTTTTACGAGTGGCCCAACGATTGGCGCACGCAACCCATCGGCCGGCTAGTCTCGTCCGCGAGTAGAACCGACGATCTCTCGCGGCGCGATACGACCCGCCGTAACAAGAATTATTGACTCGTACCGCTTCACCGTAAAACTGCAGCGGGAGCCGCGTAAACGCGCACAGGCTCGCACGAACTTCTCGAACCGGTTCCCCCAGAGAGGTCCTGTGCACCGCGAGGATCCGCATCTATACTGGCAGAAAAAATACCGGATCACACGGAGCCGTTGGTTTTGACTTGCCGGGCAATCCGGGGGCAGTAAAACTCGGCTGCGGAGAGATTCCGGCGGAAATGCTCGAACCGGTTCCCGGAGGTCCTGTAACGCAAGGATCTCATCCTCGGCTCGGAATCCTCGGGCAAGCGGAGACCGTCGTATCGCGCTGGAGTCTCTCGGAGAATTTTGGCCGGGGCAGCGGCCCCGCGGACAGTAAAATTCGGCTCCGGGCAGATTTGCGAGCTCGTTCGTGACGTTACGACGACGTCATGCCCGATTCCGCTGCTTCGATCCGCGGGAACGAAACAGGGCAGCCATTCTGGCCGTTGCTTGGCAGCTGGCCAACAGAGCGCAGCTTGCTGCCACTCTTGCGCCCTGCCGAACGGCTCCGCCGACGAAACTGCGGCCGAAGAAGCTTGCCCTGGAATCGTGGAAAGCGTTTACCTGGTTTCGGAAAGGCTGAAACGGCCCGATTTTTTTTTAGATATCTCGAAACTGAGATTCAATGGGAAAAAGTATTTCTCCGTTGAATTTTCTCGTCCGACACAGTTTCTATACGCAGAATTTCATTGAATTATTTGGAGACGCCTGCTGCCAATTATAATTAAAGTTACCAGTTGCAGATCAGCGTGAGTATTCTCGATGTTATCGCCAGTTCGTGTTTGTTAATTTTTCAATGGCTGCGTCGGAAGTTAAGTCAAACTCCAGCCTGCTGGCTTTCGCGGTTTAAACGTGAACAGGATACCGAGCTATCGCTCTTGCGCGTTGTTCTTGTTATGGAGAAGGCACCGGGAACTCCGTGGTTGTCTAATAAATTTAATCCAGCTCGGATTTCTCGCGAGGAGCCGCTCTCACGTATACGTGACCACAATTTTATAGTCTCGCGCCGAGAAGTCGTCCTCATACGCGACTGTGTATCTTGCTAATTTATTGCGGCGTATTACCATACTCGGCCGGTGTGATAGTGGCGTGCCACGAAAATATTGTCGCGTTGCCGTACCACACTTGAAACAAAAACATTTGGTAATTATTTACAAAGAGATGTTCCCCACAGATTTTGATGAAATTTAAATGTTTTAGATTTCCGCATTTTTAATGACTTTTTCATGTTCGCATATGTGGGTCTCGCATATATATCTATTTTAGTTTCCGAGATATTTCCAGAAATGTGAAAATGAAAAAGTTGTTCGAAAAGTGTAGCCGCGTAACATATTTGAATTTATTTTAAATAGCAAAAATTTGTCTGGAGACCTGAAATTTTGATAAATATTCAGTGCTTTATTTTTCAGTTGTCGCATACACGAGGAATAAAATAAGACGGTATTTGGTATTGGAAGATCTGAAATTGAGACTGCGGACAATAATTTCGCGCCACCGGCACCGCAGTTCCATCTCAATTTCAACAATCGAACGACTACGAAACAAATCCACCGAACCCGAGCGAAAACACTAAAAGAATGATTCCCAACTCAGCCGCCAATTTCATTTCCCCGCGCCACCGTCCCACCGATAACCAGTAGAATCCCAACTGGCCGAAAGTGTCGCTGCAAAATTTTCTGGTCGATCCAGTAAAATCCGCAGTCCAATTACCGCTTATTAAACACACCGCTGCGAATAAAATATTCCGTATTTACATGACCGACCGGTTCCGAAGTAAACCATCAGCGAGCGTGTGTTAATTAGCGAACGAGCGGCGCAAATGAAACGGCGAGGACAATATTCCCTGTGCAATCCAGAGAGAGAGAGAGAGAGAGACAGAGAGTGAGTGAGTGAATGGAGCACGCGTAGTATACGATAGGGAGGAACGGTACAGCAAATACATCGTGGAAACTGCATCCAGCGATCGCTGTCGCTCGGCTCGCAGAAATTCCGGGACAAATGTTGTTCGGGATTCGAATTAGAGGTTTGCCGGTAGTTACGCCAACCGTCGAGCGTCGTTCGCTCCGGCTTCTTCATTTGTTTTTTTTCTAATGTGTTTAGAGTCACGCAGCGAGCAACCGTAGCCGTTGCTCGAGCTCGCGTCATAATTGTCAGCTCTCATTGCCGGTAAACACTCAATTCGAATCTCGAACGTATCGTCTAATAGGATCATATGTTCGATCCTGCCCCAATCATGTACGACCACGCCTGCTGGTCGACGAATATTTAAAGGCGCTCCCATGGCGGAGCGCTCCTTGGTCGCTCTGTCTTCCCAGTTTTCATAAAATCACTTTTATCTTTGCGCTCTGGTATCCGTCGAACTCCTCGACCGTTTTTACAGTTTCACTGTAATTTCCCGATCCTCCGCGTCGCGTTGCGTGATTCTGCTCGCGGCAAGATTTCCGCGTTCGCGTGGAAGATTTCCGATCGCGGGAGTCCTCATCGAGGAACTCCTCAAGATTTCCGGCGCGAATAGAAGCAGAAACAATCACGCTCAAGATCTCCGTGCGTTTTTATTGGCGACTCGCGTCACTTATTAATAAAGTGAAGTTCAAACTACCAGCGGAGTGTGTAACTTTCTCCCATCACTCCTCGAACCTCCTCGTGCGCTCATTACTGAGTGGTCCCGGTCCCCAGGCGACTCCGACCGTCGGTCGACGCCGAACAAATGTTATTCCTCACGACGAATATTCCCGCGCGCGTGTCAGAGTATTCAACCGCCTCGAGAGATTCTATCCCGTTTCTTATCCGTGAATTATGCGCAAGTTGCTTGCCGGCGGGGCGCGGCGCGGCGGTGTCGCCGTGAATCCGCGACACACCGCCAATTGGAAACGCGTGTCGGTAGCTATCGCGGAAATGGGATAACGAGCGGCAGGATTTGGATCCTATTCGTCGAGACGCCAGTCTCTCCTCCTCGAGAGACCCCGAGCATTCCTGAAGAGCGTTCCGTCGCCACGCGAATTTTTATCCCGCAAACATGTCCAATAAGAAATTCATCGATCCGTGCCCGGCTTACAATGTTCTCTCGAGAAATTGCTGAAAATTACGACCTCGATATCGTTACGTCTTCCTGAGTGAGTTTAATCATATGCACGATAGTTGATTAAATTTAGAAAAAAAATCAAGAAAATTACGACAACATCTCACTGCTGAATTTTTATGATGCCGGTGTCTTTAATGTTTCTACGAGGAATATGCGTCCTCTTGTTTCATTGCAGCAGGAAATTCTGTTTACAGAATTCTACCTTCGATAAAACAATTCTCAAGGGAGACCACTAACAAACATACCGAACGATCGCTCAGAAAAGGACGAAACCACTCCGCCAGCCACCTAATTACGACCACGGAAGCCTCGAAACCCTAAGACCAGCATCCCCCCAGCGAGATCTTAATCTCCCCCCATGCCTCCCCCCACGGTGGGATTTCGAAGAGCACAAAGGGGCTCGATGGAAGAATTTAATCGCCGGTGGACAAAGATCGCGATCTTCGAACGCGCGCGGTCGTTCGGACAACGTTCCAGCAAACGGAGAGGCTCGAGTCGAGTGGCGAGCGACTAATTGGTTTGCTTTTTCCTCTCGGGCCGGAAGCGAGAGCCTCTTCCGTTTTAATTCCCCCCATTATGCCACTCGGTAGGACGAAAAGGGTCAGGAATCGTGTCCCGTCGCGCGGAAAATCGCGAGGCTCTTCGGCGTTTTTGCAGCCGCGCGCGCGATTTTTCCCCGCGCAGGACCTCATTCATTATTCATGAATGCCAGCCGCACGTGCCCTTCCGGCCCTTCGTGTCCCAGATCCTCCTCCTTGGGAACTCGAAGAATCCTTGCTTGGATTTTCTTTGCCTGTCCGTCGATCCGAGGAGCCACCCGCGCTCGGTTAAGTGAAAATTGCGGCCGCACGAGTGCACCCTGAGCCAAGACAAGTATTATCATACTGAAGTTTGATCGTTGACACAGCGCGATGCACGTTCGCAAACATGATAAAAGACTGGACACGGCGAGTAGGTACGATTTTATTTCCGCGCGGTGCGAACTGTATTGTTTACCGTCGGCCTGTAGAATCTTGGATCATCGTACTTCGCAGCAGAGTTTTATGCGATCGGTGTAAATCGTTTGATGGGATGTTTTTTTTGTTGTTAAGTGTTCCAGTTTAAACTTCCCGTGGTAGTGGATTTTTAGACGCTGCGATGTTTCTATCCTTTAATTTTGTAACGTTCAAGTCCTCGTTTTATATTATTTTCGTTTTTCGACGATATTTACGCGCAACAAAATTTTCCGATTCAACGAACAAATTGCGCCCGACGGAATTGTAGGTCTCTCGCGAGAATGATTTCTGTTTGCACGCATGTCAGACGATCCAAGGTGTTTTCCGACACGAGCAGTGGACGGTTGACGGGTCGACGTCAGGCCGCACGCGAGTCGAAAGGTTACCTGTCCATTGTCCCCGCGAACCGTTGGCCATTTTGTTTGTCCTCGGCGAACTCGAAGCGGAAACGGAATAAATCGATACCGCGCCCTCGGCTACCCTCGGGATCAAGGGAAACGAAAACAAACAGGTGAATTTAGGGCAGAGAGAAAGAGAGAGAAAACATCCACCCTCTGATCTGCTCGCAATCTTTCCGAACGAAATTAAACTAGCGTTCCAGAATATTTCTGACCGCCGGACATTCCATCTTGTAAACAAATATGTTTATTTGTTTGGCCTAGACGATCTATATTTTTGTGGTTGCTACAAGCACGACAAGAAACGGAGTCTCTAAAAATTATTGTAGGATGTTCTACAAACATGGAGAGGGTGTACAGGATATTTTTGTAATGTTTCGAAACCTAGAGGGAAAACAAAAATTGTAAAAACCGTGGGAATTATATCGCGAGGCCAGCGAACTCGGAAGGCCATCAATCTACCGGGTCGTTACTCTGATACCGAAAACAAACGTCACCCGCGCGAAGACAACTTGCAATTAGATCCGCGACACGAAAGTAAGAACATTAGATGCCACGCAGTGCAAGGTGTCGCCAACTAGGCGTCACCATAAACGTAGACAGTTCTTGGACCGGGAATGAACCGGCAAAGCCATGTCTTAAAACTTATGCCGAGGACGCGGGACACCTTTTCGTTCCGTACACGCAACGATAACGAAACACGAACTCGATTACGACTTGCGGCTACGACACACGGTTGACGATTACGATTTACGGCTTACTGGGAAGAATTCCGCAAATACGGACACGTTTTGTATTATTCTTATACCATATCTGTTGCGTTTCTGTCACATTGTTCTAACGAAGGGCAGATATTCCATCTTTACACAATTCTGTTCCTAAAAAACTTACACGGTCTAGCATGGAAATGGACGGTTTCAATAATTCTTCGTTCTCTCCATGTTCCGCTTACCTGCAACAAACAAGGGCAACATTTGTTAATAAAAACTATTGCATGACGTTCTACGAGCATTGAGAAATTTTTGTTTTATTAGGAAATCTCTTATGACGTGTTGAAATGTAAGCTTTTTATACTCTTTGCCTCGACGCTAGTCAATAGGAAGACGCCCTGCGATTTGGCGATTCGATTGTTTCATCTGGATCTGAAATCTCTTGTTAGTTCCGACCGGGCAATCGACGTGACACCACGCGTTAGCTTTTTCTTTTATATTCGTTTTTGTTAGATGTTCAATAAACTTTTTATTAATAATATACGCGACGCGTAATTATTTATAAATGGAGTTTTCTTGAAAAACCTTTTCTGAAAAACCTGAAAAAATAATCGCACGAACCCACGATCCGGTCTCCATTCGGCCCGTTCCCGAAAACAAGATTGCTAGCAGCCGAGTATTACTTTCTTTCGCGGTCCTGAATAGACAGAGCCGGTCTCTGTCGAACCGCAATTCGGTTTCGGAACGAAATTCATCAGGACTCCATCGACTGTGCGCATCGATCGCGGTTCTAATATCGGGTTCGCAGTTGGCGTGGGCGTAAAGTCGCGCCAACGTGTGGATAGGGTAGGTTTCGAGAGGGGGAGGAGACGCACAGAGGCAGGCGGCCGGTGTCAGGGCCTGGCCGGTTTATCCGCGCGATTATCTTGGCCCACTTCGGCCGAGATCGACGCGATAGGTCCGAGGGGTGACAGCACTCGATATGACACTCGATAAATTTACGAGGACGACCCTCGACGTCCGTCGAGCTCGACGGCACGTCGCGCGTCGCGACGTTATGTGCGTCGCATATATACGCGTGTGTGTGTGTGTGCTCCTCCCGCTCTCGTCGAAACGAGAGAAGATCGGCACCCTGCGCGACGGGGACCGGTGACGTCCAGTCACGGGGTTTTCGAGGGGTTCTGGCCTCTTCTCTCTGTCGACGGCACACGGCCCGACGGTAATTTCAATCCTGCCCCATCAAACCGGCCTCGGAAATTAATAGAGGACCGAGGAGGATACAACACCCCCCTCGTCCCTCCTGACCCGGTTCTCCATCGGCCGTTAAGCGATATAGGTCAACGATTATTGAGTGCGTCCGCTAACCGACCGGAATACCCTTGTTTTTTTCACCCAAACTACCCCAAGCCACTGTGACACCACCCTCGGGATCCTCGGAGCTGATGGTTTCGGGAGGCGAGTCTCCTTTGGTTCCGGTTTCGCGGGCAACCGGCTGGAAATTATGGCCGAGATTGCGCGTGAACTTGCGTGGAACATTCTCAGATCCTGGTGGAATAAGTATAGTGATTCTGGCGAAGAGCGGGGGCGGGGGATTCAACCCTCTGTCGTTGAGGAGCTTTGAAAATGCTGTTTCCTCAAATTTGTAGCATAATAATTCTATTACTATTCTATTGGGCGGGGAATAAAGTAATTTCGGTATTTTAAGGTGAAACGAAACCCAATTTTTTATGCGAACAATGAACTCTAATCAACGAGGTATTTTAAACACTCCACAAATCTTATTATCAAATGTCAGAAAGAAAAAAATTCCAGCTAATTAAAATTATTCCTGCCCACCCTAAGTAATTGAGTCCATAGGATTGGCGTTGCTTCACTCGATGCAGCGGGACGAATGAAATCGTATGAGCAGGGGTATGAGCATGGCAGTTGGAAAAATCGAGCGTTGCGTTGAATGAACGAAGGTTCTGTTAGGAGAGGCATCCTGCTGTTCGTAGCTGCATTATCCGCATCTCAAGAAAAGGGGGCGGCGCAAAGAGACGAATGGGTCGAAACACGTCGAGGGGTTGTGCAGCTATTACTGCCTCTCGCGCGTCCCCTAACGGTATCCGGATACCGGCGAAGGTAGATAGCTGGGTCGTGGATAGAGAAGAAGGAGCTGATGGGAACACCTTCGAAGGACTCTCTCGGCCAAGCAATAGGAGGGGGCGAGGAGGGGGTGTGGAACGGAACGGAACGCTACGGAACGATAAATCTATGCTGCGGCGTCCGTGTTTTGCGCATTCGGTTGGCTAGCGTCCATAAATCTCGCCCGGGTCCTCCCGTATCTTCGCGCAGCCTCGTGGGATCGAGCGACTGGGACTCGTGTTCGCGAGTTTCCGAGCCTCTCGCGATCGGTTTCCCTGTCCTTCCGAGGATTTAACCCTTCAACGGGATGCCCCCGCGCATCCGTCACGCGATAAATGATAACGTTGCTCCGAGACAGGATAGCGATTCGTTATCAGCTCTCCTGTGTTCCCCAAAAGAAAATTGGTGGAGACGTTGGCAAGCGAATTCGGTGTTTACGGACTGTTGACGGGATCCGGCCGGAGATTTCCCGGGCTCCACGGAGATTCTCCCAGCGATCCAAGGATGTTGAGAAACGCTGCGAAAGAGCCACGGGAATCCGCAAGAGCTTTTAATGTCGTCGGAACGGATCCAATGGATTTCATGCCGGGCTCGGAATATTTTGCGAGGGTCCTGCTGGTCCAAGCTCTCGAAGAGTCTTCGGACACGTTTCAAACGATGGATCGTCTAGAGTTCTTCGGATCCCCTAGACAAATCCGAGAACCTCTCTTCGGTTGAGGTCTGTAAGAGACTCGAGTGATCGCGGCAGGATGCGGTGTCCTGGTCAGGGGCACGGTTTATGGTTACGGTCGGGACGTGACTTCAGGCTATTTTTTGAGATTTAGCGAAACTTTCTGTTTTATGGTGATTTATTATACACTTCATGTTGTAGCTAAAGGTCTCAATAGCCGCTGACGTACCTTAAGACATTTGCAGACCGTTAACTGTCTCCGTAGACGACGAAGGCTCAGGGCGAGGGCACTCCCACGAATTAATAAAGAAAGAAGGCGTATAAAAACCCTGATTGGTGTTGGGAAGGAAACGCCTACGGCGTGGAAATTATAAAAAGATAGAGCGAAGAGGCTACAAGGTTTGTCGTGGCGCGCACGAGGGTAAATACGGATCGAAAATAAACACTGTTTGAACTGAACATTCCTCCGTTTTCTATCGTTCTAAGTTTCCCCGGCCATACCTTACAGTTCCACCGGTTCGAAGGAAAAGAAAGAGGGAAGAGTAAAATCAGTGGCATTCTGCCGTCTTTCTTCGTCGAACAATGGACACTAGTTACCGAGGAGGGGAGACGGACGGTCGCGTTTCACGGTGCGATTCTTCTTCTCAGACAGACTATAAATTTAATCGTTCGCTGCGGTGCGTCGCGTCGCGTCGGCAACGTTAATTTCCCGGTGCAAATTCTCCGAGCACGCGGACAATGAACGAAGAGGCCGTTGCTCGCTCGCTATAACGAGGCGCGGGACGTGATCGTCGCGCGGAAACAGTTCGCACGAGCGGATCGCCGCGAGCGTTTTCTCTCGGCGGCGCGGCGTGCTGAACGTTCGACCTGAACAAACAAAGGAGTTAAGGAGACGTCGGGTTTTTCGTTGGCCGGGTTAAGACAACGTTTTTACAGTCGTCTGGCTGGCAACCGCAGCTAGATATTAATCCGTTCCCGCGGTAAAACACGCGATTCCTCGTTAGCCGACCGGAAACCTTGTGCCCCTTGACAATCCTTCGGGAAACCGCGTCTGGCCAACGGACAGAATTTCTCCAGAAATTTATGTCCATAAAATATCGCCGTGGAAACACCTATGAAATCGCTGGACTTGGTAAACACAATTATACTGTGGACTTATTTCTCCTCATACGAATAATGTAACGACTGTGAATTTTTAAAATATCAAAATTGTCTGCCATCGTTTTAAACCAGAAGAGCAACATAAACATCCTTTATGGTAATAACTGGACTGCGGATCTTTATGCAAAATAAAGATTGTTCGCATTTAGCAAGATACAGAAGCGAAAGAAAAATTTCTTACTTTTGAAAATGATCATACTAAGCTGAAACTGATACACCGATGTGCTTAAATCTTTTTAGTACGCCCACTGCTTCAAATTGTACGCATCCATTTTCGCCATAAAATCCGCAGTCTATAAGTAACCTACGATTCCTTTTGTTGTACCACGTACGTTTAATCCGGTCGAGTCCCGAGGATCAGACATATAGATCATCGAGTGAACGATCGAAGAGGTTGCTGCTCGAATTTCGACGGATACAATTGTTCTCGACTTGCTCGGCGGCGAGGGTAGGATTTATAAGACGAGCGCGGAGGTTGATTCGGCGTGTCAGGCTGATATGGAAGAAGCGGCTGATGCTGATCGAATTTATTGAAGCCGGAGGCAGCAGCTGGCGCCAAAGTTTTCGCCCGCAACAGCGATATCGTGGACAGTCGGGCCGGGAAGAGACTCGTGTCGGTGGCTTCTGTATGTCATTCGGTTGGATATATGTTCCTTCCACGAGATCTGCGGAGCTTTGTGTGTCGGACATCTGTGTGGTTTGTGCATAGTTTTCTGCGGCTGCTGTACCGATGCGTCCCGTCGAGGAAACTCGCGAGGATCCCAAGGACTCTAGGAGATGGCTAATTTCACGAAACCTCGACAACTCTAAGTGGTCCATTGGATCGCTGCAGAGGGATCTTAAGGCCAACAAAAAATCAGATAATTTTTAGCCTTTGCTTTAAAATTGTGTAAAAGGGGGAATGACTGCTGACATTCGGCTTAAGGATTATACAGGGTGAATTCGATAAAGCAGGACACCTAAATATCTCCGTTACTTTTCGTTGTACAAAAAAACTTCGTAGGACAAAGTTACACTGTTTGAAGGGCCACATATAACGGTGTAAGGGAAAAAATTTTCAAGGTCATTTTTATGAGATTTCAAGGTTATCGATGTTTTTTTAAATAGAATGATATATTTTCGTTAAGGAAGGTCGATACACCGACTTTTCCATCTACGCACGCACATGTACAGGTGTGTTGGAGGATTTTGAGGAGTACGCACCAACAAAAGTGCAGCATCGAAAGCAACACCGTCGGCGAAGTCGCCCACGCGAGAAACTATAGTTTGTCCACGCGCGGAAAGCTGCTCGTCTCGAATTCTTCGGTGTGAATCGAGGCGAAAATCGGATCGCGAGCTCGTCGATAAGACGATTCCCCATGGCCGCCATTGGCATCGTTAACCCGAATCGACCTAACACCAACGCCTAGGCAGATAGAGCTGGAGAGTGGTACGAGCGGGAAGAGGAGAAGGCAGAGGAGTAGGAGGAGTAGGTGGAGGAGGACTATTCCGCGCGTCGTAACAAGTGCGATAGTCGATTCGATTAGCCCTCGCGGGAATCGACGTATTCAGAGGGCCGCTGCGGCGGTGTACTCGACGCCACCGATTACGGAGACGCAATACCCGATACCTTTGTAATTGGGGCAACGACGCGCAGAGTCCTCGAGCCTCCTCTCCGTTGTCTGCCTCGATTTTACACCGAGCTCCTCGACATCGACCCGGACCGGTCGACTCAGGGTAGCTTTCATCCGACAGACCCGCTCGGATCCATCAATCCCCGCAGGAATTCCACTTGTCCGAGATCGGTGCGGCAGGTCGTCCTTGATGAAAAGAATTGATCGTCCTTGGGAAAGCAATCAATGGTTCCTGGGGACTCTATCAGATCCTCCGGGACTTCTGGATCCTATTCAGGGACCTCGGAGTTTTATGGAATTCGGGAAAGGGAGGATGTCCAACTGGGACAGTTTTCGGCGGTGCGTCTCTCTATACTTCTGTCGATAGTCGTCGATCCATAAGGCGGCGTTATTCCCGATCGACAAAGATCGCGCGCACCGTTGTCCACGAAATTGTCTCCTCAACGGCCAAACCGTTGCGGAGGACTGCTCCGGCCCCACGCGACTAAGAAGATGCAAACAACGATAAGATATCCCGGGTCCTTAGATCGTAGCGAAGATCGAGACGCAGGGAGAGTAGATGGTCGCGATCCAATCTGAGCCTTTGTCGCGAGCAGACGCGCGGCAGACTGGCGTAACAGTCCCGAGAGCAATGTGGCCGGAATTGAAGCGATTCCGGAATCGGATTGCGTCCCTGGGAGCACGGTGTCTCCGGTCTCGAAATCGCATTATGATCGAGTAAGGGGACGCGGCACCAATGAGCTTTTTTTTTTCTTCCATGGAATATCCTCTATCGGTGGACCGTAGTTGAGGACTGCGGCAACTTGGAGGGAGGATAGGGAGAAAATGTATCGCGTCGGTTGAGAATCCCGAACGAATCGTAAGAAATTTTATTCGAAATTGTTCACAGTGTTCGGCAGCAGCCGTATCGAACAGCTGCATCGACAGTCCGTATACTAAAAGCACGAAACCGTTCTCCGTTATCCGAGTGACTTAGTGATCGCATAAACTGCTTCCAGCGTTCGCGTAAACTCTCTCTCTCTCTCTCTCTCTCACACACTCTCGCCAACACGACGTCTCGAGCAAGATTTCCACAGCTATTCTGAGCAGTGCTGCGACGCTTACGAGGCAGTAACTTTTCTTTTTTCTTTTTTTTACCGAAGCCTCGGTCGACCCTACAGGAACTGAACTGTTAGAAGAGGAGCCGATTCTCCGAAGAACAGCCCGGGGAGCCGATCGGCGAACGATTGAAAACACGCATCGCGCGCGATTCCCGATCGTCATCGTGCTCGCAAACAGGCGAGTGGATCGCGACCTATTTAGAGCGCATCGACTCCGGGATCCGAGTCCGCTTTAAACGGAATTGCTTGTAAATTTAATATCTGTGCTTTATGAGCTTCGTGCCGGGCTGGAATTCAATGGATTCGTTTGATCGCGCGCCCAGGCAGCTGGCGACCAGCCAGCGCCGATGGAAGCTGCGAGCTTCGAGAGGCGTCCCTTTTCCTCTCTTGTCTCTCCTCGCTCACTCTCTCACTCTCTCTCTCTCACTCTCACTCTTTGAGAACGAATGTTTCGACGTCGAACGATTTTGAACCAGGACCTCGCCTACCGGCGTTTGTCCCCGTTACGTCGTCCGCTCGGAGCCAGGCAGCAACCAGGATCATAAATTCTACCCTGGGATTCGCTACGAGCGCTCCAGATGTCCCACGATGCTTTGCGGACGCGGCCCTCGCCGATCCTCCGACATGAAATTAACGCTCCACGCCCTGACGTCCTGGACCAACTGTTAAATATTATTCCCCAATTTTCCTGTCAAAATTCTTCTGCAATCTAGTTGCCATAAGTTGGTCACGGACTAGGTTAAATGTTCAATATTTCTCTGCGATTTTATTTCAAGTGATCTCTTGTCGGAACAACAATTTCTTTTTATTTTTCGAGAAGAATTTCTCTACACGGAGAATTTTCGTAATTTTTTCTGTACGATGAGCGCATCGTTGATTTCGAAGTGTATCGCTGTACTCGTGGCCTCGTTGTTACTTGGCACTGTGTTCCGAAGGGACTGCCGATGCTCGGCGTCAGCCATAAGCGATTATCGGGCAAGTTGCTGATAGTCCGAACTCCGTCGTAGTCCAGGGTTAACGATCGCAATGAAAAGTTGCGGCCCGGCCAGAGGCGTCGTTCGGGTAACGCCGAAACTTGCGCCTAAGAGGCGAGCCGAACTTCTCAGACACTCGGGGGAAGCATGCTAGCCCGACTTTCAGCCCGAGGAAATCGTTTCAGCGCCGAGGGGGCACCGTGCCCGGGAGAAAGCTTTTCTGCCGGCGCGGCACGGCGCGCCGGATCCACGGGAAATTCGAATTTCCGTAGGTCTGGCAAACCACGCGGCCGCGCGACCCACCCCGAACCGCTCTGGATTGTTTTCCTTCGGTACTCGGAATCAATGTCGAGAGTCTGGTCGGCAAGTTCCGGCGTCGCCGTTTTACGCTGATCCTGTGCTTTGTGAAATCAGAAAGCAGCTTCGGCGACCGTTTGCTTTCTCCCGGTTCCACAGTGGAATCGGTCGACCACGCTCGGACGAAAGGAACGCGCTTCGAAACGACGAGCTCGACCACGGGAAATTCGCGTTTCCGCGGAAGTTGTCCGTCGGCGGGAATAATTTCTGCTTGTTTCCTGTTTTTCGGGGCGAGTGGAAATAGGTGATCTTCGCGGATCTTTTTTTTTGTGGGAGGAATTGCGACTTTATATTTCGTAGGTTTGTTAGCTTAGCTATCGAGAATGTACTTCTCATTTTTTTTTAAAGTGATAGCGATGATTAGACAGCGGATCTTTACGCAAAATAAAAATTTTCATCCTGAATTGCAACAAACAGCAGTGACATTATATTTTCTGTCTTACTATGTTTAACAGATTGAAAATAACGTAGCAGTATTTTTTAATTCTTCTAATTGTTTCTTTTAAATTACTCATTTTTGTCATAAATGCATAAAATCCGCCGTCCAGTGATGATTTTTCTCGATGCGATTCCAACTCGTTCGTCTGGTTCAAGGAAATTCGTGATGAGGAAGTTTGAGATTTTTGAATCTCCCCAAAAAAGTGCAGCGTCTTTTCGCAGATCACGCTCATTCTGCCCGGAATGTTGCAGTGGTATCAGTCGACCAGAGTCAGACTCAGGCTTCCCCGGTATACGACAATTGCACGCGCTGCACGGGACGGAATCGACTTAGCAGTTCTCGCGATAAACCCGGGTTTCCGTCGCAGCGGCACGCTTACCATCGGGAAACGGGACGAAGTCGGAGAGCGGGTTCGTTCCTCTAACTCGGTCGTGCGTTCGCAAATCACGTTCGCGGCGTCGGCGATCGCTCGTCGGCGGCATCGATTGCGTTCGTTCGAAGACGAACTGCTCGATCGCCGTTCTATTGGCTTCGTCCTAGCGAGTCGCGTGAACGCCCGCGGAAAGTCCGATGTAAACGAGCTCGCGGAAAGTGACAGGATACTTTTCGCGGCACGATCCTCGAGTTTCGTTATCGTCGTTCAGGGGCGCCGAATAAACGCGTCTGCGTTCCTTTCTTTTTTTGTCCTCTCGAGAATCCGCGTCAGCGATCTCGACGTCGTTAAGTCGAGCAGATAAGACAGCAAGCCGACGAAAGTTTTAACGACCTCGCCTGTTGCGATCCGCCTCGCATAATTCGCGAAAATCAACGCCACCCACGCCGCGTTAAATCGCCGAGAAAGATCCGAACTTTCCGCGAGATTTATCGCTGCCCCTTCTGCCTCTCACTCGTTATTTGTTTGGGACGAATCGAGGTGAGCTGTGCTCGCTGAAAAATGAATGGAGCGACTTCAAAGGGATCAACAGGACAAGCGTGGGTAACCATTTTTCATTTCTTCTGGCCGCTAAACAATGTTTCTGCCTGAAATACTATCCTGGATACTTTCGGATTTCTACCCCTTCGTAGGGGTGGAAAGCCCTAAACTTCACCTTTTATTTTCTCACTCGTCTCTTGAGATATTTCGATGAAGTAAAAGCGAGAATGTGGCTACAGTCAACCTCTATTTGTCAGATTTTTTTCAGAATTTTAAATCAGTTATGAAGGGTTGAAAACATTTTTTTACCACGACCACCTGCTGAAAAATCAGGAATCATCGTCTGTCGCTTAACTATAAAAATTTCGAGATGGTCAAATGAGAATATTATTTATGCTTAATATCACTGAACGATTAAATACGATTTTAAAGAAGAGTGAATACATTGAATCCGTTAATGGGGTAGTTGCATCTTCCGAACTCCTCTTGCGAGTTGAAGAAAGGATACGATGAAAATGGGAGTAATTCTTTTCGGGGTGCGCACACCGGCAGACATTCGCAAGACAGCAGGAGGAAAGCGTTCCGTCGCGAAAACAGCGAATGCCGGCAGGATAAACTTTCCGGGAGCCAGCCGCTAAAGCGAGGAAGAAACAGTCGAACGAGCAGCCGGATCCTCGAAAAGCGGAGTCGATCAGCCGACCAGGAAAAACTTGAGCGAAATAATGGATTCCGCATGGTGGAATCGGCAAAAATAACAGATCCGGCCAAGAAAAACCGCGACAGCGATGGAATTGCGGCGAGGTACTGCGAGGAGGAAGAAGCTGCCGCGAGGAGGAAGATTCTTCTTTCGAAGAATCTGCTCGAACTACTCAAGACAGTATTATACATTGGAATTACATGACTACCGAATGACGTATCAGGGACTTGCTGGTGAGAAAATATTCATACGAAAAAAAATGCAAAGTCTAAAATTTCATTATTTCATAGAAAACATATTAACCCTTAAGTGGGCGCGCTTATTTTTGTTACATAACTGGGCGTGCGGAGCACTTTGTGCACCATCCTTTAAAACTACGTATATCACAAATTTCATGTCAAATAAATAACACGTCCATAACTTTAAAGTACCTAAGGGTAACTGAAAGGTTATGTGGAGTAGGTTATGTGGAGGCGGGCCAATCGTAACTAGCAGAAATAAAAATTATACTACATTAAACTACAAACGGAGCACTGAGTGCTACTGCGCGCCCACTTAAGGGTTAATACAGATACAAGTTTCGGCATAAAAAATGTTCTGCAGGCTCTTTGCGAATGGACGGGTTCGATTTGAAAGCGCGAAGGGCTGAAAGATTCGGAGCATAAGGTTACGGGGATAGAAATGGAAAGCTGCGTCGATCGAGTCGACCCGGGATTAATCAGACTGCTATTAGCCCTCGTTTCCGGCGCGGGTCGACGCGGCGTCGGGTCGGTATAAAGAGAAAAATCTTTATGGCTGGCCCGGGGGCCGAGATTTATCGTCGGCCCCTTGTATCTAGCGGTGCCTGGCTGTGACAGGAACTCGATAAAATACTCGTGTAATAAACAGGGTAAACGCAAATTTATATGGATCCGACGCGGCGCGGCGGGTGGCGCGCGGCCCGACCCACCACGCCGCATTAACCTCTGTCCGCTCGATCACTTATCGTTACCGGAGCCGAATTTCATCGAATCGCTCGACCGGATACGGGTGACTCGATATTGTATCGCGATACGCAACATTGGCGGGCTGCTCTACAGACGCTGTTATTGGTACCCGCGTTTCCTTCCACCCTTTTTCTTCTACGTTCTACTCCCCACCTTCCGTTCGAGAGGCAACCGAGCACGTTTTACGATGCCCCGCCCAGCGACAACGTGCGAACAATTCCCCGCCGGTTTAATAACTTCTCCCCCCCCCCCCACAACCACCACCCCGCCCCACCGCCGCGGAACTTCGGTTTTTCATTTTGTTTCTTTCGCTTTTCCTCGCCTTTGATCTGTCTTCTACGTCTTCATTCGCCCGTTTATAGAACGCACAAGAGACCCGCGGACCGGGAAACAGCGTGTGTTCTTGTTTCATTTTTATTGCTGGAAATGTTCACGGTCGGATGAATAAGCTTGATAAAGTACAAGCCTTTGAATTTTCCCAAAATTACAACTTCACTCTATCGCGTCTAATTACAATGAAAGTCGTAATTAAGAAGCGTCTCGTAGACATCTAACTCGGAACAACGTGAAAGTGGAGTGACGCGAAAGTTCGCCGTTTAAAACGAGCGTGGATAGATTGCCGTACCAATTTTTCGAATATCGGCTAATTTTTCGTTGGCAATTCAACGACGCTCCGATTTCGCGGAACATTATGCGCGAAATTACAAACAATGTGCGTTCTGTCTTAATCGATTATGTATCGACCATTATCTGCAACGCTTTATCGTCATTTACCGGATTGTTACGAGCGTGACGAATTATTCTGCTGGCAAACGCGCGACCGCAATTTACGAGTCGATCCGAAAAGAAGCGAAATATTTCATGGAAATTCGTCGCGCTAATTTCATGTCTGCCTGACAGATCCAAACGGTCGTGGGATCGCATGTAAAGAATTCTCGAGATCGTTGTTAGATCAGAAAATGGCGTCGGATCCTGGGATAAAGCTGGATCGGGATGAAAACTGCTCGCAATTATGGTCGATTCCCAGTGCTTCCCCCCTCCACTTCCAAATAGTTGGCCTCGCGTTTGCCGAAACACGCATAATGCTCTAATTCCAGTATCAAACGGGAGGTCGGTGACGGCTGTGTATAGGGGTCGAGTGAATAGGGCCGTGCTACATACACCTCTACACGTCTTTGTATAGGTATATAGAGATATATACATATGTATATATATACGCATATACAATATAGGAAGGGACAAGATGTTTCAGGCTGTGCGACATGCATGGCCCAGATAAGACACGGTTAATTTGGCTGGAGCGCCATGCAGGTCCGCCACCGAGAGAGCTCGTGGCCCGAGTGCTTATCGACACCGGGATTTCGTTCCATTATGTATTTCGCCGGTTCGTCCCTTTGAAGATTAGGATCCATTTCGGAAATTCAGGCGAAAATACTTTCCGCGGAACGCCCGTCGCGAGATTAACGAATCTCTCTCTCTCTCTCTCTCTCTCTCTCTCTCTCTCTCTCTCT